>CM051239.1:188316950-188916950 GCA_027917425.1 Gastrophryne carolinensis | reverse complement strand
TGCTTCAGACACTCCCCAAACCACATACAAACAATTCCAAAGCGAATGTGTGCACTTCTAAAGTGCAGGTGTGCACTCCCAAGGTGTATGTGGGCACTATTAAACATACATGCATGCACTCCCAAAGCACATGCGTGCACTCCCAAACATACATTTGAACACTCCCAAAGTGTACATGCGTACTCCCAAAGCACATGTGCTCAATCGCAAAGGTGCATGCACACACTCCCAAATGTGCGTGTGTGCTCTCCCAGATGATCTTAGGCACAATCTCAGAGGTGCATGCACACACTCCCATGCACTCTCCTAAAGGTGCATCCACACCTTCACAAAGGCAAATGCACGCACTCCCAAATCAGTCGGTGGGCAGGTAGGTAACTTGGTCAGTGGGCAAGTAGATGGACAGTAGGTAGGTGGGTGGCTGGTCAGATAGGTGAGTGGATGGCTGGGCAAGTAGAAAGTGGGAACTGCCAGCTGTCAGCAAACCTCCCCCAGCACCAAGGGCTGGGCAGCAGGCAGTGGAGATGCTGTGTAGCCCTTCCCACATCCTCACAGGGCTCAGTTAAAGGGGGCGCTGATGCTCCACCTTCCGGTACCGGCCCAGGGAAAAAGGAAGGGGGGGTGCTGCCAATGATGTCACTCCCACTGCCACCACCTGGGGGAGAGTGAGAGGAGGAAGGGGCACCAATGTTCTCCTCCCTGGCACAGACGTGGGAGAGAGAAGGTGGGGGCGACACTCCAGCAGGGGGAGGGTGCCGCTGCTCTCACTTTCACAGCACTTGCCGGGGGAAAGAGGAAGGTGGGCATTAAGTAGTGAGTGATTACACATCGTGCAATCACAGCATTTGATTGCACAACATGTTATAATGGGCAGTCAGGGGCAGCTGAGGAATGATCTCATGTTTTTCCTTCCCTCCCCACCCCAGGAAGCTGCAACTACATGGAGAGGCAGCAACTATATGTATGCTGCCTCTCCACCTTTTTTATTTTATGTTGAAAAATTCTTTTAAGGCCCTGATGTGCACACATTGCAATTTTTATAATGACAGCTAAGCACCAGAGAGGCAACCTTGCTATGAGTACAGTCTATGCTTGCTTCCTTCCTCTAAGCACAGCTTAGGAGAACAGGCTTCGATGACCAGGCATGGAAGCAATGATCAGTTGAGGAGCAGTGACAGATATGATCAACATTGGCTGAAACCTGAGAGCCCTGTTCTGAGGCTCTATGCATGTCTGTTGACCAGGTGTTCCTCTCTGGAGCTAAAGCAAAAGCAGTGCAAAAGTAGTGACCGGTGGTTGTGACGTGAGTGAAAAGAAAAGAATTGCCACTTGGAGGAATTTTAGTGAAGTTTAGAATAATATGTTTATGTATTGCATTTTCTAACATCCATCATGTGAATGTATAACCCCTGCCATGATAAGTTGCTCATGATACGTGGGAATTATTTTGGGATAGCAAATGTATCAGTGCTGTGTTAACCAAACATGGCTAAAATACACGGTTCCAGATAGAAGTCTCAAGTTACCAAGTTTTGAACTGTACTGGGTGGATCTTGATTCCAACTAGTGTATCAGCAAAAGGGAGGAATAGTATGATTTTGTCTTGAGCAATCTTGAGCAGATTCATGTCACAACAGTGAACAGATGGACAAGGTAAGAAAAACAAGATCTGCAGGTCTATTTTTTTTTGCACTTTAATGGATCAAGAATATTGATTCCTCTGCCTTGACAAATGGACAGATAAAGTAACATCACATATTTATTTCTGTAAATATATTATTGTCCTAACAAGACATGTTTACCTAAACAAACAGCATTGGTTTAACTACCACTAAGGCAAATCCAGAATTAAATAGAGAAAGTTCACAGTGACAATTTACCATTCAAGATGAAAGAGGAGTGGAAATCTAATGTAAATATTGTGTGTGTGTGATGGAGAGATGCTTCAAAAAGAACTACACTGCTCTTACAATAAAATGAAAGTATCATGAAAGCTGAGGGTGGAACCATCAAAGAAGCATTTTCTATCCCATCACTTAAAAGGCTTAATTAAGCACCTGGGAAAAAGTGTTTTTGCACATTTTCTGAAACATTGGTCAAAGTGCTCTTGACCAATTCATCAGACCCTTTTTTCAGATTTCATGAGCTTATAATCTTGCATAAATAAATGCAAGTATGCAACACGTGAAAAGGTTCTCCTGAAAAACTCTCATTGATAAAAAGATGATTTGAAGTGTGCTGTTACAAATTTGGTGTAGTGTTTGCTTTTTGCTGCTCCATGCTGAGATGTGTTGCTGATGTATCCTGTTCATGTTTATGTTCATGATTGTTGCTGAATAAACAGATGTTGTTCCTGGAAGAATGTTGTGTACAATCCGCTGCCAACAGGTTATGGTCCCAGAGCAGGAATAGCCCAGAGCTGGAGTATCCCTGAGGAATAGCCTATAGGAGGATTTTCCCAGAGCATCAGTAAATCAAAGAAGCATAATAAAACAGAACTACCAGCCCTGGCAATTCCAGATGCTACTAATTAGAGAAGGTACGTAGACATTTAGTCAGGAACCTATGCCTAATCCTTTACCAAATGACTGGCTAGAAAAGGATCAGAAAGCACAGAGCAGCATAGCTGATAATCAGAGTGTACAGATATGCAAGTGTGCTACTGCAAAAGAGATGTGGGATAAGTTAAAGAAACTGCATGAAAATTCCAAACCTTAGTAAACTTTATCTCTTGAGGAAACTGTATCAGTCTAAGCTAAAGGAAACTCGTGAATGTTTTGTGTGTGAAAAGCCTGGTTACCTTAAGAAAAACGGCAGAGTTTGGAAAGCAAAAATAAGTCATTTTCAGAAGCCGAATGTTCAGCAATGGGTTAAGACTAGAGATGAGCGAGTAGTGAAATATTCGAAATTTCGAATTTCGATTCGAATAGACCGCGTTACTCGACTACTCGACCGAATATCGAATCCAATTATAGTCTATGGGAAAAAAATGCTCGACACTTGGAAATCTCAATTCGACCACTTGGAGGTCACCAAGTCCACCCTGAAACATCAGAAAATGATGCCAACACTGCTGGAATGCAACTGGGACAGCAGGGGAAGCATGTCTGGGTGCATATAACGCGCCCAAGTCGCACTATTACGCCACTATCACAGCCTCTCAACAATACACTCCAAACACAATATTACTTCTACGTAAAGTGAGACAAGACAAGGAAACCTTCTTTCCTCTACATTGCCATGGACCCTAAGCCAAACTGTACAAAAAAGAACAAAATTCTGCACCCCTTAAAATCACGTTGCCTAATGACAACCACAGATGGCATAGGCAAGGGGGAAAAAAAATATACCCCACCCCTAATTGTCATTGTGTGTGTGTGTGTGTGAGATGTGGTCAGACATGTCCTCTTGTGTCATTGTGTCACCCCAGCAGTAAGGGAAGCTTAAAGGAGGAGGTTTGTTACAGTGTGTCACCCCAGCAGTCAGGGAAGCTTACAGGAGGAGGTTTGTTACAGTGTGTCACCCCAGCAGTCAGGGAAGCTTACAGGAGGAGGTTTGTTACAGTGTGGCACCCCTGCAGTCAGGGAAGCTTACAGGAGGAGGTTTGTTACAGTGTGTCACCCCAGCAGTCAGGGAAGCTTACAGGAGGAGGTTTGTTACAGTGTGTTACCCCAGCAGTAGGGGAAGCTTACAGGAGGAGGTTTGTTACAGTGTGTCACCCCAGCAGTAAGGGAAACTTACAGGAGGAGGTTTGTTACAGTGTGTCACCCCAGCAGTCAGGGAAGCTTACAGGAGGAGGTTTGTTACAGTGTGGCACCCCTGCAGTCAGGGAAGCTTACAGGAGGAGGTTTGTTACAGTGTGTCACCCCTGCAGTCAGGGAAGCTTACAGGAGGAGGTTTGTTACAGTGTGTCACCCCAGCAGTCAGGGAAGCTTACAGGAGGAGGTTTGTTACAGTGTGGCACCCCTGCAGTCAGGGAAGCTTACAGGAGGAGGTTTGTTACAGTGTGTCACCCCAGCAGTCAGGGAAGCTTACAGGAGGAGGTTTGTTACAGTGTGTTACCCCAGCAGTAAGGGAAGCTTACAGGAGGAGGTTTGTTACAGTGTGTCACCCCAGCAGTCAGGGAAGCTTACAGGAGGAGGTTTGTTACAGTGTGTTACCCCAGCAGTAAGGGAAGCTTACAGGAGGAGGTTTGTTACAGTGTGTCACCCCAGCAGTCAGGGAAGCTTACAGGAGGAGGTTTGTTACAGTGTGTCACCCCAGCAGTCAGGGAAGCTTACAGGAGGAGGTTTGTTACAGTGTGGCACCCCTGCAGTCAGGGAAGCTTACAGGAGGAGGTTTGTTACAGTGTGTCACCCCAGCAGTCAGGGAAGCTTACAGGAGGAGGTTTGTTACAGTGTGTTACCCCAGCAGTAAGGGAAGCTTACAGGAGGAGGTTTGTTACAGTGTGTCACCCCAGCAGTAAGGGAAGCTTACAGGAGGAGGTTTGTTACAGTGTGTCACCCCAGCAGTCAGGGAAGCTTACAGGAGGAGGTTTGTTACAGTGTGGCACCCCTGCAGTCAGGGAAGCTTACAGGAGGAGGTTTGTTACAGTGTGTCAACCCTGCAGTCAGGGAAGCTTACAGGAGGAGGTTTGTTACAGTGTGTCACCCCAGCAGTCAGGGAAGCTTACAGGAGGAGGTTTGTTACAGTGTGGCACCCCTGCAGTCAGGGAAGCTTACAGGAGGAGGTTTGTTACAGTGTGTCACCCCAGCAGTCAGGGAAGCTTACAGGAGGAGGTTTGTTACAGTGTGTTACCCCAGCAGTAAGGGAAGCTTACAGGAGGAGGTTTGTTACAGTGTGTCACCCCAGCAGTCAGGGAAGCTTACAGGAGGAGGTTTGTTACAGTGTGTTACCCCAGCAGTAGGGGAAGCTTACAGGAGGAGGTTTGTTACAGTGTGTCACCCCAGCAGTCAGGGAAGCTTACAGGAGGAGGTTTGTTACAGTGTGTCACCCCAGCAGTAAGGGAAGCTTACAGGAGGAGGTTTGTTACAGTGTGTCACCCCAGCAGTCAGGGAAGCTTACAGGAGGAGGTTTGTTACAGTGTGGCACCCCTGCAGTCAGGGAAGCTTACAGGAGGAGGTTTGTTACAGTGTGTCACCCCAGCAGTAGGGGAAGCTTACAGGAGGAGGTTTGTTACAGTGTGTCACCCCAGCAGTAGGGGAGGCCCAAGAGCTGAGACCTTTTAAAAATTGTGTGGAGGCCCAAGAGCTGAGACCTTTTAAAAATTGTGTGGAGGCCCAAGAGCTGAGACCTCTCAAACATTGTGTGGAGTCCCAAGAGCTGAGACCTTTTAAAAATTGTGTGGAGGCCCAAGAGCTGAGACCTCTCAAACATTGTGTGGAGTCCCAAGAGCTGAGACCTTTTAAAAATTGTGTGGAGGCCCAAGAGCTGAGACCTCTCAAACATTGTGTGGAGTCCCAAGAGCTGAGACCTTTTAAAAATTGTGTGGAGGCCCAAGAGCTGAGACCTCTCAAACATTGTGTGGAGTCCCAAGAGCTGAGACCTTTTAAAAATTGTGTGGAGGCCCAAGAGCTGAGACCTCTCAAACATTGTGTGGAGTCCCGCGAGCTGAGACCTCTTAAAAATTGTGTGGAGGCCCAAGAGCTGAGACCTCTTAAAAATTGATTGTATTAAGCCCAAGAGGTGAGCCATAATTTTTTTTTATTAATACAGCAATTCTACGGCGGTTAAGGAGGAGGAGGAGGAGGAGGAGGAGGAAATGGCACTTCATACAGATGGCACTTCACTCTTGGCTGCTTTCCACTGTTGTACAAGCAAAGTCCGGGTCAATCCACTTGCTGTTCATTTTGATTAGCGTCAGCCTGTCGGCACTGTCGGTTGACAGGCGGCTGCGCTTATCGGTTATAATGCCCCCGGCTGCGCTGAACACCCTTTCTGATAGCACGCTGGCGGCAGGGCAGGCAAGCACCTCCAAGGCATACAGGGACAGTTCCAGCCACGTGTCCAACTTGGAGACCCAGTAAGTGTAGGTCGCCGAGGGATCGGGGAGGACAGGGGTGTGGTCTGCCAGGTAGTCCCGCAACATCCGCCGATACTTGTCCCTCCTGCTGATAGCGGGCCCCGCAGTGATGGAAGTTGCACGAGGGGGTGACATGAACGTGTCCCACACCTTGGAGAGTGTTCCCCTGGTGGCTGTGGGCCTGATCGATGTTGTCAGACTCTGGGAGACACTCTCCTCTCTGCCGCCAGCGATGCTGGGTGGGAAAATCTGCATCATGTTCTGCAAGAGTTCCCTCTGGTATTCCAGTAATCGATTCGTCCTCTCCTCTACCGGAATAAAAGAGGAGAAGTTATCTTTATACCGGGGGTCCAGGAGTGCGAAGACCCAGTATAGTTTGTTCTCCAATATCCGGACAACACGTATGTCCCGGGAAAAGCAGCCCAGCATGAAGTCAGCCATGTGTGCCAGACTCTGAGTAGGCATGACGTCACTGCCCCCACCAGAAGGATCATTTTCCATTTCCTCCTCTTCCTCCTCCTCTCCGCCCCATCCGCGCTGAACCAATGGGACGCACACAGCCTGACTGCTACCCTCGCCGCAAGCATCCTCTTCCACAGCCACCTCCACGTTGTCCTCCTCATCCTCCTCCTCCTGCAACTGCCACCGAGCAGCAGACAAAAGTGTGGTCTGACTGTCTACCTGCGTTGCGTCTCCTCCTACCCCCGTCTCCTCTGTGTGCAATGCGTTCTCCCTTATTGCGATGAGCGATTCTTTAAGGACGCATAGGAGCGGGATGGTTACGCTCACTATAGCGTCCTCGCTGCTGACCTTCTTAGTGGACTCCTCAAAGATACGCAATACATCGCATATGTCTGCCATCCTTGGCCACTCGTGGTTTGCAAACTGAGGGAGCTGAGTTGGAGGCACGCGTGGATGCATCATCTGGTACTCCATCAATGCTTTCTGCTGCTCACACACCCTGGCCAACATGCAATAGGTGGAATTCCAGCGAGTGGGCAGGTCGCACAACAGCCGATGTTGAGGCAAATGGAGGCGTTGCTGGATTTTTTTTAAGCTAGCAGCAGCTACAGTTGACTTCCGAAAATGAGCGCACAAGCGCCGCACTTTGACCAGTAGCTCTGCCAGGTTGGGGTAAGTCTTTAGAAACTTTTGTACTACCAAATTAAAAACGTGGGCCAGGCATGGTACGTGATTGAGTTCTGCAAGCTCCAGAGCCGCCACCAGGTTACGGCCATTATCGCACACGACCATGCCTGGTCCTAGCTGCAGCGGCGACAGCCACATCTCTGTCTGCTGCAATATGGCGTGCCTCACCTCTGCGGCGCTGTGCTTCCTGTCGCCCAAGCTGATGAGCTTAAGCACCGCCTGCTGACGTCTCCCCGCGCCAGTGCTGCAACGCTTCCAGCTAGGGGCTGAGGGCGATGTTAAGGCAGAGGAGGAGGAGGAGGAGGAGGAGGAAGAGGAGGGGGGTCTATCAGAACCCGTGCTGGCAATCTTGGGCGGGGGTGGTATGTAGGCCGTCCCTGTTTGCGACCCCGTCCCCGCTTCCACAACATTCACCCAGTGTGCCGTCAAAGAGATGTAGCGTCCTTGGCCGCAAGCGCTTGTCCACGAGTCGGTGGTCAAGTGGACCTTTGCGCTGACTGCGTACCTCAGGGCCCGCCTGATGTTACGCGACACGTGCTGGTGCAGGGCGGGGACGCCACACCGGGAAAAATAGTGGCGGCTAGGGACGGAATAGCGAGGTGCGGCAGCCGCCATCAGGTCGCGGAAGGCCTGCGTCTCCACAAGCCTAAACGGCAACATCTCCAGGGCCAGCAGTTTGGAGATGAGGCAGGTTAAGGCTTGGGCTTGGGGGTGACTGGAGGCGTACTTCCGCCTGCGGTTGAACGCCTGCGAGATGGACAGTTGATGGGACGAGGAGATGGAAGGTGCAGACGAAGATGCGGGGGAAGGGGGGGCTGAAGGAGAAGGCCCCAAAGTAGCCGAGGCAGAGGCAGATGTGGAGGTGTCCTGGCTGGAGGTCTGGACCGCAGTGGCAGCACACAACAAAGGGGAAGAGGCAGTGGCAGCAAGACGGGGCGCAGGTTGTATTGCGTTTGCTCTCTCCCACTCAGCCCAGTGCTTGAATTCCAAGTGACGGCGCATGCCTGAGGTGGTCAGATTGCTCTTCTCAGAGCCCCTACTCAGTTTTGAGTGGCAGATTGCGCAAACCGCGCTCAGTTTGTCATCCGCGCAAACATTAAAAAATCTCCACACCACAGAAGTACGAGGCCTCGATGGGGGAGCTTCGCGCGACTGCCTGCTGCCGGGAAGAGCTTCGGCCCTGCTGGCTGTGGCCTGCCTTCTCTGTCTGGACTGTCCTCTGCCTCTGGACTGTCCTCTGCCTCTTGCTGCCTTATTCGGTGATGCGCAGACCGCATCTCCACTGCTTTCCCCCCTGGACATCACCCCTGTCCAAGTGGGGTCGGTCATTTCGTCGTCCACCACCTCCTCTTCCACTTCCTCTCTCTGCTCCTCCTCCTGCCCACTGGACATTCCAACAGCCTCCCTTGATGGCAACTGCGTCTCATCATCATCGCTCATGATAGCAGATGCTGGTTCCGGGTCCACATCACTAGCAGATGGCGGATACTCAAGTGTTTGGGCATCACTACAAACAAATTCCTCTGCTAGCTCCTGGGATTCTTGCAGCACATCTGGAAAAGGACCCGAAAAGAGGTCCTGGGAGGGGTCAAGGTTGGGCTGACTCTGTTGGCCAGGTTGGGAGGAAGGAGGGTCAGAGTGAGACTATGTGGATGACTGGGTGGTGGACAAGTGACTGGAAGCGTTATCGGCCATCCATTGCACCACCTGTTCACGCTGCTCAGGCCTTAACAGAGGTGTACCCCGCCCCCCGCATAACTGTCCCATAAAGGCAGGGAAGCTGGATGAGCGTAATGCTGGCTGCCCCTCACCAGCACGCATTGTATCCCCACTGGCTTCAACGCGGTTTGTGCCCCCACCAGCATTTCCGCGCCCCCGTCCTCGTCCACGTCCCTTTGCGCTAGCCCTCCGCATTTCAGACGTTTTACTTTTTTGGCCACGCGTTATGCCAAATATAAAAATATTTTTAAGAAGAACACCTGGCTATACAGCCGTATACTGCCAGAAGGTGAAATGGTGCCTATACGCACCGTGTATAAAACAGTGTTTTGTTGGCACAGAGGACACAAAACAGTAGTGCCAAATATAAATATATTTTTAAGAACACCTGGCTATACAGCCGTATACTGCCAGAAGGTGAAATGGTGCCTATATACGCACCGGGTATATAACAAGGTTTTTTTGGTAAAGAGGACACAAAACAGTAGTGCCAAATATAAAAATATTTTTAAGAAAAACACCTGGCTATACAGCCGTATACTGCCAGAAGGTGAAATGGTGCCTATATACGCACCGGGTATATAACAAGGTTTTGTTGGTAAAGAGGACACAAAACAGTAGTGCCAAATATAAAAATATTTTTAAGAAAAACACCTGGCTATACAGCCGTATACTGCCAGAAGGTGAAATGGTGCTTATATACGCACCGGGTATATAACAAGGTTTTGTTGGTAAAGAGGACACAAAACAGTAGTGCCAAATATAAAAATATTTTTAAGAAAAACACCTGGCTATACAGCCGTATACTGCCAGAAGGTGAAATGGTGCCTATACGCACCGGGTATATAACAAGGTTTTGTTGGCACAGAGGACACAAAACAGTAGTGCAAAATATAGTTTTGTATATAGGTGCTAATACACCACTGAAGTCTTTCTGTCCCTATTCCAGCATCAGCAGCTACCCCTCACTAAAGCAGCCGTTTTGAGCAGAGTGTATATAGTTTTGTATATAGGTGCTAATACACCACTGAAGTCTTTCTGTCCCTATTCCAGCATCAGCAGCTACCCCTCACTAAAGCAGCCGTTTTGAGCAGAGTGTATATAGTTTTGTATATAGGTGCTAATACACCACTGAAGTCTTTCTGTCCCTATTCCAGCATCAGCAGCTACCCCTCACTAAAGCAGCCGTTTTGAGCAGAGTGTATATAGTTTTGTATATAGGTGCTAATACACCACTGAAGTCTTTCTGTCCCTATTCCAGCATCAGCAGCTACCCCTCACTAAAGCAGCCGTTTTGAGCAGAGTGTATATAGTTTTGTATATAGGTGGTAATACACCACTGAAGTCTTTCTGTCCCTATTCCAGCAGCAGCAGCTACCCCTCACTAAAGCAGCCGTTGTGTGCAGTGTGTATATAGCTAGAATGAGCTATATACTGTTCAGCATAGTAGCCCTAATAAGGGCTCTTAATGACTCTCTTGTCTTCTGGTAGCTGGTATATATGGTGGTAAAAGCTATATTCTGAGCTTCTGGGGCCCTGCCTGACTACATAGGATATGATGAGCTATATACTGTTCAACGTAGCAGCACTAATAAGGGCTCTTAAGGACTCTCTTGTCTTCTGGTAGCTGGTATATATGGTGGTAAAAGCTATATTCTGAGCTTCTGGGGCCCTGCCTGACTACATAGGATATGATGAGCTATATACTGTTCAACGTAGCAGCACTAATAAGGGCTCTTAAGGACTCTCTTGTCTTCTGGTAGCTGGTATATATGGTGGTAAAAGCTATATTCTGAGCTTCTGGGGCCCTGCCTGACTACATAGGATATGAGCTATATACTGTTCAACGTAGCAGCCCTAATAAGGGCTCTTAAGGACTCTCTTGTCTTCTGGTAGCTGGTATATATGGTGGTAAAAGCTATATTCTGAGCTTCTGGGGCCCTGCCTGACTACATAGGATATGATGAGCTATATACTGTTCAATGTAGCAGCACTAATAAGGGCTCTTAAGGACTCTCTTGTCTTCTGGTAGCTGGTATATATGGTGGTAAAAGCTATATTCTGAGCTTCTGGGGCCTTGCCTGACTACATAGGATATGAGCTATATACTGTTCAACGTAGCAGCCCTAATAAGGGCTCTTAAGGACTCTCTTGTCTTCTGGTAGCTGGTATATATGGTGGTAAAAGCTATATTCTGAGCTTCTGGGGCCCTGCCTGACTACATAGGATATGAGCTATATACTGTTCAACGTAGCAGCACTAATAAGGGCTCTTAAGGACTCTCTTGTCTTCTGGTAGCTGGTATATATGGTGGTAAAAGCTATATTCTGAGCTTCTGGGGCCCTGCCTGACTACATAGGATATGAGCTATATACTGTTCAACGTAGCAGCCCTAATAAGGGCTCTTAAGGACTCTCTTGTCTTCTGGTAGCTGGTATATATGGTGGTAAAAGCTATATTCTGAGCTTCTGGGGCCCTGCCTGACTACATAGGATATGAGCTATATACTGTTCAACGTAGCAGCCCTAATAAGGGCTCTTAAGGACTCTCTTGTCTTCTGGTAGCTGGTATATATGGTGGTAAAAGCTATATTCTGAGCTTCTGGGGCCCTGCCTGACTACATAGGATATGAGCTATATACTGTTCAACGTAGCAGCACTAATAAGGGCTCTTAAGGACTCTCTTGTCTTCTGGTAGCTGGTATATATGGTGGTAAAAGCTATATTCTGAGCTTCTGGGGCCCTGCCTGACTACAGCCCTTATAAGGGCTCTTAAGGACTCTCTTGTCTTCTGGTAGCTGGTATATATGGTGGTAAAAGCTATATTCTGAGCTTCTGGGGCCCTGCCTGACTACATAGGATATGAGCTATATACTGTTCAACGTAGCAGCACTAATAAGGGCTCTTAAGGACTCTCTTGTCTTCTGGTAGCTGGTATATATGGTGGTAAAAGCTATATTCTGAGCTTCTGGGGCCCTGCCTGACTACATAGGATATGAGCTATATACTGTTCAACGTAGCAGCCCTAATAAGGGCTCTTAAGGACTCTCTTGTCTTCTGGTAGCTGGTATATATGGTGGTAAAAGCTATATTCTGAGCTTCTGGGGCCCTGCCTGACTACATAGGATATGAGCTATATACTGTTCAACGTAGCAGCACTAATAAGGGCTCTTAAGGACTCTCTTGTCTTCTGGTAGCTGGTATATATGGTGGTAAAAGCTATATTCTGAGCTTCTGGGGCCCTGCCTGACTACATAGGATATGAGCTATATACTGTTCAACGTAGCAGCCCTAATAAGGGCTCTTAAGGACTCTCTTGTCTTCTGGTAGCTGGTATATATGGTGGTAAAAGCTATATTCTGAGCTTCTGGGGCCCTGCCTGACTACATAGGATATGATGAGCTATATACTGTTCAACGTAGCAGCCCTAATAAGGGCTCTTAAGGACTCTCTTGTCTTCTGGTAGCTGGTATATATGGTGGTAAAAGCTATATTCTGAGCTTCTGGGGCCCTGCCTGACTACATAGGATATGAGCTATATACTGTTCAACGTAGCAGCCCTAATAAGGGCTCTTAAGGACTCTCTTGTCTTCTGGTAGCTGGTATATATGGTGGTAAAAGCTATATTCTGAGCTTCTGGGGCCCTGCCTGACTACATAGGATATGAGCTGTATACTGTTCAACGTAGCAGCCCTAATAAGGGCTCTTAAGGACTCTCTTGTCTTCTGGTAGCTGGTATATATGGTGGTAAAAGCTATATTCTGAGCTTCTGGGGCCCTGCCTGACTACATAGGATATGATGAGCTATATACTGTTCAACGTAGCAGCACTAATAAGGGCTCTTAAGGACTCTCTTGTCTTCTGGTAGCTGGTATATATGGTGGTAAAAGCTATATTCTGAGCTTCTGGGGCCCTGCCTGACTACATAGGATATGAGCTATATACTGTTCAACGTAGCAGCCCTAATAAGGGCTCTTAAGGACTCTCTTGTCTTCTGGTAGCTGGTATATATGGTGGTAAAAGCTATATTCTGAGCTTCTGGGGCCCTGCCTGACTACATAGGATATGATGAGCTATATACTGTTCAGCGTAGTAGCCCTAATAAGGGCTCTTAAGGACTCTCTTGTCTTCTGGTAGCTGGTATATATGGTGGTAAAAGCTATATTCTGAGCTTCTGGGGCCCTGCCTGCCTACATATGAGCCATATACCGTTCAGCGTAGTAGCCCTAATAAGGGCTCTTAATGACTCTCTTGTCTTCTGGTAGCTGGTATAGATGGTGGTAAAAGCGATATTCCGAGCTTCTGGGGCCCTGCCAGCGACAGCCTGTCTTTCCCTGCTGTGAGCGTCTGTCCCTCACTAAGTTCAAGCTGCTAATGCTGACGAAGAGGAAGTGCTGAGTTTTGTATATTCGAGGTCACATGGTTTTTCCAGCCAATGCGTGTAGACGCCGTTTTCGCGATGCCAGCGTCCTCCCAGGACCTGTCCCACCCCCCCCCTGCATGGTGATTGGTGTAAAAAACGCGCCAGGGAAGGTGGGAGGGGAAACGAATTGTGAGTGCGCCATCGCCGCTGTACTCGATCGAAATCGAGTATGACGAACAGCGTAGTATTCGATCGAATACCGGCTCGGTCGAATACTACTCGCTCATCACTAGTTAAGACTGCTTTGGAGGAAGCTGATACTCCTGAATGTATCAAGGCTGATGAATGTTTCAAAGCTGAGATTAATGTAAAAACAGGCACAGCTGCAAGGAATGTATGGTGGATAGACTAAGATGCAATTAGTCTATAATGTAATATGACAAACAACAAAATATTTTTCTCTAATCTTGATGAAAGCAAGTTAGAAAGAGTTATCTTTGCTAAAGGTCACTATATGTCTTCAGAAGGTATAGGGAATGGTTATATCCCCTGTCCAGTTTCCCCATTGCAAACCAGCAAAATCCCTGTAAAGAATGTGTTATATGTTCCCATCCCTGAAAGCAATCTTTTTTCAGTGAAAAGCTCACTAAACAGGGGAATGTAGTTACTTTTAAAGATGACAGCTGCATCATTTCAAAGGAGGGTCCCACTCTAGAAGAAGGGACAATTAAAGGTGAACTTTATCAGTTAAACCGCAAAGAAAGTCTGTACAGTGCTAGACAAGAACTGCATAAAAGCTGTATCCATGTATGGCACAGACATCTTGGGCATATACACCCAGAAGCAGCAAGGAAGCTAGCTCAACATCAGCTTGCAGATAGAATAGCAAATGCAAATAATGAAATAGTTGTCACTAGTTGTCTTAAAGGATAAATGTACAAAATATTACTTCCTAAAAACAGCAGCACTAGATCTGTGCAACTACTGCATTTGATACACACAGATGTATGTGGTCCAATGTGTGTTCAAACCTCCAACAAGAAGAGATATTTTCTCACATTCAATGATTTTTCCAGATACGCAATTGTCTACCTGCATTCACAGCAAAGATGAAGTGTCACAGAAACTTAAAGAATATCTTGCTTTAGTGTTGGAATTTGGAAAAATGCCAAAAACCCTGCATGCAGATAAAGGAACTGAATATTCACGCATCAAAATGCAAATTATTTCGAAAAAGAAAGGAATTGTGTTCCAGACTACTGTTCCATACAACTCAGAACAAAATGGTGTTGCAGAGAGAAAGAACCGCTTATTCTGTGAAAGTGCTAAAAGTATGCTGTTTAATGCAAACCTACCTACAACAATTTGGGAAGAAGCCACCATGTCAGCGTGCTTTCTTCAAAACACACTGCCAGGTAGAGATACAGCCAAAACTCCAGATTAGCTGTGAAACTTCAAGAAGCCTGACCTGAAGTGCCTCGGGATATTTAGAAGCTAAACATGCAGGCATCCCAAAGAAGAACATTCCAAGTGGGACTCTCATGCAAAATAAGGGGTCCTAGTTGGCTATAGTGAAACTCAAAAGAGATACAGGATCCTGCACCCAGAGACCAAAAAAGTAACAATCAGCATAGATGTAGTGATTGATGAGAACTCTGTATCACTCAAATTCCTTGAAGTTTTGTCGGTAATTCAGCCAAAGCAAAAAAGCAAGAGTCACAGGCTGCTGATACTCAAAAGGAAAGTACTGAAGTATGGATAAGCTCTGAAACCACAAAGGAACTATTCAACCTCCAGTCAGGAGTTCAGAGAGGACAAACAAAGGAATCCCAGCTAAGTGCCTTTCTTATATGGTCAGAACATGTCCAGAACCAGAGCCACAGTCTTGGCAGAAGATGCAAAAACTGCCTGTCCATGAGAAGCAGAAGTGGATTAAGGCTACAGATGAAGAGATGGAGTCTCTTCACCCACTCCAGACATGGAAGCTTACTGAGCTACCACAAGGCAACAAAGAAATTGGATGTAAATTGGTCTTTAAGAACAAATATGACTCTGAAGGTGTACCGGTTTAAGACAAGATTATTCACCAAAGGATACTTGAAAAAATATGGGGAAGATTATGATGCTATATTTTTCTCGAGTTGCTAAGTAAACCACATTCAGAACTGCAGCTGCTGTTCAACAGATGACAGTGAGACATTTTTACATCAAAATTGCCTTTTTAAATGGCGACATTGAAGAATAGCGGTACATGACTCAACCTGAAAATTTTATCAAAAGGATTAAGAACATCTTGTTTGTAAAATGCAAGAATCTCTGTATGGTTTTGAAGACCAGGGAACTTTAAAATGAAGCCTTAATTGATGAAGAATTATAAATATCTCAAGATGATCCATGTTTTTACACAATATGTGTATCATAAAAATTGA
Organism: Gastrophryne carolinensis; assembly: GCA_027917425.1. Taxonomy (NCBI): domain Eukaryota; kingdom Metazoa; phylum Chordata; class Amphibia; order Anura; family Microhylidae; genus Gastrophryne; species Gastrophryne carolinensis. The sequence continues at coordinate 188,901,269 of CM051239.1, read as the reverse complement.
CTTATGTTCTTTTATATGTAGGTGATGTAATCATCGCCCATCAAAAAAGAAGATAAATTGCAAACTAGGTGAAGTTCTCAACCAACACTTTGAAATTAAAGACCTTGGTAACATGACATATTTGGGAATCCAAATACAGAGAGTGGACAATGGGAGTTTTCTTCTCAACCAAAATTCTAAGATCTCCTTAGAAGCCAAAGGTGTGTAAACATCAATGGATTCATCCTACTTGAAGTTAGAAGGAGAAGAAGATCTGCTACCCAACAATGAGAGTTATTGACAAGCGGTGGGGGCACCTTTGTACATACCAACTACTACTCGCCCAGGTATCACAGCCTCAGATGGAATTCTTTCTAGATGAGTAAGCAAGCCACACCAAAGAGACTGGAATGCAATTAAGAGTCTGCGACAATATCTTAAATTAACTCAAAGGCTAAATCTTAAGATATCTGCATCAGGAGATTTGTACTCGGATTGGGCTGGACATTTACGTGATCAGAAATCAACAAGTGGTTACGCTAGAAGTTGCAATACAAAGACAAAGCACATTAATGTGAAACATCACAACATGTGTGATATATTGGCATGTGTGATACTTGAGTTTGTTTATTGTAAGTCTGACAAGATGATAGACGATGGCATGACAAAGCCATTATCACTAACCAAGTTTGAGGAGTTCAGAACTGTGATGGGAGTAACTAGTTGTTGAGTGGGGGTGTTGGAATAGCTTTAATGCAGCAAGTGCATCCTATATGTGACTGTCTGCTTGTTATGCTATTAATAAAGTTGGTTCAAAGAAAAAAACAGGAAGTTTTAGGCAAACCATGTGACTGTATATGTAGTGTGTTTAATCTGCTAACAGAAAAGATCTGTTTGCTTTTTGCTCCATGCTGAGATGCGTTGCTGATGTACCAGTTCATGGTTATGTTCCTGATTGTTGCTGAATAAACAGCCATTGTTCCTGCATGCTGGAAGAGTGTTGTGTTCAATCTGCTACCAACAAAATAACAAAAAAAAAAACAAAAAAAGTACTATACTTCCACACCCTCTGTACCACCCCCCGCCAAGTATCTTTATTTATGCAAAATATTTTATACTATAGAGCTTGAACCTCTGTGTGGAATCTACCCCATTTGACTCTTACATCACTGAAGAGATAACCCAGGAAATCACTCTCCATAAAAAAAGTGAAGGGGTCACATGAAGGAGAGCCGCAGATGCTCTGTCTCTGTACTACAAAAGCTGGGAGCCAGGGTGGAAGAAGTGTTTTCCCCCTTTTTAAGAACTGTCAGTGAAGTGTCTGCTTTAAACATTGCTGCTGGCATTGAAGATTTGTAAAACTTCTCTTCTTCATTAAAAAAAATTCATATCAGCTGCAGAACATCTAAGGTGCAGAGGAATTTCTTAAAAACTTAAAATGGAAAAAACATTTTCTTCCACTTAATTGTGTGTTGAGTTAAAATTGAAAAGGCTTTTAAAACATTTTGATAACAATATTAATTGTGCAGTTACAGGAACATTTTGAACAATAATGATCTAATCTTGTAACTTCTAATCATGAATTCAGTTGCTAAACAAACAGCAGCTGGGAAATGGAAACATGCTTTGCTAAATATAACCCCAAACTAAATTGGATATTTTCAATTATATTTTAAAAAAGCACACAATTACTGTAGCCAAAAAGAAAGATGTATTGATGGATATTGAATTTTCTAGATATAAATGAATTCATTTAATCTCTTTAAGGCTGAGAATACTGAAACGCTATTAAAGATGCAAAGTTGGATCCTGGAAGTTGAATTACTATTTAAGATTTAGGTCTAAGTGTATGTATGTATGTCTAAGAATCTATAAAACACCAAATGAAATCTGTTGATATAAGTTTTTCAAGGGGTGAACTGGGGGCCCAATTGAAAATCAAAAGGCAAAAGCACTTCTTTCCAAACAGTGGATGCTAAAGCAAAAATCATTAAAAAATTCTGACTTGGGTTGATTTAACCCTTTCAGTGCCAAGCACGTAGATTCTACGTGCTCGCTTCTACTCCACTTAAGTGCCAAGCACTTAATCTACGTGCCTGACTTTCACCCTGTTAGTTAAAAAAAGAAAAATAAAAAATACTCACCTGACCCCTTGTTGGATCCGGCCGGGTCTCCTCTTTAATTTGGTGCCATCCGATCCCCCGTGGGGGAAAAATTAAAAATGACATTTGCTTATCTGAGGCTACGCTGTCTCCCGACGGGTGTCCTCTTCACTGGGGGGGGGGGGGGCTCCGGTCGCCCCCCCAGTCTCTTCCGTGGCGCGGAGAGGGCAGAAATTGCCTTCCCCCCCACTTCTTGGAATGGGTCTGCTAGCCCCGCCCGCTGGGGGCGGGGTCCATGAGACCCCTTATACCAGTTCACAAGGCTGGGGGATGGCAAGTCACCCGCTACCCGCAGCGGATGACTTGCCATTAACCCCCGGCACCCCCATTACCTGCCTCCCCAAAGCCCAGGGGGGCAGAAGAGCCGGGCCCACACAGGCTATGTGTGCTCGTAGGCTGCAGGGTGGGGGGGCCACAAAAGCTGGCCCCCCCACTCTGTTCCTACAAGCCCCCATAGCTGGTCCCAGGCTGGTAATGCTGGGTAAGGGGGTCCCCATTTCATTTTTTGGGGGGATTTTTAAGGGTTTTTAATTAACCCCTTATGTTCTGTTGCCCAGCAGCTATAAAAGGCTTCCAGCTGCAGCAGGAGAGCAGAAGCCAGATTGATCAGCGTGGGACACAGGGATGGATGGGAGGTAAGTATTAAAAAGTTTAAAAAATATATATATATTTTTTCTGCTTGTTTCCGTGTGTTTTTTTACATTTAACCCCTTGTGAACTGGTAAGGGGGCCATGAGACCCCTTATACCAGTTCACAAGCTGGGGGCTGCCGCTAGCAGGTGACTTGCCGTTAACCCCCGGCACCCCAATTACCTGCCTCCCCAAAGCCCGGGGGGGGGGGCAGAAGAGCCCAGGCCCACATAGGCTATGTGGGCTTGTAGGCTGCAGGGTGGGGGGCCACAAAAGCTGGCCCCTCCACTCTGTTCCTACAAGCCCCCATAGCTGGTCCTGGGCTGGTAATGCTGGGTAAGGGGGACCCCATTTCAATTTTTGGGGGATTTTTAAGGGTTTTTAACACTTGAAATTCCCCAAAAAATGCCCCCCCCCCCAGGAGGGGGGACCCTAGGTCATTTTTGTTTTTTAAATTAACCCCTTATGTTTATAGTGTGGATAGTAGTAGTATTTTATTTGTAAATGTCATAAAGTGCTATTTTCAGTTTGGGGGGTCTCCTGGGCAAGAATGGGGGGCTACCGATACATATGTGGTACCGTTGTAATCGGGAGAAATTGGGATTTCACATGCAATATGGTTTTCTCTAATAAAGTAAATGTTTTATTTAAAATAAAGGAGACAATTGTCTAAAAAATATTTATTTATTTATTTTTACACAAAAATATAAAAAAAAAAAAAAACAGTAGAAAATTATAAACAAGACATTTCATGTTCAAGCCTAAACTCTGCTGCAAAATATATATCTATAATTTCCCTGGAAATTCCGGCAAAAATCACGGTTAAACATGGCGCAGAATGGGGAAAAATGACCTGTCAACAGAGGGTGACAAAACTTCAAGTAGGTTGGCAATTAAAAGGGTTAATAGTACCTATGCATGTTGGGTATTGTTCTGCTCGGGGGACCTTGCTCTTTCAGATTTAGCTTGTTTTTTCTTGTTTGCATATTTATATTTTAGGAAAACATGTTATTTATTCAGTTTTTTTATTCATGTTTTTAGGGAAACCCTGTGCAACCTAAGAATTCTTTGAGGGATTACTTCCAGAAAGGTGAGCCTACTACAACAAGCTGGGTACTCTTAGAAAGCTTAACATGTATACTTTCAGGGAATATATGGTTTTTAGGGGATATTCCAAATGTAAATGTTGTTTTGGTTTAAAAATTACAAGGTGCGCATTTTGTCTGCAGAGCAGAAATTTTCTAGTAAAATTACCGTTACGCACATGCTTTACTTTGGGGTGTTTGCCAACTTTTCCCTTGACAGTACCTATGCATGTTGGGTATCGTTCTGTTCGGGGCATATTGCTTTTTAAGACTTAACTTGATTTTTCTTGTTTGCATATAGTTTTTTTTAGGAAAATGTGGCTTGATTCTTCCTTTTTATTCTTTTTTAGGGAAACTTTGTGCAACCAAAGAATGCATTGAGGGATTACTTCCAGAAAACTAAGCCCACATAAACAAGCTTGGTACACCTAGAAAGCTTGAGGTGTGTACTTCCAGAGAATATATAGTTTGTGGGGGGTATTTTAAATGTAAATGTTGTTTTTCTGGAAAAACTGCAAGGTGCGCATAGCGCATAGCATAGTTGTATTTTATCTGAAAATCTCCTAAAGCTCTGTTTCAGTTTGGGGTCTCCTGGGCAGGAAAGGGTGTCTATCAATACATATGTGGTACCGCTGTGACTGTGAAAAATTGGGGTTTCGCACGCAATAACATTTTATTGACAAACTTACATTTTTTATTACAAAAAAACACTACAAATTGCAAAAAATAGATTTTTTTTATTTATTTTTGTACATATTTCACCAAAAAGTATTGAGAATACACTAAAAAAAGCCCAAACAAGAGATTTCATGTTAAAGCCCAGACTCTCTTGAAAAAAACAATATATCATTTTCCTGGGAAATCCCTGGAAATCCTTTCAAAAATCACAGTTGAACATGTGTAGCACAAAATAGTGAAACATGGTCTGGCAACAGAGGGTAACAAAAGCTGTAGGTAGGCTGGCAGCGAAAGGGTTAAAGTGATCCTGTACCCAGGAAGGAAGGTTAAGTCATCACCTTCCTCATCTTCTATCCTTAGCCCAGTACCTCAAAACAACCTGTTACCTTTTTTTTACTAATGCCTTTGCCCAATATTCATAAACTAACAGGGAATAGTATGATGCCCCTAAGCTAATTCATTCAGTAACAAGCTAAACTGCCACAAGGCAAAGACAAAGTGCTTTCAGATATATTGCAGTTATTATAACTGATAAGGCTTACCTCCAATTGCTGAGCTATGTTATACTGAATGTAATAAATTACTGGAAAGCACCAGGGGGAGCAGCTGCCTGACCAGGGAGCAATATTGCTGACCATTCAAACAACAGACTGCATCCAGTTAGTGTTTTTTGTGAATTTTGGAAAAATCTTTAGTTAGACAAGATTCACAGACTTTTTTAGGCAACAAGATCGGGACTGAAAGTGATGACTAGAGACCCTGGAGTTGCCAGCAGCAAGAGAAGACCATATATTGCCTGAGTGACACACCCTAGAGTTGGCAGCAGCAAGAGAAGACAACATAGTGCCTGAAAGACACACCCTGGAGTTAGCAGCAGCATGAGGAGACCATAATTTGCCTGAAAGTCACACCCTGGAGTTGGCAGCAGCATGAGGAGACCATATATTGCCTGAAAAACATACCCTGGAATTGGCAGAAGCAAGTTAACACCACATAGTGCCTGTAAGCAAACCATATCTTGCCTGAAAAACACACCCTGGAGTTGGCAGAAGCATGAGGAGACCACATAGTGCCTGAATGACACACCCTGGAGTTGGCAGCAGCATGAGAAGACAATATATTGCCTGCAAGACACACCTTGGAGTTGGCAGCAGCATGCGGTGCCTGAAAGCAGGGGCATATTGTGGGGGTGCAGTGGGGCAGTGCTGTGTTGGCACCAACTTGACCTCGTGCCTATGCAGTGCTCATGAATGGGATGCAATGGAGCCGCCTGAAATCCAGCGAGACTTTGCAGGGCTGCGAGATTGGCGAGGGACATTGAAGAGCATTGCTAAAGCCAGGCTTGTCAGTTAGTGAAGGCTAAGCAGACAGCAGGGTGAGGATCAGGCCCTGAAGTAGCCGCATGCATCGAAAAGGTATTTTATTTTAGGTATTTTATTTTAGTTGTATTGGACTATATATGGCTTTGACAGTTTACCTTAAAGTGCACCTATACTCAGAAATGAAGTTTATGTGGTAACCTCCCATCCCGAGTGCTGTGCCCCAAAACAGCCTGCGTTTTTTTTTTTTACCTCAGACTTTCCCCAATATTCATACAAACACCAGGAAAGACAACAGGAATTAGTATTATGTGAATGGTGGTCATATGTTAATTAATTTAGATAGAACCTGTCACATAATGGCAGTTAGGTTAAAGTGCTCCCCAAAATGGCTGTTTTGGGGCACTGGGCTGGAGATCGAAGGTGACTACATTTACTTTCCTCTCAGCATAGATGCACTTTAAAGAGGAACAAAACAAAGTATTTCGCTTTCTTGGGTTTTGTTCCTCTCTGGTAGGGAATCCCAATTTGGGATACCTCGCTGTGTGTCCAAAAAGCACCTCTTCCTTGTTCCCATGTGGGTCACAGCCAATAAGCAGCGTTCCATTCAGATTTCCTTTGCCACACTGATGTCAGTGCAGCAAGGAGATCTGAATGGAGAAAATGCTGCCGGCCACATCCCTGCTCACCTCTTACTGTTGACATACCATTCAGAAAGGCCTGGCGGGGGTGTGCACCGCAGATAGAGGTATGCTGGAGATACGGTCACAGCACATTGAGGGCTCCAGGAAGAGTTAAGGAAATTGGGCGATCCAGGGGATTTGACACAGTGGGGCATCCCAATTCTTATAGACTCTTGGCCGGTCCGTGGCTCCTCTTTAATCTGGACCAAAAACATATTCACCTGGCCCTACAGTCTACAAAATTTCAGGGAGGGGTAAAAGCCCTCCCCAGTGGTATCCCAATTTGGAATGCCCAACTGTCAAACCCCAAGAATCACTGCAAATCTCTTCTCATGCCTCCCCTACCCCTTTATCCAAAGTCAGACCCCTGCCAGGCATAACTGAATTGCCGGCGGGTACACGCACAGCCAGCAGGCGATGCTCCAGGAAATATTGCATTATTCTGACTGGAGAAATGTGTGCCGTGGGAGCATGGAATGAGGCAAGATTTAGAGCTATCCAAGGGGTGTCACATGTAGGGGCATCCCAAATCAAGATGCCCTTATGAAGCAGACCAAAACCCAGCAGGGTGAAAATCAAGAGTTTTGGTCCACTTTAATAGACTCTATATCTACTGTATATTGCTGTACATATATTGGTCATGTTGATTTTAGATTTTGACTATCCTGGGTTTTGGCCCTTGCCCCTCAGGCACCCTGATCGGGAATGCCTCGCTGTGTGAAACCCCCCAGGTCGTCTGATATGACTTACCCTTCCCTAATACTACAGCGCCTGCCCGGCCTCTTGTCCAGTCAGCGTGCTCGGATTCTTGCCCCCCTTCATCTAAACAATTGACTAATGGAGCAGATCCAAGCTGCATCCCCCACTTCCCTCTAACAGGCGGCGTGCCCGTGCCAGTCATTCTGTTTTAAGTGGAACAAAACCCACCAGCAGCTGGCCTGGTATCTAAAAGATTCCAGGGCCGGCCGCTGGCTTTCCCCCAGTTTGGGATACTCCGCTTTGTGAAACCCCCCAGGACGCTAGTAACTCACCTTTGGTGCATGTGTCGGCTCTCATCCAATCAGAGCCATTTGCCTTGTTTGACAATTTTTTTTACAATGGGGAGCATGTCCTGCCGAATCCCCCTGCATCCCCGGTGGTCTGCATATGCTCCTGTCTCAGGCATTCAGATAGGCTGGGATGGGAGCATGTACACCACGGGGAATAGCGCGGCAGCGTGTGCTCCCCATAGAAGGCAATCCGAGCCTTTGCCGAAATGGCAAGTGAGTTTTACTGGAAAGCTGGGGAGTGCTTATATAGCGGGACATGGGCCATCCCAATTCAGGATGCCCCAGGGGCACAGAACAAAACCTGAGAAAGTTCTGGGGCAATTCAAATTAGGCTATATTTAGGAATGAGGGGCGCTATTCTGAATCTTTGCCCCGGGTGTAGAAAAGTCTAGCTATGCCTCTGCCTGAAAGACACACCCTGGAGTTGGCAGCAGCATGAGGAGACCATATATTGCCTGAAATACACACCCTGGAGGTAAAACAGCATGAGGACACCATATAGTGCCTGAAAGACACACCCTGGAGGTGGGAACAGCATGAGGAGACCATATAGTGCCTGAATGACACACCCTGGAAGTGGCAGCAGCCTGAGGAGACCATATAGTACCTGAATGACACACCCTGGAGTTGGCAGCAGCATAAGGAGGCCATATATTGCCTGAATGACACACCCTGGAGTTGGCAGCAGGATGAGTAGACCATCCTGGAGTTATCAACAGCAAGAGGAGGCCACATTGTGCCTGAAAGGCACAGCCTGGAGTTGGCAGTAGCATGAGCAGACCATATATTGCCTGAATGACACACCCTGGAGTTGGCAGCAGCATGAGGAGACCATATAGTGCCTGAAAGACACACCTTGTAGTTGACAGCAGAATGAGGGGATCATATAGTGCCTGAATGACACACCCTGGAGTTGACAGCTGCAAGAGGAGTCTATATAGTGCCTGAATGTCACACCTTGGAGTTGGCAGCAGCAAGAGGAGACCACACCGTGCCTGAAAAACACACCCTGGAGTAGGCAGCAGCATGAGAACATTTTGGGGATATATTTTTGTTTTCCTAAGAATATTATTAAAATTATTATTAAAAGTTAATTTTTACCTAATGCATTTCCTCAATACTTACTTGTGGTCTTATGCGGAGGAATGTCTGTACCTGGGGAGCAGCACCATGGTGGCACCATGATCAATCGGGTGGGTGAGATCTCAATTTGGTGGGTGGAAATCCTGGCTTATCCATGCCTGATTCATCTTCACAAAGGTGAGTCTCTCCACTTTTTGTGGACACTATGGCTCTTTGGGTTTACTACGGCCCCCGCTGCACTAAACACTTGCTCTGATGGCAGCTGTCCCAGGGCAAACTCTGCTAGTTGTGGCCACAGTATCATGTTTGGCTGTCCAGAAGTCCAGCGGATCCTTAAGGTGTGTTGGCATGTTCATGTCAAGCTTTGCCACCACCTATTGGTTCAGGTCCTGCTCCAGGTCTACCTGCTGCTCATGAGTTGCCTCACTATGGGGTGAAGAAAGCTGCTCATCAGCAACTGTAGACTCAGGCTGCTGCTGAGGGAGCTGGTACTGCTCCTGCCACCCCACCCATCCCCAGCAGCCATGACAGTGCAGAGGGCCTGCCGAGTCAGATCTGTGAGAGGATGGACGATGGCGCAGATAGGCATCGGCCAACTGACTATGTAAGATGCCTCTGTTGTAGGTCAGTTTGTCTTCCATCTCAATGGGTGTAAGAATGGTCCCCATTTTGTGCCGGTAGCAAGGGTCCAATAAGGTGGAGAGCCAGAAGTCATCCCGTTGCCAAATGGTGTCAGTTCGGGGGTCACTACGCAAGCACATGAGCATGCAGTGTTCCATTTGTACAAGTGATTTTGAGGGACTACCTGCCTCCATCTTCACTGCATACTGCCACGGTGTGTTTTGGTCCTCTTTCTCACCTTCCTCACAACCCTCTAGCTCCTCTGGCTGCTTCTGCTCCTCCTCTTCTGTCAGATGACTAGAAAAATAACCCATTTTGCGAACCTAAACCGTGCTTCACTGTTCCCCACCCCCTCCTCCTCTTCCAGTTCAGTTCCCACACGGTTCACATGGCCGTGAGATGTAAGCCCCAGGTCTCCACTGCCCTGACCAACCATGGTTTCCAACATGTGTTGTAGTAGATAAAGCAGTGGAATGATGCCGTTTATCCCGTAATCCTGCCGACAACTGACAAAGTGGCTTCCTCAAAGGGCCTGAGCAAACGTCAGGTGTCACGTATGAGCTGCCACTGGTTTACATTGAAGTTGCACAGGAGAGACCCCCTATCCACTTGGATCACAAGAAATTGGTGATGGCTTTTCTCTGTTTGTACAGCCATTCCAACATATGGAGGGTGGAATTCCAATGGGGGGAAACATTGCAAATCATATTATGTTGGGGGATACCTTTCTGATGCTGCAGCTCAAGGAGGGTGTGTTTTGCATTGTACGAGTGGCTAAAGTGCATGCAAAGTTTCCTTCCGATTGTTAGGATGTCTTGCATATGGGGGAAGGACTTCAGGAAACACTTGACAACCAGATTGAACATGTGTGCCATGCAGGGAGCATGGCTCAGGCTTTCTTGTCGCAGTGCAGGCAAGATATTCTTCTTGTTCTCCGTCACCATGGTTCCCATTTGCAGTTTGCGTGGAGTAAGCCATGATTTGATTTCTTGATCAATTAATTTTAGCAGTTACTCCCTAGTGTGCCAAGGCAAACCATGTGAAGAACAGCGTGACACCACCTAGCCCTGCACACATGGTAGGCTGGAGGTGCACTGAGACTTGTCCATGCAGTGGAGGCTGAGGACATGACGGAGGATGAGGAGGTGGAGTAGCACACTGACACAGTCACAACGGCCTGAGAGTATGGAGATGGAAGTGGTGTGACCTGTCCAAGTTGCTGTTGTGACTGTGCAGGGACCACAATCACCCAGTGGGTCATAAAGGACATGTATTGTCCCTGACCTTAGTTACAGCTCCACATGCCGGCGCTGCCATGCACTTTGGTACACACCGACAGGCTCAAGGACTGGCCCACCTTCTGTTCAACAAAATTGTGCAGGGCTGGTACTGCCTCCTTTGTAATGAAATGGTGGCTAGGGACTCCCCACCTCGGCTCGGCACAAGCCATCAGTTCTCTGAAAAGTGCAGTCCATCACGTGAAAAGGGAGGGACTGCAACACCAGCAACTTGGATAAGAGCCCATTTAGCTTCTGCGCCGTTGGATGAGTGGGCACATACTGGTGTCTCTTGGACATGGCTTCGCCAATGGATTGCTGGCAGAATGACTGACTCAGAGTTGGAGGAGCAGGAGCATCTGGAGAGACAGATAATGGGTATGACACACAGCTACCTTCAGCTAAGGTGGTGGAACCTTGGCTGGCTGAAACAGGGAGAGGTGTGCCACTGGGTGATGCAGCAGGCTGGACCACCACTTCAGAGCCTCAGTTCTCCCAGGCCGCTTTATGGTGATGCTGCATATGTTGATGCAGGGCCATGGTGCTAACATGGGGACCCTGACCACGCTTCACCTTCTGCCTACACATCTTGCATGTGTTAACCTCCTGAGGATGTTAGATGAAAAACTGCAGAGTAGCTGATTTTCCCACCAACATTCGGCGTTAATTCACTGCTACTGCCACCAACTCCAGAAACCCCTGTTCCACTACCTCCTGGGAAGGTAGCCTGCCGCAAAGCAGGTGGTTTACACCAGCCCCGGGCATGTTTGCCTCCAAACATCAATTTGGCCACCATGCTAAATGCCAACCATGCTAGTACCTTGCTGCCTCAGCTGCTGACTCACAGGCAACCTGCAACCCTCTTCTCCTGATGATGATGCCCATTCTGCACCTGGCTGCCTAGTGCAATCAACTTCATCATCGAGTTATGTCTGCACATCACTGATGGCCTCCTCATGTTCCTCAACAGTGTCTGCAGGAGCCAGAACACTCGCAAAACACCACCTCACATTCCACTCTCCTCATAACTACTTGGTCGCCTAGCAAAGGAAGCGGCAGATGTCTCCTGCACTTCTTGGCTGGGCAGATTGTTCTCGCTGAATAGTGGAGCTGAACCCAAAGCATAAGATATGTTGCTGGGGGAGGGAACAGCATAGGACAGAGGAAATGGGAGGACAGGGACTGCTCCCGGGCCATGCAAACTGAGGGTGTCTGAGGAGCTGACGGTGTCTGAGGAACCGATTGTTGACTGGGGGTGTCATATGTCACTTGTGATTAAATGGATGACCACGTTATCCAAATGATGATCGCAGATGCATTGCTGGTCGAGACACGACTGCTAGCTGATACCAGGAGATCAGGCCTCTCGCTGCAACTCCTGCTGCCACTTGCTCCTAGTCTGCTTCGACCTCTGTCTAATGAATTTAGGACTCAACTCTGTGCATATCTTGGCACTTCCCTGCCTGACATACTTAGTGCGTATATGAGGGGAGGACAATAGGCTACACTACGCTTAAAACTGTATTTTTGGACAACAGCAGAAGGTGTGTAACTATGCCTGGCCTTTCACACCAACTAGGCTATCAACACCTGGGCATAAACCAAAATGCAAAGCCTCGCAGATGCACTTCCATGGGATACCCAGTTTAGGCAAGTTAAATGTCTACAGCAGGCTTAAAAAGATGAATTTTTTACAACATAAGAAGCCTGGGCATAAAACAAAATGCAAAACCTCTCAGATGCAATGCAATGGAATGCCCTGATTAGGCCAGTTAAATGGGCTACAGCAGGCTTAAAAAGAGGAATTTGGTACAACATCAAGAAGTGGATTGTTTAGGCAGGTGTGTAGTTTTGTGTGGCCTTGCACACTAACTAGGCTTTGAACACCTGGGCATAAAACAAAATGCAAAACCTCTCAGATGCAATACAATGGAATGCCCTGATTAGGCCAGTTAAATGGGCTACAGCAGGCTTGAAAAGAGGGATTTGGTACAACGGAAATAGGTGGATTATTTTGGGCAGGTGTGTAGTTTTTCCTGGCCTTTCACACTAACTAGGCTTTCAACGCCTGGGCAGGCTTGAAAAGAGGGATTTGATACAGCAGCAAGAAGTGGATTTTCTTGGGCAGGTGTGTAGTTTTGTCTGGCCTTTCATACTAACTAGGCTATCAACACCTGGGCATAAAACAAAATGCAAAAACTCTTGAATGCATTTCAATGGGATGCCCTGATTAGGCCAGTTAAACAGGCTACAGCAGGCTTGAAAAGAGAAATTTGGTACAACAGCAATAGGTTTTTTTTTGGGGGGGGGGATGTGTTTAGTTTTGTGTGGCCTTTCACACTAACTAGGCTTTCAACACCCGGGCATAAAACAAAATGCAGATTCAGATGCAATTCAAAGGGATGCCCTGATTTAGCCAGTTAAATGTGTTACAGCAGGCTTAAAAAGAGGGATTTGGTACAACAGCAAGAGGTGGATTTTTTCGGGCAGGTGTGTGGATTTATGTGGCTTTTCACACTAACTAGGCTTTCAACACCTGGGCATAAAACAAAATACTAAATGTGTGGGATGCCCTGATGAGAACAGTTCAGTAACAACAAATTGGTACACTATTTACATATACGCACAGGTTACACTTAATAGAGCACAATACCATTTTAGTGTTCTGCTCACCCTACTGGCTGGCTATTATTAGCTTTTGTGAAGAAAAAAAAAAAAAAAAACCTTTGGAATTGTAGACAGACACTACTGTGTCCCAAGCCCTCTCCCTTCCCTGTCACTGCTTCTATGCTTGAATTCTGACAGGTGAATTGCTTCTTATGCACACACTGTCCCTGTGGAGAATTGCTTTTCCTTTACACTGTCACTCTGTCTCTCTCTCTCTCTCCCTGTCTGTCTCCCTCTCCCTGTATGTCTCTCTCTCTCCCTGTCTGCCTCTCTCTCCTTGTCTGCCTCTCTCGCCCTGCCTGTCTCTATTTCTCACTCTGATGCGTTCTTGTCGCAATACACAGCTGAAGTGAGTGGCCGTAAGATGACCGCCACTTATATAGGGCTGTGACATCACCAAGGTGGCTGGCTGCAGATAGGCTGCATGCTTCATGTGATGCCTTCCCAGGATTCCTTCCTCATGTCCTGACATGTGGATCTGCCAATTTTTCCACTAAATGGAGTTTAAGGAAACGATTTGCGCATTCGAAGCGCAACGATATTCTGATTCATTGCAAATCGATTTTTTTCTGAAATCCGTAACAAATTTGGATTAGGCAGATTCGATTCACTCATCCCTAGTGACAACATAATCACTTTAATATGCATCTGTTCTGTCAAAATGTGTTAGAATATTTGAGCTGGCTCGTTCAGATCAAACAAACTAAAATTCTGATCAATTGTAACTTTAACCTGACTAGCCACAATAATATAATTCTTGTTTACATTGTTGCCTGTGTGCAAATAATATTGCTTATTTGTGCTTCAGTGTGGGACACTGCTTTATCATTAAAACATAGGCCGGAGGGGGTGTGGCTATGTAGCCAAGTAGGACAGAGGTGTGGCACGAGGACTTCGGAAAAAATCCTGTAAAAATTCAGAGCCACAGCTCAGCAACTACACCTAAACAATAAGGACCTCCTCCCTGACCTAACTGGAGCTTCCACGAGTTGCTGTTGGACCTTACCGCTTTATTGGGCCATATGGAGCATCCTGAAGTTGGCTGAGCACGGAGGTCAGAAGCCATCTTGGGAGCGGGGACGTCATGATGAAAGGAGGTGTCGTCCAAACGGCGGGAACCTGTGCGAGTTGTGGCGGCTCTGAGACAGAAGTGAGGAGCGGCCGAGCTGAGGCTGAACCAGAATGTCAGCGGTGGTAAGGTGGGTAGATCGGCTGGCGTCTGGCTCCCCTCCCAATGCCCCAGCCTGTGTACTTCTTCTGCTTGCACTGTGACGGCGCCATTGCCCCCCCCCCCTGAATCTCCAGAGGACGGCTCCCCTGCCGGCCCTGCCTCCTCCTCCTTGTCGGTGGTGTTGCAGGCCAGCTGATTGAGTGTGGTGGTCGGCTCCTCTGCTTCCCAGAGAAGACCGCACACCTCATCCGACTTCGCCCCGTCGGCCCTCCTCCCCCCTCCTCGGTGCTGGGCCCGCTGCCTGGAGAACCTGTTCTTGCCTGCTGCTTGGGACCGGTCACCTCGGGGGCTCCTTGCTTCCCCCAAACATCCTCCACTGCCTGTCTGCAAGTGTAGGGGAAAGAGCTGAGGTGTCATCGGCTGGCTTGCCTGTGCCCTTATCAGGGGAGCCATATGCTGTAGCCTGCAGGGGACGGCTGACTGGATTCTCTGTTGCTGGGATGAGCGGCGGGCTGGGGGGGAAGACCTGTGACCCCCTGGTCACTGGCTGCCCACAACCATAGTGCAGCATCTAGCTTATCTTGGCCGGATCAGCCACCAATCTGTGTAACTCCTTCCTCCTCTTGCTCTGCTGAGTGATGTCTGGGGAACCTCCTGCAAAATACCTTCCCTCCACTTAATGCTATTATTTGCATAGCCAGCCAAAGAAATTGGGGGTTAAAGCGTGTGGCTAGTCGGGAACCCTTTTCTATATGAAAGGCAATAAAAAGAGGTGCACAGTGCTTCTACACTGCGGCACGCAAACAATGGCTGAGTCTGTGGAGGAGCTTGTCATCGGTGGCTTCGACAGTTGAATCCCTAAAGCGAAATAAAAAATAAAATGCCCAGGGAGATCCTAGAATGTTGCTGCGGTGCTCTGCCCATAACTCTATTAGGGGGCGCCCATGAACCCCAAAATCAGATTACAAAGACACACATACATACAGACGGTTCCTATAGGGCTGGCACTCTAACAACAAATCCACAAGAAAATATATAGTCTGCCATAAACACACATTTATTAGATCCAAAGGCACATAATACAACTACAACTACAACTAAGCTTTTTAATTTTTTAGGGAATTAGGGTAGTTGTATTATGTGCCTTTGGATCTAATAAATGTGTGTTTATGGCAGACTATATATTTTCTTGTGGATTTGTTGTTAGAGTGCCAGCCCTATAGGAACCGTCTGTATGTATGTGTGTCTTTGGAATCCCTAAAGCGCCAAGTGAAGACCCTTACGAAGTGGGTGGAGAACTCAGAGAACCGAAACTGCTGCAATAATATCTGAATACTTGGGATACCGGAGAGAGTGGAGGGGGTGCCCCTGAAGATTTGGGGAAATCCTCATCCAAAAGGTTCTGGCACCGGAGGGCCTCTCCCCCTTCTGAGCTGGCGCACCGAATTCCATTTAGATCCCCGCCTCCAGCGCCCCCCCCCCCCCCCGGGCCCCTTCATCCTGAAGCTGTTGAACTTTAGAGATTGAGAGATTGTATTAGCGGCTTCAAAGAAGCAGTGGGATATCCTGCATAACGGTGCAAAACTATCCTTTCTTCCGGACTTTACATTTGAATTGCAAAAAGAGCACCTCTCTTTCAATGTGGTGAGGGCGAGCCTCTGGGCGAAAAACATTAAATATGCTACATATATCCTGCTGTGCAGGATGGAGCTACTACAAAGAAGGCGAGTGACTGGGTGGACTCATTTTCCGCAGCAAGAGATCCTGTTCTTTACTGGCGAATTGGATCCCGCTTTCCCAGCCCACACACCCAGCTAGCTCCGTACCCACCACCCCCCCCCCGTTTTTTTCCCTCCCCTCATCCCCTACTCCTAGGTCCCTACTTTCCTCTGATCATAGGATGCATGTACTTGCGAGGGATTATACATCCGTTTTTTTCCCTCGATGTGCGTTTAATGTATACGCCCAGTAGGCAGTACTGTTAACCAGTGTTAGGTAGTTGTTATTAGGTTCAGGGTTTAAGCTCACCATGCCAGGGGGCTATTAGTCCTAGTGGCTTTCTTTTATGTTCTCATTTTGGTTCACTGCGACTCCAAAGGCCGGTATATCATTCTGCCCACAAAGATATGGGATGCTAGGTTTTTTTAAAATAGGGTTGTATGTACCTCCCCTCTTTGACACCCAGATCCTCCAGAAGATTATAGACAATGTGGCTACATTTCCGCCTGACAACTTGCTGCTCATAGGAGACTTTAATATGATCCTTGATAGATCCCTGGGATAGTAATGGCCTTTGCGTCTCGATGCCTCCTGGCCAGAGTCATTACGTGCAAATATTTGCCAAGGGGTATAGCAGATTTCTCACTGCTGATGGTGATCATCCGTATATCTGAGAAATGTAGGGGCCTGAGGACGTGGTCTCTTAACCCCCTATGGTTAGAGGATGAGAGGGTCCGATATTGGCAGTGTAAAGGGGAGAAGACCTCAATTAACATACGCTGGGATCTATTCAGGGTGGTGGTTAGAGGTAGCGTCATTAGCGCCATAAAAATGAGCCAGGGTGAAACAGGGGAGGTTCACTAGAGAACTGGAGGTGACATTTGTAGAGACAATGGATATTGCTGACCATGATTTACTGAGGTCGCTCCAGAGGGAATACAACCTTGCATTAACTGATTCTACAAGGAAGAGTCTGATGTTTAAACAGCAGTTAATCTTTGAAAAGGGAGATAAAAATGAAAGAACATTGACATTCCTCTCCAGAGCATAGAACATGCAAACACTTTACCAAAGTGAAGTTTTGTTTGAGGGGGTGTTTCCACCTTTTAATTAAATCAGAAAGAATCAGGTATTGCCTCTGACTGATTAGGCCTCAAAAATTGTTGGAATTTTAAATCTTGCTGTCTGAGGCATTTCTCCTCTCTGGCATGCTCTCAGGGCTCAGATTCCAATGGAGGGACTGGAGTAGGTGGAATCATCGGTGGAATCCCTGGTGAGGTCCAAGGACCTTATTAAGTCCACACTATATAATGCCCTCCTTCTAACTCTCCCCTCCTCTCCCCTCTGCATAAAGCGTTGGGAAAATGGGAAACACTGACCCTGGATTTAGATAAAGGAGACTGGGAAGATAGATAATCTGTACTCCTCAGTCATAGACTCTAAAGATAGACTGATCCAAGCAGCTTACCTGACCCCGGTTAGACTAAAAAGAATGGGGCTACTGGAGTCGGATCTATGTCCCAGATCTAACGTCAGGTCAGGCACCCTGTTGCACAGTTTTGGAGTGCCCATTGATCTTGGTGCTCTGGGATGAAGTAGCCAACTTCATGTCATCTTTGGTAGGACTGCCAGTCAAAAATTCTGCCGCCTTCTGTCTATTGAGTATGGTTGAGCCCAGGTTGGATGATGGCCCGCGGAAAGCCCTCTCTCGTTTACGTTCTATGCCAGGAAATGTATACTACTTAACTGGAAGCACCCGAATAAATCAACCCTTTCAGGCTGGAGGAACTTAGTGAAAGGGAAGTTAATTCTTTATAAGATGACCTATCTGGCCAGGGGGTGCTAAAACAAATTTGAACGGGTGTGGGAGGCCTGGCTCAATGCTTCTAACTCCACTCGCGATTAGGATCGCCCTGTAGCTCATTCATGTGTATCATATTCCCCGTGCAGGGTATTATGACTGATTGCAGATGTGTATGAGAGTGTGTGCGAATGTTGTCTTTGTGTGTTAAGTTTAAGTTTATGTGGGAAGAGTTTGTCACATCTGCTGCGCAGGTTATAGGTTTGATGGCCCTCCTTGTTGGGAGTGTAGGATCTAAACTTACTAAGTAAGTAAGAAAAGTTGTAATGCTGTAATTTTGTAGTATTGCAATGTAATGCTGTAACCTGAAAACTATAAATAAATATTTATTAAAAAAAAAAAAAACATTGAAAGGCCAAAAAATAGAGGGGTTAGAAAAAGCGCTGAGGTGTAAAGCCATCCACATATCAGTAAATATCTCATAGGTGTTGTGATTCAGTAATTTGTAAAACTTTTGCACCTCTCCTGAAGAAGCAAATCTGTGTGGCTGGACAGGAACTTAAAAAAACAGTTATATCAAAAGTAGTGTATAAATTATTAGGATTGGATTTTTACCCCAGTTTTTTTAGATTAGAAAAATGATCTGTCTCCTGAATAGGGTTACCATAGGCTGCCCTCAAAGATGCCATTTTCCTATAACAAAGGTGATACCATTTTTCTTCTTTTAAAATTTTTTTAAAATCTTGGGAACAGGTCATAATTACTTAACAAGAATAGGAAAATATATGATAATCTGGTAACATGGCAACTACAGTATATCTGTTGTCAATAAAAAAAACTCAGCATAAAGTGGAAAAAAACTCAATGTGGATGGCCCTGGAATCTAAAAGATATGCAGCCTCTTGCGCTTCAGATTTCTGAAGGGCACACGTGTAAGGCAAACAACTCTGATTGAGCGAGAGCCTGCACATGTGCCATAGCACCGGGAGGGGGTGAGTTTTATTGGGTTATATGGGAGGTTTCACACAGCAGGGCAGGGCTATTAGACTATGGACTATAAGCAGGGCGCAAAGGGCATGCCTCCCCCACCCTTTGGGTTATGGTTTGGTCCAGACGGCTTTGCACTCTGTGGTCTGAAGTGCCCCAGAACGCCCAGTAAACTCACATCTTCCTAGTTCCAATGCTGCATGCACTGGCTCTCATCCAATGAGAGCTTCCTGCCATGTTTATGTCATTAGTCAGGAGGCTCTTATAGACTTGAATGGAAGCGCGCATTCAGAGCTCTTTGCCAAAAGGAAGTTAAAATAGGAAAGGGTTCTGATTATATGAGAGCCCATGCATGCGTAGTTGGAGCTGGGAAAGGTAAGTTTTTAAGGGCACCCTGGAGGGTTTCACACTGGGGAAAAGCCAGCAGCTGGCTGCTGGTGGGTTTTATTTCACTTTAAATGGGATCAAAACCCAAGATTTTGACCATCCTGCTCTTCAATCAGCGCTCTATGCCAGTATGCACACAGTGCCTGGGATAGAGATCAGGGAGCGTCTGCCATCCCTGCATGGTTGAGTACGGTAGTACACATCAGTCAGGGATGCAGCCTGCGCATGCACCGTGGGATCACAAGCTGAGTGAGTATTCCAATCAATTCCAGGGGGTTTCACACAGCAGAGCATCCCAAATGCTAAGGAATTGACCAAAACGAGAATCTTTTTTGCTCCGCTGGGTTGTGGTCCGCTTAACAGGGGCAATCTGATTTGACCTCTCCTTATCCCCTTGAGTATGAAATCAGGAGAATCACCATACCTCCCAAATTCTGAAGATATGAAAGAGGGACAAGCCACGCCCCCGGCCACACACCCTGCCACACCCCCGACCACGCCATATTTCCCAACCATTGACACAAATGCACATCTGAGCCCGAGTAGCTCCTTTCCTTAGAAAAAAATTATAAAAATAAATTAAAAAAGTATTTACTAGACATTTCTAAACATATATTTAACTTTAATTGACAGACTATACACTTTTAAAAAGGAGCAACCCCCAGTTATTTCACTATCCTGTTGATGGTTCTTCTCCAGTATGGTATCCTGATTTGGGATGCCCCGCTGTGTCAAACCCCCCTGGAATGACAATAATTCTTACTTCACCTGGCAATCCCACAGCATATGTGCGGGCTCTCCTCCCAATCAGCAGCTCAAATGCCATTGATCTTTAAAGTGGACCAAAACCCAGGATTTTGACTATCCTGGGTTTTGGTTCTTTCCCCAAGGGCAAAGGGGGGGGGGGGGGTGGCAGCCACTCAGACCATTTTATAACTAACCTGGGAGGTGCACGTTAGCAGGGCAATTAGTACACACAAGTCTTAAAGGAGCCACAGCACTCAACCCTGTCAGCTTGCAGGCCAGCCTATAATCTGTCTCTAAACTTAGTTAAAAACAGAGGACTCGGTCACACACATCTGCAGAAGTATGCTTAAGCTGCACCACTACGCCAAAGTGCCTCTGTGGGGGTGCAGTCCTAACTCTAATCTCTGAGAGCCCATCTGGGGCATACAGTGCAATAGATAAATTGGGAGCAGGCTTACCTGAGGTTGCCCTAAACCTCTCAAGTGCAAGCCACGGGGTGGAAGGGTCAAAGACCTTGCAATACAGCCTAGACCCCACACACCATGTGCTTGCACAAATTCAAAAGAAACAAAGGGGGGGTGGCAGCCGCTCAGACCATTTTATAACTAACCTGGGAGGTGCACGTTAGCAGGGCAATTAGTACACACAAGTCTTAAAGGAGCCACAGCACTCAACCCTGTCAGCTTGCAGGCCAGCCTATAATCTGTCTCTAAACTTAGTTAAAAACAGAGGACTCGGTCACACACATCTGCAGAAGTTTTCCCCAAGGGCACCTCGATCGGGGATCGATCTGTGTGAAACTGCCCAGATCTCTGGCAGCCGCCTCCCCTCTCCCTCTAACAGGAAGCGTGCCCGCACAGGCCATTCACAAATACCTGGCACAGGCATGCGCCCTGCTAGAGGGATAGTGGGGATGTGGCCGCGTCGCGTCTAGCGCATGCGCCATTGGACCGGGAACAAAGATAAGTGTATGGGTCGACCTGGGGAGGGTTTCACACAGCGGGGCATCCCAAATCTTATAGATTCCTGGGCCAATCAGGGTGGATTTTGGCCGATCGATTCCAGGATGCTGTGTGATGCCCCGCAGTATGAAACCTCCCAGGTCACCCCGTTTACATACCTTACTTCCCGGTCCAAAGGCGCATGCGCTGGCTGCATCCCCACTATCCCTCTAGCAGGGCGCGTGCCTGCACCAGCCATTTGTGAATAACGCGTTGGCACACTCTGTTAGAGGTAAGCGGGGGATGCGGTCTCCAGCACGCTCGGAGCTCCTCTGCTTAGACGCCGGCTTAGATGCGAGTGCGCTGATTGGACGAACGGCATGTGCCGTAGGACTGGAAAGAGGTGAGTTCCTTGGGGCAATTTTGGGGGTTTCACGTAGCGGGGCATCCCTGATCGGGGTGCCCCGGGGGAAAGGACCAAGACCCAGGATCAAAAGGTCAAAATCCAGGGTTTTGGTCCACTTTAAGTGGGAGTGTAGGTCAGCGGTTAGAGAGGGGGCAAAGGGGTGTGGATTGGAGGCTAGACAGGGGGTTTAGGTGTGGGTGCAGATTGGAAGGCAGGGAGGGGCTATTTAGGTGAGGGTTGACAACTGGTGAGGAGGGTGTAGATTGGAAATTAACATAGACAGAATAGGGGATCTCACTTGTTGTCCAGGTGAGCAAGATGGAGGATCTGGGCTACGTGCCAGGCTGCAGCCTCACTATACAGCCCAGCCCCACCCCATCCTATTCCATCAATCCCAGCACTGCCCCTTTAGTAGTCTCAGCCTATCTGGGAGCAGGGGGCAGGCTAGACGTCTTTCTGGGTGCGGTCTAAACCTGCTGACCCCGCCCATAAGAACATCTGCCCCGCCCCGCTGCTCGCAGATTGACAGCAGCTCCTCCAGCCCGCCTGCAAGGTTCTTCATCTGTGCTGTAAGTTTCTTCCCCCCCGACACATGTCCGACCTCCCCCCTCTCTCCCACCCTGGAAGTCTCGCCTCTGCCTTCGCCCGCAAGTCTCTGCGGTTTGCGGCCGGGGAACGTCTATTCAGAACTCACACAGCGCGCCGCTGCCCCTGCGCCATGGCAGCACTGGGCACACCGCCACGGCCAGTGTTCCCTCTAAACTTTAGCAGCAGTTGTGCAGAGCACTGAGGGAGCTGGCCAAGACGGCTATAAAGCTGACTGGCAAAGTGGGTGTGGAGAGCAAGCGGTGGGAGACCCCAGGCACTCCTTTCATCAGAATAGATTGCCAGGGGGCTATGTACTCATGAAAAGCAGTGATCCCAGACATTTTACACAGCAGGGCTTTGAAACTAGGGATCCCCCAGTAAAGTGAACCAAAACTCAAGTTAACGGGAAGCCTGGGTTTTGGGTTCACTTCGTTTGTCTGTGAGCCTGACAGAATTTTGCAATCCAACAGCACATGCCCAAGCCTTGCAAGAACCCACTGTGCCCAGTAGGCTTGAATACAAGTGCACGCTCTCAGCGCAGATGTAGTAGGAATGCCACTGCAAAACCTGTCCCGCACATGCACCATGGGATCGTAGAATAGGTACAATTACAGGCTGACTACAGGTTTACATGCAGTGTGGCACCACAAATCTGGATGCACCACGGACAGGGAACTGACCCTGACCCACTGAAATCCTGATTTGCCATGTCTCGCTATGTAAAACCCCAAGGTTCACCCATTATCCTTACCTTAGCAGCGATCCCACTCGCCACAGAACTGAACGGCTGGCAACTGCTGGAGGAGAGCAGCATGAAGTGGACCAAATAACAATCCAGGGTTTTGGTCCTTACCCCTCTCGGGCAACCTGCACCCATCCATTTAGTTAGGGAGCATGGCTGCTACTCTGTTGTAAACAGAGCTGTATGCCGTGCATTAGTATGCATGGTATACAGCGCTGATTGCCGTATGAGCCACGGGACTGGCACAAAGTTTTTTATGGCGATCTGGCGGGGGGGGGGGGGTCACACAAGAAGCTGGACCAAAATCTGGGATGTTCAAAATCTTGTTTTTGTCCACTTTAAAGAGGAGCATACCAAATCGGGATGCCCCCGGTGCACGGAACAAATCCCAGGCTTTGTTGCTTCTTACACATACACTTCTGCATGCCAACTGTATTGGTCCCTTTTTATGCATATTTAAGAAGAACCAGGTGAGTATTCTGAATGATTTATTGACTTTCGATAACTCTTACAGAAGATTGTTATGTTAAAGTAGACCTAAGCCCTCCATGGCAAGGGATCCTAACCCTGCCACTGGTAATCCCTTCAATTAAGAGGTGCTAAATTTTTAGTGCAGCTGTCTGACAGGGGGGCCTGAAAACAGCTTCTTACTGCAGTGCCAAACTTATTGTTAGAGATGTGGTATATGCAAGTGTGCAGCCAGTGCCAGGTCCCCTTTTGGATGTATCATAACAGTGGTCCACTCTAAATGCATTTTGGATTGGGATGCCCCCACTGTGAGAAACTCCTGGACCACCCCTATATTCCCCTTGAATTGTTCTCTTTATAATCCCCGGGTATGCACTGCTGATGTGTGCACAGCAAAGGAGAGCGGCCAGTGGATGGCACTCAGCCATCTGTTCATTCAGAATAGATTGCCAGCCAATATGTACCGCACTTCTGAATGGATGAAAGTCTGTGCATGCACTGTGGTAGTGGGGATCAAGGTGGGTAAACAGCTTATCCGGGGGTTTCACAGACAGGGGCATCCAAAATTGGGATATCTCTGTAATGCAGACTAATGCAACCTAGGTCAATTAAATTCCTGGGATTTGGTCTGCTATAGGGTCAGAAGTCAGTCAGACCGGTAGGTATGACCACCTGTTAATAGCCTCTTCTGGCATAAATGTCAAAGGACTTGGAGCTAACTGTAAAAGGAGAGATTAGGTGGTGGAAAGAGAATAGAAAGCTAACAAACTGCAATCTAAACTTTTGCAGGCAACCTAGATTAAATTACCTAACTTTAACTGCCTCAATGGAACTACTATAGGGAGTTTACACTAGGCACTACTAGAATGAATGAGACACAAGAGTTTTTTGTTTGCTGAGCCTGACCTTTTGTCCATGGGGTCAGGAAAGGCTGCTGGTTGGCTGGCAGGGGCTGTCTCACTAAGGCCCTTATTTATGATGGAATAGTGACAGGTAGCGACTGGTGAGCGGCCGGTAATGACGGGCCCCCGCCACGAGAACGCCGGCTCCCCACCACAATCACACATTTATCAAGCCAATCCTGCTTAGCGACTGAGATAGCGCCATATAGCCACTCATTCATCATTATTCCAGCCTCAGCCCACAGCGCCAGCGTCCGACCTTGAACAGCGACAGGTATGACCTCTCGCTACCTGGCGCTCTCCAATTAATTTCAATGGAATAATCTTTAAATATTCATAATTAATTGTTATGAATTTTTATTTTTTTTTTAAATGTGAAAAATTCTGTGACCACTTCTGCCATTTTAGGTAAATTTTTTAAGGTAAAAAAATTAAAAAAAAATTGTACAGAATTGATATTACAGGTCTGATATTAATGTATTCATATTACAAAATTATTTAAAAAACTTGTTTTTTTTTGTTTTCCAAAAATATGGTTGTTTGGGGGTTAAAAATCTACTTTTAACCCATCGCCGCCAGCGCTCTGGGGTTTAAACATGCATTTTACAGAGCGAGAGTTTTTTGAGCGTGATTTTTTAATGAATATGGTGGGAGCCGGTCGCTAGGGCCAGTCGCTATCATGCGCTGCCATACAGCGCGGAACCTGTCAAATAGCGACTCCTCACCCAATATTCAACATTATCAACAACCGAACAACGGCCAAGCACAGCGACTACTAGCGGGCGCTCTGAAAATGCCGCTTCAGTCGCTCAACTGTCGCTACCTGCCGCTATTAATGAATCGGCCTCTAAGAGGCCGATTCAGTAATAGCGCCAGGTAGCGACAGATGAGCGCCTGAAGTGCGGCGCTATAAGCACCGCTAGCGTACGCCACGAATGCCTGTGATTCGCTATAGCAGGCCTCCTCAGCCGCTATCTGGCGTTGTTTGGAAGAATGCCTACATTGGTGAATATGATGTTTTTGATCTGCTTTCTAGGCGCTGTCATTTTTTCACACGCTATTCAAGACAGCGCCTGAGCGTTGGTTTGCTGTTGGATTGAGATCAATGTTATGACCTTCAGTAGTAAACACATTGCACCATGTTTCTTGGTTTATATTTTTTTTATTTTTTGTGTGTTTTTGTGTTTAAAGAAAAAATTCAACAAATGTGGCTTTCTCTTCATGGTGCCTACAAAATAAGAAAAAGTGTAGTTAGTTTTTATTTTTAAATTTGGTTTGTAGCATTTTTTTTGTTTTTTTTTTGTTTTAAAGGGTCAATTGTTGTCAACTTGCACAACACCCCTAATTGTTATGTGGGTCAACTTACACCCCCCCTTATAGTGGTTTGGGTCAACTTACACACCCCCCCTTATAGTGGTTTAGGTCAACTTACACCCCCCCCCCCCTTATAGTGGTTTGGGTCAACTTACACCCCCCCTTATAGTGGTTTAGGTCAACTTACACCCCCCCTTATAGTGGTTTGGGTAAACTTACACCCCCCCCCCCCCCTTATACTGCTTTAGGTCAACTTAAACCCCCCTCTTATAGTGGTTTGGGTCAACTTACACACCCCCCCTTATAGTGGTTTGGGTCAACTTACACCCCCCCCTTATAGTGGTTTAGGTCAACTTACACCCCCCTTATACTGCTTTAGGTCAACTTACACCCCCCCCCCCTTATACTGCTTTAGGTCAACTTACACACCCCCCCTTATAGTGGTTTGGGTCAACTTACACACCTCTCTTATAGTGGTTTAGGTCAACTTACACACCCCCCCTTATAGTGGTTTAGGTCAACTTACACACACCCCCCTTATACTGCTTTAGGTCAACTTACACACACCCCCTTATACTGCTTTAGGTCAACTTACACACCCCCCCTTATAGTGGTTTGGGTCAACTTTCACACCCCCCCCCTTATGATTGGCTCCACCAAATAGTTCCCCTGTAGTGCAGTACTTGTGTTATAGTGAAGGTGAGGTCGCTTACCGAGAAAAACGAAGTGATCATGCTTTCCCTTAGCTCAAATCCAGTCTGGGTGTCCTCACTCGTTTCTGCGGCCATGTTGGGGACTTCTGGCACCAGTGCTGTTTCTTCAGGGGGTTGTATTCTGTGGCATATGCAAATATTGTGTAGCACACAGCATGCAAGGATAATTTTGGAGACCTTTTGTGGGCTGTACAAAATTTCTCCTCCTGGGCGTGCCAAACACAGAAAGCGCGCTTTCAGCAGCCCAATGGTTCTTTCCACAATGCTTCTGGTTTTGCGATGTGCTGCATTGTAGCGTAGTTGGACAGAGGTCTGTGGGTTTCTGACCGGAGTCATGATCCACGTTCTCTGCCCGTATCCCTTATCCGCTGTGGAATAAACACAATGAGAGAGACAGCAATTAGTACTAGTACATGTTATTTTTTTCAAAATTTTAAATTTAGCTTACTAGGCCACATTTTTTCCAACAAATACTTTGTCATGGTTAGTTATTTACCCAGTAGCCAGCCAGGTGGCATTTCATTGTTTTCAAACTTCCGGCACAGGACTGACTGCTGGAGCACGTAAGAGTCGTGGCATGAGCCGGGGAAGCCAGATTTCACGGCCCGCAGCTTCATGTCATGGTCACATACCATCATGACATTCATGGAGTGGAATTGCTTCCTATTTCGATAATGCAGCTCCTGTGAACGGGGAGGGCGGAAAGGGATATGTGTACCATCCACGCACCCTAGCACATTCTGAATCCCTCCCATGCGATAGAATGCATGTCCCGCATCCTCAGGAAATTTGATGTAAACAGCGATAAGGTCACAAATAGCCAGTACTACCTGGAAAAATATGCGGCTCATTGTAGCCTGGCTGATCCCGCTGAGGAGGGCAGAGGTTGCCTGGAAATTCCCTCGTGCCACAACATTAAGCGTGGCACATAGGCATACTATGCCTGGAATGGATTGGGTGCGTTTGGTGGATGGATCGATTTTGGTCTTAATCTGATCATATAGGCACTGTAGTGCTGCACGATTCAGAAGAAAGCGGCTTCTGATCTGCTCGTCACTTAAATCCCACACTGAAAGACAGATGCCAAAGGATAGGGGTGCCCTAAGCCTCACAGCACCCTCCTCCCTGGCCTCCTGTTCTTCCAGCATTCTACCACATCCATACACCCACAACCCTCTTATCCATCTCACACTCACTGACCAGATATACAAATGAAGGCAAAACACACCACACACACAAGCACACTCCTCACACACAAAACCAGATCTATAGTGGTCAGAACCACCAGACTGCTGAAAGTGTGCTTTCTAAGTTAGGCACAACCAAGAGGGGATCTGTTGCACAACCCACAAAAGGCCCCAAAATCAATCCTCACTTGCTGTATGCTACACAATATTAGCATATGCCAACAAAATAAATCTCCTAAAGAAACAGCACTGATGTCAGAAATCACCCAACAAGCCACAGAGAGTAAGGCCCAAACCCAGCCAGACAGTAAAATGAGCTAAGGGAACCAAGCACTTTGCCACAGTGTAACAATACAAGAAGGTTGTCAAATAAAGCCATTTATACTTAACTTTGGGAAAGGACGGGTCCGCTTTGCCACCTTTTGCGTTGCTATGCTATTTTCTGTCTGCAATTAGTTGACCCAGGTGTGCTAGAAACGGTTTGCACATGCGTACGCTAAAAAATACTAGCGTACGTGAGCAGATACTTGCGTGCTTTAGCGGACATGTTTGAACATTCCGTTTGGGACCAATCAAAGGTAAGCTGCTCTCAAATTAAATAGCCGTTTGTCGAGCCACATTTAACAAGTGTTTCATATACCTGATTACATTGTTGTCTTTGGTTGTGTGGTTTGCATAATGAGGTCTCTAATTAGTTAATTGGCTTCCACACATGCTTCCAACAAACAGCAGTCATTGCAGTGTAGCTGTTGCTACAAGCACCTGGGCAGTATGTGTGAAGCAATTAAGTGGACCTGTTTGTGATTGGTTGTTAGAGCACATAAAACCTCCCCGCCCCCAAAAAATCTTGTTGCCATTCTGTAGTTTGTATGCGTGCTTGTGTGTGGGCTAGTGGTGTGTGTGCAGCTACAGGATGGAGCCAAATTCTGGACATCTGCCGGCCACAGCTGGGCCAAGTAGGAGTGTGTTGGGTGCTGTGCGCAGACCTCCCTTAAGGAAAAGGGCCCAGGCCGAAGGTGAGCCTGCACCCAAGGCCAGGCGCCCATTTGCCAAGAGGGAGCCAGAATTTAATTTGGCGGATAACAATACTCTTGTGCGTCTTACCCTGGCAAAATGGGAGCTCATCTTTGGCTCCCAAAGCCAGTCTATAGGCAAGCAAGAAAGGAGCAAATTGTGGGATGCCATTGGTGAGGAGCTTACTAGCAGTGCTCAATACCCACGTAGTGGCCCATCCTGCAAGAAACGCTTCTACACTTTGAAAAGGGCCCTTATGCAAAAGATGAAGCATGATCTTGAGGTCGAGAGTGGGACCATCCAGGGTCCAAAGAGTACCTACAGGCCATATGAGGAGATGCTGAAGTGCAAAATTCCCCTCGTTCGGCTGCAGGGTGTGGATGCTGGGGATGACACCACAGGTTGGGCATAAGGTACATCTTTTTACAAATTTTATTCATGGTGATGTTAATGTATGTGATTTGCTTTGTCTCTTTCTGGCCAACTAACAGTAGGACATGTGAACTAGTACATTATACCTCATAAATGTTTTACTTTCCTGTCTGTTGCTTTATGCATAGGTGCACATGGTGATGTCCATGAATCGGGGGAGGAGGACACCCCAACTCCTGCCCTTCAACCAACCTCAAGCCTAACCCAGTCTGGCCTTGAAGGTATTTATCACAAATTAATGGGATGGTTTGTTTAGAATAAATGGGTGTGGGAGCACCTCAAACAATAGTTCACACATTTTAGGTTTATTAATATGGGCCTGGGAACTAATTTCACGCCCAGTTTAACCCTCTCATCAACTAAATAACAAGGGCCAAACGTGTAGCTATGTGGGAAGCCAGAGATGTGTTTGCATATATCTGCAGATACATGTGGAAGCCACACTGGCCCGCCAAGGCACTCTGTGTTTAGTGGTTTCCCTACTCTTAAATCTGACTGCACAAAGTTGGGACATGCAATGCTGAATAATGGAATCTCTAGTTGTCAGGCCCGGCGTCATCTGACTTTTGGTGTGTAAATATTAGTGATTGAGCTGCTCACACACACCTTGATTCATGGTTGATTTGGTGCGGCACATTACAAATGCCTAAATCCTTAATTTGCTTTTGAATAGCTGCACCCCCATTGGCACCAGCATCTCCTCAGGAGCCAAGCTACTCTTTGGATGCCGGTAAGTGCATGTGTCAACCTTGCTGGAGCCGCTTTAACACAAGTGCATGTCTTTCATTTTGTTTTTTTCTTTGTAGGCCAAGTCACTGCTTCATCTTTGGACACCACTTCCTATGTTGCAGGTCAACAGGACCCTGTTGGTGTGTATTGCCAAAAACACTGTATCCTTTATGCTGCTTATGTTACACTGGGTCTATTTTGTCCCTCTAATAATCTGCATGTTTTCAATGTCAACTTTAAGATGGCTATTTAGAGTGGATTTGCCATCCCCATGCTCATTAGTCAACTGTTTGGAGTGATTTCAATGCATTTTGTTGGTATCTTAAAAGACAAACATTCACCAGAGTAGTGTTGTGAATATTTATAGACATTCATTGTGTATTTTAGTTGGCCGGAATCTAGGAAGTGGCTGTCCGGAAAGGGCCCTTTAACGTGAGGCTGCTAGAGATGAGGGTAAGTTGGGTTTGCTTTATTATCTAGTAAGGATGTTTGTGAACCTTTTATTAGAATTTATTAGTCCAACTTGTGTTTAAACATTGAATTTTGAAGGGCAAAGCTCGAGTGAGGGACTAATTCTGGACATCTGTGAGATGGCGGGTATGTGTAATTTGAGATATGTGTCTGTTAGTGTTTGGGCCAATGATTGCCTACTCTTCCTCTTACATACATGTTGGCAATCTGAGTTGGCAAGTTACATTTTGGCTATTGTGCAATCTAGCACTTTGTCGAGCTATGGCCTCGATAGTCTATCCATCTAAAAATGTACTAATCTCAACTGCCCTACTAACATGACTTTCCTGTTTAGCATATGCCAGCTTGCCCCATATCTCAGATGTGGATTTGCCCCTTTCTGGCAGCCAGACCCCCGAAATACTTAGGGCGGACGACACTGAGGTAACATGGATGATTTTTGGGAACACTAACCACATTGACATGTTGGTGGGTAGTCCAGGAACCACCATGTAACCTGTTTTGTTTTTTTTGCCAGGAGCCCATACCGGATTCCCAAGCTGTGCCGTCTGCCCAAGTGCCATGTGGACAAGCTACAGAGGCACAAGCAACGGTAAGTTTGACTTTTACACTTTGGGTAAATGATTGGGAGGGCCATACCTGCATTGTTTAAGCTTCACTACAATCTTTGTTTTTGTTTTTTTAGGCTGAACACCCAAGAAGAGGAGTTGGAGAACCCACAAGTGCTGATTTCTATGAGCTAGGGGTCCGGATGCTGCAGGACTACAGTCACCAACAGCCGCGTGATGGAACTAGTGAGAAAACAACAGGGTCCTCCAACGAATGGCACATGCCATGGAGCAAGCTGTAGAGCGCCAGGACCAAACTTTGTTGTTGATCCATCAGCTGATACAACAGCAGTCTATATTTTTTACTGCACTGTTGTCCCCCAACACCACCCCTAGCAATGACTCACAACCTCCTCTAAGGCCACCCAGCCAAGAATTTTGATTTATTTTGTTTCTGGGAATATTTTGGTTCAATAAATTTGAGTAACCCTCAAAATAGTGTTTCTGAAAAGACATAGCTACTAACACAGTCAGGGATGAGTCTCTAGATCTAGATATGTACATGTAGCCAGAAATGTATGACACACATTTTTGGGCATATATTACTATGGTTTACACATTAAATGGCTACAAAGTTAACCAAAAAATAACCAAATAATGGGTTGCTAGACACTTAAACTATGATTGATAAGGCACAACACACTGTAATTAGATAAATATAAAACATTTATTAAGGCGGCCAACATGGCTAACATTCCGCCGCACAGCGGCAAAAACTATACCCCCCACCCTAACTACGCCTCTTCTTGCCCAGCAGCATAAGGCGTGTCCGACGGACATACTGCCACAGTCTGCGATGCTCCGTTTCACAAGCTGTAGAGAGTATAAAAAAACAATATTAAACACATATAATGTGAGCTCAACATACACAGATGTAGCAATGTAATGAAATTGCCTCAAATTATCTGAGCCACACATTCCAATTGTGGTAAGCTGTGCCCTTATGTGTTACCATTATATGAGTACTCGTGCCTGCATTACATGTGGCTACAACATCCCAAGCATACATTTACTCTGAACTCTTGGTAATAAATTAAGGGATAAGTCCCAGTGTGCACATTTATTTGGTGATTTACAGCAAAACATCAGGGCCTAAGTCCTAACGATTAAACTGCTTGGGCCAAGCATATTACAGTTCACCACCTTAGCAGCCCAATTTGTTTGCTCTCCAAACACATTTTAACACTACGTATAAAAAACAAGAATGTGAGCCAACAATCAAGCATTTAGGATTGTAGGACAATCACATGTAACCTAGATGTGTGCTTAGAAAAGACATAGGTACATTGTCAATTTCTAAAGAATTTACAATAAGACATAGGTGTCCAAAGTCTTTAGGCATATGAAGTGGGATGTACTCACCATCGCAGCTGTGGCTGGGGTCCATGCTGCTGGACGTCCCGGGAGCTGGGGTGGGGAGTATGGTCACCGACTCCGTCTGCGTGGCAACATCTGTCAGGAGAAAGCAAAAGAGCAAAAAAATATTAGTTGGGCAATGACACATGAAGATTTGACATCCATCTGTTTAGGGAGTCTGGAAAAAAAATGCTTGCATGGTTACACACATGTTGTCAGACATTAGCATATTTCCTGGTCCATGAGTTAATGTAAATTATTTATGTGGGCAACATGGACACATCAAGATAATGTGCCAATAACCTTTACAGTGCAATGCTAAGGCGTAATTTGAAGTTGAGTGTCGATTCTTACTTTGAGAGTGTGTAACATGTGTTAGCCGGACCAACTTACCAAAATAACACATTTGCTAGCCCCCATCATGGTGTGGGCTGAAACATAGGGGTGGTTGGCAGTTGGATTGCACTGTAGTGGGGTTTGTGATGTTAACTTAAATTAGAAAACCATCTTGTACTATGGACCAGGAAACATGTGTATGTTTAAGGAATGTCATAACATATGGAATGTTAGGGATAACATCAAACACTTACCATGACTATGCCCGCGGGCAAGGGCTGGCGCATAGCTGGTGGAGGTGGTGGCTCTATGATGCCCTAAAAACCAGATAACAAGGGCACAGGATTAGTGTTAAGTCACCAGGATCACCTGTAACAGACAAACAAGAATTAGAAATGCACTCACCAGGGGATGACCTGTCACTGGTTTCCCAGGGAGGACTCTGAGGAGGAGGCCTGGAGCCTCGACTCCTCACAATTGGCCCTGAAGATCCAAACCACATGGGCCACCCTCCTCCCTCTCACTCCCAGATCCTCGAGGGAGTGTGGGTGAGTCCACTTCCACCTCCCCACTTGGACTCCCCACTTGAGGTGGCCCACGGGGTTTGCGGACTCAGCAGAGTCCAATTCTGAGGAGCTGAGGCTCCACACTGCCCGCCCCCCAGCAGCACACTCCTCTGGGGCATCATCCCCTTCCTCCCCTGGGTCCTCTAGATTGGACTGGTGAGAGGAAACCCTTCCCACGTTTGCCCAGGGGAGGACGCTTATCTGTGTAAAAGGGGGCAAAAAAAAGGACAACTTTAAAACCCAGAATGTTTAAAAAAAAAACAAAAAAACAAAACATTAGTGGATTGATTAACATGTTGAGAGCTGACACTTACCTGAAGCATAGGCATCATAGAGCCTATACACGCCCTCTGGGTCCCGGCGCTTGAAGTCCGGCCACTTCTGGACAATTGAGCGGACTGTGAGGTTGGTGTGGAAGCGCCGGGACACAGTGGCCTTCACCTCCACCGCTATGCGCCTCTTCGCCCCATGGGCATAATCATATTCCCTCAGCAAAAAATCCTAAAAAAAAAACACATTTAACCCTTTCGCTGCCAGCCTACCTGCAGCATTTGCCACTCCCTGTTGCCAGACTGAGTTTCACTGTTTCGCGCTACACATGTTCAACTGTCATTTTTGAAAGGATTTCCAGGGATTTCCCAGGAAAATTATATATTGTTTTTTTCAACAGAGTCTGGGCTTTAACATGAAATGTCTTGTTTGTATTTTTTAGGTGTATTCTCAACATTTTTGGGTGAAATGTGTGAAAAAAATTAAAAAAAATATATTTTTTTACAATTTGTAGAGTTTTTTTGTAATAAAAAATGTAAGTTTGTCAATAAAATCTTATTGCGTGAGAAACCCCAATTTCTCCCGGTTACAGCGATACCACATATGTATAGGTAGACACCCTTTCCTGCCCAGAAGCCTTTTATAGCTGCTGGATGACAAATGGTTAATTAAAAAAAAAAAATGACATAGGGTCCCCCTTCCCGGGGAGGGAGACCCCATTTTTTTGGGATTTTTAAGGGTTAAAAACCCTTAAAAATCCAAAAAAAAAAATGACGTGGGGTCCCCCTTACCCAAAGTAACCAGCCCGGGACCAGCTATGGGGGCTTGTAGGCACAGAGTGGGGGGGCCAGCTTTGGTGGCCCCCCCACCCTGCAGCCTACGAGCCCACATAGCCTATGTGGGCCCGGGCTCTTCTGCCCCCCCCTGGCCTTTGGGGAGGCAGGTAATGGGGGTGCGGGGGTTAATGGCAAGCCACCCGCTAGGGCAGGTGACTTGCCACCCCCCCAGCCTTGTGAACTGGTATAAGGGGTCTCATGGACCCCTTACCAGCTCACAAAGGGTTAACTGTTAAAAAAACCACCACACAATAATAAAAAGTATTTTATTCAAAAAAAAAAAAATTTTTTTAACTGTACTTACCTTCGATTGCAAGCTCTTGTCCCTCGCCGCTCAGCTGACAGATGCCTGTGATCGGCATCCAGAGAAGGAGAAGGCAGGAGATCAGAGGATCTCCTGTCACCTCCTTCCAGGGCACCGATCACCGGCATCTGAGAAGCTGAGAAAGCTGAAGCCGGTGATCGGGACCGGGATGACGTCATAAGCCCCGCCCCCAAGGGGGCGGGGCTTAGAGGCAAGATGGCGGCCGCCATCTTGAAGAAGAGAGGAGAGAGCCTCCCAGGCTCCCTCCTGAAGATCGGTAAGTCCTGGGGGGGGATCGGAGGCCCCCCAGGTTACAGTTAGCAGCTGCTGCTGCAGAAGCGGGGGGGGGGGGGCAGCCTATTCCGGGGGCTCTCCTGGAGCCATCCGACCCCCCACGGGGGATCGGATGGCACCAAATTAAAGAGGAGACCCGGCCGGATCCAACAAGGGGTCAGGTGAGTATTTTTGATTTTTATTTTTTAAACTAGAAGCGAGGAAAGTCAAGCACGTAACACCTACGGGCTTGGCACTTAAGGCCCAGCCAAGCCAGCACGTAGGTGTTACGTGCTTGGCAACAAAAGGGTTAAAAAATAATTAAAAAAAAAAAAAAAAAAATATATATATATATATATATATATATATATATATATATCCCTTTCGCTGCCAGCCTACCTGGAGTTTTTGTCACCCTTTGTTGCCAGACCATTTTGCACTATTTTGCGCTCCCCATGTTCAAATGTGATTTTTGAAGGGATTTCCAGGGATTTCCCAGGAAAATGATATATTGTTTTTTTCAGCAGAGTCTGGGCTTTAACATGAAATGTCTTGTTTGTAATTTTGTAGGTGTATTCTCAATACTTTTGGGTGAAATATGTGCAAAAAAATTAAAAAAAATCTATTTTTTGCAATTTGTAGTGTTTTTTTGTCATAAAAAATGTAAGTTTGTCAATAAAATCTTATTGCATGTGAAACCCCAATTAATCCCGGTCACAGCGTTACCACATATGTATAGGTAGACACCCTTTCCTGCCCAGGAGACTCCCCCAAACTGAAACAGCGCTTTAGGAGATTTTCAGATAAAATACAACTATGCACCGCGCTAAGCGCACCTTGCGGTCTTTCCAGAAAAAGAACCCTTTAAATTTGAAATACCCCCCAAAAACTATATATTCTCTGGAAGTATACACCTCAGGCTTTCTAGGCATACCAGGTTTGTTGAC
Organism: Gastrophryne carolinensis; assembly: GCA_027917425.1. Taxonomy (NCBI): domain Eukaryota; kingdom Metazoa; phylum Chordata; class Amphibia; order Anura; family Microhylidae; genus Gastrophryne; species Gastrophryne carolinensis. The sequence continues at coordinate 188,865,821 of CM051239.1, read as the reverse complement.
ATGGGCGCAATTTTCTGGAAGTGATCCCTCAATCAATTCTTTGGTTGCACAGAGTTTCCCTAAAAAAGAATAAAAAAGAAGAATCAAAGCCACATTTTCCTAAAAAAACTATATGCAAACCAGAAAATCTGAAAAAGCAACATGCCCCGAACAGAACAATACCCAATATGCATAGGTTCTGTCAAGGGAAGAGTTGCCAAACACCCCAAAGTAAAGCATGCGCATAAGGGTAATTTTACTTAAAAATTTCAGCTCTGCAGACAAAGTGCGCACCTTGCGATTTTTCAGCCAAAACAACCCTTTAAATTTAAAATATCCCCACAAGCCATATATTCCCTGAAAGTACACATGTTAAGCTTTCTAAGAGTACTGAGCTTGTTGTAGTGGGCTCATCTTTCTGGAAGTAATCCATTGAAGAATTCTTAGGTTGCACAGGGTTTCCCTAAAAACAATTATAAAAAAGCAGAATAAAAACCATGTTTTCCTAAAATATCAATATGTAAACAAGAAAAAACAAGCTAAATCCGAAAGCGCAAGGTCCCCCGAGCAGAACAATACCCAACATGCATAGGTACTATTAACCCTTTTAATTGTCAGCCTACTTGAAGTTTTGTCACCCTCTGTTGACAAGTCATTTTTCCCCATTTTGCAGCATGATTAACCGTGATTTTTGCTGGAATTTCCAGAAAAATTATATACATTACATATACATTTTTTGCAGCAGAGTTTAGGCTTTAACATGAAATGTCTTGTTTGTAATTTTTCCACTGTTTTTTGAATATTTCTGCTTAAAAAAACAAAAGAAAACAAAAAATATATATTTTTTAAACAATTGTTTCCTTTATTTTAAATAAAACCTTTTTTTTTTTAATGAAAACCATATTGCATGTGATAGCCCCATTTCTCCCGATTACAACGGTACCACATATGTATCGGTAGCCCGCCCATTCTTGCCCTGGAGACCCCCCAAACTGAAAAGAGCACTTTATTACATTTACAAATAAAATACAACTACTATCCACACTATAAACATAAGGGGTTAATTAAAAAAAAAATGACATAGGGTCCCCCCTTCCAAAGGGGGGGGCATTTTTGGGGTAATTTTAAGGGTTTAGGGTTAGGCTAACCCTTAAAAATAAAAAAATATACAAAAATAAAAATTCCCCCTCAAAAATCCCCCAAAAAATGACATAGGGTCCCCCCTTTTTTGGGGGAATTTTAAGGGTTAGGGTTAGGCTAACCCATAAAAATAAAAAAATATACAAAAATAAAAATTCCCCCCCCCAAAAAATGGGGACCCCCCCCGTGTCATTTTTTTTTTAAGGGTTTTTTTTAAGATGGCGGCGCCCGTCGGGAGAGGAGGGGGAGAGCCCTTTCAGGCTCTCCCCTGAAGCTGAAGAGGAGACCCGGAGGGAGGCAGCGCGACTGCAGGTAAGTAAATGTCATTTTTTTTTTTTTTTTTTTTTTACAGTTAGCAGCTGCTGCTGCCAAACGGGGGGGGGGGGCTATTCCGGGGGCTCTCCTGGAGCCATCCGACCCCCCACGGGGGATCGGATGGCACCAAATTAAAGAGGAGACCCAGCCGGATCCAACGAGGGGTCAGGTGAGTATTTTTGATGTTTATTTTTTTTACTAGCGGGGGGGAAAGTCAAGCCCGTAGATTCTACGTGCTTGGCACTTAAGTGGAGTAGAAGCAAGCACGTAGAATCTACGGGCTTGGCACTGAAAGGGATATATAGACTAATAAGCATAAATAACAAGCTATATGGTTGCACAGCATAAATGCAACATATACTTACTTTGACCACCTGGCCGTTCACCCGAGGATCCACCCTTTTGCAACGCAATTTTGGGGGTGCAGGGGGTGCAGGGGATGTTGAGGGACCAGGGGAGACAGGGGGAGGAGGGGGGGGAAGGGATTGGGGAGGAAGAATCGGAGGTGTAGCTGGGGAGGGGGACAGCTCTGCGTCTGGGCCGCATAGTGAATCCTCAGAGGTGGAAACCGGAAGTTGCAAAACGAAAGTAAAAGTAAAAAATAACCAAACACGCATCGCTAAAATACGTTGGAATACGCTTAGCAATTGAATACGCTTAGCAATTCGCTAGGGTACACAACATCACAATAACGTATAGCGCCGAGTCAGCGACGGCCGTGTCTGCTGCGTATTCAGCAACAGCGACTGGGGGGTGTGTCATGTGAAATAGCGAACCAAAACCAAACACACATTTATGAACTTCATAGCGCCGCGGCCTGCTACACACAGCGACTCGGCATAGCAACTGGGCCGCTATACCACGGATTCATCAAAGACATTACTGTCATAGAGCGTGGGCGCTGTTGTTCGGTGACTGCGGCACAGAGCGCCTGTAACGCTATAACAAAAAAGATAGTTTGGGGGGTTAGACACCTTCGAAAACGCAAACAATAACTGAAATGACATTGGGAGAGTGCTGTGATTTGGACATCCAAGTGACACAGTCCTAATTTAATCTTTAAAAAAAAAAACAAAAACAAACCAAAGCATTACAGAAAAATCCAAAATTATGTTTTTTGCATGACAGAATTTTTTTAAAAACAAAACAAAAAAAAAAAAACCCAAAAAACTCAAAAACAATGTCTGCCATTGAAGTGTATGGGAGAGCGCCAGGTAGCGAGAGGTAATACCTTGCGCTGTGCAAGGCACAACACTGGCGCTGTTCGCTATGATTGAAAATTTGATGAATCTGCCGCTACATGGCGCTATTCCAGTCGCTACACAGATTTCGGATGATAAATATGCTATTGTATGCCGGGTCCGGCGTTGACCAGCGTTCATCCGTCGCTAGTTAGCGCTACCCCCCGCTAACCAGGCGCTGCCTGACGCTATCTCTTGTTAAATAAGGGCCTAAATCTTCTCCACACAAGCTGTCTGCAGAATGAAGAGCCATTCTCTGGTCTGTCTCAGTTCCCTGCAATGCCGCACTGTAGCTGCCTCCCCCCCCTCATGATCTTATTAGACAGGCAGGGGAGAGCTCTGAGGCTGCTAAAGAGAACAGATCAATGCGCCTGAAACAGAAGAAGTCGTCCCTGGCTGGCATCTGGCTAGAAATGCTTTTTGCTAATGCCAGTCTTCCACAAATAATGCCTCTGTTCAAGTTGACATCCTGCTGACTGATCTTCATTTCACTCCTGGCAGGGATATTCAGAGAAATGCCACAACCCAAGATTAGTCTCAACCTGGCTGCCTTTGCTGCGCTGGTTGAACTATGATGTGCGCGGGCTACGGGAGGTGGTGCGCAACCGCGCAGGCTGACTAAGTGAAGGCTGACTAAGTGACTAAGTGACTGGCCATGGTGCAGGGCATCCGCGGGATCACTGGGAAAAATCGGGGCAAAGCCCAGGAAGCCCCAACCGCACGAGTAGAATGAGCTGTAACACGAAAGGGAGGATCTCTCCCCTTAGCAAAATAGGCCCCGACAATGGCCTGACGAATCCACCTGCTGATGGTAGACTTTGTGGGTGCTAGACCCTTCTTGGGCCCAAATGGCACCACAAAAAATGCATCAGTCTTGCGAAAGGCAGACGTTACCACCAAATAATACTTCACAACCCGAACCACATCCAAAGAATGCAGGGCCCTCTCCTTGTCATTGCTGGGATAGGGACACAGAGAGGGCAAAACAATATCCTGATTCAAATGAAAGGACGAAACCACCTTAGGATGGAAGTCCGTCTTAAAACAGAAAACCACTTTGTCCTGATGTCTTTCAAAATATGGGGCTTGAATAGACCGCCAACTCAGAGACACGTCTAACGGAAGTGATAACTACCAAAAAGGCTACCTTCTGCGTAAGGGAAGACAAAGAAATATCATGCAAAGGCTCAAAGGGGGGACCCTGAGGTGCAGAAAGAACCAAGTTCAAATCCCAAACTGGAATCAGAGGTTTCCTAGGAGGCCGCACATGTGTAACCCCCTGGAAAAAGGTTTTAACCAACGGATGAAGAGCAAAAGGCTTTTGGAAAAACACCGCCAGGGCAGACACCTGCCCCCTTCAGAGTACTGAGTTGGAGCCCTAGGTCCAGACCATGTTGCAAAAACTCCAAAATTCTAGAAATAGAGAATTCCCTACAAGGGAAGGCCCTGGTTTCACACCAAACAATATAAGACCTCCAAGTCCTATAGTACACAGACGATGAGGACCTTTTCCTAGCATTAATAAGAGTCCGAATCACAGCATCCGAAAGACCTTCCTCCTTCAAGATGGAGGTTTCAGCAGCCACGCCGTCAAAGCCAGCGTTGGTAAATTCGGGTAACGAAGATGACCCTGTGTGAGTAGATCTGGCAGCAGGGGCAGAACGAACTGATCTTCTGCCAACCTTACCACGTCTGCGAACCAAACCTGTCTTGGCCACCTTGGAGCCACCAGGATTGCTGGTGCTCTCTCCAGAGCAAGCTTGCGCACTACTCTGGCCACCATGGGAAACGGAGGGAACAGATACAGAAACCCCAGATCCCTCCAGTTCAGAGACATGGCATCCGTCGCAAGGGCCAGAGGATCCTTCGCCAGAGACACAAATGACAGAAGTTTGTGATTGTGACGGGAGGCAAAGAGGTCCACCGCCGGTGACCCCCACCTGCGACAAATTGAGTGAAAGACCTTGGGATTGAGAGACCACTCCCCTTTGCGGGCTGACAGCCTGCTCAGAGAGTCCGCCTCCGCATTCTCCACTCCCGGAATGTAAACTGCCGAGATGCACGGGACATGGCTTTCCGCCCAGTCCAGAATCAGGGACACTTCCTTGAGGGCATTCCTGCTGCGGGTGCCTCCCTGGTGATTGATGTAGGCCACCGCCGTCCGATTGTCCGACCGGACCTGGACCGGCAAACCTCGCAGTTGATGAGTTAAGTGACAAAGAACCATCCTGATGGCCCTTAATTCCAGAACATTGATAGGCTCGTGGGCTTCCAGGGGACCCCACAAACCCTGAAATTGCAGATCCTTCCAGAAGCCCCCCCAACCCGAGAGGCTGGCATCCGTGGTGACTATCTCCCACTGGGGAGTCTGAAAGGATCTGCCCCCTCAGCAGGTTGGTTGAGTTCAGCCACCACTGAAGCGAGCGGCGAACCCGGGGGGACATCTGAAAGAATTGATCCAGCGACTGAGGAGACCTGTTCCAGACTGACAACAGATGGAGCTGTAGTGTCCTTGTGTGAAACTGAGCAAAGGGAACTGCCTCGAAGGAGGCCACCATCAGACCCACCAGTCTCATCCCTAGCCAGATGGACGGTCGAGGAATGGACATAAGCAACCGAACCAACTCCTGAATCAGAAGAACCTTGGATTGAGGAAGGAACACTCTGGCCTGATCTGTATCCAGAGACATCCCCAGAAAAGATATTAACCTGGACGGGTGAAAGGAGGACTTGGGGTAGTTGATCACCCAGCCGAATCTCTCCAGAGTGGATAGAACCGTCCTGGTGTCCAATTCCGCTTGGCTGAATGACGATGCCAATATGAGGAGATCGTCCAGATATGGCACTATGCGAATTCCTTGAGCTCTGAGAAGAGCCATTACCCCAGCAAGTACCTTGGTGAAAACCCTTGGAGCTGTGGTGAGACCGAAGGGAAGAGCTACAAATTGGAAGTGCTGATCCTCCAGAGCGAACCTTAGGAACCTCTGTTGCGCAGGAAAAATGGGAACATGGAGATAAGCGTCCTGGATATCTATGGACGTCATGAAGTCCCCCTGACGAAGAGAGTGGATAGCGGAACGCAACGTTTCCATGTGAAATTTTTGCAGCCTGATGAATTTGTTGAGAATCTTTAGGTCCAGGATGGGCCGCACGGAGCCATCCTTTTTGGGAACCGTGAACAGATTTGAGTAAAAACCCCAACCCCTCTCTAATGGGGGTACTGGACAAATGACCGCCATTTCTAGAAGACTCGATACCGCCGCCCGGAGCTGCAATGCAGCCTGTACGTCCGGGGACACCCGAGACGTGAGGAAACGCGGGGGGGGCGGGACTCGAACTCCAGCATGTAACCGGAAGACACCACTTCCCTGATCCATCTGTCCGAGACCTCCCGAATCCAGACTTGGGAGAAGTGTCGCAGCCGTCCCCCCACCCGCGCGGGTGAGGGCGCCCCCTCATTGTTGAGTGGGCTTGGCCACGGGCACGACCTCTGCCCCTGTTCCAGGAGTCTCCTCTTGTAGAAGGGAAGGCAAAACCTCTTCCCGCTCTAGCTCCCCGAAAGGAAGGGGTGAAGGAAGCCGCCCCTCGAAAGGGGCGACGTTGCTTCCTACGTTGAGGTAATTTTCCACCTTTAGCTACTGAGTCCAATTTTTCTCCAAAAAGCCTTAGACCAACAAAGGGAAGAGACGTCAGAGACTTTTTAGACCCAAAATCGGCCGCCCACTGGCGCAACCAAATTGAACGCCTAATGGTAACCATAAGAGCAGAGGCCCTGCTGTTCATCATCAATGAATCATCCAGAGCAGTTAAAATGAAGGAAAGAAAAGACTCACAACGTTTCAGTCCAAGAAATTCATCGCTGTCCGGTTCCAAGCCGGACGAGGACAGTAAATCCCTGATCACCTTTCTAGCAGCCACCACCAACAGTGATGAAGCACAAACTGGCCGTATAGCTGCCCCAATACTGGCAAAACCATGACAAGCCATCTGGTCAATGCGTTTATCCTCACCATCCTTGAGGGAGGAACAATCAGGGTTATTCAAAACGGCAGAGTTGGATAACCCCAAAATTAGGGCGTCCACTTCGGGGGGGGAAGCCCAGGGCTTAACCGTGTCCGCGGGGAAAGGATACCTTCTATCCCAACTCTGAGGATTGCCTGGGAGCTGAGCTGGTCTCTCCCATTCCTTGGAAATAATATTATCAAAATGCTTTTGATTAGGAAATTCTAAGCGCGGTCTGGATTCCTCATAAAACTCCCCTTGCTGTTGGGGGGCCTCCGCCGGAGGCGAGATTGCCAAAACCTCAAACGTTAGGGGTGTCCAAGGAACCTCCTGACCACCTATCAGAATCAGCGCCAACAATTTGTTGATCCTCGGAATTATCCGAATCCTCAAACACCTCCCCTTCCTCTGGAGGAGAATAATCTGACCAATCCAGATCATCCGTATCATCATATTCATAATGAGAAACCGTGGACAAATGTTTTCTCTTAGCCGGCGCCTTCTTAGCTACCGTAGAGGAAATACATTTTTCAATACTGGCCAATCTGGCACATACATCAGATTGCGACTGCCCCCCCATGGTAACATCGCATGGAGCATGGGTTAAAATGGGAGGGGGAGAGGATGAAGCCGGCGGCGCTGACTCAGAGGCCTGGGGTCCTGACTGCCGCGTAATAGTGTGTTGTGCACAGGATATACATAAAAAGAAATCATCCCCAGTTAGGGATACCCCACACCCCAAACACTTCCGGGACTGTCCCGAGGGGAGCCCGGATTCCTGGGATGCCTCCATAAGGTGAACTTAATGAGTCGCTATGACAGAGGGAATTACGCTATGAAGCAACCCGGGATGCCTTTATAATGTCCTTTTTAAATGGGAGGAATTTTGTAGGAAAGAAACCCAGTGAAAGTACCCAGGGACTTAGGACCAGGAGAAACCCCCTTATAACTATTCCCTGAAGAATTCACCTAAAACACAGATAAAAAATAATTAGAAACCAAAAGCTATATTGGGTACTAATAAAATGACAAAAGGCCCACAGGGCCACTCACAGAACCTCCGGACCAGACCAGGACCCAGCAGCATGCAGCCCAGATGCGTGAGGTAACTGTAATTCAGCGCAGCAGTGAGAGACAGAGCAGAGGGGCGTGGCCTGCGCGGATCGCGCGCTTTTACCGGCCCGCCCCTCTAGAGATAGGCAGATAGGAGCCAAAGCTCCTCAGCGGTGCCCGGGCAAGATAGGGGGCGGGCCGCGGCGATGCGCCGCAAGTCCGGCTCCGCCCCCAATGACACAGCGCGTGAGGGGAGAAAGCTCCCCTCCGCTGTCCTATAATTCGCCGGAGACGCGGGGACCCGCGTCTCCTCACAGATTACCTGAGACCGGCAGCGGCCCGCTGCCTGCGAGCCGCTGCCCGGCTAGATAGAGACAGGGCGCGGGCTGTGGCCTCTGCAAGAGGCCCGGTCCCGCCCCTGACAGAAGAGCGTGAGGGGAGAGCCCCTCCCCTCCGCCTTCTGAGGTAAAACATAGCACCGCGGCGGCAATAGCCGCCGCTGTGTCTTATGAACAATGTTGCAAGTAAAAGTTACATTTAAAACAGACACACATACAACAAATAGGAGTGTAACCAAATCAATGAGGGATTACTCCTATACGTTCCTCAGAATCTTAAGAAAGGAGGGCCCCAGCCTAACTATGAGGGAGGAGGTAAATGAGGGAAATTTTTGAGGTAAAATTTTTAAGGACAGGGCATCCCAAACCGGGGTCACCAACCCGGCATAACCGCCTACCCTCTAAATAGGGTCTCGCGGCGGAGCCTAGCTCCTAAACACGTGTGTGCTAAAATACCATCACCCGGACCGCAGTCAAAACTGAGGAGGCATGTGAATATTAAATATATTAAATAGGGATAATAAGTCCGAGCGGGAATAAAATAATATAGGCCGGGGGTAGACCCGGCTACCTTGGAAAACCCCCTTGCAAGGAGGAGAGATCATCTTCTGCTTGCTTGCCGTCCTGCAGAGATGAAGACTGGGGAGTGAGTGGGAGGTCCCAGGTATTTATGGACCGGGAGGGGCTTACTTTCCTCCAATCATCTCTGCAGATCTCCCTCCACAGGTTATGAATATCTTGAAGCGGGGTGTGTGACATACTTAGAATATATGGCTGCCTGGGGACATGCCTGACTGCTCTATGAAGTTCCTGGCTGGCCGCCCAGGGAATGTGGCTGTGCGCCTGTCCGGTGAAGTGGTTTGGGGGGTTACCAGGCATTTGTGGGATTAACTTTGGGGGGGAGTAGAATCTAGCCTGCTCAATCACAGCAGCTGGAGTTTCTCAATTTGGGATGCCCCGATGAGTGAAACCCGCTTAGGAACATCCAAAACACTCCTTTGCAGGGTCCCATGGATGGTGCATTCTTGCCACATCCCCTACATCTCTGTGGCTGAGGCAGGCTGCTGCACCTATCTTTTCAGAGAGGGATACCGCAGGGAGTCCGGGGATGCACCCAAACCCACAAATGTGGTGTGGGACCCCAGAAAGTTTAGTGTTCCTGAGAAGCTTTCCTGGGGTTCCTGGGGAGTTTCACATAGTGGGGAATCCCAAATCGGGATGCCTCAGGGGTTGCAAGACAGTCAGCTGGCATTTAGGCATCTTTCAGACACCATGGCTAGCCACAGAGTTGGATGTTCCTCTTTAAAGTGAAAGAAAACCCACCAGCTGCCAGCCTGAAACCTAAAACATCTCAGGACCTGACGCTAGCTGTTTGGGCCCCAGTGCACACTCCCCATTTAAGGCAACCAGAGCCCTTTGCCAAAGGCTATAAATATGGCAAAGGGCTCTGATTGAACTAGAGCCCACGCATGAGCCATTGGACCGAGGAGAGTTTTACTTGGTGTACTGGGGGTTTCACACAGTGCGGCATCCCAAATTGGGGGAATGGAACAAAAGCGAAAAGCGAATTCCTGGGTTCCACCGTAAATACTACCAAAACTAATTTTAGCCGGCTCTGGAGTATAAAAAAAACCCAGTGCTGACCAATTCCCTATGTCCTGGCATCCTTCTGTGTGAAACCTTCAGGGATCACCTGTATACTCACATTGCCTGTACTCCACAGTGCAAGTCAGGGCTGCGGCTGCATCCCTAGGATTCCTAGCATTCCTCGGCTGGTGCGCGCTCAGGCACCCTCAAGATAGCAGGGCATTTTATTTACCTCACTAAGGCCCTTATTTATGAAAGGATAGCGTCAGGTAGCGCCTGGTTAATGTGAGGTAGCGACAGATAGCGACTGGTGAACGCCGGACACGGCACGCAATTCCACATTTATCAAGCAGAATCTGTTTAGCGACTGGGATAGCGCCATGTAGCGTCTGATTCATCATTTTCACAGCCTCAGCGAACAGCACCAGCGTTCAGCCTTGCACAGCGCCAGGTATGACCTCTCGCTACCTGTCGCTCTCCAATACATTACAGTGGACGAACCTTTTCTTCTCTTTAAACCGGGTTTTTTTTTTTTTTTCCAAAAAATCACAAATAATTCAGTGACCTCTTCTGACATTGAAAAAGCAGTTTTTTCACATTTTTATGATTTTTAAAACAATTCTTCAGAAATGACATTACAGGTCTGTCATTAAAGTGTTCATGTTACAATGTGGTTACAATGTAATTCCATATGTTTTCGCTTTATTACTAGTGGAAAGATGCTTGGAAACAGACTTTAAACACACCGCCTCCAGCGATGTGGGCTTCAAACAAGCATTTTTCAGCACCAGAGATTTGTGAGGCTGTGTTTTTTCCTGAATATGGTGTGAGTTGGTCGCTATGAGCAGTCGCTAACATGCGCTCCCATACAGTGCTGTACTGGTCAAATAGCGACTCCTCACAATGTTTTCAACATTACTGAACAGCGACTGAGTCGCTATAAACTAGCGACTCACGGCCGAGCACTGCGACTACTAGCGGGTGCTCTGAAAATGCCTGCTACAGACGCTCATCTGTCGCTACCTGCCGCTAATGATGAATCAGCCTGTTTGTTTCAGAATCCAACATTGCCTATTGGGAAAGGCAACATGGAATGGAAAAATGCTTTAGATTAGCATTAGAATAAGGGTTCCTGAGTTAACATGTATAGAAATATACCTGTAGTATGATTGTGAACATGCATTTCTATGCACATGTTTTACAAAATTTTAACTCAAACCTACACCCTTTTGGCAGTGCTGCCCCGGAGAGGGAGCTGGTTCAATGACATTGTAAGTGGAGTAACTAAGGGGTTTATTTAAGAAGTGCTAGTGCCACATAGTGCCAGATGAGCGTCAGGTGAATGTCAGGTCCCAGTACAAACGGTGTAGTTATGAAGACAAAAATTCAGAGCACCTCTGATAGTGCCATGTAGTGTCTCATCTATTAACAGCACCGGCGATAGGACGAGTGCAGGCATTGAGTTCCCTATAGTGCCAGATAAGACCAGGCACTCATCCTGCACTGTGTGGCCTTATCCCATAGCTTTCAATGGGCTGGGATGGATTTAAATTTTTTTGGCCACTTTTTTTTTAGGCTGGTGCATGTGCCATGGGATCCCTGGCTGTTTGGAATTTTTTTTTTGTATGCATTTTTTGTATTTTTGTGTTGTGCTGCAAACTTGTGATTTGGGCCATGCACAATCCGTGTCATGTCTTTCAATTCCAGTTTGTTTATTTTATTGCCATCACCCCCCCCCCCAAAAAAAAAGGGGGATTGCAACCAGAGCTGAATGCCTGGAATCCCATTTTGACAATGCCCGTATGGGGGCTGTGTTTTGTAACATCCCTGCGTTAGTGTCCAGTGGCCAGCTGGCAGCTAGCGAATGCAGAGTGCTGCCTGTCTCCAGGCGGCTCTGAAGTGCGGGCGCAGAGAGCGTCTCACAAGAGATGCTCATCTAGCGCCCGCAAAAAAAAATAATGAATTACGCTCTAAATGTGACAGGGCCCTTGTGTGAACATTAAATAGGGTCCTTTCAAGGATCATAAAGTAACATTTTTTCTGTCTTTTAACTTAACTGGATGCAGCTAGGCATTTAGGACTAAACCTCCAGGGCCCCGATGTGGTCACACCCCCCGCACCCCCTCAAGTTACGCCCTTTCTACTGCCTTTCCCTGTCCTTCCTCAAATAATAACTTGCACGCATTTACGGCTGGCGCACCTCCTTCATTAGAAGGCGCCCAGGCTGCAATGTACTGCCTTTTCCAGACTCATTTTTAAGATAATTTTATTTTCAAAAGCAGTATTATATTATAGAACTGCTATTCCAGAGCAACGATGACCATTCTTTACAATCAGTGAAGAGATGCTTAAAATTTCATGCCACTCACCTGAAAATATCTCACAACTCTGCATACAATATCTGGAGCCATAAAATTGCCAGTAAATCTCCATATAATATCAGTCATGATACTTATAATTCCTGTAAGAGCATCTGAAACATAAACAGAATACAAATAATTACAAAGAACATATTGTTAGCAGAACCAACTGTTTTATACACCAACTCGATATGGCCTTGGATTCTTCACACTTTTGTAAGCTTGTAATATTGATAGACTTCTGACATTATTATATCAGGGACATGGAAATGAATAAGAAGGAAGCATTGCATTATGCACAGCCAATAATAAAACATAATTTTTGTTGCTTTCACAGCTTGTTCACATCTACTGAATCTAGAATAAAGGCTTTATACATAGATAAAAACATTCAGAAAAATGTTATTTAGTCTCGACTTTATACTGTTTCTGCCTACCTAAAATAAAGAGTCTGTAAAAATCTGTTGCATGACCTGTCCAGCTACTGCCTTGTTGGCAAGTACTTAATGGTTTCCTAGTGCAGAAAGGTCATCAGAAAACATTCTTCAGTAAAAAAAACAAAACTATACTCACCTTTCATCCCTTGCAGGTGACTGCAGCCAGTCCTGTGCTCACACAATTAACAGATTGTGTGAACCAGCCCAGGACTCACACAATCCATTAGAAGGATAATTCATTACTAACGACAGGTAGCGACAGATGAGCGTCTGTAGAGCGGATTTCAGAGCGACCGCTAGTAGTCGGTATCTCGGCCATGGATCATTGTTTCAGAGCGCCTCCGTCGCTGGGCGGCATTGATGAATATGATGTGTGAGTCGCAGTACTACGCTGTAGGAAGCGAATGGTAGCACCAGCTTAGTGCGACTGACTCACACCACATTCATCAAATAAACAGCCTCAAACATCGTTGGCGCTCAAAATCATGTAGTTGTAGCCCATAGCGCCAGAGGCTGTGTGATTAAAGTCACATGTAAAGTATCCACTAGTAACAAAGCGAAAACATATGGAATTACATTGTTATAACATTGTAACATGAACACTTTAATACCAGACATGTAAGGACAATTTTGCATAAAAATAGTATTAATCCAAAAAGTTTTCAAAAAAGTAATTTTCTTTTCTTGCCCAGGATACATGTCAGAAGTTTTGAGATTTTTTTTAAGAAAAAAAAAAAAAATCAGGAAAGGGATTTAAGGATCGTCCAATGAAATGTATGGGAGAGCGCCAGGTAGCGACAGGTAAGACGTGGCACTCTGCAAGGCTGGACGCTGGTGCTGTACGCTGAGCCTGGGATAATGATGAATCATACGCTACATGGCATTGTTCTAGTCGCTCACCAGATTCGGCTTCAAAAATGTGTAATTGCGTGCCTTCTCTGGCGTTCACCTGCCGCTACCTGGCACTACCTGCCGCTGTACAGGCACTACCTGGAGCTATCCCTTCATGAATAAGGCCCTAAGTGTGAGAGCATCGGACTAACAGCAAAAGCCTGCGGGGTATGAAAAGAGTTTTTTTACTGCAAAATTACTTTAAAGTGGACCAAAACCCAGGATTTTGAGACCAGCTCCCATGTGTCTAAGACCAGAGATGGCTGCGTCCTCCGCGCTTCCTTCTAACAGAAAACATGCCCGCACCAGCCATCCACAAATTCCTGGCGCGGGCATGCGCCCTGCTATAGAGATGGCGGGATGCGACTGCTGCTCTTAGACACACCGTGGGACCAGGAAAGTAGGTAAGTGAATGGGGCGACCTGGGGGGTTTAACACAGCTGTATAAGATTCCCGGGCCGATCGAGCTGGGTTTTGGTCCACTTTAATGTTACCTATGAATGTGATACTGCAAGGATCATCCAATTTTATGAAGGTGCCTAAAAAAACCAAGCCACACAAGAGCACCTGCCAGGGAAAAAGGCAGCAGCGACCACTAGCTTCGAAATTGGAGTATATTTAACACTGCAAACACACAGCACCCGCTGTAAAAAGGGCAAATCAGGCATACAACACCTCAGATTTTTTTATATTTTGGATAGTCAAAAACCTGGGTTTTGTTTTGCTTTCAAGCATCTCTGATTTGTTGTTAACGGATGTGCCCTTTTTTAGCCAGCCAAAATGTCCAAAAATATGCAAATACTGGTAATTTTGAATACTCATACTTCTAAGCACAAGTGGAGTAATCTACAGGTGGAAGGGAGGAGATTTCCTCTTCCTTCCATTAAAATAAGAAAAAAAAATAGCCTGGCTGGATATTTCTTGATGCTGGGTGTATAAATGACCTCTACTCCCACCATCCAGAATATTTTATAGATATTTATCATTGAGCCATTTTTCGCAATAGTGCTCCTTTAATTATAGATTAGCAAACTGCTTCTTTCATTTTACCTGTTTTCTGGTGCAGCCCATCTCGCTTTTATGCCCACTGCAGCCCTTGCAACATATTGCATGCCATCACCATGCCACCAGCCAAGGGATATGACATCACTGGGTCAGAGGCCACCAGCATGAGGCATAAAGGAGAGATAGATGGGGAGACCCCCCTCCTTGGAAGTGCTATATTCCTTTGATTTGCACGTGGAGGTTGATTTAATACTAGTGCCATGTATCGCCATGTGAGTGTCTGTATAGCGGCGCTTAGAGCGACCGCTAGTAAACGCTGCAAGCGGGTGTTGGGCGCTGTAACCTAGCGTCTTGGTCGAACAAGTGACGGCTTAGTAATCTGTTTAGCATTGATAAATGTGATGTATGAGTGGTGCTGTAGAAGCACTCTCCCTGATTCACTGAAGCACCTGAGCATTCCAATGCTGCTATTAAACCCCATTGTTTGCAAAGCTATCTGCAGCAGTGTTTTTTCCACGCACATTACACAAATGACTTAGGGCCTTATTCATGAAGGTATAGTGCCAGGTAGTGAATGTACAGCGGCAGGCAGCGCCAGGTAGCGGCAGGTACTGGCAGGTGAACGCCGGAGATGGCACGCAATTACACATTTATGAAGCCGAAACTGGTGAACGACTAGAACAACGCCATGTAGTGTACGATTTATCATTATCCCAGTCTCAGCATACAGCGCCGTCATTCAGCCTTGCAGAGCGCCACGTCTTACCTGTCGCTACCTAGCACTCTCCAATACATTTCTATAGACGATCCTTAAATGCCTTTCCTGATCCCAATTTTTTTTTCCTTAAAAAAAATCTCAAAATTTCTGACATCTATCCTGTATCCTGTTGCTGCATGGTGTTAGTAATGAATCAGCCTGCCCGATGACACCTGGATCTTTAAATTTGAAATGTTTTTTTACACCCCAACCAATTCAGATTATGTTCATGTTGCCTGTAAGGGAGACAAACGTGTTCTATGTTAATTATTAAACTTGTATACATTTTCCCTATATGTCCCTGTGTCTGGTCTAATTGGTTAACCCTTAATTATTAGAAAATCAGCTAAAACTGGTTATTACCTTAATCTTGTTTTTATCTTTTGTTATTGTCATGGTTTTATTCTGCTCTTAAGGTCTGCTTGAATGTTATAAAATTTTCCCCGTTATTTAAAGTGGACCAAAACCCAGGATTTTGATTATCCTGGGTTTTAGTCCTTTTGCCCTCCTGTGTGAAACCCCCCAGATCGCCGCAGCCAACTCACCTCTTCCTGGTTCAACAGCGCATCTAAGAGCAGCGGCTCTGACGGCCGCATCCTCCGCTTCCCTCTAACAGGGAGCGTGCCCACGCCAGGCAAACATTTACATTTAAAAAAAAGCAGAAACACAGAAACACATTTTCACTATGCAGCAAAAACGCTAACGTTTAAAAATTACTGCACCAATATTAACGCATTAACGCATAAAAGCTAAAAACAGCCGAAAACGCTAACACATTTAAAGAAGGCCGCAACACAGCAAAAAATCCTAAAAAGAAAACAAACATATCTTCAGAATCTGCCAGTTGACTCTGAGATCCACCTACTGCCTCTTCTTCCTGGGTAGATGGTCCTCTGATGACAGGGATGAGGAGCTGCCGGGGAACCTGGAGACACGGTGCTTGGCAGGAGACATTGTTCTGCAGAGGAAAACCAGACGTACATAAAGTGAAGCCGAAAGCAGGACCTGTCAACCCGGTTGCCAGATTGCTCAAGACTACGCTAAATCTAACAAGAGGACAATGATGCAGCGAACACTAGGTGGTGGCTCAAGGTCATAGCATCCAAGGCTATGCTACATCTACAGGACAACACTGCAGTGAGCAATAGGTAGCGCCAGTTAAGTACATCTGGCGCTTGGCGCTGAAGCCAGTATTGAAGAAAAAACTACACTCACCCAGCACCGGCGCTCTAAAACTGGGCGCTCTAGCATAGAGCACCAGACGCTGTGGGATACAAGTCTGTTTCTCAACACATATACACCAGTACCAGAGCAAAAACATATGGAATGAGCGCTAATGAACGACGGGTATTACATGGAGCCGCTGAACCTAGAGCGCCGGCACTATACCCTGAGCCGCCTCTAGTAATACGTGTGACGCTACATGGCACTGTTAGAGGTGCTCACCAGATTGACTTTCTTAAATGTGGTTTTCACACACAGCGCCCAGCATTCACCCCGCGCTATGTGCCGCTACGTGGCACTACCTGGCACTAGCGTTTCTTAAATAACCCCCTTAATTTCATGACATAGCTAAAATGCTAGCATTAATGCAGCTTGCATGAAATTCTCTTAAAGAAATGGATCAATAAAATGGAATATTTTAATATTTAAAATGTAGTATATGGTGAATTATTATGTTCTACATTGTGAAATATGTAGATATGTAATATGTGATTTTTGGGGGATAGATGGTAATTCTATTGTTATTCAATAGCTACTTGGAAATGTTTAGATGTAACATCCTAAACCCCCATGACCAGAATTATGTGGTAAAATATTAAGCTGGACCTGGACCTACTGTTGTCCATTATTGAGCCAGAAAGGCCAACGAGTAGTGTCCAACTATTTTAGCTGGTTAAACAAATGCTGGATGCATACAATAGGCAACCACATCAAAGGCAAATGGCCCAAAGAGTGGGGGCATTGTACATCAACTCCCTCAAATTCAAGTTGTAAGAAGTCCTTTGGTCTCACAGACAGCACTGGCACAGGAACAAATGCTGGAGCTACAACTGCAGACAGCACATGCACAGGAACTACATGTGGCTATAATAGCAGCAATACAGAGAAATGACAGATTTAATGCAGTGTGGTAAGGTGCAAGGGGCCGTTATTGACGGCAGGTATGTAGCACCAATGTACCTGGCATTGGTGCAGTAAAGCCGTATAGCTTGTTTTCCAGCATCAGCTGCTGGTGGCAGTTTGCTGCTGATGATTTAGAATAGCCGAAAGGCTAACCTGGGACGGCTTTACTGGGATGGAGTAGAGCAGGGTGGGACTCCATCCCACTACCCAGGTCCGGGTTTTGCGGGCTGTTTAAATAGCCCGGGGAATCAGCTGTGCCCTGTCCTTTGTCTAGAGCTCACATGGGAGTGAGACTCTGTGAGCCTGGCTGAAATCTCCGGTGGAGGCTGTTCATGCGGACCTGAGGCCTATTTGATTGTAAACAGGACCTTTGCTCAAGGACTAAAAGCTGTTTGCCTGACTGTATCATTTATGCTGCGGTTTCCTGAAAAGGTGATGTAACCTGTATGGACATATGCTTTTGTGGATTTTTGTGTGAAATAAACACAGACTTTACTTTGAACTGTTTGCCTCCGCCTCTATACTGCTGACACCCGGTCGCCTACCAGAGCTAATCTCCACATTTGGTGTCGGATGCGGGCACAGCAGTGAGGCCGTTGCTAGGAGCAACCGACGAAAAAGTTTTTGTTTTGTGCATGTCCTATATTAAACCTGCCAGGCTGCTACCTGGGACTGCAGACAAAATGGAGGCGGTCGTGAAAGCGCTCTTGGAGGCGAATCGGCAGCAGCAGGAGACCAACCAGCTGTTTTTGCAACATATGATGGCGCAGCAAGCTGCAGGTGCGCCCAAAAGTATTCCTGATGCCCGGAAAGCTGTCCTCTCGGCGCTCACAAAAATGACCCCTTCAGATGACGTTGAGACTTACCTGGCGGTGTTTGAAAAGGTGGCTGCAAGGGAGAAGTTGCCGCATGACCAGTGGGCTGATGTCATCGCTCCATTTCTGGCGTCTGGACCCCAGCAGGTGTTGTTTGATCTCCCAGAGGACCAAGCCGCTGACTACCCGACTTTGAAGGGTGAGATACTGGCCAGACTGGGGGTGAATGTCTGGGTTCGGGCTCAGCGGGTGCATCAGTGGAGCTACCAGTCGGCAGAGCCCGCCCGACCCCAGTATTATAAACTGCTGCACCTGCTGCAAAAATGGCTGCAGCTGCAACTGCCATGTTGGACCGCTTGCTGGCGGACATTTTCTGGAGGGCTTTACCGCATCCTCTTCAGCACTGGGTTGGCCAGGTATCCCCTGACAATGCACTAGGGATGGTGGACCTAGTGGAGCGATATGAGGCCACCAGGAACGTGCAAGGCGGCTCCATAAGGAGGGATTCGGGGAAACCCCAGAGGTCCTCGCCCCAGCTCAGGCGAGTGGCGTCCCCTAAACCCCCTCAGGACCTACCCCCCAAAGTCCCTGCCCAAGTGTTGTGTTGGGGATGTAAGGAGCCGGGACATATCAGAGCCAATTGTCCCCACCAGGGGGAGCCCATGGACGTGAACTTTGGTTACCGCCCTTCCATGTATGCCAGGAGGCTGTGTGCTGCCGGTGTCCCTGAGCTTGTGGGGCAAAGTCACCTCTGTCAGGTGAAAGTGGGAGACACCCTGGCTGTGGCCCTTTTGGACTCGGGGAGTATGGTTACCCTGGCAAGACCCACCTTAGTACTGCCCGATGAGTACACTGGGCGGAAAACCGGGGTTTTGTGCATTCATGGGAACTTGAGAGACTATGCCACAGCACAAGTGTCTCTCACCACCGTCTCCGGCAGCTGGATGAAGTCGCTGTCGCCGCTAAACTCCCGTATGAACTGATTATTGGGAGAGATTTTCCAGGGTTCGGGTCCCTGTGGGCCAAGTTGGCAGTTCCGGAAACCCGCGAGGCGGGTGTGTCCCCAATAGACTGGCCCTACTCAGGGGAGACCCCGGTACCCTGGGAACCGGAATCAGGAGGCACCGGGGAAGAGGTGCCCGCCCCTAAAAAGGAAGAGGGGGAGTCAACCCCACTAAATGTTATGGTTGGAGATGTGGAAGAGTTGGCAACAGGTCCAGAGTTGGCAGATCTCCATGTCCCCACAATTAACTTTGGTACCGCTCAACACCAGGACCCGACACTGTCTCGGGCCTGGGAGAATGTTCTTGAGGTGGAAGGTGAACCACAACAGCCAGGGGCGGAGTTACAGTTTCCTTGCTTTGTGGTTCACCAGGAAATGTTGTACCGAGTAAACAAGGTACGTGAAAAGGTGGTGGAACAATTGGTGGTACCCAATCCATATCGCAAGTTGGTGTTGGATTTGGCCCACCAACATGTTCTGGGTGGACACCTAGGCCAGCAGAAAACTCTGGACCGCGTTTTACAACGATTCTACTGGCCCAGTGTGTACAAGGAGGTGGAGAGATATTGTGAGTCCTGCCCAACATGTCAGATGACCAGCCCTCAGCCTCATTACCGTGGTCCCTTAGTTCCTCTCCCAGTTATTGAGGTACCCTTTGAGCGGATTGCCATGGATCTAGTGGGTCCAGTGCCAAAATCCGCTAGAGGGCACCAACATATTCTGGTGATCTTGGACTATGCCACGCGGTACCCTGAGGCAGTGCCCCTGCGTCACACCTCTGCCAAGCTCATTGCTAAGGAGCTTATGGAAATGTTTTCCAGAGTAGGTCTGCCTAAAGAGGTCCTGACCGATCAAGGTACCCCGTTTATGTCGAAAGTAATGAAAGAGCTCTGTAAACTGCTGCAGGTGAAACAGTTGCGGACATCCATTTACCACCCGCAAACAGACGGCCTAGTAGAACGGTTTAATCAAACTTTAAAGACCATGTTAAAAAGGGTGGTCGCCAAGGATGGGAAGAATTGGGACTTGCTGCTGCCCTATCTGATGTTCGCAGTGCGAGAGGTGCCCCAGGCCTCTACGGGGTTCTCGCCCTTCGAACTCTTATACGGTCGACATCCACGGGGCCTGTTGGATATAGCCAAGGAGGCCTGGGAACAGCAACCCACACCCCACAAAAGTGTGGTAGAGTACGTTACTCACCTACAGGAACGGATAGAGACCGTCTTGCCGCTTGTCAGAGAACACATGGAGGCAGCGCAGCGGGCCCAAAGCAGGATTTATAATCGGCAAGCCAGGGTACGGAACTTTAACCCAGGTGACAGAGTTGTGGTTCTGGTACCCACGGTGGACAGTATATTTCTAGCTAGGTGGCAGGGTCCCTATGAGGTCATTGAAAAAGTTGGGGAAGTGACTTACAAGGTACATCAGCCTGGGCGGAGGAAGCCAGAGCAGGTGTACCATGTAAACCTGTTGAAACTGTGGAAAGACGGAGACCCCTGGGGGTGACAGTCCCCGACCAGGTATGGTGGGGGTGGAGCTTCCCATTCCTCGGTCTGTTATTAGAGAAGCAGTAGTCGAGGTGAAAACTGGCGACAACCTCTCCTCTAAACAGACTCAGGAAGCCAGGGAGTTTATTAGCAGAAACACGGACGTGTTTTCAGAACTCCCTGGGCGCACTTCGGTCATCCAACATGATGTTGTCACGGAACCTCAGGTCAAGGTCCGGTTGAGGCCTTACCGGGTACCTGAGTCCCGGCGACAAGCTATCGCGGAGGAAGTGCAGCAAATGCTCCGGTTAGACGTGATTGAAGAATCAAAGAGTGAGTGGGCCAGCCCCATAGTCTTGATTCCCAAGCCCGATGGTACGTTGCGGTTCTGTAACGATTTCCGCAAACTTAATGAAGTTTCCAAGTTTGATGCCTACCCTATGCCCCGGGTAGATGAACTCATTGAGAAGCTAGGCCAAGCCAGGTACTTTTCGGTTTTGGACCTCACAAAAGGGTACTGGCAGGTGCCCTTGACTGAGGCTGCCAAGGAGAAAACAGCCTTTATTACACCAGAGGGACTGTTCCAATACAAGGTATTACCCTTTGGGTTACACAGCGCTCCCGCTACGTTCCAAAGGTTAATGGATATTGTCCTCAGGCCACATCGTCGGTATGCTTCGGCATATCTGGACGATATAATTATCCATAGCACGGATTGGGAAAGTCACCTACCCAAAGTCCAGGCCGTAGTGGATTCCCTCAGGAAGGCTGGGTTGACGGCAAACCCGAAAAAATGTGCTTTAGGCCTAGAAGAAACAAAATACCTGGGCTATGTGATTGGACAAGGAGTGGTCAAGCCCCAGGTGAACAAACTAGAAGCCATCCGTAACTGGCCCCGGCCTAACACCACCCGCCAGGTAAAGTCATTTCTGGGGTTGGTGGGATATTATATGCGGTTCATTCCCAATTTTGCCACCCTAGCGGCACCATTGACAGACCTGTTAAAGGGACGCAAGTCTGTCATGGTGAAGTGGAATGAACAGGCCGAAAAAGCGTTCTCCGCTTTGAAGTCTGCCCTGTGTGGGTCTCCGTGTTGGTGACACCCGACTTTAAGAGGGAGTTCATAGTGCAGACCGATGCCTCCGAGGTAGGTCTCGGTGCTGTACTGTCTCAGGAAGTCAACGGGGAGGAGCACCCCGTTGTCTACATGAGTCGCAAATTAACACCCGCGGAGACCCGGTATAGTATAGTGGAGAGGGAGTGTTTGGCCATTAAATGGGCCCTGGAGTCTCTTCGCTACTACTTGCTGGGGAGAAGGTTCCGGCTGATTACGGACCACTCTCCCCTCAAGTGGATGTGCCAGGCTAAGGACAGAAATGCCAGGGTCACCCGATGGTTCTTGTCATTACAAAACTTCAAGTTTACAGTAGAGCACAGAGCGGGACGATTATTGGGTAATGCGGATGCCCTGTCCCGAGCACATTGTTTGGCATGTGTCCACCCCCTCAGGGTTGAACAAAGGGGGGGGGTATGTGGTAAGGTGCAAGGGGCCGTTATTGACGGCAGGTATGTAGCACCAATGTACCTGGCATTGGTGCAGTAAAGCCGTATAGCTTGTTTTCCATCATCAGCTGCT
This sequence comes from Gastrophryne carolinensis, assembly GCA_027917425.1. Lineage (NCBI taxonomy): Eukaryota > Metazoa > Chordata > Amphibia > Anura > Microhylidae > Gastrophryne > Gastrophryne carolinensis. Next base: position 188,843,648 of record CM051239.1, on the reverse strand, counting down.
GGTGGCAGTTTGCTGCTGATGATTTAGAATAGCCGAAAGGCTAACCTGGGACGGCTTTACTGGGATGGAGTAGAGCAGGGTGGGACTCCATCCCACTACCCAGGTCCGAGTTTTGCGGGCTGTTTAAATAGCCCGGGGAATCAGCTGTGCCCTGTCCTTTGTCTAGAGCTCACATGGGAGTGAGACTCTGTGAGCCTGGCTGAAATCTCCGGTGGAGGCTGTTCATGCGGACCTGAGGCCTATTTGATTGTAAACAGGACCTTTGCTCAAGGACTAAAAGCTGTTTGCCTGACTGTATCATTTATGCTGCGGTTTCCTGAAAAGGTGATGTAACCTGTATGAACATATGCTTTTGTGGATTTTTGTCTGAAATAAACACAGACTTTACTTTGAACTGTTTGCCTCCGCCTCTATACTGCTGACACCCGGTCGCCTACCAGAGCTAATCTCCACAGCAGGTACTCAACCAGCAGGTGCAGCAGCAAAGCATTTTTGGCCAGTCACTGTTTTAATCGGGGCTGGGCCTGGGCATAACCCACCAGCACACAATGGCCAAACTACGAACACAAAAATACCACTTGTTCATCCAGGCTGCCAAATCCCTGGATGTAGCAAACCATGATGGCCAAACTACATATGGGCATGATGGAGCATGGTAATGTTAGTTGAACAACTTCACCTTTGTGGGCATAGATTGGCCACTCAATTATACAATTTCACAAGCAAGACAGATAAAGTTGGTTATGGGAAATAGGAATGTGAAAATAATGTATTTAGTAGAACAAAACACTCACACAATACTATAAAGTTAAGGCACATAAGAACCCATAAGTCAAAAGGTTGTGTACATTTTGGGGTCTTTATTATTTTAATAGACTAAAAAGGCCAACATTAAAAAAGGACTGCACAGCAGTTATCTGATTGTTTTCCCCCACCCAGCATTTTCTCATGCAGGTCCAGAAGCATAGCTCGTCCATGGTGCTCCCATATGCAAGCTGTGGAAAAAACTCAGTTTGACAAAACCACTAACAAAGCACCATAGAAACATAGAAGGTTGACGGCAGAAGGAGACCATACGGTCCATCTAGTCTGCCCTTATGTGTATACTGTATGTACTCTTTATCTTAGGATAGATGTGTGCTTATCCCAGGCATGTTTAAATTCAGTGACTGTTGATTTTTCAACTACCTCTGCTGGAAGTTTGTTCCAAGCATCTACTACTCTTTCTGTAAAATAATATTTTCTAACATTGCTCCTAATCTTCCCCCCGACTAGCTTCAGGTTGTGCCCCCTTGTTCTATCATTAAGCTTCTTCTTAAAAACACTTCCCTCCTGAACCTTATTCAATCCTTTCACATATTTAAAGGTCTCAATCATGCCCCCCCTCTCCTTTCTTTCCTCCAGACTGTACAAATTAAGTTCTTTAAGTCTCTCCTGATAAGTTTTAAGTTTAAGTCCTTCCACCATTTTCGTTGCCCGCCTTTGGACCCGTTCTATTTGAATAATATTGTTGAAACCACATTTCAACAAACATTGACTGGAGCTACAACATGTCCCTATTAGGGATGAGAGAATTTAATCTGATGAATCCAAATTCGTTACGAATTTCAGGAAAAATTTGATTCTAAATGAATTCGAATATCGCCGCATCAAATCGAATCGCTTCCTTAAACTCCATTTAGTGCAGTCCAGGCCATCTAAAATGGTGGATACACATGTCAGGACATGTCCCATGGGGCAAAGAATCCTGGGTAGGCATTATGCCTACTATGAGCAGCCAGGCTCCCCGGTGATGTCAAAGCCCTATATATGCGGCGGCCATCTTGTGGGAGCTTATTTCAGTGGTGTATTGCCTATTTAGTGTTACTACAGGTCACACACACCTGCCTATAGTGCTCTTGCTTTTATACCAAAACTATGTTTTAAAGCTTGCTATAGTGCATTTGACTCTGACCAGGGGCATCCCATTTCAGGCCATCTGACAGTGTGTTTGCATTTGGTTTTATTCCCAGGCCTAGTTAGTGTTACAGATCACACCCACCTGCCTATATTGCTCTTGCTTTTCTACACACACACACTGCTGCTATTCCAAAAATACTGTTTTAAGTGTAGTGTAGCGTATTGTTTTCCCCTCATAAACGCAGTAAGTTTGTCAGGCATAGAAGTGCCAGGATGTGCAAAGAGGAGTGGCAGAGGCCTAGATTCATCAGGCAGAGGTCGCAGCAGACTAGGGGCGGGTGGCAGTCACGGTGAGAGGCCTGATCTCCCGGTATCAGTCGTGTCTCAACCAGCAACGCATCTGCCATCATTGATTGGTTAATGAAGTCATCCACTTCATCACAGGTGACATCTGACACCCCCAGTCAACAGTCAGTAGGTTCCTTGGACAAAACCCTCTGTTGGCATGGCCCGTGAGCAGTCCCTGTGCTCCCATTGCCTCTGTCCTATGCCATTCCCTCCCCCAGTGACGTATCTTATGCTTTGGGTTCAGCTCCGCTATTCAGTGAGGACAATCTGATAGAGGACAGTCAGCAGCTACTGCCCAGCCAAGAAATGGCGAAGACATCCGCCACTTCGTTCACTAGGCAGCCAAGTACTCATGAGGAGAGTGGCGTGAGAGGTGGTGCTGCGAGCCTTCCGGCTCCTGTGGCAGACACTGTTGAGGAACTCAAGGAGGACATCAGCAATGTGCAGACACAACTAGATGATAATGAAGCTGATCGCACTTGGGACCCGGGGCTTCATCATCATCAAAAGAGGGTTGCAGATTGCCCGTGAGTCAGCAGCTGAGGCAGCAAGGTGGTAGCATGGTTGGCAGTCAGCATGGTGGTAGAATCAGAAAGTCTGGAGCCAAACATGGTTGGGCCGGGGTAGGCTGCACGGCAGGCTACTTTTCCGAGAGGTAGTGGAACAGGGGTTCCTGGATTCGAAGGCAGTAGCAGTGAATTAGTGCGGACTGTTGGTGGGAAAATCAGCTACTTTGCAGTGTGGCAGTTTTTCATCAAGAATCCGCAGGAGTGTAACATGGCCACATGCAAGATGTGTAGGCAGAAGGTGAAGCATGGACAGGGCTCCAGTGTTGGCACCACGGCCCTGTGGCAACATATGCAGTGTCACCACAAAGCGGCCTGGGAGAACCGAGGCTCTGAAGTGGTGGTCCTGCCTGCTGCATCACCCAGTGGCACGCTGCTCCTAGTTTCAGCCAGCCAAGGCTCCAGCACCTTGGCCAAAGGTAGCTGTGTGTCATACCCATATTTTGTCACTCCAGATGCTCCTGCTCCTTCTAATATGAGTCAGTAATTCCGCCAGCAATCCATCAGCGAAGCCATGTCCAAGAGACAACAGTAAGCACCCACTCATCCTACGGTGCAGAATCTAAATGTGGTCCTGTCCAAGTTGCTGGTGCTGCAGTCCCTCCCTTTTCAGATGGTGGACTATGCACCTTTCAGAGAACTGTTGGTTTGTGCCAAGCTGAGGTGGAGAGTCCCAAGCCATCATTTCTTTGCGAAGAAGGCAGTACCAGCCCTGCACAATTTTGTGGAACAAAAGGTGGGCCAGTCCTTGAGCCTGTCGATGTGCACCAAAGTGCATGGCAATGCCAACATCTGGAGCTGTAACTACGGTCAGGGACAAAACATGTCCTTTACGGCCCACTGGGTGAATGTGGTTCCTGCACAGCCACAACAGCAACTTGGACAGGTCACACTGCTTCGACCTCCAAGCTCCCAGGCCGTTGTGCCTGTGACAGTGTGCTACTCCGCTTCCTCATCCTCTGCCGTCTCTTCAGCCTCCACTGTACAGTCAAGTCTTAGTGCCCCACCAGCCTACCATATGTGCAGGGCGCGGCGGGGTCACGCTGTTCTTCACATGGAGTCACACAGGGAGGAACTGCCAAAATTTGATAATCAAGAAATCAAATCATGGCTTACTCCACGCAAACTGCAAATGGTAACCATGGTGACCGACAATGGGACGAACATCTTGTCTGTGCTGCGACAAGGAAGCCTGAGCCATGTGCCCTGTATGGCACATCTGTTCAATCTACTTGTCAAGCGTTTCCTGAAGTATTCCCCCCATCTGCAAGACATCCTAATAATGGGAAGGAAACTTTGCATGCACTTCAGCCACTCCTAAAACACTGCAAAGCACACCATCCTTGAGCTGCAGCGTCAGAATGGTATCCCCCAACATAATCTTATTTGCGATATTTTTTCACCCATTGGAATACCACCCTCCATATGTTGGATCGACTATGCAAACAGAGAAAAGCCATCACCGATTTCTTGATGATCCAAGCGGATAGGGGGACCCCCCTGTTTAATTTCAATGTAAACTAGTGGCAGCTCATATGTGACATCTGCCGTTTGCTCAGGCCTTTTGAGGAAGCCACTTTATTAGTCAGTCGACAGAATTATGGGATAATAGACGTGATTCCACTACTTCAGGTACTACAACACATGTTGGAAACCATGGCTGGTCAGGGCACTGGAAACGTGGCGCCTACATCTCATGGGGAGAGAAGAAGGAGGAGGAGGGGGGAGGGGCACAGTGAAGTTTAGGTTTGGCAAAATGGCTGTTTTTTTTTAGTCATCTTACTGGAGAGGAGGAGCAGGAGCAGGAGCAGCCAGAGCAGCTAGAGGGTTTTGAGGAAGGCGAGACAGAAAACCCAGAAACACCATGGCAGGATGCAGTGGAGATGGAGACAGGTAGTCCCTCTGAGTAACTTGCACAAATGGCACGATGCATGCTCACGTGCTTGCGTGGTGATCTCCAAATTGTCACCATTCGGCAGCAGGATGAATTCTGGCTCTGCACCTTATTGGGCCCTTGCTACAGGCACAAAATTGGGGCCTTTTTTACACCCACTGAGAGGGAGGACATACTGACCTACTACAGAGACATCCTACGTAAGTCAGTTGGCCGATGCCTATCTGCACCATCGTCCATCCACTCGCAATTCTGACTCAGGGGGCCCTCTGCGTTCACCTTCCACTGCCATGGCTGCTGGGGAGGGGTGGAGTGGCAGAAGCAGTACCAGATCCATCAGCAGCAGCCTGAGTCTACAGCCGCTTATGAGTCGCTTTCATCTCCCGCATAGTGAGGCAACTCATGAGAAGCAGGTAGACCTGGAGCAGGACCTGAACCAGCAGGTCGTTACATACCTTGACATGACCATGCCAACACAGCTTGCGAATCCTCTGGACTCCTCTGCAGCCAAACTTGATTTCTGGCCGCAACTAGCAGAGTTTGCCCGGCCAGTAGTGTGCCATCAGAGTGGGTGTTTAGTGCGGCAGGCGCCATAGTTACCGCAATGAGAAATTGCCTGTCCATGAAAAATGTGGAGAGACTTTGTGAAGATGAATCAGGCAAGGATCAGCCAGGATTTCCACCCACCATTGGCTGATGCATGTAAGTAGATTAATCATGGTGCCTCACGAACACAGTGCAAAACAGATTTACATCGCTGCTCTCTAGTTAAGACAATCCTCCGCATCAGACCACACGTAATTATTGAGGAAATGCATTACGTAAAACTTAACTAGGGTGTGTATTTCAGGCGATATATGGTCTACTCATGCTGATGCCAAATCCAGGGTATCTTTCTGGCAATATATAGGCTCCCCATGCTGCTGCCAACTCCAGGGTGTGTCTTTCAGGCTTTATATGGTCTCCTTTTGCTGCTGCCAAATCCAGGGTATCTTTCAGGCAATATATGGGCTCCTCATGCTGCTGCCAACCCCAGGGTATGTTTTTCAGGGGATATATGTTCTCCTCATGCTGCCAACTCCAGTGTGTGCATTTCAGGTGAAATATGGGCTCCTCATGCTACTGCAAACTCCAGGGTGTCTTTCAGGCAATATATGTTCTTCCCATGCTGCTGCCAACTCCACGGTGTGTATTTCAGGCGATATATGGTCTCCTCATGCTTCTGCCAACTCCACTGTGTCTTTCAGGCAATATATGGGCTCCTCATGCTGCTACCAACTCCACTGTGTCTTTCAGACAATATATGGGCTCCTCATGCTGCTGTCAACTCCAGGGTATTTATCTCAGGGGATATATGTTTTCCTCATGCTGCTGCCAACTTCACGGTGTGTATTTCAAATTATATAGGGTCTCCTCATGCTGCTGCCAACTCCACTGTGTCTTTCAGGCAACATATGTTCTCCTCATGCTTCTGCCAACTCCAGGGTGTGTATTTCAGGCAACATATGTTCTCTCCTCATGCTTCTGCCAACTCCAGGGTGTGTATTTCAGGCGGTATATGTAATCCTCATGCTTCTGCCAACTCCAGGGTTTATGACCCGGCTTGCCTGATAACGCCCAGTCTTAACACTGGTTCATCCGTCTTTACCCCTGTGAGTTCACAATCTTTGAGCTATCACATCCTGGGGGCAAGCGTGTCCAGTGAGATGTTTAAAGCATCCTGGTGAATGCAGGCTTCACTATAGGTGAAGCTAGCTGTGGAAATTGGAGGTTGGGGGCCAACGAGGCTTGACGCCTACCAACTTATAACAGTCGATTCAAAGAAACATGTAACAGCTTGGATTTGGTTGCCGATCATCCTATTTTTCCCGTCCGCTCGTGCGTTCGTATGAACTTGCGAGTGATTCTATAAGCAAATAAGTTTCTATCCTAAAATGTACGTCCGTTCGTATGGCAGTTCGGGAATCAGACCTATGTCAGTTTCCATCCTGAATTTTCCGTTTCATTTCTCAGGTTGCAACATTGGTTTTGCCCTTTTTCCTTTTTTGTCTGGACGTAAATCCTTCTGATCTTGCGGCTGCGCACTACAAACTTACCTCATTAAAGTGCATTCTAAATATTTGGTCTTTTATTTTTCTTTATTTCATTCATTTTGTAGTAACCAACCATTAATGAATGCATTTGCATAAGTAAATCTTACTTTGTTTAATTTTTAGTTAACTTGCATTTTTTACTTGTGGATTTAATTTTAATATTTTGGCTTCAAATGGTACAACTTAAAATTTTTTGTGTGGTTACCCACACCCTCTACATACAGATTGCTCTCAAATATAAAAAAACACCCAGCAACTTCTGCATGTTATGAGCCTAGAAACAGCCAAGATGGCGGCTCAGGTATTCTCGGGCAGCCTGCAAACAGAAAGGGCCTTGTGACTGTGTTGTTCTGCATTCTTTGATTTCTGACCTTTCCGTGCCCCCAGCTCTGCTGTGTCTGTGCAAAATACAGCAGTAACCCACATCCTGCACTTTATCCCGCTCTCCTCTCCTCTGTAAGTGTGATGCATCTGACCAAAGATGTGCTTAAATAATTAAACAAAGCAAAGGTAAACAACTACACCAATAAATGCAATCTAAAAATATTATTCTAGTACATCAATTTAAAAATAAATACCAAAGGACATAAGTTTCTTTAATTAACGCAAATATATTGCAAAATAAAGGTTTACATGCAAAGGACTAATTAAGGTCCACATTAAAATGCTTTTATAAGGCATACATGATTCAGGTATGCATTGCCATACAATTTATGGCCTCGGCCATGCTGATACATGCAGTTCATTGGAGCTCAAGATGCGCAGACTCCTCCACATAGCCAAAAAACCTGTTCAAGAACAGCAATACGACTGCTAAAAGGTGTCGGCAGTGGCTTTCTTTTAAAACGTATTTAGAGGTTTGAAAACTGTTCTCTGAATCACACCTAAACACATTCGATTATCCTAAGTTTTACGTTTTGATCCTAAGTTTTAGGATTTGATCCTAAGTTTTACGTTTTGATCCTAAAATTTAGGAACGAACTTGCGATGATCGTAAGAGCATATACGCATTCGTACGTAGGCTCGTGCGAGTCGGAAATGGCCAAAAAAACAGGAAAAAATGACTAACACCCACCCAAACTTACGATTCTCGATCCGAAATCAATTAACTTTTGCTCTTTGAATCGAGGGGAATGTGTATAGAGCTAACATTTGGAATACATGGTCCAACAAGACACAGATTACAAACAAAACACAATTGGGTTGATTCAAAGAAACATGTAACAGCTTGGATTTGGGTCACGATCATCCTATTTTTCCCGAACGCTCGTGCGTTCGTATGAACTTGCGAGTGATTCAATAAGCAAATACGTTTCTATCCTAAAATATACGTCCGTTCGTATGGCAGTTCGGGAATCAGACCTATGTCAGTTTCCATCCTGAATTTTCCGTTTCATTTCTCAGGTTGCAACATTGGTTTTGCCCTTTTTCCTTTTTTGTCTGGACGTAAATCCTTCTGATCTTGCGGCTCCGCACTACAAACTTACCTCATTAAAGTGCATTCTAAATATTTGGTCTTTTAATTTTCGTTATTTCATTCATTTTGTAGTAACCAACCATTAATGAATGCATTTGCATAAGTAAATCTTACTTTGTTTAATTTTTAGTTAACTTGCATTTTTTACTTGTGGATTTAATTTTAATATTTTGGCTTCAAATGGTACAACTTTAAATTTTTTGTGTGGTTACCCACACCCTCTACATACAGATTGCTCACAAATATTAAAAAACACCCAGCAACTTCTGCATGTTATGAGCCTAGAAACAGCCAAGATGGCGGCTCAGGTATTATCGGGCAGCCTGCAAACAGAAAGGGCCTTGTGACTGTGTTGCTCTGGATTCTTTGATTTCTGACCTTTCCATGCCCCCAGCTCTGCTGTGTCTGTGCAAAATACAGCAGTAACCCACATCCTGCACTTTATCCCGCTCTCCTCTCCTCAGTAAGTGTGATGCATCTGACCAAAGATGTGCTTAAATAATTAAACAAAGCAAAGGTAAACAACTACACCAATAAATGCAATCTAAAAATATTATTCTAGTACCTCAATTTTAAAATAAATAACAAAGGACATAAGTTTCTTTAATTTACGCAAATATATTGCAAAATAAAGGTTTACATGCAAAGGACTAATTAAGGTCCACATTAAAATGCTTTTATAAGGCATACATGAATCAGGTATGCATTGCCATACAATTTATGGCCTCGGCCATGCTGATACATGCAGTTCATTGGAGCTCAAGACGCGCAGACTCCTCCACATAGCCAAAAACCCTGTTCACGAACAGCAATCCGGCTGCTAAAAGGTGTCGGCTGTGGCTTTCTTTTAAAACGCGTTTAGAGGTTTCTCTGAATCACACCTAAACACATCCAATTAACCTAAGTTTTACGTTTTGATCCTAAGTTTTAGGATTTGATCCTAAGTTTTACGTTTTGATCCTAAAATTTAGGAACGAACTTCCGCTGATCGTAAGAGCATATACGCATTCGTACGTAGGCTCGTGCGAGTCGGAAATGGCCAAAAAAACAGGAAAAAATGACTAACACCCACCCAAACTTACGATTCTCGATACGAAATCAATTAACTTTTGCTCTTTGAATCGAGGGGAATACGCACAATTCCTCTATGTGTCATTAGTTCAAACACACAACAAGCGTCTTATTGTCCAACGATCCACACACAATGGTGCACAGACCAAATATGACATCAATCATGTTATTTGATTTCTGCAGTGGTCTTTAGACTTCTAAATGCACCCTACTTTAAAGTGGACCAAAACCCAGGATTTTGACTATCTTGGGTTTTGGTCCTTTCCCTCTTGGGTTTTGGTCCTTTCTCCCGGGGTACCCTGATCAGGGTTGCCCCGCTGTGTGAAACCCCCCAGATCACTGAGCGCAATTCACCTTTTCTTGGTCCTATGGCGCATGCACGACCACCCGTCCAATCAGCGTGCTTGGAGCTTGCTGGCGGCCGCATCCCCTGCTTCCCTATAACAGGGAGCGTGCCTACGCCAGCCATTCACAAATGGCACGTGCCCTGCTAGGGGGATAGCGGGGATGCGACTGGGAAGCAAGGTAAGTGAACGGGGCAACCTGAAGGGTTTTACACAGCGGGGCATTCTGATTTTGGATGCCCCGGGGGGAGGGAATCGATCGGCCCAGGAATCTATGTCGCTGGGTTTTGGTCCACTATAAATACAACATTAGTCAAGATCACTGAATTGATTATTCAGACTTTTTGCCACTAAGCCAACTACATGTGGTGTCCCTATATGTTAGCAACATTTTTCATTCTGTAAGGGGTGACCAGTAACTAAAGGTGCTATTTATTCATATTATCGTCTAGACGCCATAGTGCAACACTTTTGCTTTTTCACATCTATAATTATTTTGGGTGTGTGTTTTAAAGAAAGCTCTCATTTTTTTCAGTTTTTGCATAATTAAACTCAGCTACAGAGGATGCATGTTTAAATCTCAGCTAAAGAGGAGGTATGTTCTACAACACATTGCACACTGCTAATTACAGGGACAATACCAATTGTTTTGAAGGTTGCAAAATGTATGTTCTTAGCTTAAAACAAAGACACTATCTAAGGGAGGCAACAAAGCTCCAGGTGTCAATGGTGGATTTGCTATGCCAAACAGTAAGTGGGATGATTTCTGAGAAGCTTGTTTGGGCAGAATTTAGCACTCCTACCTGCATACATAATGGTGGATGGCTCCTGGGTAAGTTTGCTCACATTCCATCAATCCATTTTCACTGTATGGCAATGAATATAGTTGATGACTCATGTCTTAACCTATGGCTGTTTTTAGCCCTTGATGACATGTTAAACAATATTGTTGCTTAGAATGTGTATTTTATGTTAGTATTTTTAAATTCTTTCAGGGGATTCTGGATATCCGTTCCTGCCCTTGCTCCTGACGCCTGTTCTTTGCCTGCAGAATGCGGGCCAGGAGTTCTATAATCGGGCCCTTTGCAAAACTCGGGCCGTGGTGGCGAGGGCCTTCGGGCTTTTGAAGTCCAGATTTAGGTGTTTGGACCATACGGGGGGGGGGGGGGGGCACTGCAGTATGACCCCAACAAGGTTGTACCAATAATTTAATTTACGATTTTTAACAGGGACCACACGTGCCAGAGTGGCACAACTGAGTGTCAGGGTCCTTCAGTTGGTGGGCGAGATGCAGGAGCTGCGCGACTCGTTGGGGACCACAGATGAAGAATAATGTTCTGTGGCCTGCCATTGCTATGTATTTAGTTTTTTATAGTTGTAAAAATTTTACATTTTTTCTTAAAATGGAAGAAGAACCTAACCGCAAAGTGGTTTGGGTGAGTTTTAGGGGTCTAAAATGGAAGAAGAACCTAACCGGGAAGTGGTTTGGGTGAGTTTTAGGGGTCTAAAATGGAGGAAGAACCTAACCGCAAAGTGATTTGGGTGAGTTTTAGGGGTCTAAAATGGAAGAAGAACCTAACCGCAAAGTGGTTTGGGTGAATTTTAGGGGTCTAAAATGGAGGAAGAACCTAACCGCGAAGTGGTTTGGGTGAGTTTTAGGGGTCTAAAATGGAAGAGGAACCTAACCGCGAAGTGGTTTGGATGAGTTTTAGGGGTCAAACATGGAAGATGTAGGAAAGTGCAAAGTGATTTAGCTAAGCATTGTAGCAGAAGTGAGTGACCCAAATATGTAGGTAAGCACTTTAATGAGTTAAGTTTGTAGTGCGCAGACGCAAGATCGTAAGGATTTACGTCCGGACGATTATTTATTGAAAAAGGGAAACAGAATCTAACGGGAAACGTAAAGGATTTGTGGGAGGAGACGATGGAAAAAGGGCAAAAACGAAAGTCTACGTTGTAACATGAGAAAATGAAATGGAAAGTCGCGCTGGAAAATTACATCCTCGTACTCTGCCGTACGAATGGACGAAAACTTTACAGAAGGATAGCAATGCATGCATAGAATCGCTCGTACACTCATACGAGCATTTTATGTCCCTAAAACTTACCCAAACCACTTCGCGGTTATGTTCTTCTTCCATTTTAGGCCCCTAAAACTTACCCAAACCACTTCGCGGTTATGTTCTTCTTCCATTTTATGTCCCTAAAACTTACACAAACCACTTCGCGTTTATGTTCTTCTTCCATTTTAGGCCCCTAAAACTTACCCAAACCACTTTGCGGTTATGTTCTTCTTCCATTTTATGTCCCTAAAACTTACCCAAACCACTTCCCGGTTAGTTTCTTCTTCATTTACCGAACCCTAAAACTTACCCAAACCACTTCCCGGTTAGTTTCTTCTTCATTTACCATCACCTTCATATCGGCCACCAACGCAAGGACCCTCCGATTCATTTCCAAAATTTTTTGGCGTGTGGTCCCTGTAACAAATTGAGAAAAAATCATTAGTTTGAGACCAATACATGTTTGCCACCTGTGGATTGAATGTTTTGAAGTTAACAAATTAAATAAAGGCGACATATGTAATTCTGTCAAGTAATTAAGCTAAGGAAGTGGCCACAGGTCAGTCTGTCAAGTAATTAAGCTAAGGAAGTGGCCACAGGTCAGTCTGTCAAGTAATTAAGCTAAGGAAGTGGCCACAGGTCAGTCTGTCAAGTCATTAAGCCAAGGAAGTGGCCACAGGTCAGTCTTATATTGGCATTGACTAGGGCTTGATGTATCTGTGTGTTGATGTCAAGTACCACATAAATGCAAATAATGGCATGACTACTTACTTGGTTGGTGGCCGAGAGATGGCTCGTTGGGGACAACACGATGTCCTGGGTCCTGGCTCTGCTGTGAAGAAGTGCCTGTAGAAACATGGGAAATACGGTCAGTTTTAATGTCTTATTCCACCGTAATCAAATGTCTCTTGCAAAGTCTGGGTCACATCACTCACCTTCTCCAGGTTCTGCTTGGAGCAGATCTGCTGCCTCTTCCACTACCTCACCCGCTCCCGAAGCATCTAGAAAAACAGATGAAAGGAATCAGTTTGGTAGGAGATAGCATGTATATGTGTGTGCGTATACATGAAGAGTCACATACCAGAGGCTTCCTCATGCGTGGCAGGGTACGACTGCCTGCCCACGCCGTGCCGCCCCTCCTCTGTGGTAAGGTCCAGGGCTGGTCGGAGGACCCAACAGAGGAGGGGTAGGACCGTCGCCCTGGAGATCCACCACCTTCACTTCCAGCTACAGAATCATGCAGCACTGGTCGGCCTGTGCGCCTCCGGGTGCGGCGAATGCGGTAATCCATTTCCAACACTACCAAAGAAAGGGCATTATAACTAAAGGCCTACCTTCTGTCTTAGCTACATCTTGCATGCAATCGCTATGTACTTACTTGGGAAATGGATTCCGAAAAACCTCCGCACCTGGGGCATGTGCAGTCGTTTCAGGTCCGACCAATGCTGCATGATCTGCGTGTGGGTGAAGGTGGTGTTGGTCTGATGTTGGATTTCCGAGATGATCTCCAGGGCGACGTTGCGTTTTTCAAAAGAGTTGGGCAGGTAGTCATACCTGCGCTCCAGCATGGTCTACAAAACAGAAAGTTAACATAGCAATTACTTATAAATGCCTATCAATATGTGGCAACAATACATTATTTTAGGAAATGCCATTAACACACACACATATCTAGGCTAAGGTAATTTTAGAATCTGGCCGCACTGTTGTTTGGCACGTGTGTGCCGTGCCTTTGGTTGTGCATGTAGTTTAACACATTTTGAAATAAATCCCTTACTTCCTGCGCATCCTTAACATGTAGAGCAGCATTTAGATGTCAATTGAAAGGGCTACAAATGCACTTACGAGCATGATGATCTCTTCTTGTTGGCGGGTGAAGATAGTGGGTGCCATCTTTCCTCTTCTTCTCGGCAGCAGATAAGTAATGCCCCAGCGGTTTCCGGGTTCCGCACGGCCGTGCGAACGGCCGGACGTACGCGTAAGCGAACGCGTAGGTGTCACACGCCAGCTAGCTAATTTAAAGGTCCCTGGACACATTGCTCATTCTCTTTGAGAGTCCCATCAAAATGGCCCCCAAAAAAGCAGCAGCCAAAACTGGCAAGGAGACAATGGGGAAGAAGGCAGCCAAGCGGCAGGAGCATGCAGAAGGGCCCCAAACCAGGTCTCAACAGGCCAAAGCCAAGTTACGGCCTACTACCAAGGGTCCGCCAAAGCCAACTACCAGCTATGCCAAAAAAAAGGAGGCGGCAGCAGGCAAAGGAAAGACACTGGCCCCAAAGCCTACAACCTCTACGGGCCAAAAAATGGGTAAGAGGGTACGAAGCCCCACCCCCCCTGCCCCACACCCCCCCCACGTGGCACCAAGGCACTTGGCATCGGCCAAAAACACAGGCCAAGAAGCCGCAGCAGGGCCAGAAGCCACAGCAGGGCCAGAAGCCACAGCAGGGCCAGAAGCCACACCAGGGCCCGAAGCTGCAGCAGGGCCCGAAGCCGCAGCAGGGCCCGAAGCCGCAGCAGGGCCAGAAGCCGCAGCAGGGCCAGAAGCCGCAGCAGGGCCCGAAGCCGCAGCAGGGCCAGAAGCCGCAGCAGGGCCAGAAGCCGCAGCAGGGCCAGAAGCCGCAGCAGGCCCAGAAGCCGCAGCAGGCCCAGAAGCCCAAAAAGGGGCAGAAGTCGCAGCAAAAGGGCCAAATTTGCAAGCTCCCCATCCCCACCCGCACAGGGCTAAGAAGCCACGCAGAAGAGGGCTGGTACACCAAGGTCGCCCTCACCCTTGGTCCGCCCAAGTACCTCCAAGGGGCAGCCACTTTCCAAGGGCACACACAGGCACCGTGCACCAAGCACAAGTTCATCCTCTGCCAGAACCTCTCCTCCTCGCCCACATTCGCCACTGGCACAGGTGGGCAGGAAATCTCCCTATGCCACATCCACACCTGTAACTTCTGTGGCCAGCAGCCACGAACACCCAGTCCCTTGCCCAGTCCAGTACAATCAGCATCCAGCCACCGGTCCGTGCAGTCCCCCCACAGACCCAGGCCAGAATGTCACCACATTTGTCTGGAAACACGGAGGAGCCACAACCACAAACAACACATTGCGCAGAGGGCAGTTGAGTGGCCATTTTGGTGATGCTCAAACTATGGCCTTGGCTAGTGGCCTTACCTTAGTTTATGATGAGCTATATGGGTGCAAATCTAAAAACACCAGCAAGCAGCGCAGAGCGGAGATATTGGCCAACCTAACCAGACCTAACCAGTCAATGCAGCGGGGGAAGAGTTAAAAGATGTCGAACAGATTCAGCGGAAGATATCGGACCTCAAATATGCTGCACGGAAGAAAGAGAATAAAAGGCGGCATTACAGGTAAATATGTTTGCTTTTGGATTTTCCTTCTTCTTGTATTGACCACATTGGTCTTAATTAGCCTAACTATGTTTTTCAGCTTTCAAACTGGAGGAGGATTTCCAACCAAATTACAATTTACAGCGGCTGAGGAGATGGTGGTGGGCCTGCTCCATCCTGTTGCGGTCGAGGGACACGCGGCCCTAAGGGACGCAGACAACCCGGCCATTACTGCAGGTGAGAAAGCTTGATGTGACATTCTAAATTTGGGAACATGCACAATTAGCCAGTAAGACATATGTTAACCCATGTCCCTAGGGTGTGCCTTGTCGTGGTTTTCAGTCTTTGAACAGGGTGTGTCATGTGTGTGGACAGTTACATTCATAGTTAGTTTGGCCATACATGACATTACAGAGCAGTTAACCAGTAAAAAAGTAGTGAGATTAGCCTTAAACTGCCGGTTAGGTCTTTACACTCCATCACATCCCACACTTCAATGTTGATCTGTTGTCTACTTGTGTGTGAGCTGTGGTTGGGTCCAAAGCACCAAACATGCTTCTTAACACATTTGACAATATACAATGCTATTCAGCCTCAAATTCCTGTAACTGCAAGTTGCACGCTGAGTGGGTACACTTAATGCCCTTTAAGGGATGTTGGCAGACACAGAACAGCCAGTACTTGACTGTTTGAGATAGTTCAGGGGACCAATGTTTAAGTACTTGTGAAATGATCAATTTAACATATAATGTAATGCAAAGTGAAGGTCAAGTGTCACTGTTGGTGTAGTGCCCATTACAGCTTGGCCACGTGAATTAATTAAGCATATGTCTTGTTACCCATCAACAATGCATAGTTGTGTGTTTAACTAGTTTGTTTTCTTCTCATGCAGCCCAGCCTCATTCCTCAGCTACTGGGGAATCCTCATCCAGTTTGTCCATGCCGCAAACTTCCGTGCAGCCTAGGACCCAGGATCCGATATTTTCAGTAAGTTTAGTAACCAAATGTCATTTAGCCATGTGAATTTGCATGACATATGTAGTGCAAAAGAAAAACCTAATTTTGAACATGTCCCTACAGACCCCCACACTCATGGAGGAAAGCCAGGAGCTGGAGGAGGATGGATCCTTGATGGGCACTTCTGAAGATCTCCCCCTGGGACAGAATCTGCAACTATCCCAAAATGTTTCTCCCCAAACTCCTCAGCAGCAGAGGGAAGCTGGCTGCATGCTGCCTGCACATCGTGGGCAGCATGCAGAGAATGACTCTCAAGTCCCCAGTGTTCTCTCTGCTGCTGCAGATTTTGGAAGCATGGCTGTGGCTGTTGAGGGCCCTAGACAAACATCATCGGCACGCCCCCAAACCCGGGGAATTGGGAGGCATACTCAGCTACGTCGTCCAGTTTCCCAGGGGAGGGGCATGCCGATTTTGGAGGCATCATGGCACCAGGAGAGGCGTGCCTTTCAACATAGAAATCAAAGAAACAGAGAGGCTCTTCATGGGCTGATAGACAACGTCAATAATACATTACAGGCCGTGGTGACTGAATTTAGGACCCTCAACAGCCACCTGGCCAACGCTAACAATGAGAGCCGTGCGAACATGGCAGAAATTATAAATATACAGAGAAACATTTTGGAACAGTTGCAGATTCACAATGCCACACAGGCCCAGGTTAGGACCCACCACCAAGGGCCCCAACCTGGGTTCTATGGGCATCCCCCATATTAAGGTCTATTTGTCCTGAATCTGTTCGACATCTTTGCTCAAAATCCCCACTGTATTGACTTGTCTGGTGAGGAAATCCAAGATACCCTTTGTGTATGGCTTTGCTTGTCTGGTTTTGATTTGCGCCCATATAGCTCATTAGAGTGCTGAGGTAGGCCACTAGCCAATGCCATAGCTCAATGCTCACTGAACCTGCCACTCAAGGTGTGGGCCTTCCGCCTTCTGCTTAATTACATTGGTTGTGGCTCCTCCTGTTTCGAGACATGATTGGGTGACATTCTGGCTGGCCAAACTACTACCTTGACTCCTGGCTAAGATTTCACTGGACTGGGCTTGGGACTGCGTGTTCTGGTTTGGGTGTGCCACTGAGTAACAGGTGTAGATGTGGCCTAGGTATGTCTGCTTTCCACCTGTGCCTGTGACAAATGTGGCCAAGCAGGAGAAGGTGTGTTGTGATTTCTAAACTTGAAAAAATGCCAGATATTTGTTGCAAAATGTTTGCCTATTATATCTTTATATGTTTAATTTACATTAACGTCGGCCAGGAGGAAGTAACTTCAAAACTCCTGACTGTGTGCAATTGTTATGTGGCATGGTTGCTCATCATTTTTGTGTTGTCATTGGCCATCTCTTTGGCCCAAAAATTGCAGTGACCATCAACTGCAAGGTTTCTATGTTACATTAGAAAAATACACCTGTGGCTCACTAATTTCGTTTCTTTCATTTTTTGGGTCTGAAAGATTAATTAACAATTACATTCACACATTTCACACATACCAAAAAATGAGGCGTTAAGCATTATGGATGTTGTGATTAATTACTTCATTAATATGTATCAAGTGCCAACAAAATATACAAACACAAAGGGGAAAAATAAACACAACCAACAACACCATTTAAACAAACACCAAAACGAGGGTAAATTAGGAAAAATGGGTGGAAATCAAATTGGCCCGCACAGCTTGGCCCGACACACTGTGTGTGCCCCTAAATGGCTCTTCTTGGTCTTCAGTGGGTTGAGAGGGAGCCAAATCAACATACCGGGGGACCCGCTGTAAAATCGCGAAATTATGCAAAACAGCACATGCCATGATAATATCTATGACCTTTTTTGGGTCATATTGAGGGGAGCCCCCGGTATGGTCCAAACAGCGAAACCTTGTTTTCAAAAGCCCAAAGGCCGTCTCTACCACTGCCCTGGTCTTGCGGTGCGCACGGTTATATGCATCCTGTGAGGCATCCTGGGGCCAGAGTACGGGCATCAAGAGCCACAGGAGTAGAGGATATCCGGAATCACCTTAGAAACAAAATAACTTGTTAAAATTTGGCTAATGCAGGACAAACATTTGGCAACGCTTGGTTGTTTACAATCTAAAATTAAAGTGGGGTTTCACATGGCAAGAAGGTTGGTGAACTTAAAATATTTTCAGACAACAACAAAATGCAAAGCCTACCCAAACATCCAACATAAACTGATGTTATTGCCGTTAACTTACCAAGGAGCAATGCCCCGGAAATTCCCCAGACTCAAACCGACGGTACAATCCAGATCGTCTAAGGATGTATGCATCATGGGATGAGCCTGGGTAGCCGGCGAGGACGCTAAGGAACCGCATGTCCGGGGCCACCACTGCCTGAACATTCAGTGAGTGGCCAATTTTGCGGTTCCTGGGAAAAAAAAAAAAAAAAAAAAACATCAGTAAGGCTTTGGATAAAAGTTAAACACTCATTTCTAACAGCATATAAGGCAAACGTGGGTGAACCAAAAAATTACAATAACCAAGTACATAAGGATTTAGATCACCCACAAAGGATATGTGTGTTTGCAGAAGATCAACTTTAAGTGTGTATTTAAAGATCACTTTTATGTGTTTGGCTTGGGAGGACATGTCAATTGCCGAACAACTAAATAATGGACCATTCTTTCACAGACACTCTTTGATAGGAGGGACTGTTTGTGAGGAGGGAATCTTTCCAAGGGTGGAATTAGTTCCAGGATTTCTTAACACAAGGAGGGACTAATTATAATGAGGATTCAATTTCAATGAGGTATACTTTTTCAAGATGTTTTCTTTGCAAGGAGGGATAACTATCAAGGAGGGACTTTTTACAAGGAGGGATCTTTAACTATGATTTTTAACACTACAATCATGGAATATTGGCTTTGAGGGTTAATTACAAGGAGGGATAATTCTAATGAGGGATATTTACAAGGAGGGATTTTTACAAGGAGGGATCTTTAACTATAATTTTTAACACTACAATCATGGAATATTGGCTTTGAGGGTTAATTACAAGGAGAGATAATTCTAATGAGGGATATTTACAAGGAGGGATTTTTACAAGGAGGGATTTTAAACTATGATTTTTAACACTACAATCAGGGAATATTGGCTATGATGGTCAATTACAAGGAGGGCTAATTCCAAAGAGGAATATTTACAAGGAGGGATATTTACAATGAGGGAAATTTACAAGGAGGGATTTTTTTCAAGGAGGGATTTTTCAAAATTAGGGATTTTTAAGAAAAGAGGGATAATTTTGCAAAACAAAAGAAAAAAAAAAAACCTGTATATGTACTCATCGGCAGCCGGAGGGACCAGGGCAACGTGGGTGCAGTCAATTGCACCCATGACGTTAGGCAGGTCGGCGATATTATAAAACACAAGCTTAATGGCGTTTCTGGCTACCATATCTTCAGGAAAAAAAATATATTTGTTGGTTATGGTAGCCATGGCTTCCAAAAACTTGGATAGAGCGCGGCTCAGCGTAGGCTGGGAGATCCCCACGGAGAGGGCACCCAGCCTCTGAACGAGCCGTTCGCCAAAAATTGCAGGCAGCCAGGCATCTTGGTCATACCTGAAATTGCTTGCCCCTTCCTTGTGGTGCGGGCTAACCATGGCCGCAGCTCACTATACAATTTATGGAGGGAAGCGCGATTAAGCCTGGTGAGCTCGAACAGCTCAACGTCCATGCGTCGCCGCCGGTGCAATCTGGCCTTTGACCTCCGGATGACATCAATGCCAAGGAGAAGCAGATCCTGATGCTCTTCAAAATCACTCTCCATCACGCTTGGCTGCCTTGTCCTGAGGTCAAAAAGGTGCCGTAAGGTGATTGTAAAGGAAACGGCTATATGGGCTTCGGCACACTTGGCAATCAGCTCTCTGAATTAATCGCCAGCCCATTGCAATAACGTAAATGTTTGGAACGATCGAAACATTTTTCGATTTAGAAGAGAAAAGGGCCCGAACTAGCGTAAAACCAAAGATTTACTTTCGACAATCGAAAGAGCATATACGTTTATGTGCGAACGTTCGTGCGAGTAAAAAATGGACGAAAAAAAAAGGAAAAAATGACAAACACCCACCAAAACTTTCGCTGGAAGATTCGAAAACACAGACAATTTGGATTTTGAATCGAGCCTAATGTCTGTGCTCCTACACCAACCAATGCTATCCAACATTCTTCACTTACTGGAGGCATAGGCATCATAGAAATGGGAGACCGATGCCGGGACACAGTGACCCTAATCTCCTGAACAATGATCCCCTTCCAGGCTGAGGGTTGGGTATAGTCATATTCTCGCTGGCACATGTCCTAAATGAAAAAAACAAAGACAGATACAACCCCAAAAAATTAAAAAGATCATAACATTAACCACTTATATGTTATTATTTAAAGTGGACCAAAACCCATCAAGAGCGGCCTGGAAATATATAGATTCTTCTTTTAACTAAAATCGGCATGCCCCGCTGTGTGAAACCCCCCAGGTCATCCCATACACTTGCTTCCCGGTCCAACGGTGCATATGCGAGCCATGGCTGCATCCCTGCTATCCCTCTAGCAGGGCACATCCCCTTGCCAGGCATTTGTGAATGCACGCTTGAAGCCGATGACTTAGACGAAGCCTTAAATAACGTGACGTCAGCATGTGCCGTAGGACCGTGAGGAGGTTAGTTGGCTCTGCGATCTGGGGGGTTTCATGCAGTGGGGAACCCCCGATCGATTCCCCGATTAGGAGAAGGCTGGGTAACACAAGGTGTGAACGCCAGAAAGCCGCAGCAACATTTAACATAGAAAGAACGCTCCACGGGACGCGAGATGTAGCACCATTTCTGAACACCCGAAAGCTGGAGCTGGAGCCTAGATCTATGACCACAGAACACAGCCCTAGCATGGGCACTGTAGAACAGGGGGCTAGGGTGTTCAGCGCCTGATGCCGGCTTTGAAAACACTATAAAACAGCCAGAGGACACTCAAACCCAGTGAAATACACCGGCGCTAGTCTTAAATAGAACGCTACCTGACGCTATTATAGACACTAGACTAGACACTAGACATTTTGCCTGCCTTAAATCTGGCTTTTAGCGTGAGCGCCGCAAAACACCTGCTTCTATGTGGTGTTATCGTTTCTTAAATAAACCCCCTTAGTTAGCATTCGGTGCAATGCCTGCTAGTGCCAATGTAGTACACAGTGCAGTGCAAGATAAGATGCAAATGCTGGCACTCTGAAGCTGGTATTAGGGATGAGCGAATCGATCCGGACGAACCCGGATTCGATCCGAATTTCAGGAAAAATTTGATTCGGATCGAATCCGAATTTCCCCGCGATTCGATCGCTCGAAGTTTTCCTTTAACATCCATTCATTTACATTTACAGGCATTCTAAGATGGCGGACGGGACATGTCTGGACATCTATCCCGCGCCAGTGCAAGCTGGGGCAGTCACATGCAGCCTATCAGCAGCCAGCAAGCCCGGTGACGTCACAGCGCTATTTAAGTCGGCCATCTTGCTTTTCCTTCCTCATTTCTCTATTGCATTCGTGAGAGACAGAACGCTGTGTAGCTGAGGGAGCGACAGTTAGACAGGCAGGGACAGACAGGGACAGGCTGGAGACAGGCAGGAGACAGACAGGAGACAGACAGAAAGTCAGCGAAAAACAGGGAAAGGAAGGAAAAATAGGAGGCTGTCACAGGGAGATTTTTTTTTTTTTTCATCCAGCCTGACAGGCTTTGTTAGCGTTTTCAGGCTGCTTATACTAACTAACTGTGCATATATACTGAACTGATCTTAAGTCTGCTGTGAGGCATCCCATTCTGTGACTACAGCAGCCTCTGTTTAAGACCATATAACCATTTGCACTTATTATAATTGAAATTAGGCCTGATAAAGACACTTTTGCTGGGCATAGCACTACTGGATCTTTTTTTGGGCATCCCATTCTGTGACTACAGCAGCCTCTGTTTAAGGCCATATAACCATTTGCACTTATTATAATTGAAATTAGCCCTGATAAAGACACTTTTGCTGGGCATAGCACTACTGGATCTTTTTTTGGGGCATCCCATTCTGTGACTACAGCAGCCTCTATTTAAGACCATATAACCATTTGCACTTATTATAATTGAAATTAGCCCTGATAAAGACACTTTTGCTGGGCATAGCACTACTGGATCTTTTTTTGGGGCATCCCATTCTGTGACTACAGCAGCCTCTGTTTAAGACCATATAACCATTTGCACTTATTATAATTGAAATTAGGCCTGATAAAGACACTTTTGCTGGGCATAGCACTACTGGATCTTTTTTGGGGGCATCCCATTCTGTGACTACAGCAGCCTCTGTTTAAGACCATATAACCATTTGCACTTATTATAATTGAAATTAGGCCTGATAAAGACACTTTTGCTGGGCATAGCACTACTGGATATTTTTTGGGGCATCCCATTCTGTGACTACAGCAGCCTCTGTTTAAGACCATATAACCATTTGCACTTATTATAATTGAAATTAGCCCTGATAAAGACACTTTTGCTGGGCATAGCACTACTGGATCTTTTTTTGGGGCATCCCATTCTGTGACTACAGCAGCCTCTGTTTAAGACCATATAACCATTTGCACTTATTATAATTGAAATTAGCCCTGATAAAGACACTTTTGCTGGGCATAGCACTACTGGATCTTTTTTTGGGGCATCCCATTCTGTGACTACAGCAGCCTCTGTTTAAGACCATATAACCATTTGCACTTATTATAATTGAAATTAGCCCTGATAAAGACACTTTTGCTGGGCATAGCACTACTGGATCTTTTTTTGGGGCATCCCATTCTGTGACTACAGCAGCCTCTGTTTAAGACCATATAACCATTTGCACTTATTATAATTGAAATTAGCCCTGATAAAGACACTTTTGCTGGGCATAGCACTACTGGATCTTTTTTTGGGGCATCCCATTCTGTGACTACAGCAGCCTCTGTTTAAGACCATATAACCATTTGCACTTATTATAATTGAAATTAGCCCTGATAAAGACACTTTTGCTGGGCATAGCACTACTGGATCTTTTTTGGGGCATCCCATTCTGTGACTACAGCAGCCTCTGTTTAAGACCATATAACCATTTGCACTTATTATAATTGAAATTAGGCCTGATAAAGACACTTTTGCTGGGCATAGTACTACTGGATCTTTTTTGGGGGCATCCCATTCTGTGACTACAGCAGCCTCTGTTTAAGACCATATAACCATTTGCACTTATTATAATTGAAATTAGCCCTGATAAAGACACTTTTGCTGGGCATAGCACTACTGGATCTTTTTTTGGGGCATCCCATTCTGTGACTACAGCAGCCTCTGTTTAAGACCATATAACCATTTGCACTTATTATAATTGAAATTAGCCCTGATAAAGACACTTTTGCTGGGCATAGCACTACTGGATCTTTTTTTGGGGCATTCCATTCTGTGACTACAGCAGCCTCTGTTTAAGACCATATAACCATTTGCACTTATTATATTTGAAATTAGGCCTGATAAAGACACTTTTGCTGGGCATAGCACTACTGGATTTTTTTGGGGGCATCCCATTCTGTGACTACAGCAGCCTCTGTTTAAGACCATATAACCATTTGCACTTATTATAATTGAAATTAGCCCTGATAAAGACACTTTTGCTGGGCATAGCACTACTGGATCTTTTTTTGGGGCATCCCATTCTGTGACTACAGCAGCCTCTGTTTAAGACCATATAACCATTTGCACTTATTATAATTGAAATTAGGCCTGATAAAGACACCTTTGCTGGGCATAGCACTACTGGATCTTTTTTTGGGGCATCCCATTCTGTGACTACAGCAGCCTCTGTTTAAGACCATATAACCATTTGCACTTATTATAATTGAAATTAGGCCTGATAAAGACACTTTTGCTGGGCATAGCACTACTGGATCTTTTTTGGGGCATCCCATTCTGTGACTACAGCAGCCTCTGTTTAAGACCATATAACCATTTGCACTTATTATAATTGAAATTAGCCCTGATAAAGACACTTTTGCTGGGCATAGCACTACTGGATCTTTTTTGGGGCATCCCATTCTGTGACTACAGCAGCCTCTGTTTAAGACCATATAACCATTTGCACTTATTATAATTGAAATTAGCCCTGATAAAGACACTTTTGCTGGGCATAGACTTACTGCTGCCTGCCAGGTGCACTTCTGTTGGGGCATCCCATTCTGTAACATAGCATACCCCTCTTTATTTACACTAAGCAGCTCTCTTATTTACACTAAGCAGGCCTGTTGGAGGCTGAGTGTTACTGCTCACTTTTGGTGTGCATTATATTCTGTTTCATATAGACCCACCGCTGCCCGGGGGATCTTAAAATATCACCTACTACCACGCCAGTTAGACTATGTCGGGCAGACAAGTGCCTGGAAGTGAAAAGAGGAGTGGCAGAGGCCAAGATTCCGCAGGCAGAGCTCGCATCAGACTGGGGGCCAGTAGCAGCAGGAGTCACGCTGAGAGACCTAATCTGCCAGTATCTGCTAGCGGTCGGGTCTCCACCAGTAACGCATCTGCCGTGGTAGATTGGTTGACGCGCTCATCAACAACATCATCACAACTTACGTCTGAGACCCCCAGTCTAGGGTCGGTAGGTTCCTCTGACACAACCCTGAGTTGGCATGCCCCGAGAGCAGTCCCTGTCCTCCCATTGCCTCTGTCCTACGCCGTTCCCTCCCCCAGCGACGTATCCTATGCTTTGGGTTCAGCTCCACTCTTTAGTGAGGAGGACGATCAGATACAGGAGGACAGTCAGCAGCTACTGCCCAGCCAAGAAATGGAGGTGGCTTCTTTAGCTAGGCAGACAAATAGTGATGTGGACAGTGTCGTGGGTGCTGCGAGCGTTCCAGCTCCTGCGCCAGACACTGTTGACGAATCCACGAACATCAGTGACGTACAGCCACAACTCGGTGATGATGATGATGACGATGAAGCCGATCGCACTTGGGAGCCGGGTGATGAAGGGGCTTCATCGTCATCATCAGGAGAAGAGGGGCGCAGGTTGCCCTGGAGTCAGCAGCTGAGGCAGCAAGGTGGTAGCAGTCAGCATGGGGGCACAATTCCAAAGGCTGGAGCCGGCCGGGGCCGGGGTAGAGCACCTGCTGTGCGGCAGTCTACCTTATCGGGAGGTAGTGGAGCAGGGGTTCCTGGAGTTGGCAACAGCAGCAGTGAATCAGTGAGGCCAGGGGGTGGGAAAAGTAGCTACTCAGCAGTGTGGCAGTTTTTCCTGAAGCATCCGCAGGAGGGTAACATGGCCACATGCAAGATATGTAGGCAAAAGGTGAAGCGTGGCCAGGGTCCAAATGTTGGCACCACGGCCCTGCGTCAACATATGATGCGTCACCATAAAGCGACCTGGGAGAACCGAGGCTCCCAAGGGGTGGTCCAGTCTGCTTCCTCACCAAGTGAGCTCCCAATTTCTGCCAGCCAAGGCTCCAGCACCTCAGCCGAAGGCAGCTGTGCGTCATACCCATCCTCTGTCGCTCCTGCTCCTCCTCCTCCTCCTCCAAGTCATGCATCCCGCCAGCAATCCATCAGCGAAGCCATGTCCAAGAGACAGCAGTATGCGCCCACTCATCCTACGGCGCAGAAGCTGAATGTGCTCCTGTCCAAGTTGCTGGTGCTGCAGTCGCTCCCTTTCCAGGTGGTGGACTCTGCACCTTTCAGAGAACTGATGGTTTGTGCCGAGCCGAGGTGGAGAGTCCCAAGCCGTCATTTCTTTGCCAAGAAGGCAGTACCAGCGCTGTACACTTTTGTTGAACAGAAGGTGGGCCAGTCCTTGAGCCTGTCGGTGTGTAGCAAAGTGCATGGCAGCGCCGACATCTGGAGCTGTAACTACGGTCAGGGACAGTACATGTCGTTTACGGCCCACTGGGTGAATGTGGTCCCTTTGCAGCAGCAGCAGCAACTTGGACAGGTCACGCCGCTTCGGCCTCCGCGCTTCCTGCCCGTTGGGCCTGTGACACCGTGCGACTCGGCCTCCTCATCCTCCGCCATCTCCTCACCCTCCACTGTAGGCTCAAGTCTCAGTGCCCCTCCAGTCTACCATGTGTGCAGGGGCACGGAGGTGTCACGCAGTGCTTCACATGGTTTGTCTTGGCGAACGGAGTCACACAGGGGAGGAACTGCTTAAATGTATTCATCAGGAAATCCAAACATGGCTTACTCCGAGAAAACTTAAAATGGGAATCATGGTTACCGACAATGGGAAGAACATTTTGTCTGCGCTGCGCCAAGGAAGCCTGACCCATGCCCCCTGCATGGCTCACGTCTTCAATCTGGTTGTCAAGCGGTTTCTGAAGTGTTCCCCCCATCTGCAAGACATCCTAACAACTTCAAGGAAACTTTGCATGCACTTCAGCCACTCCTACACCGCCAAACACACCCTTCTTGAGCTACAGCGTCAGAATGGTATCCCCCAACATAGTCTGATTTGCGATGTTTCCACCCGTTGGAATTCCACCCTTCACATGTTGGACCGATTATATGAACAGAGAAAAGCCATCACGGATTTCCTGATGATCCAAGCAGATAGGGGGACTCCCCTGTGTAACTTCAATGTCAACCAGTGGCAGCTCATACGTGACACCTGCCGTTTGCTCAGGCCCTTTGAGGATGCCACTTTATTTGTCAGTCGGCAGGATTACGGGATGAACGACGTGATTCCACTGCTTCATGTACTACAGCACATGTTGGAAACCATGGCTGGTCAGGGCACTGGAGACATGGCGTTTACATCTTACGGCCACATGAACCCCATTGGAGCTGAACTGGAGGAGGAGGAGGAAGAGGAGGAGGAGGAGTTGCCCAGCGAAACACAGTTTAGGCTTGGCGAAATGGCTGGTTTATCTAGTCAGCGGACAGGAGAGGAGGAGCAGGAGCAGCCAGAGGAGCTAGAGGTTTTTGAGGAAGGCGAGACAGAGGACCCGGGCACACCGTGGCAGTATGCAGTGGAGATGGAGACAGGTAGTCCATCCGAGTCACTTGCGCAAATGGCACGAAGCATGCTCACGTGCTTGCGTAGTGACCCCAGAATTGTTTCCATCTGTCGGCGGGATGACTTCTGGCTGTCCACCTTATTGGACCCTCGCTTCCGGCACAAAATGGGGGCATTTTTTAATCCCACCGAGAGGGAGGACAAACTCAACTACTACAAAGACATTCTACGTAGGCAGTTGGCCGATGCCTATCTGCGCCATGGTCCATACTCTCGCAGGTCTGACTCGAGGGGACCTCTGCGCTCACCTTCCACTCCCATGGCGGCTGGGGGGGTTGGCAGGAGCAGCAGCAGCAGCTCCATCAGCAGCAGCAGCCTCAGTCTTCAGTCGCTAATGAGTAGCTTTCTACACCCGCATAGTGAGGCTACTCATGAGCAGCAGGAAGACCTGGAGCAGGACCTCAACCAGCAGGTCATGTCATACTTTGACATGACCATGCCAACACACCTTGAGGATCCGCTGGACTTCTGGGCAGCCAAACTTGATTTGTGGCTGCAACTAGCAGAGTTTGCCCTGGAAAAGCTGTCCTGCCCGGCAAGTAGCGTGCCATCTGAGCGGGTGTTTAGTGCGGCGGGGGCCATAGTTACGGCGAGGAGAACTCGTCTGTCAACTAAAAATGTGGAGAGACTGACCTTTGTCAAAATGAATCAGGGATGGATCAGCCAGGATTTCCACACACCAATGCCTGATGCATGCGACTAGATTCAGCATGGTGCCACGTTTTACACTTTCCAAATGGTGCAAAACATATTTATGTCTTGAGGCCATTTTTTGGGCTCCTGCTGCTGCTGCTGCCAACTTCTGCCAACTCCAGGGTGTGATTCATCGAATTTTTGGGCTCCTGAAGCCAACCCCAGGGTCTCTTTAAAGTAATATTTGGGCTCCTGCTGCTGCCAACTCCAGGGTGTGATTCATCCAATTTTTGGGCTCCTGAAGCCAACTCCAGTGTATATTTGGGCTCCTGCTGCTGCTGCTGCCAACTCCAGGGTGTGATTCATCCAATTTTTGGGCTCCTGAAGCCAACCCCAGTGTCTCTTTAAAGTAATGTTTGGGCTCCTGTTGCTGCTGCTGCCAACTCCTGCCAACTCCAGGGTGTGATTCATCCAATTTTTGGGCTCCTGAAGCCAACCCAAGGGTCTCTTTAAAGTAATATTTGGGCTCCTGCTGCTGCTGCTGTCAACTCCTGCCAACTCCAGGGTGTGATTCATCCAATTTTTGGGCTCCTGAAGCCAAACCCCAGGGTCTCTTTAAAGTAATATTTGGGCTCCTGCTGCTGCTACTGCCAACTTCTGCCAACTCCAGGGTGTGATTCATCCAATTTTTGGGCTCCTGAAGCCAACCCCAGGGTCTCTTTAAAGTAATATTTGGGCTCCTGCTGCTGCTACTGCCAACTTCTGCCAACTCCAGGGTGTGATTCATCCAATTTTTGGGCTCCTGAAGCCAACCCCAGGGTCTCTTTAAAGTAATATTTGGGCTCCTGCTGCTGCCAACTCCAGGGTGTGATTCATCCAATTTTTGGGCTCCTGAAGCCAACTCCAGTGTATATTTGGGCTCCTGCTGCTGCTGCTGCCAACTCCAGGGTGTGAATCATCCAATTTTTGGGCTCCTGAAGCCAACCCCAGTGTCTCTTTAAAGTAATGTTTGGGCTCCTGTTGCTGCTGCTGCCAACTCCTGCCAACTCCAGGGTGTGATTCATCCAATTTTTGGGCTCCTGAAGCCAACCCCAGTGTCTCTTTAAAGTAATGTTTGGGCTCCTGTTGCTGCTGCTGCCAACTCCTGCCAACTCCAGGGTGTGATTCATCCAATTTTTGGGCTCCTGAAGCCAACCCCAGGGTCTCTTTAAAGTAATATTTGGGCTCCTGCTGCTGCTACTGCCAACTTCTGCCAACTCCAGGGTGTGATTCATCCAATTTTTGGGCTCCTGAAGCCAACCCCAGTGTCTCTTTAAAGTAATATTTGGGCTCCTGCTGCTGCTGCTGCCAACTTCTGCCAACTCCAGGGTGTGATTTATCCAATTTTTGGGCTCCTGAAGCCAACCCCAGGGTCTCTTTAAAGTAATATTTGGGCTCCTGCTGCTGCCAACTCCAGGGTGTGATTCATCCAATTTTTGGGCTCCTGAAGCCAACTCCAGTGTATATTTGGGCTCCTGCTGCTGCTGCTGCCAACTCCAGGGTGTGAATCATCCAATTTTTGGGCTCCTGAAGCCAACCCCAGTGTCTCTTTAAAGTAATGTTTGGGCTCCTGTTGCTGCTGCTGCCAACTCCTGCCAACTCCAGGGTGTGATTCATCCAATTTTTGGGCTCCTGAAGCCAACCCAAGGGTCTCTTTAAAGTAATATTTGGGCTCCTGCTGCTGCTGCTGTCAACTCCTGCCAACTCCAGGGTGTGATTCATCCAATTTTTGGGCTCCTGAAGCCAAACCCCAGGGTCTCTTTAAAGTAATATTTGGGCTCCTGCTGCTGCTACTGCCAACTTCTGCCAACTCCAGGGTGTGATTCATCCAATTTTTGGGCTCCTGAAGCCAACCCCAGGGTCTCTTTAAAGTAATATTTGGGCTCCTGCTGCTGCTACTGCCAACTTCTGCCAACTCCAGGGTGTGATTCATCCAATTTTTGGGCTCCTGAAGCCAACCCCAGGGTCTCTTTAAAGTAATATTTGGGCTCCTGCTGCTGCCAACTCCAGGGTGTGATTCATCCAATTTTTGGGCTCCTGAAGCCAACTCCAGTGTATATTTGGGCTCCTGCTGCTGCTGCTGCCAACTCCAGGGTGTGAATCATCCAATTTTTGGGCTCCTGAAGCCAACCCCAGTGTCTCTTTAAAGTAATGTTTGGGCTCCTGTTGCTGCTGCTGCCAACTCCTGCCAACTCCAGGGTGTGATTCATCCAATTTTTGGGCTCCTGAAGCCAACCCCAGTGTCTCTTTAAAGTAATGTTTGGGCTCCTGTTGCTGCTGCTGCCAACTCCTGCCAACTCCAGGGTGTGATTCATCCAATTTTTGGGCTCCTGAAGCCAACCCCAGGGTCTCTTTAAAGTAATATTTGGGCTCCTGCTGCTGCTACTGCCAACTTCTGCCAACTCCAGGGTGTGATTCATCCAATTTTTGGGCTCCTGAAGCCAACCCCAGTGTCTCTTTAAAGTAATATTTGGGCTCCTGCTGCTGCTGCTGCCAACTTCTGCCAACTCCAGGGTGTGATTTATCCAATTTTTGGGCTCCTGAAGCCAACCCCAGGGTCTCTTTAAAGTAATATTTGGGCTCCTGCTGCTGCCAACTCCAGGGTGTGATTCATCCAATTTTTGGGCTCCTGAAGCCAACTCCAGTGTATATTTGGGCTCCTGCTGCTGCTGCTGCCAACTCCAGGGTGTGAATCATCCAATTTTTGGGCTCCTGAAGCCAACCCCAGTGTCTCTTTAAAGTAATATTTGGGCTCCTGCTGCTGCTGCTGCCAACTCCAGGGTGTGAATCATCCAATTTTTGGGCTCCTGAAGCCAACCCCAGTGTCTCTTTAAAGTAATGTCTGGGCTCCTGTTGCTGCTGCTGCCAACTCCTGCCAACTCCAGGGTGTGATTCATCCAATTTTTGGGCTCCTGAAGCCAACCCCAGGGTCTCTTTAAAGTAATATTTGGGCTCCTGCTGCTGCTGTCAACTCCTGCCAACTCCAGGGTGTGATTCATTCAATTTTTGGGCTCCTGAAGCCAACCCCAGGGTCTCTTTAAAGTAATATTTGGGCTCCTGCTGCTGCTGCTGTCAACTCCTGCCAACTCCAGGGTGTGATTCATCCAATTTTTGGGCTCCTGAAGCCAACCCCAGTGTCTCTTTAAAGTAATGTTTGGGCTCCTGCTGCTGCTGCTGCCAACTCCAGGGTGTGATTCATCCAATTTTTGGGCTCCTGAAGCCAACTCCAGTGTATATTTGGGCTCCTGCTGCTGCTGCTGCCAACTCCAGGGTGTGAATCATCCAATTTTTGGGCTCCTGAAGCCAACCCCAGTGTCTCTTTAAAGTAATATTTGGGCTCCTGCTGCTGCTGCTGCCAACTCCAGGGTGTGATTCATCCAATTTTTGGGCTCCTGAAGCCAACCCCAGGGTCTCTTTAAAGTAATATTTGGGCTCCTGCTGCTGCTGCTGTCAACTCCTGCCAACTCCAGGGTGTGATTCATCCAATTTTTGGGCTCCTGAAGCCAACCCCAGGGTCTCTTTAAAGTAATGTTTGGGCTCCTGCTGCTGCTGCCAACTTCTGCCAACTCCAGGGTGTGATTCATCCAATTTTTGGGCTCCTGAAGCCAACCCCAGTGTCTCTTTAAAGTAATATTTGGGCTCCTGCTGCTGCTGCTGCCAACTCCAGGGTGTGATTCATCCAATTTTTGGGCTCCTGAAGCCAACCCCAGGGTCTCTTTGAAGTAATGTTTGGGCTCCTGCTGCTGCTGCTGCCAACTCCAGGGTGTGATTCATCCAATTTTTGGGCTCCTGAAGCCAACCCCAGGGTCTCTTTAAAGTAATATTTGGGCTCCTGCTGCTGCTGCTGCCAACTCCAGGGTGTGATTCATCCAATTTTTGGGCTCCTGAAGCCAACCCCAGGGTCTCTTTAAAGTAATGTTTGGGCTCCTGCTGCTGCTGCCAACTCCAGGGTGTGATTCATCCAATTTTTGGGCTCCTGCTGCTGCCAACTCCAGTGTCTCTTTAAAGCAATGTTTGGGCTCCTGCCCCTCATAGTGATGCCACTTCAACTCTCTTGAATTCAATTGTGCTGCTCTGCGATTCTATTAGCCATGCCTCTGATCTGCATGTGATATTTATTCAAAGTGTTATTTAACTAACCCAGCACGCATCCTGTGCGTGTTACAGCAAGGCAGAATGGTTTACAACCCTATTGAGGCTCTAGGAGGCTCAGAAATAGCCGTTTTTAATAGCGATTCGTCGCGAATTTATTCGGGTCGAAACGATTTTTGTCTGAAAATTCAGCGAATCAGTCGAATCGAATTTTTCAAAAGTTCGCTCATCTCTAGCTGGTACTACAGCCAAAA
Source organism: Gastrophryne carolinensis (assembly GCA_027917425.1). Lineage (NCBI taxonomy): Eukaryota > Metazoa > Chordata > Amphibia > Anura > Microhylidae > Gastrophryne > Gastrophryne carolinensis. The sequence continues at coordinate 188,811,467 of CM051239.1, read as the reverse complement.
AATGATGCTGACAGATGCACATCATAAATTAGGCCCTAAAAGTATATTTCTAAAGAGTAAAAACCAATATTAGCTAAATAGCAGTAGGCATTTATTCAAATGTGACATACATGCATGATCTCAGATAATTAGAACAATTAAGAACAACTGAACTTACACTTTGCTATTAGTCATGGTAAAAAAAAAATAATAATGTGTGAAATTGTGGAATACATTGAATTAGTTGGCATGGCTGTTTTGGAAGGGATAAAAAAAAACATGAGTCATTTTTTTACTTGCTCTATGAGCAATTTTTTTTGTTTCAATTTTTATTCAGAAAAATGTTCACAGACACCAGAACAGACAGTATGGCAAATAGAGCAGAAAACAGGAATGTAGTCATTATTAAAGAACAATTAGCATAAGAATACTATTTTATAACAGTAATTTGGAAACACACATTATAGTTAAATGTTGTATTTATTTGAAAAAAAATCTTCATATACTGTATGTGGGTTTTTTTATTCACAGAGAATCAGCTGGAAGTAATATGGTAATGATAATGATGGGGGTGGGGTACATGTTTTATGTGTTGTTACATGTTGATAGGATAAAAAAAACTGCATGTGTCCAGTCCAGCCTGCATATTACATAGCAGAAACACCGGCACAGGCAGTGAAATGTGTGTTTTACTGTTACTGTTATAAATTAGTATTTAATTTTCAACATGTTTAAATAAGAATTGTTCATTAATTCACATTAATAAAAAATATGAGAAACAAAAAATTACATTAGGAAAATTGCAGGGAGAAAATAAAAATGCAATACAATCAGTTAGACAATTCTAGCAAGGTTTACTATCCGAAAGATTCAGGGAATAAATACACAAAACACAAATTATTATCTACAAGGTTAAGGGCAGATTTATTAAGCACTTCTGCCAGACAGGGTCACATCGGTGCAAATTAGATTAGTAAAAAATATAATAAAATATTTTTTTCACACACATGAAGCACATTTGCTAAATCATTAGCAGAAAAGCTGAAAAATGTATAAATCATATTTAGCACTATTCTAATTTGCCCTGAAAGGGCATTGTCTGCAAGAAATGCTTGATAAACCAGGCCCTAAATCTACCTTTCTCTTTGGATTCCTCTTTGTAGGGTTTCTCAGGGTAAATAAAAATCCATCCTGGATCCCTAGTTTATAAAGAATGGAGTAATTAAATCTCTAATTAAAAATGTCTTGATTATGACTAACACAAATCTCTACACATCACCATTTGCAAGTTGTACCTACAGGGTGGATGAGAAACCTTACAGTTCTCTGAATGATCAGCGTTTATAAAGACTGTAACTGTAAAAAGTTGCAACCCTATCCTCATATGAAATTTGTAAAATAGCAAGTACCGAGGCAGACTGGGGGGCAAAAATCACATGGGAATTTACATCCCCTGCCAGCCCATAAAAGGCTGAGCCCTGGTCCCAGGGTGCTTTCTAGTTGGTCAATGAGTACAGCAGTTGAGACTAAAGCACTGCATGGGCAGATATGGGCAAGGAAGAAGGAAATGAGCCTTTAGTGTTGTATGGGTACATATTGTGGAGAATAGCTGCCTCAGTCGTGATACTGGGGCATTGCGAGGGAAATTTCAACCTACATATAGTACCTCAAGAAGTTCAAATCAGCTGAAATTATATATCAAATATAAATATATATAATAAAAAAAACAAAGGATTTATTCAATAATCATTTGCAAAATTATAAGAAGTCAATCTGCCACTCAGCACCTTTGTTCAGTAGAATGGAATGTTGGGTACGTGGATGATATGCAAACATATCTCATAAACCAGTTTGTTTTAAAGTGGACCAAAACCCAGAATTTTGACTATTCTGGGTTTTGGTCCTTGTCCCAGGGCACCCCACTGCGGGATGCCTAGGACACCTCCCAGGTTGCCTAGTAAAACTCATCTTTATCCAGTCCCAGCTAAAGGGAGAGCCCAGCCGAAAGCAGCCGAGTGGAGTCAATATTTTAATTGGAGCTTACCAGATCCCTAAGAGTATGCTGGGATATGGACAGCAGGCTTGACTAGGCAGGCCATGCACAGCAGTCTGAAGATCTTTATAGGGTGGTACCTTTGTGATAGAATGGTTTTGTGAGGGTTATGCAAGTATTTGTTCTAATTAAAGCCCCCAAACAAATATTTTTGGAGTAAAAGAAGAACCATCCAAAAGATTTGTATTATAAAACTCTATTTTGGCAAAATGTGGGTCGTATTTACCTTTTAACCAACTCAGAAGCCTAACATTGGTGTGCAACGTATTGTGCTAGTTTACTACGTTATGTTGGTCAACTATTGGGGTAATATTATTATTAAAAACAAGAACAGCTCAATTGTTGCCTTAATTATTGTTCTTTACAAAAATATGTTATTATTGTGTGCTTCAGCCTAGTCTTATACTCTACTTCACACTGGGATGAAGGCCCAGAGCTAGACCAGCACTAAAGTTGCTGAGACGCCATACCCCAGAAGATGGCACAGGGGAGGCGGCAGGTGAGCAAAGGAGCCTCAGGAATCAACAACAATTCTGGTCTAAGGAGCCTCAGGCATCAATAACATTTCTGGTCTGAGGACTACCAAAAAAATTCAGGAAGGAGGACCCTTTAAAATAAAATATGTGTTATCTGGTCAGCAAACACGAATGTCTGAAAAATAGTCTTTTGTTTTATGTATGCAGTTCAGGAAACATACATTATTATTCGCCAATGGTCCCTGAAAAAATCTCATGCACTCAATAAAGATTGGTGAAGCAATAAGATGTAGAGAGACTCTCTAAATATTAATAAAAATACCTATAGTTCTGTAAATATACCCTAGAAATGTATTATCTTTGCATACCATTCATATGAAGGCCATTATTAGCCCTAAATGGCTTACACATAGCACACAATCTCCATAAAAATACAGACATCAGCAAAATGTCTAAAAATAAAAAGAAACATGTATACTAGGGATAAGCAAATCAAATCTGCCAAATCCAAATTCGTTACGAATTTCATGAAAAAAAAATTGTAACGACGAATCACATGCAGCATGCAACCTATCAGCAGCCAGCTACCCCAGTGATTTCACAGCCCTATATAATTGTCAACCATCTCGTAGCCACTCACTTCAGCGTTCTATTGCAGAGAGAGAGGGACAGAGAGAGGGACAGGGAGAGGGACAGAGAGACACAGAAAAGCATTTTTACAGTAACAATTCCAGCCTAGAAGCACTGATAGGGAATGGCGAGAAAGTGCAATTTTGTGTGTAGTACACAGTGACAGTGTGCTGCAGCACTGGTGTGTACAACAACTGAAAAGCTAATAGTAGCCAGCCAGTGAGGATGAGCAGAGCACTAAAAGCATATTTTCCTCTATTGAGTGTAACCTCTGCTTACATCTAAGTATTTTGTTCCTGTTAAAGACTTCAGGGCCTAGTTACTGTGAAAGGCCCGACAAAATTACACACCTGCCCAAAAGTACACACCTGCTGTTGTAGACAAATAGTCGTTTAAGCATACTGGAGCACATTGAACTCCCCTCATAAGGACATACCATGTACGACTCCTGATGCTGCTTCTGCTAACTCCAGGCTGTGTCATTTAGCCACTATATTGTCTCCTCATGCTGCTGCCACCTCCACACTGTGTCATTCAGCCACTAATTGGTCTCCTCATGTTGCAGCCACCTCACGCTGTGTCATTCAGCCACTAATTGGTCTCCTCATGTTGCAGCCACCTCACGCTGTGTCATTCAGCCACTATATGTTCTCCTTATGCTGCCGCCAACTCCAGGCTCCAGTCATTCAGCCATTATATGCTGCTGCCACCTCAATTTTGGGTCATTCAGCCACTATATGGTCACCTTATACTGATGCCACTTCAAGGCTCTGTAATTGTGTTGCTCTGGGCCAGTGATTCTAATAGCAAAGCCTCCAATCTGTATGTCATACTGAATAATATTTTTTCACTAACCAAGCACGCATCCTATGCGTGTTACAGCAAGGCAAAGTTCCGAATTGAATTTTTCCAAAACTTGCTTATCTCTAATGTATATCATACCATTAGGAATATATATTTTTAAATATACAGTATACAATTCATTCTAGGGGTTTTAGTATTTTCAATGCCTGTGTCCTTGTTTTAACACATATGCAGAACTCTCCACACAAATAAAAAAAACCGGTATACTCATATTTTGCACCCCACAACAAACCTGCACTGGTTTGATCTTCTGTCACAGGCAGTCTCCATAATGAATGTCCGCCGCCCCCCACCATCAGTTACAGTGACAGTAGCATACCCACTCCGTTTACCACAGTAGAGGGAGTGTGTCAAGCAGAGGAACACCCCCTCCATTTCAGTGAATAGAGTGGGAGTGCTAGTGTCTATGGCTGATGACTGGGGGCCAGACGTTTGTCACAGAGTTCGCCTGTGAATGGAGGTGGGCTGGTGCTGCTGAGCCACCAATAGCTGACTTAAAAATATAACGGCAGTAAGAAAAACAAACTAAAATATTTTTCAATAGAAAAAAGAGTTAAAAAAACGGGTCAGTACCGCCTGAGGCTACTGCTTCACTTAGCCTTATTACAGTGCACCCCTGCATATGCCCATGGAAATGTCTGAAATTAACCAGTAGATTTCTATAAGTAAAATATGTCTGGTGGCAAGCATGGCAATAAACTCTATTGGCTGCCAGCAGTCACATTGCCACTGTGTAGCTGAAACACAAGCAGTAAACATATTTTCTGGCAATTATTTGGGGGTTTAAGTATGTGTAGGGTATTTAGGTAATTGGGGGAGAAGTCCTAGTGGTTTAGGTCTGCATTATTATTCCTATGTATTTAAATAACACCATCTTCTGCCCTAGTGATTTCATGTGAGAAAACCTTAATTAGATTAACATATTACCAGGACAAGGCTCATCCACATTTGAGATATGGTGTAAGTGGTCTAGGTATTCAGAGTCTAGGATTTCAAGTTGCACAGCTCTCTTGGAAGAAAAATGAAAGAAGCTGTGACAGTAACCTGCGTCGCCAAATGCACCCTGTGCTACCAATCAGTAAGGGAGTTGGCTCCCATGTGACTGGCAGCAGGGATGCTCAGCCTGCAGGCTAGCAGGTATGTTTCCTTTTTCCCCTGCCTGGGCAGGAATTTAAAGTAAAAACAACTTACTAAGATCCAGATTTGAAATCATACCCAAAAATGCACCCAAAGTAAAACTTGCTTAAAGTGGACCAACACCCAGGATTTTGACTAGCTGTGTGAAACCCCCCAGAAACCCCCAAAAACTCACCTCTCCCCGCTCCCACGTGAACGCCGCAGCCAATCCCCGCCAATGTCCAGGCGGGGGACAGGAACGTCCAAGCCGCTTCCGCCGCCGCCTCCCGCGCGTCACTCTCGGCGCGCGCACGTCTGGAGTGGCGCGCAGGAGGCGGCGGCGGAAGCGGCGGCGGATCAGGTAAGATCTTTTTGGGGTTTCTGGGGGGTTTCACCCCGCGGGACATCCCGATCTCGGATGTCCCGTGGGGTGGGAGGTGATCGGCCCGGGAATCTTATAGATTTCCGGGCCGATCACCCCTGGGTGTTGGTCCACTTTAACCAAATAAATAGCAAGTCTCCCTTGATTCACTGCTTATGTTTTACTTTTATAGTAAAGATAATATAATAATCACTAAACTAAAATACATTTTGAATGCAAAGGTAATACTCTGCAACACCTTGCATTTACTCTGTGTACTTTATTTCATATTAATTTATTTTCTTGGTTATCGTATTTTCACCTCTTCACATATTGCATATTGCATATGCATATTCCATAAAAAATTCCTTGTTCATCCTTTGCATACTTTATGAACCAATAACATTGAATTGAACTGAATTGAATGTTTATTGTTACTTTATCCCCCTTTGCATCTTTAAGTACTTTTTTTTTTAGCAATTTAAAAAGCTTTTGTTCTCCTAAATGCCCTACGTACTTTTGTCAAAGGTCATTTTGAAATCTTAATGGGGTCCAATAAGGCCCAAGATCAGCTAAGATCAGCAAGATCAGACCTAACATGCACCTTTACATTGCAGTAAATGGAGAGGGGACATGCCAGCTCACAATGATGATGGGGGGATGCTTATTATATTATTTATTATATATTTATTATTATATCTGGTGTGCCAATTACCTAATTCATCTTGTGTATATCTCTCCACATGTATAGGCACCCATTCTGCTATAATTATTACTTTTTCTCTCAACTACATAGGGGTTACTATGCAACATACCCCCTTAAGTGAGATAAGCTCCCTGACTGACACCCAGGCGAGCACTTTAGCCTACACACAGGCTGAACATGACCTCCTTATTTCCAAGTATGGCAGTATCACAAACCCTTTTTCAAATGACCATATAGCCCTAAAAAGACAATTCGAGAATTAAAAAAAGAAGCTTATACAATACCAATTGCACTCCCAAACTTTGGTAGAATACCTCAGAGTGAAACGGATTCCCAGGGGTCTGCGGCTGGCCATCCGTCCCACTTTCTGTCGTGAAGACAAGGAGTTTTGCAATAGGTGGTTTCGGGTTCTGAACAAATGCAGTTTGGACCTAATCGCCCTGACCATTGAGGGTATTCAATCCCAAATCAGTGACATCGAGACCTCCATTAGGGAGGCACATATACAACTTGAAAAACACCTGAATATCAGTGACCTCAAAACATACTTAGAGGAAGTTGGGCAGCAACTAAACAAATACGAGTCTGACACATTAAACTTCAAACTTAACAAGTTCCGTTGCGACACACAAGACTACAGGGAAGACCAGGTTTATACCTGGTGAGAGGCTGTAAAGCACGCAGATACAATACCAATAGACCACAGACATTTGATAGCGACTCCAGTAGTAGCTCAGACCCAACACACCAGCGTTTTTTAGAACCCGCCCAGACTTACAGACACTGAGGAAGAAGAGGACGCGGCGTGGCAGGAGAGTCCGCCAGCCAAATGATCACGCACAGCCAGACCAGTCAGAAAGTCTAGTGGTGAACTTATCTACAAGAAGTCTGACACCAGTTGAACCCCAGGTATTAAACAAGGGTCTGGGTTTTGTACCATCCTTTCCAGGAGATCCCATTGATACCGAGATTGAGCTCCAGAGATTCTATAGAACCATAAGACTTAAATCTATTTTCGCCACTACAGCAACCTCAAGAGACGTGTCGGACGATTCGGGCTCCTCGACCACATCCTCCCGACCTGATATATCGATGTGCAAACCGAATAGTAAGTGCCCCCCCCCCCCCCACCTCCCCAGTTGTTGACACTTTTATCTCGTACAAAAAGACAATCAGAAAAGAAAGTGGGACCAATCTCAGTCCGGCCCATATAACCGTAATTTCATCCGTGCTGAAGAAACAGCACTTAAAGCGCTGATTCAGGACCAGACTATAACAATCAAACCGGCAGATAAGGGTGGGGCTATGGTTATCCTAGATCGCTCTTTCTATGACAAAACAATTAGGACACAACTTAATGATACCCAGATATACCGTAAACTCAGTAGGGACCCATTACCCGACATCCAGAAAGAAATCAATACTCTGACCTCAAAAATACTCTCTGCAGGTATTATCGACAAAAAGCTACATGATTACTTAGTTACAGAATTCCCTATCACACCGGTCTTCTATATCCTACCAAAAATTCACAAGCATCCTACACAACCCCCCGGTAGGCCGATCGTGGCAGGATCAGAATCAGTTTTCCAGAATATAGCCACATATCTAGACAAGATACTGCAACCTAAAGTTCTGGCCACACGATCACTCTTATTGGACACCAGCGATTTCCTCAACAAAATTGGCAACTTAGGGTCATTGCCATCCCAGATCAGGTTATGTAGCATGGACGTGTCATCATTCTACACCTCCATTCCCCATGACTTAGGTACAGCCACCATATCATCCGTCCTAGCAGACCCAGGCAACACAGCAGAGTTTAAACAGTTTTGTCTGGACTCGTTAACCAACATAATTACCAAAAACTATTTCCGCTATGACAATACATTTTACCTTCAGCTCCAAGGCACGGCCATGGGCTCGAATGTGGCACCGGCCTACGTCAACCTTTTTATGGACTGCTTTGAGTGACACCATGTCTACACTGACCACCTGTACGCTAGTCATGTACTTTTTTGGGCCCGGTACATAGATGACATTTTCTTTCTATGGCAAGGTCCAAAAGAATCCCTCCTACAATTCTTTGATCGTCTAAACACGGCTGAACCCACTATTTCCTTCACCTTAGAACACAGTGACACTCAAGTTCATTTTCTGGATGTCCTAATCTCTATCAAGGAACATAGGATTCACACCGACCTTTATAGGAAGGAAACACAGAAACAACTTTCTTAGATACGACAGTTTTCACCCAACAAACATGAAAACGGGCTTCCCCTATAGCCAATTTATAAGGTTGAGACGCATCATCTCGGACGACCAGATCTTTATAGAAAGGGCCAATAGTCTCCTTAATGACTTTGTAGAACGGGGCTACCCTCGGGATATCTTAGAAGCAGCTAAACTGAAGGCACTTGCACAATCCAGGACTTCACTACTATCCTATAAACCTAAAAAGACCAATAATCGGATCCCTGCAATTCTGACATATTCACTTATGACACCACAGGTAGAATGAATCATTAGGGCCCATTGGCACATCCTGACAGGAGACGAACGCCTACAGTCCACCTTCAGCTCCCCTCCAATGTTCGTAAGGAAAGGACCCAAAAATTTAAGGGATAGTCTAAGGCAGAGACTAAAAGTACTAGGGACTCCGACACACCACGAACATGGCTCAGCTCCTTACCCTCCGTCAAAGGGATGCTCCCATGTGGCCACTGCGCCCAATGTGGGTTCGTAACTAAGAGCAATCAGTTTACACACCCACTAACAGGTTTTAAATTCAATATCAGATCTTTTTTAAACTGCAACTCTGATCATGTGATCTACCTGATCAAATGCCCATGTGGGCTTGGTTATGTGGGCAAGACCACTCGGACACTTTGCACGCGCATAAGTGAGCATCGGAGCGCGATACACAGATCTGATCTTGAATCTCCCCTTACCCGCCATTTCATTGACTCAGGACATCAAATTTTCCAGCTGCGCTTCCAAGCCATTGATCAGGTACCACCCCCCCACAGAGGGGGCGACAGAAACAAACTTCTTCTTCGTAGAAAACTATACTGGATTCATACATTGCAGACAAGATCCCCTAGGGGACACAATGAGGAAGTAGACTACTCCCCCTTTCTATGATATCCTCCCCCATAAGAACTACAATTACAACCTTTCCCACGCATGGCAACGTCCTATGGGCTACTATTCCCCTTTGACAGCCAGAATTTGTTTAGCCTGACAACATCTTACAGGGCATTATATTCAGACCACACACTTAATAGTGAATGTCAACTGTTCTCTGTATTTAACCTTTGGTCTCATCCTGCAGGGTATATTTGCCCAGCTCCACTCCCATCTAAACAAAGGGAAATTTCCTTCTGACATTTTATTAGGAAGCCCTAGAACTGGTCATCCTGTCTCTTTGCCTATTTGTCTATCACCAAATGCTAGATGACCTGATATGTCCAACTATCACAATTAATACAATATAGTAATAAGTCAGGTAACCAAGCAACCTGTTTCTGTTGAAATATTAGCATGCACATTACTCCACCCAAGTAGGTAATATTCTGTGAGATTTAGGTGATGATCTTGCAAATGTTTTGAATGGTGAATGTATGGTCAACTCCAGAGGGACTAGACGTCTTTTGTGTTTTATAAGTATAATATACAGTATCTCATAGTGAGCTATACATTCATATTACCATAGTTTTCATCCTATGAATCCCACCTTCCCATGAGATGCACCTAGAAGTTTTATGGAGGAAATTAAGAAACAAATATTCTGAACCAAATGCAGTGCATGCCCAGCCCTGCTCTCCCACAAATAATAGGCAAGGTACAGAATCCCCCCATTACAGGCAGAGTGGCATACTCCTCCCCTATTCCCCCATTATTGGCAGTGTGCTCCCACCTCCCATTCCCCATTCCAGGCAGTGTGGCATTCCCCCCTCCCAATCACCATACACAGTGTAGCATTTCCCCTCCCAATCCCCATAAGCAGTGTGGCATTCCCCCTCCCAATCCCCATAGGCAGTGTGGCATTCCCTCCTCCCAATCCCCATAAGCAGTGTGGAATTCTCCATACCCAATACCCATAGCACTGTGGCATTTCCCCCCCTCCCTATCCCCATAAGAGATATGGGATTCCCCCATACCATTCCCCATTGGCAGTGTGGTATTCCCACATCCAATTTCCTATCAGCAGCATGGCATGCCCCCCATCCCATTCCCCATATGTGGCATTACCCCATCCCATTTCCCATAGGCAGTGTGGCCATCCCCCCTCCCAATCCCCATACACAGTGTGGCATTCCCCCATTCCATTCCCCATTGGCAGTGGGGCATTCCCACATCCCATTTCCTATAGACAGCATGGCATGCCCCCCATGCCATTCCCCATATGTGGCATTACCCCATCCCATTCCCCATAGGCAGTGTGCCATCCCCCCTCCCCATCCTCATTGGCAGTGTGGCATTCCCCCATCCCGTTTCCCATAGGCAATATGGTATTCCCCCATCCCATTCCCCATAGGCAGTGTGGCATTCTCCCCCATCGCATTCCCCATAGGCAGTGTGGCATCCCCCCCTAAGGTAATATGGCATCCCCCATCTCCGCACGCTGGAGGGAAAACCAAAAACAATTAAACTTACATTAACCAGCTCTTTTGCTCGCCTCAGCCAGACAATAGAGCAGTGACAGGAGGACAGACAGGTAGATTAGAGTACCCGATCTCGGTGTCAGCGCCACTGCTGATGCTAAGGCACGCGCACACACACGGGCCTGTGGTTGACTTGAGTGGCAAAGAAGTAGCGATGGGGGTGGTGCCCCAAGACAGGAGCAAATTATTTTTAACACAGTAGATATTTTGGAAGCAGCAGCCTAGAGGGAATGCAAACAACTTTGGAGAGACTTACTTAATGTATTTCCCATACGCTGTTGCTATTTGGCACTTCTAAAAGACAATATCAACCCCATTAAAAAAGTCTAAACTCACCTGTAGAACTAAAAGATGTAAGCACAGCGCTAATCAAGAACAAATAATCTTCTGCACATATGTCTTAGAATTGCTCAAATGTGTATAGAAGTTGTCTTATTCCAACAACAACAAGTCCAATCAAGGTAGAAAACACAGAGCAAAAATGGGTTCAGATAGTCTCTTTAGGAACATGTTAATATAGAAGAACAGATCCCACGGTGCATGCACTCTCACAAATATGTGTTCTAATATCCTCCACCTTTTATGGCCAGAAAATCACTGACTATTTTATAGCCTGTTTTTAGCTTTCTTTAACCTGACAGTAGAGTGAACCTATTTTTGGGTCATTTTTGTCATTATATGAGCCTTTATAGGATTTTCTGGTTTATTCCGTCTGACCCTTTAAGAGATAGTGGGCTTATATGTACATTTTTTATCTATCAATTTGGTGTTGTATACAGGGCACATTGGCCTCTGTCTATTTAACTGGCTTGCCCCTTTATTAGCCTCTGGCTATTTAAATGGCTTGCCCCTTTATTAATTTTTTAGTGCCTCTATATCATATATTCTGCTCTTTGTATGCTGCAGTTTTTGTTTTTAGTACAGTAAGGGTGAGGGCTTTTCTGTAAGCTGCCAGGGCGAGATAATCCCTGCCAGTGTAACTGGCTGACTGTAGCATTTCTTAGACAGCCGACAGGCTGGTCCTTGATTCGACGTGGTAACCTCGCCCATCGAGTGACATGCTTTTGCTGTCTGCCTCCCTCACATTGTTGATTGACGGTGGAGTGGATCTTGAGGAGTGACGCTCTTCCTCCTCTTGCTTCTGATTGGTGGAGGGGCGGAGCTCGACGCACACCGAGGGCAGAAATGGAGTCTTCACATGTGAGTATTTATTTCTTTGTTTAGTCATATTCCCCAGCCTTCGTTAAAGTTGCCAGGGCAACGGAACGAGCCAGGCAGGATATGGCATTACCCTAAAGGACTTATTGTATTTTCATGAGTTAGATCATTTTCAAGATTACTGACTTTTATTGATGATTGAATGGAGGGGAAGCTATTCACTTGCGTATTATAAGGCTTGGATTTTAAACGCGTTTGTTTACATCTTGGTTTGTAAGTGCAATATTTTCTCATTAAACAGTGACGTTTTTATTATATGGAGTTGCACTAGGTCTTTCCTTTGCTTTCTACCCTTGTTTTACGTGCTGACCCAATGTCTGAGAGACAACTAGGCTGTGTGGCATTTATTTAAAGAGCCCTACCACCTGTTAAGGGTTACTATGAGAGGAAGAGATGACGAGTAAGAACCCAGTGGAGATATAAAAAAGGCTCTTCACTTTTCCAATTTCTGGTAAGCAGATCCTTTGAAAGGTGGAGGATACACATATTTGTGAGAGTGCATGCACCGTGGGATCTGTTTTTCTATATTAACGACTATCTGAACCCATTTTTGCTCTGTGTTCTCACCTGTAGAACTGCCCCATTGCATGTGCAGTGGATTTTGATCTTTATAAGTAAACTATTTTTTTAAATTTACTTGGTTATAAACTGAGAAAATCTCTAAATGCCTGTCTAAACTCAGCCTTTCCAAAAAAATCCAAAATCATTTGAAGAAAAAAGCCATCTGTGAGGTATTATATTGGGCAAGGCTTTCTAAGCCTCTCCTCGCCAGCCACTCTAAGGGGTTCATTCATCAAGGGATAGCGGCAGGTAGTGCCTTGTAAGTGGCAGGTAGCGCCTGGTGAACACCGGGCACTGTACGCAATACTACATTTATCAAAGCGAATCTGGTGAGCGACTGCAACAACGGCATGTAGCATACGATTTATCGTTACCCAAGGCTCAGCGTAGAGCACCGGTGCTCAAGCTTCCAGAGCGATAGGTGAGACCTGTCGCTACCGTTCATTCTCCCATACATTTCAATGGACATTCCTTCTAATTCCTTTCCTGATCCCATTTTTTTTCTTCTCTCAAATATTTCTCAAATATCTCCTGGCCTTGAATAATATATTTTTGAATTTTTTTTTACATTTTATGCAGAATTGATCTTACAGGTCTGGCACTAAAGTGTTAATGTCACAGTACTCCAACAATGTAATTCCATGTTTTTGTTCCAAAAACTACATTAAATAAAATAATAACTTAGTCCTATTGTTGGGGATCAGAGGGGTCAGCCCTAGGGACCTGGTTGGGGGACAACAGTGCTGCAAAAAAAATATTCTGTTGTTGTATAAGCTAATGTAACAACAACAAGGTCTGGTCCTGCCAGTCAATTGAGCGGTTGATTGCTTGTAAAAGCTCAAGATGTTGTTGTTGGCTTTGTTGTTGTTGTTCCCTTTCTTCCTATTATTGTTGTTGCAACACCAGCAAATGTGATTCCACCCACGCCATGCGCTCCTTAAGTCTTGCATGCGGCTGATGGTGCCTGTAGGCCTCCAACATGCGGGTCCCTAAATCAAATAACTCCACACTTGTTGGGACTGTGCGTGTGGTTTGTTGCGTAGTGCTCTATAAAAGTAATGCAAGAAATTGTTAACAAATGTGTTATAAAATTAGACATATGCTAACAAAGACAAAATGTATTACTTCAACACGTACCGTTTGTGCTGTTTCAGTTTGTTAAGCACATGGCACTTGGGAGTCCACATCCAAATCCCGGAAAAAGGATGACTGCTATGAATAAACAGGGGTGTATGTTAAATGCTAATTTGTAGGCTCCTAAAACATTAGTAAATGATAACATTTTCAGATACATTACAAAGCATTTCCAACATACCTGTCTGTGGTCCTCCCGAGAAAGGTCAAGAGTCTGGCTGCCAGGAGTGGGCAAATCATCATCCGATCAGCCTCTCTTTGAAGAGCCCTTTCAGGACCAACACTTCCTGTATTCAAGTCTATTTAAAGCAGCAAAATCTAAAATTAATTTAATTTGTCCAAGGGGTTTTTGCATAAAGTATGTTATAAAAGTACACAATATATAATACCTGTTAAAGTAATACACATTGAATAAAAATTAGCACATAGAAGTCATTTTTGCCATTCACAAATTATACAACCCTGCTGTTAAGAATATATTGCATATGCAAACTCCTACCCTTTTTTTGGTAGAAAATGTATTTACATTTTCAGCAAAGGATACAGTAAGAATATTTCTACACACCAACAGACTCCTGGAGACCTGTTACACAGGACGTGGGGTCCAAAGATGAAGGTGGGAGTTGGCCTACAAATATAACAAATACAACCTATAACTTAAAAAACATTAAAAGCACTAACAATAGATACAATATTGCATACACTTACAGGCTTCCAAAGAACATGTCAATTCTTGAGATGCTGAGGGTTTGAGACAAAAAAAGCAAAAAAAGTTAACCTTTGCAATTTTAAACCCTAATGAAAATCATCAAAAAATGTAACAGACAATGCATTATAAACTGCTTCTTTACCATCTACATCTGGCTGCCTTGAAGTAGTGGCTGGGGGAAGGACAGTGCTGCCTGAGGCCTTAGGCTCAGAATCCTCAGATGCACCTGCTGGCTCTGAAAACCAAAAATAAATAAAGGTAACACAACAAATCTTTTATATAAAGCTTTACCTGAGGGACAAAAACAGGTTATATATTTTTGTAAATGTATATTTCAAAACATTCTCTTTTAAAACAATAAAGAAAATAACAATAAAAATTACTTTCACCCCAAGCTGTGGTGTCATCCCCAGCATTAGAGATGAGCGAACTTTTGAAAAATTCGATTCGACTGATTCGCCGAATTTTCCGTCAAAAATCGATTCGACCCGAATTTATTCGCGACGAATCGCTATTAAAAACGGCTATTTCTGAGCCTCCTAGAGCCTCAATAGGGTTGTAAACCATTCTGCCTTGCTGTAACATGCACAGGATGCATGCTGGGTTAGTTAAATAATACTTTGAATAAATATCACATGCAGATCAGAGGCATCGCTAATAGAATCGCAGAGTGGCACAATTGCAGAGAGTTGAAGTGGCATCACTATGAGGGGCAGGAGCCCAAACATTGCTTTAAAGAGACACTGGAGTTGGCAGCAGCAGGAGCCCAAAAATTGGATGAATCACACCCTGGAGTTGCAAGCAGCAGCAGGAGCCCAAACATTGGCTGAAAGAGACACTGGAGTTGGCAGCAGCAGGAGCCCAAAAATTGACTGACACACCCTGGAGTTTCAAGCAGCAGCAGCAGCAACAGCAGGAGCCCAAACATAGCTTGAAAGAGACACTGGAGTTGGCTGTAGGAGCCCAAAAATTGGATGAATCACACCCTGGAGTTGGCAGCAGCAGGAGCCCAAACATTACTTTAAAGAGACACTGGGGTTGGCTTCAGGAGCCCAAAAATTGGATGAATCACACCCTGGAGTTGGCAGCAGCAGGAGCCCAAATATTACTTTAAAGAGACACTGGAGTTGGCTTCAGGAGCCCAAAAATTGGATGAATCACACCCTGGAGTTGGCAGCAGCAGCAGCAGGAGCCCAAACATTACTTTAAAGAGACACTGGGGTTGGCTTCAGGAGCCCAAAAATTGGATGAATCACACCCTGGAGTTGGCAGCAGCAGGAGCCCAAATATTACTTTAAAGAGACACTGGAGTTGGCTTCAGGAGCCCAAAAATTGGAAAAATCACACCCTGGAGTTGGCAGCAGCAGCAGCAGGAGCCCAAATATTACTTTAAAGAGACACTGGAGTTGGCTTCAGGAGCCCAAAAATTGGATGAATCACACCCTGGAGTTGGCAGCAGCAGCAATAGGAGCCCAAATATTACTTTAAAGAGACACTGGAGTTGGCTTCAGGAGCCCAAAAATTGGATGAATCACACCCTGGAGTTGGCAGCAGCAGCAGCAGGACCCCAAATATTACTTTAAAGAGACACTGGGGTTGGCTTCAGGAGCCCAAAAATTGGATGAATCACACCCTGGAGTTGGCAGCAGCAGCAGCAGGAGCCCAAATATTACTTTAAAGAGACACTGGAGTTGGCTTCAGGAGCCCAAAAATTGGATGAATCACACCCTGGAGTTGGCAGCAGCAGCAGGAGCCCAAACATTACTTTAAAGAGACCCTGGGGTTGGCTTCAGGAGCCCAAAAATTGGATGAATCACACCCTGGAGTTGGCAGCAGCAGCAGCAGGAGCCCAAACATTACTTTAAAGAGACCTTGGGGTTGGCTTCAGGAGCCCAAAAATTGGATGAATCACACCCTGGAGTTGGCAGCAGCAGCAGGAGCCCAAACATTACTTTAAAGAGACACTGGGGTTGGCTTCAGGAGCCCAAAAATAGGATGAATCACACCCTGGAGTTGGCAGCAGCAGCAGGAGCCCAAATATTACTTTAAAGAGACACTGGAGTTGGCTTCAGGAGCCCAAAAATTGGATGAATCACACCCTGGAGTTGGCAGCAGCAGCAGCAGGATCCCAAATATTACTTTAAAGAGACACTGGAGTTGGCTTCAGGAGCCCAAAAATTGGATGAATCACACCCTGGAGTTGGCAGCAGCAGCAGCAGGAGCCCAGATATTACTTTAAAGAGACACTGGAGTTGGCTTCAGGAGCCCAAAAATTGGATGAATCACACCCTGGAGTTGGCAGCAGCAGCAGGAGCCCAAATATTACTTTAAAGAGACACTGGAGTCGGCTTCAGGAGAACAAAAATTGGATGAATCACACCCTGGAGTTGGCAGCAGCAGCAGCAGGAGCCCAAACATTACTTTAAAGAGACCCTGGGGTTGGCTTCAGGAGCCCAAAAATTGGATGAATCACACCCTGGAGTTGGCAGCAGCAGCAGGAGCCCAAACATTACTTTAAAGAGACACTGGGGTTGGCTTCAGGAGCCCAAAAATTGGATGAATCACACCCTGGAGTTGGCAGAAGCAGCAGCAGGAGCCCAAACATTACTTTAAAGAGACCCTGGGGTTGGCTTCAGGAGCCCAAAAATTGGATGAATCACACCCTGGAGTTGGCAGCAGCAGCAGGAGCCCAAACATTACTTTAAAGAGACACTGGGGTTGGCTTCAGGAGCCCAAAAATTGGATGAATCACACCCTGGAGTTGGCAGCAGCAGCAGCAGGAGCCCAAACATTACTTTAAAGAGACCCTGGGGTTGGCTTCAGGAGCCCAAAAATTGGATGAATCCCACCCTGGAGTTGGCAGCAGCAGCAGCAGGAGCCCAAATATTACTTTAAAAAGACACTGGGGTTGGCTTCAGGAGCCCAAAAATTGGATGAATCACACCCTGGAGTTGGCAGCAGCAGCAGCAGGAGCCCAAATTTTACTTTAAAGAGACACTGGAGTTGGCTTCAGGAGCCCAAAAATTGGATGAATCACACCCTGGAGTTGGCAGCAGCAGCAGCAGGAGCCCAAATATTACTTTAAAGAGACACTGGAGTTGGCTTCAGGAGCCCAAAAATTGGATGAATCACACCATGGAGTTGGCAGCAGCAGCAGCAGGAGCCCAAATATTACTTTAAAGAGACACTGGAGTTGGCTTCAGGAGCCCAAAAATTGGATGAATCACACCCTGGAGTTGGCAGCAGCAGGAGCCCAAATATTACTTTAAAGAGACACTGGAGTTGGCTTCAGGAGCCCAAAAATTGGATGAATCACACCCTGGAGTTGGCAGCAGCAGCAGCAGGAGCCCAAACATTACTTTAAAGAGACCCTGGGGTTGGCTTCAGGAGCCCAAAAATTGGATGAATCACACCCTGGAGTTGGCAGCAGCAGCAGCAGGAGCCCAAATATTACTTTAAAGAGACACTGGGGTTGGCTTCAGGAGCCCAAAAATTGGATGAATCACACCCTGGAGTTGGCAGCAGCAGCAGGAGCCCAAACATTACTTTAAAGAGACACTGGGGTTGGCTTCAGGAGCCCAAAAATTGGATGAATCACACCCTGGAGTTGGCAGAAGCAGCAGCAGGAGCCCAAACATTACTTTAAAGAGACCCTGGGGTTGGCTTCAGGAGCCCAAAAATTGGATGAATCACACCCTGGAGTTGGCAGCAGCAGCAGGAGCCCAAACATTACTTTAAAGAGACACTGGGGTTGGCTTCAGGAGCCCAAGAATTGGATGAATCACACCCTGGAGTTGGCAGCAGCAGCAGCAGCAGCAGGAGCCCAAACATTACTTTAAAGAGACCCTGGGGTTGGCTTCAGGAGCCCAAAAATTGGACGAATCCCACCCTGGAGTTGGCAGCAGCAGCAGCAGGAGCCCAAATATTACTTTAAAAAGACACTGGGGTTGGCTTCAGGAGCCCAAAAATTGGATGAATCACACCCTGGAGTTGGCAGCAGCAGCAGCAGGAGCCCAAATTTTACTTTAAAGAGACACTGGAGTTGGCTTCAGGAGCCCAAAAATTGGATGAATCACACCCTGGAGTTGGCAGCAGCAGCAGCAGGAGCCCAAATATTACTTTAAAGAGACACTGGAGTTGGCTTCAGGAGCCCAAAAATTGGATGAATCACACCATGGAGTTGGCAGCAGCAGCAGCAGGAGCCCAAATATTACTTTAAAGAGACACTGGAGTTGGCTTCAGGAGCCCAAAAATTGGATGAATCACACCCTGGAGTTGGCAGCAGCAGGAGCCCAAATATTACTTTAAAGAGACACTGGAGTTGGCTTCAGGAGCCCAAAAATTGGATGAATCACACCCTGGAGTTGGCAGCAGCAGCAGCAGGAGCCCAAACATTACTTTAAAGAGACCCTGGGGTTGGCTTCAGGAGCCCAAAAATTGGATGACTCACACCCTGGAGTTGGCAGCAGCAGCAGCAGGAGCCCAAATATTACTTTAAAGAGACACTGGGGTTGGCTTCAGGAGCCCAAAAATTGGATGAATCACACCCTGGAGTTGGCAGCAGCAGCAGCAGGAGCCCAAATATTACTTTAAAGAGACACTGAGGTTGGCTTCAGGAACCCAAAAATTGGATGAATCACACCCAGGAGATGGCAGCAGCAGCAGCAGGAGCCCAAATATTACTTTAAAGAGACACTGGAGTTGGCTTCAGGAGCCCAAAAATTGGATGAATCACACCCTGGAGTTGGCAGCAGGAGCCCAAATATTACTTTAAAGAGACACTGAAGTTGGCTTCAGGAGCCCAAAAATTGGATGAATCACACCCTGGAGTTGGCAGCAGCAGGAGCCCAAATAGTACTTTAAAGAGACACTGGAGTTGGCTTCAGGAGCCCAAAAATTGGATGAATCACACCCTGGAGTTGGCAGCAGCAGCAGCAGCAGGAGCCCAAATACTACTTTAAAGAGACACTGGAGTTGGCTTCAGGAGCCCAAAAATTGGATGAATCACACCCTGGAGTTGGCAGCAGCAGCAGCAGGAGCCCAAACATTACTTTAAAGAGACCCTGGGGTTGGCTTCAGGAGCCCAAAAATTGGATGAATCACACCCTGGAGTTGGCAGCAGCAGCAGCAGGAGCCCGAATATTACTTTAAAGAGACACTGGGGTTGGCTTCAGGAGCCCAAAAATTGGATGAATCACACCCTGGAGTTGGCAGCAGCAGCAGCAGGAGCCCAAATATTACTTTAAAGAGACACTGGGTTTGGCTTCAGGAGCCCAAAAATTGGATGAATCACACCCTGGAGTTGGCAGCAGCAGCAGGAGCCCAAACATTACTTTAAAGAGACCCTGGGGTTGGCTTCAGGAGCCCAAAAATTGGATGAATCACACCCTGGAGTTGGCAGCAGCAGCAGCAGCAGGAGCCCAAATATTACTTTAAAGATACACTGGGGTTGGCTTCAGGAGCCCAAAAATTGGATGAATCACACCCTGGAGTTGGCAGCAGCAGCAGCAGCAGGAGCCCAAATTTTACTTTAAAGAGACACTGGAGTTGGCTTCAGGAGCCCAAAAATTGGATGAATCACACCCTGGAGTTGGCAGCAGCAGCAGCAGGAGCCCAAATATTACTTTAAAGAGACACTGGAGTTGGCTTCAGGAGCCCAAAAATTGGATGAATCACACCCTGGAGTTGGCAGCAGCAGCAGCAGGAGCCCAAATATTACTTTAAAGAGACACTGGAGTTGGCTTCAGGAGCCCAAAAATTGGATGAATCACACCCTGGAGCTGGCAGCAGCAGCAGCAGGAGCCCAAACATTACTTTAAAGAGACCCTGGGGTTAGCTTCAGGAGCCCAAAAATTGGATGAATCACACCCTGGAGTTGGCAGCAGCAGCAGCAGGAGCCCAAATATTACTTTAAAGAGACACTGGGGTTGGCTTCAGGAGCCCAAAAATTGGATGAATCACACCCTGGAGTTGGCAGCAGCAGCAGCAGGAACCCAAATATTACTTTAAAGAGACACTGGGGTTGGCTTCAGGAGCCCAAAAATTGGATGAATCACACCCAGGAGATGGCAGCAGCAGCAGCAGGAGCCCAAATATTACTTTAAAGAGACACTGGAGTTGGCTTCAGGTGCCCAAAAATTGGATGAATCACACCCTGGAGTTGGCAGCAGGAGCCCAAATATTACTTTAAAGAGACACTGAAGTTGGCTTCAGGAGCCCAAAAATTGGATGAATCACACCCTGGAGTTGGCAGCAGCAGCAGCAGGAGCCCAAATAGTACTTTAAAGAGACACTGGAGTTGGCTTCAGGAGCCCAAAAATTGGATGAATCACACCCTGGAGTTGTCAGCAGGAGCCCAAATACTACTTTAAAGAGACACTGGAGTTGGCTTCAGGAGCCCAAAAATTGGATGAATCACACCCTAGAGTTGGCAGCAGCAGGAGCCCAAACATTACTTCAAAGAGACCCTGGGGTTGGCTTCAGGAGCCCAAAAATTGGATGAATCACACCCTGGAGTTGGCAGCAGCAGCAGCAGGAGCCCAAATTTTACTTTAAAGAGACACTGGGGTTGGCTTCAGGAGCCCAAAAATTGGATGAATCACACCCTGGAGTTGGCAGCAGCAGGAGCCCAAATATTACTTTAAAGAGACACTGGGTTTGGCTTCAGGAGCCCAAAAATTGGATGAATCACACCCTGGAGTTGGCAGCAGCAGCAGCAGGAGCCCGAATATTACTTTAAAGTGACACTGGAGTTGGCTTCAGGAGCCCAAAAATTGGATGAATCACACCCTGGAGTTGGCAGCAGCAGCAGCAGGAGCCCAAATATTACTTTAAAGAGACCCTGGGGTTGGCTTCAGGAGCCCAAAAATTGGATGAATCACACCCTGGAGTTGGCAGCAGCAGCAGCAGGAGCCCAAATATTACTTTAAAGAGACCCTGGGGTTGGCTTCAGGAGCCCAAAAATTGGATGAATCACACCCTGGAGTTGGCAGCAGCAGCAGCAGGAGCCCAAATATTACTTTAAAGAGACACTGGAGTTGGCTTCAGGAGCCCAAAAATTGGATGAATCACACCCTGGAGTTGGCAGCAGGAGCCCAAATATTACTTTAAAGAGACACTGAAGTTGGCTTCAGGAGCCCAAAAATTGGATGAATCACACCCTGGAGTTGGCAGCAGCAGCAGCAGGAGCCCAAATATTACTTTAAAGAGACACTGGGGTTGGCTTCAGGAGCCCAAAAATTGGATGAATGACACCCTGGAGTTGGCAACAGCAGCAGCAGGAGCCCAAATATTACTTTAAAGAGACACTGGAGTTGGCTTCAGGAGCCCAAAAATTGGATGAATCACACCCTGGAGTTGGCAGCAGCAGCAGAAGGAGCCCAAATATTACTTTAAAGAGACACTGGAGTTGGCTTCAGGAGCCCAAAAATTGGATGAATCACACCCTGGAGTTGGCAGCAGCAGCAGCAGGAGCCCAAATATTACTTTAAAGAGACACTGGGGTTGGCTTCAGGAGCCCAACAATTGGATGAATCACACCCTGGAGTTGGCAGCAGCAGCAGCAGGAGCCCAAATAGTACTTTAAAGAGACACTGGAGTTGGCTTCAGGAGCCCAAAAATTGGATGAATCACACCCTGGAGTTGTCAGCAGGAGCCCAAATACTACTTTAAAGAGACACTGGAGTTGGCTTCAGGAGCCCAAAAATTGGATGAATCACACCCTAGAGTTGGCAGCAGCAGGAGCCCAAACATTACTTCAAAGAGACCCTGGGGTTGGCTTCAGGAGCCCAAAAATTGGATGAATCACACCCTGGAGTTGGCAGCAGCAGCAGCAGCAGGAGCCCAAATTTTACTTTAAAGAGACACTGGGGTTGGCTTCAGGAGCCCAAAAATTGGATGAATCACACCCTGGAGTTGGCAGCAGCAGGAGCCCAAATATTACTTTAAAGAGACACTGGGTTTGGCTTCAGGAGCCCAAAAATTGGATGAATCACACCCTGGAGTTGGCAGCAGCAGCAGCAGGAGCCCGAATATTACTTTAAAGTGACACTGGAGTTGGCTTCAGGAGCCCAAAAATTGGATGAATCACACCCTGGAGTTGGCAGCAGCAGGAGCCCAAATATTACTTTAAAGAGACACTGGGTTTGGCTTCAGGAGCCCAAAAATTGGATGAATCACACCCTGGAGTTGGCAGCAGCAGCAGCAGGAGCCCGAATATTACTTTAAAGTGACACTGGAGTTGGCTTCAGGAGCCCAAAAATTGGATGAATCACACCCTGGAGTTGGCAGCAGCAGCAGCAGGAGCCCAAATATTACTTTAAAGAGACCCTGGGGTTGGCTTCAGGAGCCCAAAAATTGGATGAATCACACCCTGGAGTTGGCAGCAGCAGCAGCAGGAGCCCAAATATTACTTTAAAGAGACCCTGGGGTTGGCTTCAGGAGCCCAAAAATTGGATGAATCACACCCTGGAGTTGGCAGCAGCAGCAGCAGGAGCCCAAATATTACTTTAAAGAGACACTGGAGTTGGCTTCAGGAGCCCAAAAATTGGATGAATCACACCCTGGAGTTGGCAGCAGGAGCCCAAATATTACTTTAAAGAGACACTGAAGTTGGCTTCAGGAGCCCAAAAATTGGATGAATCACACCCTGGAGTTGGCAGCAGCAGCAGCAGGAGCCCAAATATTACTTTAAAGAGACACTGGGGTTGGCTTCAGGAGCCCAAAAATTGGATGAATGACACCCTGGAGTTGGCAACAGCAGCAGCAGGAGCCCAAATATTACTTTAAAGAGACACTGGAGTTGGCTTCAGGAGCCCAAAAATTGGATGAATCACACCCTGGAGTTGGCAGCAGCAGCAGAAGGAGCCCAAATATTACTTTAAAGAGACACTGGAGTTGGCTTCAGGAGCCCAAAAATTGGATGAATCACACCCTGGAGTTGGCAGCAGCAGCAGCAGGAGCCCAAATATTACTTTAAAGAGACACTGGAGTTGGCTTCAGGAGCCCAAAAATTGGATGAATCACACCCTGGAGTTGGCAACAGCAGCAGCAGGAGCCCAAATATTACTTTAAAGAGACACTGGGGTTGGCTTCAGGAGCCCAACAATTGGATGAATCACACCCTGGAGTTGGCAGCAGCAGCAGGAGCCCAAATATTACTTTAAAGAGACACTGGGGTTGGCTTCAGGAGCCCAAAAATTGGATGAATGGCACCCTGGAGTTGGCAACAGCAGCAGCAGGAGCCCAAATATTACTTTAAAGAGACACTGGAGTTGGCTTCAGGAGCCCAAAAATTGGATGAATCACACCCTGGAGTTGGCAGCAGCAGCAGCAGGAGCCCAAATATTACTTTAAAGAGACACTGCGAGTTGGCTTCAGGAGCCCAAAAATTGGATGAATCACACCCTGGAGTTGGCAGCAGCAGCCCAAATATTACTTTAAAGAGACACTGAAGTTGGCTTCTGGAGCCCAAAAATTGGATGAATCACACCCTGGAGTTGGCAGCAGCAGCAGCAGGAGCCCAAATATTACTTTAAAGAGACACTGGGGTTGGCTTCAGGAGCCCAAAATTTGGATGAATGGCACCCTGGAGTTGGCAACAGCAGCAGCAGGAGCCCAAATATTACTTTAAAGAGACACTGGTGTTGGCTTCAGGAGCCCAAAAATTGGATGAATCACACCCTGGAGTTGGCAGCAGCAGCAGCAGGAGCCCAAATATTACTTTAAAGAGACACTGGAGTTGGCTTCAGGAGCCCAAAAATTGGATGAATCACACCCTGGAGTTGGCAGCAGCAGCAGCAGGAGCCCAAATATTACTTTAAAGAGACACTGCGAGTTGGCTTCAGGAGCCCAAAAATTGGATGAATCACACCCTGGAGTTGGCAGCAGCAGCAGCAGGACCCCAAATATTACTTTAAAGAGACACTGGAGTTGGCTTCAGGAGCCCAACAATTGGATGAATCACACCCTGGAGTTGGCAGCAGCAGCAGGAGCCCAAATATTACTTTAAAGAGACACTGGAGTTGGCTTCAGGAGCCCAAAAATTGGATGAATCACACCCTGGAGTTGGCAGCAGCAGCAGGAGCCCAAACATTACTTTAAAGAGACACTGGGGTTGGCTTCAGGAGCCCGAAAATTGGATGAATCACACCCTGGAGTTGGCAGCAGCAGCAGCAGGAGCCCAAACATTACTTTAAAGAGACCCTGGGGTTGGCTTCAGGAGCCCAAAAATTGGATGAATCACACCCTGGAGTTGGCAGCAGCAGCAGGAGCCCAAACATTACTTTAAAGAGACACTGGGGTTGGCTTCAGGAGCCCAAAAATTGGATGAATCACACCCTGGAGTTGGCAGCAGCAGCAGGAGCCCAAACATTACTTTAAAGAGACCCTGGGGTTGGCTTCAGGAGCCCAAAAATTGGATGAATCCCACCCTGGAGTTGGCATCAGCAGGAGCCCAAAAATTGGCCAAAAGACATAAATATGTTATGCACCATTTGGAAAGTGTAAAACGTGGCACCATGCTGAATCTAGTCGCATGCATCAGGCATTGGTGGGTGGAAATCCTGGCTGATCCATCCCTGATTCATTTTGACAAAGGTGAGTCTCTCCACATTTTTAGTTGACAGACGAGTTCTCCTCGCCGTAACTATGGCCCCCGCTGCACTAAACACCCGCTCAGATGGCACGCTACTTGCCGGGCAGGACAGCTTTTCCAGGGCAAACTCTACTAGTTGCGGCCACAAATCAAGTTTGGCTGCCCAGAAGTCCAGCGGATCCTCAAGGTGTGTTGGCATGGTCATGTCAAAGTATGACATGACCTGCTGGTTCAGGTCCTGCTCCAGGTCTTCCTGCTGCTCATGAGTAGCCTCACTATGCGGGTGTAGAAAGCTACTCATTAGCGACTGAAGACTGAGGCTGCTGCTGATGGAGCTGCTGCTGCTGCTCCTGCCAACCCCCCCAGCAGCCATGGCAGTGGAAGGTGAGCGCAGAGGTCCCCTCGAGTCAGACCTGCGAGAGTATGGACCATGGCGCAGATAGGCATCGGCCAACTGCCTACGTAGAATGTCTTTGTAGTAGTTCAGTTTGTCCTCCCTCTCGGTGGGTTTAAAAAATGCCCCCATTTTGTGCCGGAAGCGAGGGTTCAATAAGGTGGACAGCCAGAAGTCATCCCGCCGACAGATGGAAACAATTCTGGGGTCACTACGCAAGCACGTGAGCATGCTTCCTGCCATTTGCGCAAGATGGACTACCTGTCTCGATCTCCACTGCATACTGCCACGGTGTGCCCGGGTCCTCTGTCTCGCCTTCCTCAAAAACCTCTAGCTCCTCTGGCTGCTCCTGCTCCTCCTCTCCTGTCCGCGGACTAGATAAACCAGCCATTTCACCAAGCCTAAACTGTGTTTCGCTGGGCAACTCCTCCTCCTCTTCCTCCTCCTCCTCCAGTTCAGCTCCAACGGGGTTCATGTGGCCGTAAGATGTAAACGCCATGTCTCCAGTGCTCTGACCAGCCATGGTTTCCAACATGTGCTGTAGTACATGAAGCAGTGGAATCACGTCGTTCATCCCCTTAATCCTGCCAACTGACAAATAAAGTGGCTTCCTCAAAGGGCCTGAGCAAACGGCAGGTGTCACGTATGAGCTGCCACTGGTTGACATTGAAGTTACACAGGGGAGTCCCCCTATCTGCTTGGATCATCAGAAAATCCGTGATGGCTTTTCTCTGTTCATATAATCGGTCCAACATGTGAAGGGTGGAATTCCAACGGGTGGAAACATCGCAAATCAGACTATGTTGGGGGATACCGTTCTGACGCTGTAGCTCAAGAAGGGTGTGTTTGGCGGTGTATGAGTGGCTGAAGTGCATGCAAAGTTTCCTTGAAGTTGTTAGGATGTCTTGCAGATGGGGGGAACACTTCAGAAACCGCTTGACAACCAGATTGAAGACGTGAGCCATGCAGGGGGCATGGGTCAGGCTTCCTTGGCGCAGCGCAGACAAAATGTTCTTCCCATTGTCAGTAACCATGATTCCTATTTTAAGTTTTCTTGGAGTAAGCCATGTTTGGATTTCCTGATGAATAAATTTAAGCAGTTCCTCCCCTGTGTGACTCCGTTCGCCAAGACAAACCATGTGAAGCACTGCGTGACACCTCCGTGCCCTGCACACATGGTAGACTGGAGGGGCACTGAGACTTGAGCCTACAGTGGAGGGTGAGGAGATGGCGGAGGATGAGGAGGCCGAGTCGCACGGTGTCACAGGCCCAACGGGCAGGGAGCGCGGAGGCCGAAGCGGCGTGACCTATCCAAGTTGCTGCTGCTGCTGCTGCAAAGGGACCACATTCACCCAGTGGGCCGTAAACGACATGTACTGTCCCTGACCGTAGTTACAGCTCCAGACGTCGGCGCTGCCATGCACTTTGCTACACACTGACAGGCTCAAGGACTGGCCCACCTTCTGTTCAACAAAAGTGTGCAGCGCTGGTACTGCCTTCTTGGCAAAGAAATGACGGCTTGGGACTCTCCACCTCGGCTCGGCACAAGCCATCAGTTCTCTGAAAGGTGCAGAGTCCACCACCTGAAAAGGGAGCGACTGCAGCACCAGCAACTTGGACAGGAGCACATTCAGCTTCTGCGCCGTAGGATGAGTGGGTGCATACTGCTGTCTCTCGGACATGGCTTCGCTGATGGATTGCTGGCGGGATGCATGACTTAGAGGAGGAGGAGGAGGAGCAGGAGCGACAGAGGATGGGTATGATGCACAGCTGCCTTCGGCTGAGGTGCTGGAGCCTTGGCTGGCAGAAATTGGGAGCGGCGTGCCACTTGGTGAGGAAGCAGACTGGACCACCCCTTGGGAGCCTCGGTTCTCCCAGGTCGCTTTATGGTGACACATCATATGTTGACGCAGGGCCGTGGTGCCAACATTTGGACCCTGGCCACGCTTCACCTTTTGCCTACATATCTTGCATGTGGCCATGTTACCCTCCTGCGGATGCTTCAGGAAAAACTGCCACACTGCCGAGTAGCTACTTTTCCCACCCCCTGGCCTCACTGATTCACTGCTGCTGTTGCCAACTCCAGGAACCCCTGCTCCACTACCTCCCGATAAGGTAGACTGCCGCACAGCAGGTGCTCTACCCCGGCCCCGGCCCCGGTCGGCTCCAGCCTTTGGAATTGTGCCCCCATGCTGACTGCTACCACCTTGCTGCCTCAGCTGCTGACTCCGGGGCAACCTGCGCCCCTCTTCTCCTGATGATGACGTTGAAGCCCCTTCATCACCCGGCTCCCAAGTGCGATCGGCTTCATCGTCATCATCATTATCACCGAGTTGTGGCTGTGCGTCACTGATGTTCGTGGATTCGTCAACAGTGTCTGGCACAGGAGCTGGAACGCTCGCAGCACCCACGACACTGTCCACATCACTATTTGTCTGCCTAGCTAAAGAAGCCACCTCCATTTCTTGGCTGGGCAGTAGCTGCTGACTGTCCTCTATCTGATCGTCCTCCTCACTAAAGAGTGGAGCTGAACCCAAAGCATAGGATACGTCGCTGGGGGAGGGAACGGCGTAGGACAGAGGCAATGGGAGGACAGGGACTGCTCTCGGGGCATGCCAACTCAGGGTTGTGTCAGAGGAACCTACCGATCCTAGACTGGGGGTCTCAGACGTAAGTTGTGATGATGTTGTTGATGACCGCGTCAACCAATCTACCACGGCAGATGCGTTACTGGTGGAGACCCGACCGCTAGCAGATACTGGCAGATTAGGTCTCTCAGCGTGACTCCTGCTGCTACTGGCCCCCAGTCTGCTGCGACCTCTGCCTGCGGAATTTTGGCCTCTGCCACTCCTCTTTTCACTTCCAGGCACTTGTCTGCCCGACATAGTCTAACTGGCGTGGTAATAGGTGATATTTTAAGAACCCCCAGGCAGCAGTGGGTCTATATGAATTAGAATATAATGCACACCAAAAGTAAGCAGTAACACTCAGCCTCCAACAGGCCTGCTTAGTGTAAATAAGAGAGCTGCTTAGTGTAAATAAAAAGGGGTATGGTATGTTACAGAATGGGATGCCCCAACAGGAGTGCACCTGTGAGCAGTAATACTATGCACAGCAAGTGTGTTTATCAGGCCAAATTTCTATTAGAATAAGTGCAAAGGTTTACAGCAGTAAATAGAGGCTGGTGTAGTCACAGAATGGGATGCCCCAACAGCCAGGAGTGCACCTGTGAGCAGTAATACTATGCACAGCAAGTGTGTTTATCAGGCCAAATTTCTATTAGAATAAGTGCAAAGGGTTACAGCAGTAAATAGAGGCTGGTGTAGTCACAGAATGGGATGCCCCAACAGGAGTGCACCTGTGAGCAGTAATACTATGCACAGCAAAAGTGTGTTTATCAGGCCAAATTTCTATTAGAATAAGTGCAAAGGGTTATAGCAGTAAATAGAGGCTGGTGTAGTCACAGAATGGGATGCCCCAACAGCCAGGAGTGCACCTGTGAGCAGTAATACTATGCACAGCAAGTGTGTTTATCAGGCCAAATTTCTATTAGAATAAGTGCAAAGGGTTACAGCAGTAAATAGAGGCTGGTGTAGTCACAGAATGGGATGCCCCAACAGCCAGGAGTGCACCTGTGAGCAGTAATACTATGCACAGCAAGTGTGTTTATCAGGCCAAATTTCTATTAGAATAAGTGCAAAGGGTTACAGCAGTAAATAGAGGCTGGTGTAGTCACAGAATGGGATGCCCCAACAGCCAGGAGTGCACCTGTGAGCAGTAATACTATGCACAGCAAAAGTGTGTTTATCAGGCCAAATTTCTATTAGAATAAGTGCAAAGGGTTACAGCAGTAAATAGAGGCTGGTGTAGTCACAGAATGGGATGCCCCAACAGGAGTGCACCTGTGAGCAGTAATACTATGCACAGCAAAAGTGTGTTTATCAGGCCAAATTTCTATTAGAATAAGTGCAAAGGGTTATAGCAGTAAATAGAGGCTGGTGTAGTCACAGAATGGGATGCCCCAACAGCCAGGAGTGCACCTGTGAGCAGTAATAATATGCACAGCAAGTGTGTTTATCAGGCCAAATTTCTATTGGAATAAGTGCAAAGGGTTACAGCAGTAAAAAGAGGCTGGTGTAGTCACAGAATGGGATGCCCCAACAGCCAGCAGTGCACCTGTGAGCAGTAATACTATGCACAGCAAAAGTGTGTTTATCAGGCCAAATTTCTATTAGAATAAGTGCAAAGGGTTACAGCAGTAAATAGAGGCTGGTGTAGTCACAGAATGGGATGCCCCAACAGCCAGGAGTGCACCTGTGAGCAGTAATACTATGCACAGCAAGTGTGTTTATCATGCCAAATTTTTATTAGAATAAGTGCAAAGGGTTACAGCAGTAAATAGAGGCTGGTGTAGTCACAGAATGGGATGCCCCAACAGCCAGAAGTGCACCTGTGAGCAGTAATACTATGCACAGCAAAAGTGTGTTTATCAGGCCAAATTTCTATTAGAATAATTGCAAAGGGTTACAGCAGTAAATAGAGGCTGGTGTAGTCACAGAATGGGATGCCCCAACAGCCAGGAGTGCACCTGTGAGCAGTAATACTATGCACAGCAAGTGTGTTTATCAGGCCAAATTTCTATTAGAATAAGTGCAAAGGGTTACAGCAGTAAATAGAGGCTTGTGTAGTCACAGAATGGGATGCCCCAACAGCCAGGAGTGCACCTGTGAGCAGTAATACTATGCACAGCAAGTGTGTTTATCAGGCCAAATTTCTATTAGAATAAGTGCAAAGGGTTACAGCAGTAAATAGAGGCTGGTGTAGTCACAGAATGGGATGCCCCAACAGCCAGGAGTGCACCTGTGAGCAGTAATACTATGCACAGCAAGTGTGTTTATCAGGCCAAATTTCTATTAGAATAAGTGCAAAGGGTTACAGCAGTAAATAGAGGCTGGTGTAGTCACAGAATGGGATGCCCTAACAGCCAGGAGTGCACCTGTGAGCAGTAATACTATGCACAGCAAGTGTGTTTATCAGGCCAAATTTCTATTAGAATAAGTGCAAAGGGTTACAGCAGTAAATAGAGGCTGGTGTAGTCACAGAATGGGATGCCCCAACAGCCAGGAGTGCACCTGTGAGCAGTAATACTATGCACAGCAAGTGTGTTTATCAGGCCAAATTTCTATTAGAATAAGTGCAAAGGGTTACAGCAGTAAATAGAGGCTGGTGTAGTCACAGAATGGGATGCCCCAACAGCCAGAAGTGCACCTGTGAGCAGTAATACTATGCACAACAAGTGTGTTTATCAAGCCAAATTTCTATTAGAATAATTGCAAAGGGTTATAGCAGTAAATAGAGGCTGGTGTAGTCACAGAATGGGATGCCCCAACAGCCAGGAGTGCACCTGTGAGCAGTAATACTATGCACAGCAAAAGTGTGTTTATCAGGCCAAATTTCTATTAGAATAAGTGCAAAGGGTTATAGCAGTAAATAGAGGCTGGTGTACTCACAGAATGGGATGCCCCAACAGGAGTGCACCTGTGAGCAGTATTACTATGCACAGCAAGTGTGTTTATCAGGCCAAATTTCTATTAGAATAAGTGCAAAGGGTTATAGCAGTAAATAGAGGCTGGTGTAGTCACAGAATGGGATGCCCCAACAGCCAGGAGTGCACCTGTGAGCAGTAATACTATGCACAGCAAGTGTGTTTATCAGGCCAAATTTCTATTAGAATAAATGCAAAGGGTCATAGCAGTAAATAGAGGCTGGTGTAGTCACAGAATGGGATGCCTCACAGCAGACTTGAGATCAGTTCAGTATATATGCACAGTAAGTGTATAAGCAGCCTGAAAACGCTAACAAAGCCAGTCAGCCAGCCAGTAACACTCAACCTGGATGAAAAAAAAAAAATCTCCCTGTGACTGCCTCCGATTTTTCCTAACTTTCCCTGCTTTTCTATTGTATAACACCGCGCTGATGAATTATGAAGCAATTAATTAGACAAAAAATGAAAAACAAGCTCAACGTGTTAGAAAACTCCCAAAATTTTCCCAATAACTAAAGAATATATAAACACAGAGCTATCTTCTATTAAAGTTACATATAAATGTGTTAAATAAATATGTCCAAAAAATATATATAAATGGTGCAAAATAGCTCAGAACATCCAGTTAGTCCTGTTTCTTCAACCGTGTCCCAAAGTGCATGTGCTCACAAAAAACTCTTCTCTGTGCTCTTATCACCCCTATGTGCAGATCCTTACCAGAGAGGTAGCTTGAAAATGGCCCAATAAAACATACATAGGTGATTCCCAATGGGTCAGCTTTAAATCAGGATCTCCAAATCCAAGTATACTTTTCACAGGGCACAGAAGATCGATACTCAAAAAAGTTGCATAATGCAGTAAATGATGATCATAGATGAGGAGAAGAGAAAATAGCAACACTAGTGCAATAACGTTTAAAATTCCAATTTAATATTGCTTTAAAAAACAGGAATCGCACTCACAATATAGCTAAAATAAAGCAGCATGTCAGCTCTTAACAAGAGCAGTAAGCAGAGCAAGGTCTCACCGCCAATCCTCAACGCTCTTAATAGTTCATCCAGAACTTGATGGCCGCTCCTATAAGTGTGTCGCCCTGCAGGTCCGCAGGCAAAAATCCAGAAAACTGCCAGTCTGGCAGTTGAAGAAACAGGACTAACTGGATGTTCTGAGCTATTTTGCACCATTTATATATATTTTTTGGACATATTTATTTAACACATTTATATGTAACTTTAATAGAAGATAGCTCTGTGTTTATATATTCTTTCCCTGCTTTTCGCTGACTTTCTGTCTGTCTCCTGCCTCTCTCCTGCCTGTCTCCAGCCTGTCCCTGTCTGTCCCTGGCTCTCTGTCTCTCCCTCACTACAGCAGCGTCCTGTCTCTCACAAATGCAATAGAGAAATGAGGAAAAGCAAGATGTCCGCCGACTTAAATAGTGCTGTGACGTCACCGGGCTTGCTGGCTGCTGATAGGCTGCATGTGACTGCCCCAGCTTGCACTGGCGCGGGGTTGATGTCTGGACATGTCCCGTCCGCCATCTTTTAATGCCTGTAATGTAAATGAATGGATGTTAAAGGAAAACTTCGAGCGATCGAAGCACGGGGAAATTCGGATTCGATCCGAATCAAATTTTTCATGAAATTCGGATCGAATCCGGGTTCGTCCGGATCGATTCGCTCATCCCTACCCAGCATCCACACCCTGCAGCCGACAAAGTGGGATCTTGCTCCTCAGCATATCCTCATATGGGCAATATTTGGTCTTTGGAGCCAGCTTTTTCCCACTATCCACCATAAGGTCAGACTCCATCTTTTTCATAAAGGCCCTTCTCAATGTGTAGAAGAGTTTTTTGCAGGCTATGCCAGTGCATGGATATTGAGCTGAGCTGGTAAGCTCCTCCGCAATGGCATCACAATTTGCTCCTTTCTTGTTTGCCCAAGCCCCGACTTTGTGACCCAAATAACAAAGGCCACTTAGCCAGGGTCAGCCGCCAAATTAAATTCTGGCTCCCTCTTAGCATAAGGACCAACAGGCTGCGACCTCTTCCTTGAAAGAGGTCTGTGGGCACCACGGAACCCACCAGTCCCAGGCAGATTTCCAGAATTTGGCTCCATCCTGTAGCTGCAAACACCACCAACAAAAACACACAAGGACAAATGCAAACTACAGAATGGCAACAATTGCTGTATTTGTGGTGTAGTATGAACCAATCACAAACAGCCCATGTTAATTGATGCATGCGGCTGTAAAGAGTACAATACATTGGGATAAGTTAAGTTAAGTATAAATGGGATAAGTTAAGTAAAAATAACGCTTTCTGTGTAATGCATAATGTTTGGACACTGTGGCAAAGGCTGCAGTGTATGTTTGCTGTGTCAGTGTAGCATTAATACTGTCTGTGGCTGTGCTGTGGATTTTTGACCTCAGTGCTGTTTCTTTGTGAGTTTCAATTTTGTGGCATCTGCAAATAGAGAGTGAGGATTGTTTTTGAGACCTTTTGTGGTCTGTGCAGCATCTCCCCTCTTGGCTGTGCCAAACTTTGAAAGCCTACTTTCAGCAGGCTGATCCTTGTTTCCACTATACACCTTGTTTTGTGTTGAACTGCATTTGTGTTGGTGCAAGAAGGTTTTGATTGCTTGTTTGTGTTAATTGGTTGTGTGTGTGGGTTGTTTGGTTATTTTCTTTTGAGAGTGTATGAGCTATGGCGAGTGGTGGTGATGCTGAGTTTGGTGTTATGTTTGGTGTGTGGATGTGTTGTTGTGGCAGGGCAGAGGGCAGGAGCCAAGGGAAGCAAGTGCTGTGGGGCTACAGGCACCTAGATCCTTTGGCATCCGCCTCTCTGTATGGGATTTATGTGATGAGCAGTGCATCACTTAATATCTTGACATGTATTATTACATTACAATATTGTGGAGGGCCAAGCCAAAAGGCTGAACTCAATTCTGCATAATATTAATTGTATTTCTTTATAAAAAGCAGTAAATAGCACTTGTTTTGACAAGCTGGTACGAGTATATGTTATAGTTAAACAATGAAAAAAGTGAGGTTGCCTTACAAAAAATGTAATTTATTAAATAAACCATTATTATTATTACTATTGGTACCTTTCCAGGGTAAAACATTTTTATTAACATTATTTTTAAAACTTACCTCCCATGGATCCCAGAGCACTGTGTCCCAAGCTGATCACTCTGGCTTCTGCTCTCCTGCTGCTGCTGGAAGCCTTTTATAGCTGCTGGGTGATAGGTAACAAAGGGTTAATTAAAACAAATGACATAGGGTCCCCCCTCTCGGGGATGGGGACTCCATTTTTGGGGGAATTTTAAGGGTTAAAAACCCTTAAAACCCCCCAAAAAATGACATGAGGTCCCCCCTACCCAGCATAACCAGCCCGAGGACCAGCAATGTAGAACAGGGCACAGGGGCCAGCTTTTGTGGCCCCCCACCCTGCCGGCTACAAACCCCAAAGCCATATTCCCTGGCTCTTCTGCCCCCCCTGGCCTTTGGGGAGGCAGGTAATGGGGGGGCCGGGGGTAAATGGCAAGTCACCCACTAGCCGCATGTGACTTTCCAGGCCCCTAAGCCTTGTGAACTGGTATAGGGGTCTCATGGACCCCTTACCAGTTCACAAAGGGTTAAGTGTAAAAAAAAAAGACACTGACACAGAGAAAAAAAAAATATATTTTTTTTAACACTCACCTCCGATCCTGTGTCCTGCGATGATTCAGCTCCAGCTGACAGCTGTCAGGGCTGATCACTGAAGGACGCACATCCCCTACCCTCCAACCGCCTCCGCTGATCAGACCCAGCATCTGAAAGTCAAGAGCCCGCAGTGGGATAACCTCACGTATGAGTGAATGTCATTTTTTTATACTTAGCAACAGCGGCTGCCGAAGCAGGGGGGTATTTTTTTGTCTCCTCCTGAAGCCAGAAGAGCCCCTGGGGGTATCCGATGAATAGAAGACCTGGCCGGTTCGAATGAGGGGTCAGGTGAGTTAAATGACTTGATTTTTTACACTAGCTGGGGGAAAAGCCAGCCGTAGCCGTAGGTACTACGGGCTTGGCACTTAATGGTTGGAGAAGCAACCCTGTAGTACCTACACGGGCCCCCCACGGGCCATACAATGCCCAGTTCTGGTATATAATCTTTCCTGAGGAGGAGGTTGCTAAAATCAAACAGGCATTTTACCTCATGGCAGGGATCCCTAATGTACTAGGGTGCCTAGATGGTACACATATCCCTTTCCGCCCTCCTGTGCACAGGAACTGCACTATCGCAATAGAAAGCAGTTTCATTCTATGAATGTCATGGTGGTGTGCAACACAGCGATGAAGCTGTGGGCCGTGAGGTCTGGTTTCCCTGGCTCGTGCCATGATTCTTATGTTCTCCACCAGTCAGCCTACTGAAAGCACGCTTTCTCTGTTTGGCACGCCCAGGAGGAGAGATGTACAATCCACAAAAGGTCTCAAAAATCATCATAGCCTGCTGTGTCCTACACAACATTTGCATATGCCACCGAATTGAAGCCTCTGAAGAAACATGCCCGCAGACAGTAGTGAAGATACACAGACTGGCTTTGCCTGGCGGGACCACATGATTTCTGCATTCTTTGAGGTAAGTAAGCTAAGCAGAGATATACTACAAAAACATTTTTTTACATTTTTATTACATTACAACATCCCTTAAGAGCTGCAAAAATAAAACCTGTAATCAGATATACAAACTAGATTAACCCTTTAAATGCCAAGCACGTAGTTTCTACGTGGTTGCTTCTCCTACCCTTAAGTGCCAAGCACGTAGAAACTACGTGCCTGGCATTTCCCCCAAACAGTTAAAAAATAGAAAAAAAAAACACTTACCTCCGGTATCCCCGTGAAGCTTGGGGTCCCCTCTTCCTGCGGGGGGCATCCGATCGCCCCCCCGTCGTCCTCCGTCTTCAGGAGGGGGCCCAAAACCAGCAGCCCCCCCCCCATTTCCAGCGCTGACATCGGCGCTGTAAAAAAAAAAAAACAAACAAACTGTCATTTACTCACCTCCGCGCCCGAGCCTTCTGTCGGGTCTCCTCTTCACCGGGGGGGGTCCGATCCCCCCCCTGGGCTGCGCAGTCTTCATGACGTCATCCCGCTCCTCCTATACCCCCTCTGAGCTCTGCCATCTGTCAGATGCCGGTGGTGATCGGAGCAGGGTGGGTGTCAGGTGAGGAGGCTCCGATCGGAGCCCCCTCACCTGTCACCCGCCCTGTGCCGATCACCACCGGCATCTGTCAGTGAGATGATCGGCGCGGGACAGCGGCGAGGGACGTCGGATCGGAGGTGAGTACAGTGTAAAAAAAAATAATAAAGATTTTTTTTTCTTATGTGTGTGTGTCATTTTTTACTTTTAACCCCTTGTGAACTGGTAAGGGGTCCATGACCCCTATACCAGTTCACAAGGCTGGGGGGATGGCAAGCCACCTGCGCTAGCCATAGGCTATAGGCCATAGGCTATGTGGGCTCGTAGGCTGCAGGGTGGGGGGGCCACAAAACCCTTAAAAATAAAAAAAAAAATGGGGTCCCCCTCCCTTGGGAGGGGGGACCCTATGTCATTTTTTTTTTGATTAACCCTTTGTGTTCTGTCATCCAGCAGCTATAAAAGGCTTCTAGCAAGTGAGCAGAAGCCAGTGATCGCCGAGGGACAGAGTGCTCCAGGATGGATGGGAGGTGAGTACAGTGTAAAAAAAAAAAAAAAAATTATTAAAATATTTTTTTCTCTGCTTGTGTCTGTGTGATTATTTACTTTTAACCCCTTGTGAACTGGTAAGGGGTCCATGACCCCTATACCAGTTCACAAGGCTGGGGGGATGGCAAGCCACATGCGCTAGCGGGTGGCTTGCCATTAACCCTCGGCACCCCCATTACCTGCCTCCCCAAAGGCCAGGGGGGGCAGAAGAGCCCGGGCCCACATAGGCTATGTGGGCTCGTAGGCTGCAGGGTGGGGGGGCCACAAAAGCTGGCCCCCCCACTCTGTGCCTACAAGCCCCCATAGCTGGTCCCGGGCTGGTTACTTTGGGTAAGGGGGACCCCACGTCAATTTTTTTTTTGATTTTTAAGGGTTTTTAACCCTTAAAAATAAAAAAAAAATGGGGTCTCCCTCCCCTGGGAGGGGGGACCCTATGTCATTTTTTTTCTCGATTTAACCCTTTGTAGTGTGGATGGTATTTGTATTTTTTTTGTGAATGTTATAAAATACTTGTTTCAGTTAGAGAGGTCTCCTGGGCAGGAACAGGGGGCTACCGATAAATATGTGGTACCGTTCTAATCGGTAGAAATGGGGCTTTCACATGCAATATGATTTTCCTTAATAAAATACATTTTTTATTTAAAATAAAGGAGTCAATTTTCTAAAAAACATTTTTATTTATTTATTTGTTTTACTTAATAATATTGTAAAAAAAAAAAAAACATTTACAAACAAGACATTTCATGTTAAAGCCTAAACTCTGCTGCAAAAAAATATATATATAATTTTTCTGAAAGTTCCAGCAAAAATGGCGCAAAACATGGCGCAAAACATGACGCAAAATGGGGAAAAATGACCTGTCAACAGAGGGTGACAAAATCTCAAGTAGGCTGGCAATTAAAAGGGTTAATAGTACCTATGCATGTTGGGTATTG
Organism: Gastrophryne carolinensis; assembly: GCA_027917425.1. Taxonomy (NCBI): domain Eukaryota; kingdom Metazoa; phylum Chordata; class Amphibia; order Anura; family Microhylidae; genus Gastrophryne; species Gastrophryne carolinensis. The sequence goes on along the minus strand of CM051239.1, from coordinate 188,773,806 downwards.
TTCTGTTCGGGGGACCTTGCGCTTTCAGACTTAGCTTGTTTTTTCTGGTTTGCATATTTATATTTTAGGAAAAGGTGTTTTTTATTCAGCTTTTTTATAAATTTTTTATAAATTTTATAAATGGGATTTCACACGCAATAAGATTTCATTGACATACTTACATTTTTTATTACAAAAAAAACTACAATATGTAAAATTTTTTTTTTTTTTGCACATATTTCACCCAAAAATATTGAGAATACACCTAAAAAATGACAAACAAGACATTTCATGTTAAAGCCCAGACTCTGCTGAAAAAAACAATATATCATTTTCCTGGGAAATCCCTGGAAATCCCTTCAAAAATCACATTTGAACATGGGGAGCGCAAAATAGTGCAAAATGGTCTGGCAACAGAGTGTGACAAAAACTCCAGGTAGGCTGGCACTTAAAGGGTTAAACTATTTATCAACTGTAGTTAATTTACAATGAATTAGTAATTAACCTATTAAAATAGACACAGGCACATATGGGCATAAATGAATACTACGCTCAAAAATAACATAACACTTTTGTCTCCCTTACAGGCTCCATGAAGATCTTTTCATTTTTGGGGGAAAACATAAAATACTTTTTCAATTTTTTTTTCAATTATACTGAAAAAATGAACTTTATTTACTCAACTCTGGTGACATGTAAGTTATTTTTGGTATGTGGTTTAACATTTACAAACAGGACAGATTGTTTTAAACACAACTATAGCACTGTAACGCTCAGGCGCTGGATTGAATGAGGTTTAACAACTCTACAGCGCCTCTACAGCAAATCACACACATCACATTTATCATTGGAAAACTGATTACTAAAGCGTGCCATCAGCGACTCTGTAATAGCGACTCAAGGCCGATCAGAGCACTGATCTTAGCACTGCTGTACAGATGCTCATCTGTCGATAGCTGCCGCTAATAATGAATCAGCCTCTAAATGTTTTTGGGTAACCAAATGAGTGATGTTATTTACACATTTGTAAAAAATTAAATCTTCACCTCACCTGTAGAACTTCCTTATTGCAGGTGCAAAAGGTTTTTTAAGATTTGTTTGCATGTATGTGCTTATTAAGACAAGAGAGCTTGCTCCAGTTCACTGCTCATGTATTTCTAAGTGAGTCTTGCCTTACCAAATCTTTTAGATTCCATCTCCAAAGTTTATATAGGGCCTTATTCATGAAGGGATTGCGCCAGGTAGTGCCTGTACAGTGGCAGGCAGCGGCGGGTAGCGGCAGGTGAACGCCAGAGATGGCACGCAATTACACATTTATGAAGCCGAATCTGGTGAGCGACTGGAACAATGCCATGTAGCATACGATTCATCATTATCCCAGCCTCAGCGTACAGCACCAGCGTTCAGTCTTGCAAAGCACCATGTCTTACCTGTCGCTACCTGGCGCTCTTGAATACATTTCTATAGACAATCCTTAAATCCCTTTCCTGATTCCATTTTTTTTTTCCTTAAAAAAAATCTCAAAACTTCTGACATGTATCCTGGGCAAGAAAATGACATTTTTGAAAATCTTTTGGATTAAAAATATTTTAATGCAGAATTGTCCTTACATATCTGGTATTAAAGTGTTCATGTTACAATGTTATAACAATGTAATTCCATATGTTTTCGCTTTGTTACTAGTGGATACATGTTCAAAAACAGACTTTAATCACACAGCTTCTGGCGCTATGGGCTACAACTACATGATTTTGAGAGCCGGCAATGTGTGAGGCTTTTTTTTTGATGAATGTCACAGTCAGTCAGTCACAATGAGCTGGCGCTACCATTCGGACCCATACAGTGTAGTACTGCGACTTACACAATACATCAATGTCGGACAGCAACTGAGGCTCTCTGGAACAATGATCAATGGCCGATCACAGTGACTACTAGCGGTCGCTCTGAAATCCGCTCTAAAGACGCTCATCTGTCGCTACCTGGCGTTATTAATAAATCAGCTTGCCCGATGTTATTTGAACTCCAGGGACATTTGCACCTGTGGATGCCCTTAATTTGCTCATTTATTCCTATATTGGCAACACACAATCTTAAACAATCAATGAAAGCATTAAGAGCAGAATTTCCCCAGGAATATCAATACCTAAAAAATATTCACATTGTTTCATAGTTTGCTATTGCCTAAAAGCAGAACAATGAACAGTAATATACTGATGCAATCTCAGTTAACTGAAAAACATATTCTGAGAGAAAAAAATCAATACAATTTTACAAAAAATACAGTAGTAGGTTATGACCTGTACATGTATCCTCAACACATGGTATAAGTTTTTTGCTGCATGTTTACTGTAACTAAAAAACCTTTGTCTACAACCCACAAACCAATAATCAGTTGTTTATTGTTCAACTTACCCAGTTTTACAAAAGCAACTCATCGTTATCAAAAGATCTTAATTTTATGTGAAAAAAAAGGTTTACATATTGTAATATTTTTGTTAATTAAAATGTACATGTATAATATATTCTCATAGGAAGGCTGAATGGCTTTTCTACAATGACCCCGACATAATGGCAACATAAAACTTGCAACAGGCCAAAGCTGACTCATCTTGTACACAGTAGTGGTAAAGGAACAGTGATGCAGTTGTCATGGTTACATTTTTTCAGTCTCTATACAGCATTTCAAGATGATTTTAAAATAGTGCATAATATTTCTATACATGCATTCATTCATTAATGGTTGATATCAGTAAGAGTTGATGACAATCCGCTGCACAATAAATAATGAGTACTAGAGCACTACACTGTATTGTACAAAGTGTTTATGAGATAACAAGGACTGACACACATAATAAACAGGAAGTCTCACTTAAAAGAAACAGTTTGATAACAATATATTCATTAACCTTAAAATGGACCAAAACACGGGATTTTGACTATCCTGGGTTTTAGCCCTTGCCCCCGGGGCACCCGAAATGGGGATGCCCCGCTGTGTGAAAACCCCTAGATTGCCCAGATCTCACTCACCCTCCACGGATGCACAGCCCTTTTGTCCAATCAGCGTGCTCGGATCTGCTCCCACCCCTGCGTCTAATAGCTTGTCTAATGCGAGTTGATGTGAGTGCACTGGTGGCTGCATCCCCCACTACCCTCTAACAAGGAGTGTGCCCACACTGGCCATTCACAAATGCCTGGCGCGGGCACACGCCCTGCTAAAGGGATAGCGGGGATGCGGCCGCATCTCAAAATATTGAAAAAATAAGCTATTCACTGCATTGCACTAGTTCTTCTTCTTTCTGTCACAAATATATCAGAAAAAGGTTTTATCTCCCCTCTTCACAGATTGGGCCATTTATTCCTCCTTTTGCTCTTAAGCAACATTTATAAACAGTTTTGCTTCCATACTTTCAGGTAGTCCACTGGCCTCTCCAGACCATTAATTGGGGTTCTAGTTCATTATGTGTATGGTGAATTATTGTTGATTGAAGAGTATCCTTGAGATAAATGGCTACTCCATCGCCCATTTATTCTAATCTGTCTTTTCTGTACAATGTGTATCCAGGTAAGGCTATCTCCCAGTCATTGTGATCCTTGAACCAAGTCTCGTTATCTGAGCTTCGAGCATTGGTACACATCGAGCAAAAGTTAATTGATTTCGGATCGAGAATCGTATGGGTGGGTGTTAGTCATTTTTTCTTGTTTTTTTGGCCATTTCCGACTCGCACGAGCCTACGTACGAATGCGTATATGCTCTTACGATCATCGGAAGTTCGTTCCTAAAATTTAGGATCAAAACGTAAAACTTAGGATCAAATCCTAAAACTTAGGATCAAAACGTAAAACTTAGGATAATCGGATGTGTTTAGGTGTGATTCAGAGAACAGTTTTCAAACCTCTAAATACGTTTTAAAAGAAAGCCACTGCCGACACCTTTTAGCAGTCGGATTGCTGTTCTTGAACAGGTTTTTTGGCTATGTGGAGGAGTCTGCGCGTCTTGAGCTCCAATGAACTGCATGTATCAGCATGGCCGAGGCCATAAATTGTATGGCAATGCATACCTGATTCATGTATGCCTTATAAAAGCATTTTAATGTGGACCTTAATTAGTCCTTTGCATGTAAACCTTTATTTTGCAATATATTTGCGTTAATTAAAGAAACTTATGTCCTTTGTTATTTATTTTTAAATTGATGTACTAGAATAATATTTTTAGATTGCATTTATTGGTGTAGTTGTTTACCTTTGCTTTGTTTAATTATTTAAGCACATCTTTGGTCAGATGCATCACACTTACTGAGGAGAGGAGAGCGGGATAAAGTGCAGGATGTGGGTTACTGCTGTATTTTGCACAGACACAGCAGAGCTGGGGGCACGGAAAGGTCAGAAATCAAAGAATGCAGAGCAACACAGTCACAAGGCCCTTTCTGTTTGCAGGCTGCCCGAGAATACCTGAGCCGCCATCTTGGCTGTTTCTAGGCTCATAACATGCTGAAGTTGCTGGGTGTTTTTTAATTTTTGAGAGCAAATCTGTATGTAGAGGGTGTGGGTAACCACACCCAAAATTTTAAGTTGTACCATTTGAAGCCAAAATCTTAAAATTAAATCCACAAGTAAAAAATGCAAGTTAACTAAAAATTAAACAAAGTAAGATTTACTTATGCAAATGCATTCATTAATGGTTGGTTACTACAAAATGAATGAAATAAAGAAAAAGACCAAATATTTAGAATGCACTTTAATGAGGTAAGTTTGTAGTGCGCAGCCGCAAGATCAGAAGGATTTACGTCCAGACAAAAAAGGAAAAAGGGCAAAACCAATGTTGCAACCTGAGAAATGAAACGGAAAATTCAGGATGGAAACTGACATAGGTCTGATTCCCAAACTGCCATACGAACGGACGTACATTTTAGGATAGAAACGTATTTGCTTATAGAATCACTCGCAAGTTCATACGAACGCACGAGCGTACGGGAAAAATAGGATGATCGGCACCAAAATCAAAGCTGTTACATGTTTCTTTGAATCGACCCTATCATGTGGAAGTTGTTCTTGATCTTTTCCACCTTTATCACCACCGACCAGGTTTCCTGAAGTGCTAGTGGTTAGGGACCAAAATCATCCTTACAAGTTAAACTTCTATGTCCTTCATCTAGTTTAAATCTCTATAAAAAAATGTGTATTCAGGTAAGGCTATCTCCCAGTCATTGTGATACTTGAACCAAGTCTCGTTATCTGAGCTGTGAGAATTGGTACACATCATGTGGAGGTTGTTCTTGATATTTTCCACCTCTGTCACCACAGACCAGGTTTCCTGAAGTGTTAGTGGTTAGGGACATCCTTACAAGTTAAATCTCTATGTCCTTCATCTAGTTTAAATCTCTATCAAGAGATTTACACTTTTAGTAGGATGTTTTGAGTGATTTCTCGCACCAAACACAAATTCTCACAGAAAATCTCTCTTTCAAGAAAAAATGTCTGCTGAATCAGAAACTGAGTGAGAATGCAATCTCGACTGGTGCTATTGTGGTATTGCCAAAGTCTGCCATATCAAGAAGACATTGTCTGGATATTCTAGCTCCTAGACGAGCTTGGGGACACCTATCTTTTCCTCGGTTTAACAAATTGGTGTCATCTGCCCTTGTTGAATGGGAACATTTCAAAAAAGATGTCACTGCCAATATCGATAGTGCGGTGTTTGGCAAATTTTTGGAGAAGTCTCTTGCTGTCACTCTGGATATTTCATTAGTACTGTTGGGGAATCCCCTCCAGATTCTAGCTGTCAATGAAGAACCCTCCTTTTAATAAGTAACTCGTGGGTACCCTTGAAAAGTTTAGCTCCCTGTCTTGAAACTGTTTCATGTAACTGTTTCTCCCTTCACTTAGAATGAATATTTTGTCCTTGGTTTCCATTATGTAAAACATTATAGGCCCATATCAGTTCTTACAAAGATCCTGTCAGACTAACTTGCACAATTTATCCATACCCTGGTAGGCCCTGAGCAAAATGGTTTTATACCACAGAGGCAAGGTCAGACATTAAGGTCAATTTCCCTAACACACTTACGCATCAAAAAGTGAAACCGTGTTTCACTTGAGAAACTGCATTGTAAGTTTCGGCCATGGTTGGCCCCCGTCACAAGCAAGGGGCATGCAATTGTGGGCATGAGCAAATTGGTTGGCTGCCTTTAATATTTGGCAAAAGGATCATTCCAGAGGCTGGGTGCCCTATTTGTGGGCATGTCCCAGCCTACGCTCAGCCGTACTCTCAGCAAATTTCTTGATGGCATGGCTGCCTTGGTGGACAAGTATGTATGTTTCCCTGACACCATGGTAGCATGGAATCTGCTTAAATTGGGCTTTTATCATCTGGGAAATATGCTCAACATCATGGGTGCGATCGACTGTTTGCACATGGTGCTGGTGCCACCGGTTGCAGATGAGTATTTCTTTAGGTATGTGTTTGGTTTCCCTTTGCATCCTTAATACCATGCTATGTTGTGACATCTATTTTTGGGACCCCTTACCATTTCAAAGTCAAACTGAAAAAAACACACAAGTTTGGTTAAAAATTGTTTAATGGGCTCAATTAACTGATACTTTCCTTTCCTGCTGGGCGTCTAGCTCAGCATCCCTATAATTAATGTTGGTGGAGTGTCTAATGAAGCTCAGCTAGTTGCTTCCTGACATTCGTGGCGGCTTTGATGTGACCATTGCATCTGCACTCTGGCCAAAGTATGGATGCAATGGCGTATCTGCTCTATTTAGCGTGTGGAAGTGTGCTTCCCAGCCAGGGCCCGCTCTATTAGTTGAGGTGTCAGACTGAGTGCAGAGCACTGCCTCAAATGCCATTGGCGACAGTGCTAATGTAATTGCACTGACATTCTGGAAGCATGCAGACTTGATCATATGTGCGCTTCATAGAGAGTGTGGGAGTGTGCACGGTGGCTGTTGAAGAGGCGTGAAGGGGTTGAGAATTCCACAATCATCCCATACACTTACCATCTGGCTGAGGGTCTCCCTGCTGCCACCATATTACCTAATCAACAACCAAACACACAAACACAGAGGTTAAGTGTGAGGCTGGCATAAAGGACAATACCGGAGTGAATTGCCAAAGACTCTATTTATTAGGAAAATATGGTATGGCACAGAAAAGGAAATCACACAAATATCTGGATAGTCATAAAACGGCAATTGCCGCTGTTAAAAATCGGGCCCCCCCCAGACACTCCTGTAAACCACACATCCCTCCATTCACTCCCACACATACATACTGGCCAGCATTCACTTGTCCTCCAAAACTTTTTCCCAGCCCGTTGCCGACTGAACTAAATTGCAGGGGACTACGTGTTTAAGAGATGCTAAACTCGGACGTGCACAGCCAAGGGGTTGCCGTTCCTTCATCAGATGATGTCAGCGGAAGCTGTGGGCTGCCAGGGCCCCCAGCCCACCTTGCAGCCGCACGGCCTCAGTACCTTATCCTGTCGCTGTCACTAAAAAAGCCGTCACTGATGTAATAGACGTACATGCCTCAATGCAGAGTGTCCCAGCCGGGCCGCTGTGTTCATCCGCATGAGTGAGGGAGAAACGATGGAGGGAAAGCATGTTTTGCCCCGCCCGTCCAAGCTTTGTCAGGGTGTCTGGGGGGGCCCAATTTTTAACAGTGGCAATTGCCCTTTTTATCACTATCCAGAGATTTGTGTGATTTCCTTTTCTGTGTCATACCATATTTTTCTAATAAATAGGACAATTCACGCCGTTATTGTCCTTTGTGACAGCCTCACACCTAACCTCTGTGTTTGTGTGTTTGGTTGTTCATCAGTCTCTAGTAGTAGCAGTCTAAGTAGGAGAAAGGAGGGGATGACTATCAGTTTTCAAATTGGCAGTGCCTGTTTTGCTGGTGCAAGTAGAAAGGTGGAGGAATTTTATAATTAAAATATACTCATGCAAGGACAGATAAGGGGATGAAAGCAGTGATGGGGAAATATGGATAGACTTACCAGGAGCAGGGGGATGCTGTAAGCTTAGGGCTTTGAGAGTGAGAGAAAGCATGAGTGTTAAATAGTAGAGGAGCATTATAGATGGACTGAAGATCTTCGGGCAAGCAGAACCTGGTGCCTGTAACTTTATGCTCATTCAGGCATAATTCTTCAATGCACCTCAAAATTTGCTGCCAGTGCTGGACATGGCTGCCAGCTAGGCGTTTTTAATTGGGGGACAGGTAAAATTAACACCGGACATCCAGGCCCCTTGACTAACGGGGTTAATACAATCATGGGCCAGGCAAAAGAGGGGAGAGAGTGTTGCACAAGAATGCAGGTAACAACTGACAGCTATAAATTAAGATAAGCACTCTTATTAGCTATAATAAGAGTGCATGGCAAAAAAAAAAAAATAGAGTCATAGATGGCTTTGCAGTGGTTGTGGCAGAGATGAGAAATCAGACACTAAGTTCAGATGCATACCAGAAAAGATGGCAAAAAACGCAACAGAGTCATAGATGGCTTTGCAGTAATAGTGGCATAGATGAGCACTAAACACTAAGATAGAAGACAAGCACTTCAGATCAGATGGGTTTAAGGCATTACAAGTCAGCATGAATTTCATGATATGAATTCAGGTCTTCATTTTAAACTTCAACATTTTGCGCGAATTTACAAGAATTTGCTGCCAGCACTGGACATCTGGTCAGCTATCACTCCTGCAATAGTCTTTCAACATTGGGGGCTATACAGTACCTAAAGTGGACCTATCACCAGGATTTTGACCCTGGTGGTGGTTGGTGGTGGCAGGTGGCATCGACCAGCATGGGCGTACATACCATGAAAGCAGGGGAGGCAACTGCTAATGGCAAAAGGCGGCCCTTTGCAAGCTGCCCCCCTGCTGTGCAGTACCTGTGGCAACATACTGGGTCACAACTAAAGGTTCTACAGGGCAGAACTAAAATGGCAGCACATTGTCACCCCCAGGCACTCTTTGTATAGGGTACTCAGGAAAACAAGCACCCAAGGAAGAGACTGGCCTGACCATCCTCACCAATCCAAGCCCCACAGCGGGCCCAAACTACCTAAAACTCCAATCTGACCACAGTCTCTGGCAGTGTTGGACTTGGGTGCCTGGGGCCCCACCATGGGAATGGACTCTGGCGGCCCACCTCAAAAATAAATACCAATATTAATGGCTTATTTTTAGGGCCCATGCCCACATTGAACCTAACTGTTTTGTGCATGATTGTAGAACAGTGACATCCCACATTGCCTACTGCCCGTACCCTAGAAAAATGTACAGCACAGGATTTGCTATCGCATAGTGAGCCAGCCCTTTTAGAGGTGGGGTCCCCCAAAAGTCCCCTTGGTTCAGGGGCCTAACAGGGGATACCATGGTAACCTGATGGACCAGTCCAATCCTGGTACTCACTACTACTTCAATGCAGGCAATTTAATGCTTGGGGTTGTCTTTTTTTGTCTTTTGTTAATTTCTATAGCAGTAACTATAGTAAAAGGAAGTATATTTAAAGCAGACTTCCAGTTACTTTAGCCTACAGTGGCCTACAGTAACCTGTTTGATCGCCATAGGCAGGTAGTAGGCTATGGTGGGCCTGGAGTCACATTAAGCAAAAAACAATAAGTGGTACTAACTTCTAACTAATCTTTTAGGTTTGATTTTGATTAGGAAGTAGTTCAGCCAGATTTGTTCTTTGAGGTCTCCACGGGCCATGTGCAACCCATTTCAAGTTACTAATGCAAAGACAGCCTTAGTAATTTCAAATGGCCATGGGTAAATGGATTGTTAACAAGCTGTCTTTTAAAAATGTTTCAATGTTTCAATAGTTATCCCTTTTAGGGACGGATATGTGCAGGTGTTTATACACACATTGTAGTATCAGAAGAAGCAATGACTTCTACATGTTTCTAGAAGCTTTGGTGGTTTGATGTTAAAGAACCTCTAAAGACAAATAATAAATCGATGCAGAAATGCCTGACCTTACAGTCAGTTCAGTCCTGACAGTTATTTTTCAGAAAAAAAATTGTTGCTCCTTTTTTTCTTTTGTCTCCGGCTTGCCTACAGTCATGCCTTTATGTCTCTTTGAAAAACAAACTGGAGTTGTTCCATGCAGTTGCATACATACGCTGCATTCATTTAAATTGAGGACCTGTGCCAAGAGCTGGCATGCCCCTTCCATTCCAGTGAATGGAGCAGACGCGAACAGTCACCATGATTGACACGAGGGATTTGCACTGGGCTATGTGCTGTCAGGATGGACGTGATCGCTGATGTCAGTAAGTTTCAAACTACCACTTTATGGTGAATCAGCTGCGTGGAACTACTAGTGTGTATCTACTGTTTTTTATTTTTGCAGAGACAGACACTTTAAAGCTAACGAAAAGAGAATGTTTTATTCCACACAGTGTGATGTTGGAGGGTCAAGGATCCATTCAATAACTCAGCTTCAACTGCTTCATTCAGATATTACACAGTCTGGGTAATCTACTTAAGAAGGAAAACATGTTCCCTTTTTGGAAGCAGCCAGGGTATAGACATTTAATGATCTTTTTGATCTTCCCAAAAATATATATTTTTTAAAAGCTGCACTGGTAACTTGGCCATTTAATATGATGCCATTTTGTATGCATGTTGAATCATGCTTGTATAAGTTGTTGATGGTCGTCTGACTTGTTTTTCTACATATATTTGCTCATAATAACATTCAAGTTGTTTTTGCTGCTTACGTACAAGGTATTGATGACCAAGCTTAAGCAAGCCTGGCCAGCATCCAGACGTGCCTGGCATGATGTAAACATGAAAACTCTTGTACCACGCATGCAATTGCCTAATTTAATGTCTTGGTTTCAATAAACAGGCTTCACAGTTGATGAGTGTAAAATCCTCATTGTAAAGTTGAACTGAAAGAAATGTCAAGCTGCTCTGGGAAATTTATAATTTGTGTGAGAGGGACCCAGTGGAACCACCCCTTTTTAATATATGAGTATAAAGCACCAAACATGTCTAACAGGTAGAAAGACAGAGATTTAGCTGCATATATCTGCAGATACATGTAGAAGCCCCACTGCCCCGACCAGGCACTCTGTGTTATTGTGGCCCCTACCCTATCGGATTGATTCAGAGCCTCTCTTGCACGTATTCCTGCTAGAGGTGCACATTCGGTCTATTTTCTGTGTTGAGTGATTCAGAGCCTTGTTCTCCTTTTTTGCGGGATTTTGAGGTATGCATCATTTTGAGGAAGCACAGTGTTCGCTGTATAAATATGGCTTAAGGCGTCCATGCGTCCATAATTTCATGCGTTTTGCCTGTGCTTGCATGGGATTCAGAGACTTGGTTTGTGGGTTTTCAGATCTATAAAAGTTGCAGGTTTCCGGTTTGAACGTACTCCATCTTTTTGCTAGTGGGAATACTTGGACAGTCTTTTGTTGCTTATGAAAATACAGCCTACATCCTTCACACCTATGAAGCCCCTTGACGTGTTCTGTGATGAGCATGAGCGTCTGCAGCAGCAGTGGCTGTTACCCACAGTCGCCTGGATATCAGATGACCGATCAATAGGTGTTTAAATTGACCTGATTGAACTGCCTTTCTCTTCAGTAGCTTTACTCAGAGTTGCGGCCCTGGTTGGTCCCCGCCACAAGAAAGGGGCATGCAATTGGAGGTATGACCGAATTGGTTGGCTGCCTCCAATTTTTAGGAAATGGCCCCTTCCAGGGCTAGGGGCACTGTCAGTTGGCATGTCCCAGCCTTCGTTCAGCTGAACCCTCACTAAATTTCTTAATGGCATGGCTGTTCTGCAGGAGAAATACATCTCTTTCCCTGACAGGATGGCAGCCTGTAATGCGGTGAGGTTTGGATTTTGGACATTGGAAATATGCCAAGTGTCATGGGCACCATCGATTGTACGCATGTGGCCCTGGTTCCTCCAACTTCTAAGGGGTATATGTTTTGGTATGTTTAGACCCACATAGCTATTCCTTGTAGCCCACTCTCCTCTCTTAAGGCTAGCCTATCTTCCCCTCCCCCCCAAACAGCTTTCCTGTCTCTCAGTTTGTTTAGGTCCACATAGCACCTCCTTGTAGCCCACTTTCCTCTCTTGAGGCCAGTCTAGCTTCCCATCCCCCAAACAGCTTTACTGTGTCCAATTTTGCCCTCGTTTTACTTTATTCATTGTTCATTTGTTGTTGCCAGTCTAGTGACCCTTCTTTATTTCTGCCTTCCTTTCAGCAACCGTAAGATTGGCCACTCCCTTAATGCCCAATGTGTCTTGGGGCCAGATGCTCATCACCTTCTTTGAATGTCCCCTTCTCCCTGTTGCAGTTACGAATGCTTAGTCTGAGCATCCTGCCTTACCGTTTGCTTCTTGGGCACTGCTCTTTTGTGATACTTACCATTTGGTCTAGGCTGTTTTGGTGTTGCATTGCCTGTTAGTTATTTTATTTCCATTTTCATTTGTCTTTTGAGTGATTCAGGTTGTCCATTGCTACCCTGGCTCCTGTCACCCTTCTTAAGGCCCAAGACACCTGGCCAGGAGGCATATAATGTGGCCCGCCTTCGCGCACAGACTGTAGTAGAGATTTCACTGTCTGGACCACACAGGGGGCGCCCTTCAATACAAGCCAGAGAAGGTTCAAATTATCATGGTGTACATCTGCCTCCATAACTTTTCCTTATGCGATAGGGTGTCAGCATATTTGGAGGAAACAACCCCTGCTTGTGCTTCAGAGATTCCGGGACATCTGTATGCTGGCACCCAGAGCCATGCGGGCCAAACCATTCACCAACATTTGGTGAAATCCATTTTTTCATAATTTATTATTTGTTTTGCTCCAATTATGTCCATTTATATTTCTTAAATCCCTTACTTTGTCTGAGTGTGATCAAGCAACATCCAAACAAACTTCTTCTTTTTCGGTATTTATTCTCTTACATGTTAATGGTCACAAGTTGTTGGGTTATGGCACAACTGTGGATGGAGGTCAGAAGAAAATTGATACCTAAAAATGTGCCTTTCTGGTGTAACTAAATCTTTGGGACCCCCCACAAAAAGTCCAGCATGCCGGGATTGGGGGATGTAGCCCGGCTTTGGTTGTTTGCAGCTTGCTGTGCCTCAAGCTTATCCAGACCTTTGAAGGGCAACCTGGTTGGCCAACATCCTTTGAAGGGAAACCTGGTTGACCTCCACCAGAGCCACAACCAGCGTCTCCATTTGCCAGGATATGTGTGTTAACAGGCAGTACAAACACCATTTTCTCTGCCAGCTGTGTCTAGAAATATCAACAAACCTTAAAAGTGTTTATGCCATTAACATGGGAGGAGGACGAAGAATGGGGTGGGAAGAGGGGGGGAGGAAGGTGAGGGGGGGAACAGGGAGACCCCCTATGTCTTCCCTAATAACAACTTGCATTCGTCAGACTCTAACCTTCAGCACCCACATTGCTATTGAGGTGCTGAAGTGAAGTGGAGGAGACACATGGCCGGGTCCTCCAGGATATCCATTTCTGACAGACTCCCCGTTACTCGCCTAACTGTGTCCCAGTATGGTTTGAGCTTAGGGCAGGACCACAAGATATGCAACAGGTCTCCAGTAGCCGTCCCACACCTCCAACACTCAGCCGAAGTCCCCGGGAACCATTTGTTAAGTAAGGCGGGCACCCTATACCACCTAGTTAGAATTTTATAGATGCATTCTTGGAATCTGGTACAGATGAAAGTTCTATGGGGCATCGGCAGGATATTTTTATTCTGCTCAGTGTGAACGTTATTTTCCAATCCTCCTCCTACTTCCGTATGAAGGGAGGGTTGTCAGCCTCGGGGGGGGATATCAATGTTTTGTATATGAATGAAAGCGTATGTTATCTGTGTTCTTACTTGAGCACAGTTCTTCAAAAGGGGTGAGTTTCCTCTACCCATCCGGGAAATCGCAGAGCGAGGCGAGGAAATGCAAAAGTTGGACACGCTGCCACCCTGTTCAGACCTGGAGACCTCTAGCCATTGCCAAATCATCCAGAACTGCCCAACCTTTCTCTGACCAGAAATGTTTCACCCTATAGGTCATGTCTCCAAACCACAACTTTGACATTTGTCCTTCACAACCAGGGGGGAAGTGAGGGTTTCCCAGAATTGGGAACATCGGGGAGAGGGAGGGGGATAGGTCCGGGTGACCGGTGTATTGCCTGCAAACCGGTAGTGAGGAGCCCATTGTGGGGTGTTTCATTGTCCATGGGGTGTCTTTGCCTGTTAGCTTTAATATGCCTGTCACCGGAGCCTCTGAGAACTCCTGCACAAGGCTCACCTATTGCTTTTGTCTCCCATGAATGTACCAGTCTGTTTCCCTGTTCAGGTGAACCACTGCATGATACAGGACAGAGTCGGGGAATCCCAAACCGCCACATTCCTTTGCCCTTGTCAATATACTCCTGCTAAGCCTCGGCTTCCCCCCCCCCCCCCCCCCAAACAAACCTGACAAAGAGAGCTCTAACCTTTTGCAAAAATACCTGTGGAACTGCCACCAGTAGGGCCTGCATTAGGTATAACAGTTGGGAGAGGAGGTTCATTTTATGTGCGTTACATAGGCCAAACCAAAAGATCTTGCCTAATGACCACCTGGAGATCTCCTCTTCAAACTTTGCAGGGGGGAGTTAAGTGTGAAAATATTTGTTAAGTTACACCCAATTTTGGTCCCAAGATATGTCACGCTTTCTCTGGCCCATTTGAAAGGAAACAAGCTCTGGATGCTGTCAAATCTTCCTGCGGGAATGTTCACATTCAGGGCCTCAGACTTTTAAAAATTACATTTTTGGGCAGGGAAGTTTCGGGCTCCGACAAGCAGAATCTGCATATGCGATACTTTATAATGATTTGTTGGGCCTACAAGACCATTGCTGTCAGGATTCCGTTGGGCCCTGCACAAGAAGGGTTCGAGGGTAAGGATAAAAATCAGTGGAGAAAGTGGGCATCCCTGCCTAGTCCCGTTGGTGATCCTGAGAGCATCCAAGAGCACACTGTTCACCCTCACTGATGCCAATGCCGAACTATAGAGGCTTTCTATCCAGCATAGTGTATTAGGACCTAGACCAATGTGTCTAAGCATGCTTGCATAAATTCTCAGTTTACCCTATCAAAAGCCTTCTTGGCGTCAGTGGCAAGGAGTAGGGAGGGGAGGTTTTTCCGTTGAGCCAGGTGGATCAAGTTAACACCTTTATTGTGTTATCCCTGGCTTCTCTATGTAGCATGAAGCCCACCTGGATGCTGGAGGCTAAAATTTTTGCGAATAGCTTAATATCCGTGTTCAGAAGAGAGATTGGTCTTAGCTAGCACAGATTGGATCTTTACCTTCTTTTGGGAGTACTGAGATGTGGGCCCTAAGGAAATCAGGTGGTGCCCCCCCCCCCCATTCCTGATGGAATTGAATACACCTATCATTTTAAGGGCTAGGAGAGGGAACAATTTCTTGTAATACTGTAAACTCAGACCATCTGGGCTAGGTTCCTTCCCTCCCGCTGAGCCAGCCACTGCCATCTGCAGCTCATTCAGTGAGATGGGTTCTTCTAACTCTTTCAGTACCCCCTCAGGCAATTTGGGCATCCCTAATTCTTTTACATACTGGGTTATACGTTGCTCCCGTTTTTCTCCCAGAGTTTTAGAAAGGTTGTACAGCACCTCGTAGAATTTGTGAAAAGCTTCAGCTATGTCTCTAGTGAGGTGGACCATCCGGCCCTCCGCGTTGGTGATCTTGGGGACATATGTCTTTGCCCTTTCAGCATGCTGGGCTTCTGCTAAGAGCCTACTACATTTGTCTCCTGATTTTTGTCTCCTGAAGACTTTTTTGCATGTTCACCCTTTATTTTATCACAGCAGAGAGTTTTCAACCTCAACCTCTCCTCCCTAAGGGAGGTCAAAGCAGCGAGATGTGTTTCCTCTAGTGACTTTTTATGGAGCCTTTCTAGTTTCCCAATCTCCCTGAGAAGCTCCATAGTCTGTTCTTTTTTTTAATTCTGGAGCCCAGCCTTATGAAGGATCCCCTAATGAAACATTTATGGGCCTCCCACAGGACCCCAGGGCCAATCTCATCAGAGGTGTTCAATTCAAATAAATCCCTCAGGTCCCTCTGAACCTCAGCTAACATGTTTGGTCATCTAACAGAGAAGCATTCAGCCTCCAGGACCAGCACCTTGGGATAGGGTGGGGGCAAGTATTGGTAAGTGTGAGGGGGGCATGGTCCGAAACCGTGATATTGCCAATAGCCATATCTGTGATCCGGGATAAGCAGGCGTAGGGGACCAAAAATAGATCTATTCTAGAATATGACCCATGTGGCGCAGAAAAGAAGGTATAATCCCAATCGCTCGGGTGGTGTATTCTCCAAGGATCTACTAGCTGATGGAGAGCTAGTACTTCAACCTAGCAAAGGATTCATGAGGACCTCCCCACGATGTGTCAATGAGTGGATCCAGCACCTTGTTAAAGTCCCCTCCCATGATCAGTTCACCCTCTCTAAAAGAGGCAAGCTCCTCTAGCACTCGTTCAAGGAAGGCCCAACCTGTGTTGGGCGCATAGATGTTTACAAACATGTATAAACACAAAGCGATCTCATCTTTCAGGAAAATCCACCTACCATCTCCGCCTGTTTTGATGTCTACCAGTTACCAGGGGAGGGCCGCATCCAGCAATATACTGACCCCCCTGGAGTCTGTGGAGTGGCTGTGGCACGCCCCTGGGTAGGGTTTATTGCTGAGGGAGGAGGGATTCTTAGCCTGCAGAAGGGCAACCCTGGCCTTCAACCCTTTGAGATTTCTAAGAACTAGGGACCTTTTATTCTGGGCTATTTAGGCCTTTAGCATTGAGAGACACCACTTTAACCTCAGACATGGTGTTAGTCATGCCCTTTCTGCGTTCCTGGGCTTCTGACCCCTAATGGAAGAGCCGCAAAGTCCGCCCTGGAGACCGATTGATGTACTGGGTAGGGCTTCTGCTCCCTTATAGATGGGATAAGGCAGGGAAAGGGGAGGAGAACACACTGGGAGGGATGGGTTGAAACACTAGACAACTAAGGTATCCTTCATGGATAAAAAAACCTGGTCCGACAGGCAGCCAGTCCCATCCTGGTCAGCCTGCTTTGATGTCTACCAGTTCCCAGGGGAGGGCGCATCCAACAATATACTGACCCCTCTAGACCTAGAGTCTGTGGAGTGGCTGTGGTACTCCCTTGGGTGGGATTTATTGCAGAGGGAGGGGGGATCCTTGGCCCTGAAGCGCATTTCCTGCAGACAGGCAACCCTGGCCTTCAACCCTTTGAGATTTCTAAGAACCAGGGACTTTTTTTCTGGGCTATTTAGGCCTTTAGCATTGAGAGACACCACTTTAACCTCAGACATGGTGTTAGTCGTGCCCTGTCTGTGTTCCTGGGCTTCCGACCCCTAATGGAAGGACCCCTAGGTCAGCCCTGGAGACCGACTAATGTACTGGGTAGGGCTTCTGCTCCCTTACAGATGGGATAAGGCAGGGAAAGGGGAGGAGAACACACTGGGAGGGATGGATTGAAACACTAAGCAACTAAGGCAACTAAGGCATCTTTCAAGGATAAGAAAACCAGGTCCGACAGGCAACCAGTCCCGTCCGATGTGTCTTTTCTTTAGAGGGGGCCAATCCGTGGCCTGGACCCTCCGCCCTGTGACCCTATCTAGAAGAGATCCTCATGAACAGCGTCTAAGGCAAAATTCAACATAACTAACACACAAATGACTGAGCCCAGGGGCCCAACAGATAGTAAACAGAGTGACTAGAGTAACTAAACCTGAGAAATTACCACTGATGAATACAATAGCAAATGTCAGTCACCTAGAAGTCCCAGAGGTATTCTATTACACATCTGGTTCTTAGCCACTCGGCCACGTCCTTAGCCTCCTCCCCAGATGGTTAAGCCAGGGGAAGGCCAAGGAGGGCCAGCCAAAGGCCCGCCTAATATCTGAAGCGTCTGGGGTGTCATCTCACCGGCCCACACCCTTAATGCTCCGCGACATATTGATGCAAGGGTCTCCTAAGGCGTTCCAGGTCCTGGTAGCTCCTCTGACCCTTACGTCTAGCTCCTTCTTCGCGCTGGGCCACCAGGAACACACTGGGTGCAAGTCCGGAACCTGGATTGAATGACATTGAAGAAAGGCGTAGAGACTTTCATGATCCCGCTGAGATTTCAGCAGGAAGGTATTCCTGTCTTTCTTGATTATCAGATGAAAAAGAAAGCCCCATCGATACATTGCTCCTGCTTTAACTATCACCTCCAGCAAATGCCTCAGGTATCTCCTCATCTGCAAGGTTTGCCTGGATAGGTCTGGCCGGATTTTGACAACAGTCCCGTCGAACTCGATCGGGCCCGCTGCCTAGCTTTTCCGAACAATTTCTACTTTCCGGGTGTAGAAGTGAGCCCTACAGATTACGTCCCTAGGATTTGACGGATCCTGGCTTCTCGGACCTAACGCCCTGTGGACCCTGTCCAGTTGGATTTGGGTGAGCGGGTCTCTCTCGAGCGCCTTGAAAATGGAGGTGGTGATCTGCTTAAGGTCTTCCCCGGGAGATGCCTCTTGGATGCCCCTGAGCCTTAAGTTGTTTCTCCGGTTCCTATTCTTGATATCATCCATTTGAAGCTGGCACGTCTGCAACAAGGCTTCTTGTCTATCAAATGTGGCTTCTAAGGCCTGAATACATCTGGCCGTTTCTGCCCCCACTGTTTCCAGTGAGGAGACTCTATCGTCGACTTCTATAACTTGCTGCTTGACCACCGCCATCCCCCCCTCCTATGCGCCTCTTCATATCTTGCAATCAGGCTCTCAATGTCCTCTTTGGTTGGCAGCCCATTGAAAAGCTAGATAGTTTCTTATTGAATGCTGTTTTCCTCCGTTACTGCATTAGATGGAGCCGCGGTCAGATGTAGATTTGAGAATACGTTGGCGGCTGCACTTGGGACTGGATCCCATTCCTCCGACCATACCAGGGGAGATGTTGGGGTCTGGCATGGTTTGGGAGGTGACATGGTAGTAGGGCTATTGCGCCAATGGTGTTGGCGGGGAGCAGGGTAGTGCGGTTGTCCCTCCTGTCTGGCCAAGGGCTCCTTGTCGCCCCCTCCGCTCCTTCGGCGGCCTCGGCAGGATGGATCTTGGGAAACGGATGCGCTGGAGGTGTGACCGCCACCACCTGATTTTAGGACAAAAGCAAATTTCTCAAGCCCTCTCCCTTTGGCAGGTTTATTGTTGCTTGGCTTCTCCGCCCGTCAGGCATCCCAAATTGACATACTCCCTTGACAGGATCTTGCCCTCTGGTGTGTCACAACATCTGGCTCATTATTTATGGAGGCATCCTCTTCTCTGCCTCTTTTATGGGCAGCTCCCCTATATCTTTCCCTCTATTCCCCCACACTGACATATTCTCTGCTCCTCTCCTGGCTGCTCATTGCAGATATGCTAGCGGGGCCTGTGTCAGGGGCACTTCTCGTGCTTTGCGCAGGCAGGCAGGTTATCAGGGCCGTGCTCACAGCTTCTGCAGCTTCATTTGCTGTGGGGGGCGGCTTCTGTACTCCCCCGCCGCCATCTTTGTACACCCACCTACTTCGGACGCTCTCCGTCTGGTGGCCGGAGGGACACCCCCAACCCCCGCTCGTCTTCACTAGATTCTCCAGGAGTGGAGGTGAGCTGTTCTCCATGCCTCCAGCCGCAGTTATCTGCGGCTGCCATCTTGCCTGCTGTCACAGCTCCCAGTTCCAGGCTCAGATCAAATAACTTGGCTTTTGGAGATCTTCTTTTCTGCTATCTCCCAGCACTCTTTCTTGCCTTCCTTCTCCCCATTATCTCTGGGGTCTCTGCTGTTAAGTAAATTGCTGTGTTCAGGGTGTGGGGCACAGGAGCTCGGCTACCCATGTCCGCCCGCCACCATTGTCAGGACACTCCCCCGTCACACTACTTTAAGATAGCTATTGGTGTTTTGCCTAAAACTGGTGCTGTTGGCCTGCCAGTTTTCCTACATGATTTGGCACGCCCTTACCAACAACGCGTGATGCCTGTCTGCAGGCCGGGGCTGTCTTCCTTGTGGGTGCTCTGTTGAGCTGTTGGGGCTGCTACTGGCAAAATGAAGCTGGAGCAGGCTGGATGAGTGGTGATGGCCCGTGTCCGTGGTGCCAGCAACTGGTGGAGGTGTCCATATAATTAATCAATTTCATCCAGGAGAGGTGCATTTGTGTGGAGAAAGGTCAACATTAGTGTTAGTTTTTCACAGCGTTACCACACAGACTCATCTACCTCATCACTGTCTGGACTCTGCTCCCTTGGTGGCTGGCTGGTGTGTGGGCTCAGCTTTGTTGTTGTCCTGGTGGTAGCCAAACCAGAGGTGCCAGCTGTGACTGCAGATGGTGGGTCTTCCGGGTGAGGTGCTGCTGGCTGGAGTGTTGCTGCAAAGTCAAGGTAAATGCACTGGTATTTTCCTATTAAAAGTATACATGGTGCTTCAAAATCACTACAAGGGATACACACTCGGTCAAACATCGATGTGTGTCCCCAAGTTGTGGTCTGCTCACACCCATGTTATGGGTTACATATAAAGGTTGTCTAATACCCTTGGTGCGTGTAGTCACACAACATATGTTGCACAGACAAGCCCTCAAAGTTGGCTGTGCATGTGGGAACTAAGGTTAGTGGGTGACGTGTTTAGTTGGCTTACTCCCCCCCCCCCCCCGTGCCAATCTACAATTTGTTTTAAGCACCTTGCTGTCTTGCTACAGACTGAAATGTCCTTCGAAGACATCAATTCACTTACCAGGCATCAGGCAGACACCCTGGCTTTCAGCCAGAGTGAAGTGGATAATAGATAATAGATAATAGATAGCCCACTAATTAACGATAGCTCGGCTATTAAAAAACAATTTGAGTCCCAATCCAAGAAATTAATCCAATATCAACTTCATTCAGATATACTCATATCTTAAAGCTAAACGCATCCCCAGGGGCCTCCGCCTCCCAATCAAACCCACCTTTTGCCAGAACAACAAGGAATTTGTATCCAATTGGCAAAGGATACTAAATAAGTGCAGTTTGGATTTAATAGCCCTCACCATTACGGGCATCCAATCTGAACTTAACAGCATTAAAGACACAGCCCATACCCTGAAAACTCAACTAGAGGCCAAACTACCCGTGGATGCCTATAAGGCCTATTTAGAAACCTGTGACCTTAGTTTACAACAGTTCCGGCAGGAAACTACACAATTTAAACTTAATAAATATAGGAGAGACGCATTGGACTATCAGGAAGGCAGAGTGTACACCTGGCGTGTATAGATCACGTAATCCTGCCAAACCTACACCAGATTCTGATACCAATAGCTCATCCACTTCCTCTGGCAGTGATTTTTTAGAGCAGGATCAGGTCCCCAAAGGACCACGCACCCACAAAAGAAATCAACAAAAAGGACACTGAGGGGCCAGAAGAGGAATACGAGGTGACAGCCAACAATCATCACAGATCCCATACAACACCAGGAGCAAGACCATGGCTCCACTGTGATTAATATCTCGGATCACACATTATCTCCATTGGAAATCCAGGTATTGTCCAAAGGTTTATCATTCGTACCAACCACTGCAGGTGACTCCTTTCGATTTAGAGGTCCACCTACAGAGGTTTTTTCGCTCTCTCCGCATTAAATCCATTTTCAGCTACCATCCATCTTCCAACCCTACCACTACAGCTAGTGCACACACTGGTGTCAGTTCCAATATTTGTAAGCCCAGAAGCACGTGGAATCCCCCTGCCACCTCCCACGCACTAGAAACTTTTATTACACTCGTACAGAGGGACATCAACAAACTGAAACCCAACAATCTGACCCGAGGCACTAACTTTTCACACAAAGAAAGAAATGTGTTACGCACTTTGAGTGAAAACTCAACAATTAAACCAGCGGACAAAGGGGGCGCTATTGTAGTCATGAATACTACAGACTGCCATAACAAGATTATGAGTCAACTCAGCGACTCTACCGTGTACACAGCCGTAGAAAGAGACCCCACACGTGAGATTAAAACACAAATAGATAAAATCATTCTCTCTGCTCTTGAAAGTACCACCACTGATAACAAAACAGCTAAATTTCTCATGACAGAGTTCCCCCTCATGCCACTTTTTTATTGCCTCCCTAAGGTACACAAAAGACTTGATAATCCACCTGGCAGACCAATTGTGGCGGGTTGTGAATCGGTTTTCCAAAACCCTGCGATCTATATTGATCAATTACTTCAACTCCTGGTCATAACCACTCCATCTTTCATACAGGACACAACAGATTTCCTCAACCATATCTCTTCCTTGGGGGCACTCCCTGACAACTGCATTTTGGTCACTATGGACGTGTCAAGTCTCTACACCTCCATACCCCATGAAGCTCCATACCCCATAATGTCATCCGCAAAGCTCTTGCCACCACTCCCCTCACTACCGGGATACAGAAACTAGCAATTGATCTTTTGACCATCATCCTCAAACAAAATTATTTTTCCTTTGACGGTAAATTCTATAGCCAAGCACAGGGCACAGCTATGGGGTCCAATATGGCCCCCAGCTATGCCAATTTGTTAATGGCCAACTTCGAATCCAAATATGTATACCCATCTGATGCCTACCAATCTAACATTCTCACCTGGCTCCGTTACATAGATGATGTCTTCCTTATATGGCAGGGTGACCACTCACTATTACAGACATTCCACACCTATTTGAACCAGTGCTTTCCTACCATTTCATTTTCTATCAAACACAGTCCCCACCAGATACATTTTCTTGATGTACAAATCTCTAATCGCCAGGGCATACTTATTACTGACGTTTACAAAAAGCAGACGGATTGCAATACCTTCCTGCATGCAAAAAGTTATCATCCACCATCCCTCATCAAAGCTTTACCCTTTTCACAATTTGTACGTATCCGCAGAATCACTGCCACGGATGACCTCTATGACACTAGGTCAGGGGAACTTGTTGATAAGCTTATTGAACGGGGATATGATTTGTCAGAATTGAAAAAAGCACAAGAAAAGGCTCGCAATATGGACATGATTTCCCTCAGGAAATTTAATCCCAAGCAAACCAATAAACGTATCCCGCTAGTACTAACCTTCTCTGACCTCTCTGCACAGGCTCAAAAAGTCGTCAGAAGACACTGGCCTATCCTAGGCACCGATGATAAACTTGCTGACTTCTCCAAGGAACCACCGATGACAGCATATAAAAGAGCCAGGAACTTGAGATCTACATTGGTAAAACAGTACAGGGGGATTTCAAGTCCCCTAAACCACAAGCCAGATCTAATTGGCTAAATGACCTACAAGTCCCGGCAGGTATGTACCCCTGTGGTCACTGCACACAGTGTAGTTTTACCTACAAAACCTCTACCTTCACACACCCCAGTACTGGGAAACGCTATAAGATCCGTGACTTCGCCACTTGTGCAACCAAGAATGTTGTATATCTCCTTAACCTCCCTGGCATTCTGATTCTATGTGCAATTTTGTGCACAAAGCGTTACTATGACTTTAAATCTGCCACCCAGTTCCACCCCCATGAGCCTCTGCGGCTCACAGAGACGGAACCAGGAAGTCAGACGGACGCAGCTGCTGGGGCTCTCACCTGCGATCACAGCGGGGACATCGCTGGATCGCAGGGAAAAGGTAAGGAGACTGCTCCTCTGCCTAATCTACCCCGAGCGTGACTCAGGGTTACCGCTACTTGCAGCGAAAATTAACCCCGAGTCACGCTCGGGAACACCGCCAGGGAGGTTAAGTGTCCATGCGGCAAAGGTTATGTGGGCAAAACTAAACGTGAAATTAGAAATAGAATTTGTGAACACCGCTCAGATATCAGGAATGGGAAGCTAGAATCCTCTGTGGCTAAACACTTTTTTGAAATGGGACACCCAATTAGTCAACTAAGGTTTCTGGTAATTGAAGTGGTAAAAACCCCCAAACGTGGGGGAAACACTGAAAAGAAATTACTTCAGCAGGAATTAATTTGGATTCACCAATTAAATACCAAGTATCCTAATGGCCTGAATGAAGACATGGATTATTCTGTCTTTTATTAAACATTTTTTTCCCTGCATTATAGTACTCTATAGCCGTGGTTTTCTTTCGGGGGTTCCATTTTTACTGAAGGTCCTAACTACTATAGTTCCTCTCCCTCAAGGATGGGTAATTTTGAGCAATGATATGACTTACCAAGAGGTTTACATACCTCGGTATCATGTTTTTAATTATGCACTAATTTGTGGTTTTATTTTGTCTTTTCTGTAGCATAGTGGACCCCCCCCCCCTGAGCCTCTAGCTCCCCAGCGTCATGCTCCTGTCCTGTCATGTTCCTGTCATAATGCGCATGTACAGCTTGCTACTACTGATGTTCGGGATTCGTTCCGCAAACCGGAAACTCCACCGCCGCCATCTTCACGGCTCCCGTCGCCGCACCCGGCGCCGCCATTTTCTTGGCTGCTTTACACAGCCTCTCTGCTCTTACAGGAACGGCGTCACACCCGGCCCCACGCGCCACTTCCGGTCTTGGACGTCCGAGCGCCTCCGCTTTGGCGCCATTTGCGCACACGCTGGAGGCTCAATAACACTATTTAAACCCACTCTTTCACAATCACAATACCGCTCCTCTTGAGAAAGGCTATCCCTAGCCGAAACGTTGAGGGTTAATCTTGTATCCACTCGGTGTCTTGCCTGTAAGCCTTGCAATTATTATCTATATGTGTTACTGTTTACTGTTAGTTTTGCATTGGGGAACAATCTGCCATATTCCAGCCTGTATATTGCCTTTTTTCCTGTATGCTCTTATGCATTGATTGTACTGTTATATACATTACTGGGTCATCCGTCAGCTTGCCCCCCTTTAAGCTGGGCACCGTAGTTTCACCATGTACTAAGCGGTCCATGTCATCTTTATTACTGTGTTTATTCTGCATCTGTAAATAGATTGTATATATACCTTATCATGCTATGCAGCATCCTTGTTATTCGTGTTTGCACCAGCATTAAAAACTTTCTCAAAATTTAACAGCGCTTGTTTGGTGTTCGATTGCTAACATGGTGGGTACATGCTGTCTATAGGTGTCCATAGTGCCCGACACCCCCTGGAAGGTGTTTGGGTGGAGCATCCCCAACATCCACTCCTCAGCATGGGTAAATTGTAGAGTTGGGGAATCCACCATCAGTTTTCAACCCTCAGCCCGTCTGGTGCTGAATTTCTGACAAACCACCACCTTCAGGTTGTCACACTTTTTCTTGGTCTGGCCACCATCCTTGGGTTCTGGCCCTGCCCTGTCATGTTGTAGGCTATCTCTAACCATAACTGCTCCTGCAAAACTTTGGGGGTTAAAAGGGACTGGGATCCAGACAATCTATCATAATTTTTGGCAACACCATCCTGCAGAACCTCCAGCTGGGCATCATTAAATCTGCCACTCAACTTGCCCCTTGTTAGTTTGCATCCAGAGTGAGAGGCCGATGCTGTGGTATGCTGGATGGTGTCTTGGCTGAAGGGGGAGTCACTATTACCACTCCCATGCCCAGAACAGATGGATTCCAGGCTACTGGCTAGGGAAAGAGCAGATCTGGTTGTGGCAATGGTGCTCAGCCTTTGGCTCCCCCTTTGGCTCTGCATGGGGTTCTGCTGTGGACTCCGCAGTGGGGCCCGCTCTGGGGACTCTCCTGGGGTCCGCATAGTGCTCCGGTGTCCTGACCATTGGTTGGTCCATGGTGGGCTGTGCCGGGAGTCCTGGGAGCCCCAGGTTTTCTGACTCCCACTACTGATGCCTTAAATTTCTGTGGGTGACCTACTTAGAGTGGCTAGTGTGAGTATTAGCAGCGGAGTGCCTGTGGGACAAACGGCTATACACATATATAAATAACATTTAAAAACTTGAAAGTTAAAAACAATGAAATATTTTATAATTAAAAATTAGTTATATTATATAGTTATATGATGCATGGTGGCATGTTTTCTATGCAACTACATAAAGCAGATGCTAAGCAAACAAACAACATTGGCCATCGTCTGTTTTGGTTTTCTGTTTTACAAAGTATGAGGTGGGTAACGGTGAGTAGAAGCAGATGACATGTCAACCAAGGTACAAAGGTAAGTATAGTGAAGGACATGCAGACTACATGGGATGCCCTCGATAACAGCAATGGGAAGAAAGGTAAGTATGGTGAAAGACATGCAGACTACATGGGATGCCCTAGATTACAGCAGGGAGATGAAAGGTAAGTATGGTGAAGGACATGCAGACTAGCAAGGGTACAGTGACAGGGGATGGTGGAAAGCACCGTATAATAGCTGGATATAACAAAAAAAATGCATGTGCTCAAAAGCCACCCAAGGATACAACACACCGAGAACAATGCACTCCACAGCAAGTTTAGTCCATAAAAAAACGGTAAAACACTCGGCTTCCGAGACTACTTCGGCTGCTAATTCTGTAAATGGTTGGCTAAACTATTGGGTTGATTCAAAGAAACATGTAACAGCTTGGATTTGGCTCACGATCATCCTATTTTTCACGTCCGCTCGTGCGTTCGTATGAACTTGCGAGTGATTCAATAAGCAAATACGTTTCTATCCTAAAAGATACGTCCGTTCGTATGATATCTCCCGAACTTGCCTCAGTCAGTTGGCAATCGTAAAAATCACGTTCATGTGCTCACCTGTTGCGGCGGCAGCCTGTTTTTTCGGCTGCTTCCATCGTCAAGCTCTTCCAATTACTTGCGTTTGCCTCTGGTTTTCATTGGTTTTTGGCCTCTTAGATTCGTGCGTTCGTATGTTTATAAGATCTTGCGCATGCGCACCCTCAACCAGAAACTTACCTAAACCCCTTAGCGCTTGCATCCCACTTCATTTCTCGGTCCCTCAAACTTACCTAAACCCCTTAGCGGCTGCATCCAACTTCATTTCTCGGTCCCTCAAACTTACCTAAACCCCTTAGCGGCTGCATCCAACTTCATTTCTCGGTCCCTCAAACTTACCTAAACACCTTAGCGCTTGCATCCAACTTCATTTCTCGGTCCCTCAAACTTACCTAAACCCCTTAGCGCTTGCATCCAACTTCATTTCTCGGTCCCTCAAACTTACCTAAACCCCTTAGCGGCTGCATCCAACTTCATTTCTCGGTCCCTCAAACTTACCTAAACCCCTTAGCGGCTGCATCCAACTTCATTTCTCGGTCCCTCAAACTTACCTAAACCCCTTAGCGGCTGCATCCAACTTCATTTCTCGGTCCCTCAAACTTACCTAAACACCTTAGCGCTTGCATCCAACTTCATTTCTCGGTCCCTCAAACTTACCTAAACCCCTTAGCGCTTGCATCCAACTTCATTTCTCGGTCCCTCAAACTTACCTAAACCCCTTAGCGGCTGCATCCAACTTCATTTCTCGGTCCCTCAAACTTACCTAAACCCCTTAGCGCTTGCATCCCACTTCATTTCTCGGTCCCTCAAACTTACCTAAACCCCTTAGCGGCTGCATCCAACTTAATTTCTCGGTCCCTCAAACTTACCTAAACCCCTTAGCGGCTGCATCCAACTTCATTTCTCGGTCCCTCAAACTTACCTAAACCCCTTAGCGGCTGCATCCAACTTCATTTCTCGGTCCCTCAAACTTACCTAAACCCCTTAGCGGCTGCATCCAACTTCATTTCTCGGTCCCTCAAACTTACCTAAACCCCTTAGCGGCTGCATCCAACTTCATTTCTCGGTCCCTCAAACTTACCTAAACACCTTAGCGCTTGCATCCAACTTCATTTCTCGGTCCCTCAAACTTACCTAAACCCCTTAGCGGCTGCATCCAACTTCATTTCTCGGTCCCTCAAACTTACCTAAACCCCTTAGCGCTTGCATCCAACTTCATTTCTCGGTCCATAAAACGTTAGCATATCACATAATTTACATGTGTCTATATGTTTCTAAGTGTGTTGTTTCTGGTTTGTGTAATTTTTTGGGTGTGTGCATATTAGAAAAGACACATTTCTGAAGGATTAAAATATAATTTATTTAAAATATTTTCTTTGTTTTTTTTTGAATAATTGTAAAAACTTTGATTTTTTTTGGGGTTTTTTTTTGTAAACCTTTTTTTTTTTTTTTTCAACGAAAAACAAATATAAATATTTTGTATTTTTTTAACAGTAAAACACCTTTTTTTTTTTTTTTTTTTTTTTAAAAAAAATACATCTTTTTGGGTTTGTAACCAAAAACATAAAACAAGTGTTAAAATTTGTAAAAATTTTAAAACAACTTTAAGAAAGGAGCCAGGACCAAGGGCACTAATCCTCCTCGTCTTCTTCATCTGTTGGCCCCAACGTCGCCTGTATGGCCAGCAGCTCGGCCACCAACTCCTTCATTCTTTTTTTTTTTCCCGCCAAGGTTTGGGGGATCATCCCTGTAACCAATAGAGAAAGAAACATAAATAGGAGTCCCAGACCGGTTTGTATGCTGGAAATAGATTTATGGTTAATCAAATACATGTAAATGCATGACATATGTCCTTCTTCAAAGGGATACAGTTAATGCATTTCCCACAGGTAAGTGTTTAAACTCCTTAAACCGGACCTTCAACATTATTTAATGAAAACCAATAACTATTCACAAATGATTCTGCACCACCTCAAAGTTATTTAGGGTTTTTTGGGGATTACAGCGCCGCCATCTGGACTCTGAAGCATAACACTTAATGAGGAGTGGAGAGTTGGATAAAGTACAGGGGAGTAGGTTACAGTGGTGCGTTGGGAATCCAGAGCATAGCTGGGTTGAGGGAAAGGTCATCACTCACACAATGCATGGCAGCACCTTCCTTTTTTCAATCTGTATCCCATGCTGCCTGTAAATATTGTGCATTCCATATTCCCCAATATTGGTTTTGTTCATTCTAATAACATGCATTAGATGGGTGAAGGGTGTTTTTCCATGTTTCTAATCTGTAGGTACAGTGTGATGGCTAAGTCTTTGGTTCTTAATACTAGTTAGGGTCCTCTTTAAGCTAACGAAGTGCCCACATGAAAGTGTGAACTACACATTGGCTACGCCTTTAGTTATGTGTGTGTTATTAGCTAAGCAAACATTAATATGAATAATGGCATGGAGACTTACGGAGTTGGTGGCCGACAGATGGCTGGTTGGGGCCAACAGGCTGCCCTTGGTCCTGGCTCTGCTGTGAAGAAGTCCCTGGAGAAACATGTGACATTTGGTTAGTACTTGTAGAGAGTCACTATTCCCCACATATCTGGCTCCCAGTCTGGCTGACATCACTCACCTTCGCCAGGATCGACTTCAAGCATCTCTGCTGCCTCCTCCTCCACTATCTCACCCGCTCCAGAAGCTTCTACAAATACATAATAAAGGATAACTTAGTTTTTGGGCTGCCATGTATATCTTTGTGCCTATACATGAAGAGTGACATACCAGAGCCTTCCCCATGCGTGGCCAGGTATGACTCCACGCCCACGCGCCTTGGCCCCTCCTCTGTGGTAAGGTCCAGGGGCTGGTCTGAGGAGGCCACAGAGGAGGGGTAGGTCCGTCGCCCGGGAGATCCACCACCTTCACTCACAGATGCAGAGTCATGCAGCACTGGTCGGCCTGTACGTCTCCGGGTGCGGCGAATTCTGAAATCCATTTCCAACACTACCAAAGAAAAGTCATTATAAATAAAGGCATAACTTAGACATTTGGAACATATACCATGCAATTGCTTTGTACTTACTTGGGAAATGGATTCCAAAAAACCTCCGCACCCGGGGCATGTGCAGACGCTTCAGGTCCGACCAATGCTGCATTATCTGGGTGTGAGTGAAGGTGGTGCTGGTCACACGGTGGATCTCCGCGATGATCTCCCGGGCGATGTCCCTTTTCTCGCACACATTGGGCGCGAAGTCATACCGGCGCTGAAGCATGATCTGAAAAACATAATGGACACAGAGCTTTTACTTTTACACACAGACCCATATGTGTTGCATCACAAGTTGAGAATTTAATGTCATTAACACACACATTTCGAGTGGCCGCCATTTTTGGGGAGTGCCTTCAAGAGGACGTTGACTGTGATTGACAGTCTGGTCTTATGTTATATGTATCACACACCATGTACATACAGATAATAGCCAACATCAAGAATCAGGCCACCTGCATCTATGGCATGTTAGGATGGTTTAAACATCCAAGATGTAGCCTAATGCTTAGGCTTTTGGACCACGTGTGTGGCTTCCCGTTGTGTTTTTATGGCTTAGGAAAACAGTGTTCCTCAAACATCCGCATCAAGGTCCGAGACAGGCCAGGTTTGCCAGCTCGCCCCGCTACTCCACAGGTTAATTAACTGTTGCTAAGCCGGAGCAATTGGCCGAATTAGGACATCAGCATAGACACTTGAAAACGTGGCCAGGCTCGGCCCTTGAGGATGAAGTGTGAGGAGCCAGTGATTAAACATTAAGATACCCCAAACTAGTTCCAAACGCATCATTTACATTTAGGCCATCATTGACTATTCGATTAAAATGCACAGGCAGCCACTTACCAGCATGAGGATCTCTTCCTGTTGACGGGTGAAGATAGTGGGCGCCATCTTTATGCTTCTTCCAGGCAGCAGATAAGTGAAACCCCAGCGGTTTCCTGGTTCCGCTCGAACGTACGTTCGTACGAGCGCGTAGTCGTGCGCATAGGCGTCACACGCTGGGCTCATTATTTAAAGGTCCCTGCACCCAAAGCTCATTCTCTTTGAGCATTTGTGTACGATGGCACCAAAAAAGGCGATGAGCAAGCGACCCCAGCCAAGCAAGACCGCGGAGGGCCCCACAACAAGGTCCCAGCAAGCTGGCCGAAAACTGAGAGCCAAGACTCCCACCTCGGCCCCACCAAGGGACCCTGGACCCTCAGGTACCAAAAAAAGGGGCCCCAAGCCCCGTGCCCCTCCTGCAGCCAAAAAGCTGGCAACTGCAGCACCCACCACCTCTGCCCCCAGAACAGGCAGCACCAGTGAGCCCACACCGGCCATGCCTTCAAGTAGGGCAGTTCGGAAACCCATGCCCCGCAGCAGGGCCCGAACCCCATCCAGGGCCCGAACCCCATCCAGGCCCCGAAGCACAGCCAGAGGCCGAAGAACCCAATCCAGGGCACGAAGCCCAGCCAGGGCCCGAACCCCATCCAGGCCCCGAAGCACAGCCAGAGGCCGCAGATCCCAAACCAGGGCCAGAAGCCCCTACAGGGCCCGCCGAACACAATCCAGGGCCAGAAGCCCATCCAGAGGCCGCAGATCCCAAACCAGGGCCAGAAGCCCCTACAGGGCCCGCCGAACACAATCCAGGGCCAGAAGCCCATCCAGAGGCCGCAGATCCCAATCCAGGGCCAGAAGCCCCTACAGGGCCCGCCGAACACAATCCAGGGCCAGAAGCCCCTACAGGCCCAGAAGAACACCATCCAGGGCCAGAAGCCCCTACAGGGCCCGCCGAACCCAATCCAGGGCACGAAGCCCCGACAGGGCCCGCCAAACCCAATCCAGGGCCAGAAGCCCCTACAGGCCCAGAAGAACACCATCCAGGGCCAGAAGCCCCTACAGGCCCAGAAGAACACCATCCAGGGCCAGAAGCCCCTACAGGCCCAGAAGAACCCAATCCAGGGCCAGAAGCCCCTACAGGCCCAGAAGAACCCAATCCAGGGCCAGAAGCCCCCGACCTGGCACCAGCCGGGAACAGAGCCCCCGACCTGGCACCAGCCGGGAACCTAGCCCCCCAAGAGGGCCCCGAATTGCCCCCATGACCACATCTACACCTGGAAGTTCGGTGGCCAGCCACGCAAGAACACCCAGTCCCTTGGCCAGTCCAGTCCAGTCATTGGGAAGCCACCAATCCGGCCATTCCCCTACCCAGCCCCAGGCCATAATGTCACCACATGTGTCTGCACACATGGAGGAGCAGCCAAGCCAACCATCTGGCCGCACATTGCGCCGCGGCCAGTTGAGTGGGAGATTCTCCCATGACCAAAATATGGCATTGGCTAGTGGCCTTACATTATACTATGACGAGCTATATGGGAGCAAATCCAAACACACCACCAAGCAGCGCAAGATGGAATTGTTTGAAACCATCCTCCGACAAGTAAATGCAGCGGGGGAAGAGAGGAAAGATGTGTCCCAAATTCAGAAGAAAATCTCTGATCTGAAGTATGCTGTACGGCAAAAAGAAATTAAAAGGCATAATTACAGGTAACTAAATGTTTACGCTAAATCGAATGTTTGGGATGTACTGTATGCACCTTTTCTGAGTACCAAACGATTTTCTCTTTTCAGCCTGAAAACTGGCGGTGGCTTTCCATCTAAATTGGAGTTTACCCCTGCTGAGGAGATTGTGCTTGGACTTCTCCATCCGGTCGCGGTCGGTGGACATGCTGGTCTAAGGGACACAGACTCACCGACCCGTACCCACGGTGAGTACTCTTAAATCTGCATGTTTGGCTGTTTGCTAAATAATCTACAGTTCACTAGTAACAAGCTAACGGGATGCCCCTATGGTTTGCCTTGCTTGGCCTCGCACTACTGTGGCTGTTTGTGTCCTCTTTTTGTCCCTGGGAATCACACATTTAGGCCCACAGCCATTATGGCAAAGTTCAAATGTCCAATTGGATTGTTAAAGTCATGAAGTTTCGCAAGATAAGTGAGATATTTGGAATCAATCACAAAACACACATCATTATGTATGGGTTGCCTTTTGGTTGTGTGAGTTGTGTTTGAGTTAACAATTTAATTAGCCACCCACAAACATATCTGACCTAGAGCAGCGACACTCAACTGGCGGCCCGGGGTCCCAATGCGGACCTTGGCACCACATTCAAGGACCCCTGCCCAGACAGCCCTGCACTCAGTTACTTCTGTGTTGACGTGCTCAGAGCTGCCCCCTTGATCGGCCATGTAGTGGTTGGTCTCCTGCCCAATGTCATGGCTCCCTGAAACATAGCATTGCAATATGAAGTACTGCACAGGAAGTGGCATTGCAAGGTACACAGTAACTTTTTAAAAATTTCTCTGGCCACAATCGTGTCCCGCTGCCCCTGCTCTGGCCCATCTGCCACAGTCCCCCCATGCCCCCCCCCACATAAGCCCCATACATTTGTAACAGATTGGCTCCATCCATCCCATCACCATCAATACGTTAACTCCCCCCTTTAGCCATCCAATCCCTGTCCCCTCAGCTCTGGCCCATCCAGCCCAGCAAGGGCAAGCAGCCTTTATTAGTTGGCACTTTGAAATCTCCAGCCCCTCCACCAGTGTATTTATTTTTAACTAGACACCCCCTGCGTCAGCACCATGGCCAGACATTCACCTCTCACCACATACCTTGAAATGGGCGTTTCAAACAATTGTTTGAGTACCCCGGACCTAGCGAATGGTAGGCTAAATCCAAAAATGTGCCTTGAAAGTTGTATGCTGACTGGGTACACTTCATGACTTAGAACTGAGGTCACTTAGCAGTTTTTCAGAGCCATTGCACCTATGTAAACTTGCGTGTGTTTGAACAAAGGTCACCATTGCTCTAGAGTTGAAAAATATTACAAATAGAGCTATATTTGATTACCTATCCTAAAAAAGGTTATGTGTGTGTGTTTACGTGGTTTGTTTTTCTCTTCTTCAGCCCAGCATGATCCCTCAGCAAGGGTAAACTCACCCCCCAGTTTGGTTATGCCTACCAGGTCCGTACAGCATAGGAGCCCAGATCAGAGATTTTCGGTAAGTTAATTTAGTAGCATAAATACTAACAAGTGCTTAAGAATGTGTTAAACTGTTGAAATCCAAAATTTGGACGCCAACTTAGCCTTTTTTTTTTGATATGTCCCTACAGACCCGCACACTCATGGAAGAGATCCAGGACATGGAGGAAGATGATGATGTCTCCGTACAGGGCACGTCGGATGAACTCCCCCTGGGTCCCAATTTGGAACTGCTCCATAATGTTTCTCTGGCCAATCCTCAGCAGCAGAGTGAATCTCCATCCATTGTGCTTGCACATGGGGAGACTGACACTACAGTCCCCAGTGTTCACTCTGCTGCTGAGGATTTGCAAAGCAGGCCGGTTGCTGTTGAGGGTACGACACCACGCGGCAGGGCACGCCCAAGAGCCAGGGTAATTGTGCGGCGGACGCCATTACGCCGCCCCACAATTTCCCAGGGGAGGCAGAGTGCCCTGCTTCAATTATGGACCCAACAAAGGGACTCTTATGACGCCCAGCTCGTTACAGAGCGTGAGCAAAGGCATGCCGACATGGTGAACATCCATACCAGTCTACAGGGCATCCTCGCGGAGTTGCGTACCCTCAACAGCAACGTGGCCAATGCAAGTAATGGCATCCAGTCAGCCATGGCTGAGATGACCAATATGCAGAGAAACATTGTGGAGCAGTTTCAAATTCACAATGCTGCCATGGCCCAGGCTAGGTCCCATTCCCATGGACCTCCACCTGGACCTCCACCTGGGTATTATGGGCAGCCACCCTATTAAGCCATGGGTGTGTGGGACATCTTTTTTCTTACCCCCCACTGTATTTACTTGTCCTTTGAGGTTTCAAACAATCCATTTTGTGTTGCTCTGGCAGGTTGTGTTTTGTATTTGCTCCCATATAGCTCCTTAGAGTAATGCTTAAGGCCACTAGCCAATGCCATAGGTCTATGTGGAGTTTATCTGGCCACTTATGGCTTTACCTATGTATTTGGTTGGTGCTCCTCCTGTTTGCAGACATGTTTGTGTGACATTATGGCCATGCCCAAATATCCCTGGGCACAGGCAATATTAATGACTGGACTAGGCTGGCCTTTGGACTGGGTGTCCTTGTTTGGTTGTGCCACTCACTTCCAGGTGTAGATGTGCTCGATGTTTTTTTTTAATGTTATCCATTTGTTACCACAGATGTATGTGGACTGATTTGTGTTAAGCACTATAATTTTTCCTTTTCAAAGTAAAACAAAAAATTCACTTACAATACTTGTGGCGTTTTTAGTGGGAAGACATTTTTAACAGCTTGGGCTAAACCAGATAATTTTGGTTTGAAGAGGTGTAACAATGCAAAGCTAAAGCTAAGGAAACTACATGAAATACATTAGGCAACAATTAAGGTCTAAATGTTTTACTTAGAGGTAATGCCACATTACGGCAAAACAACATATGTAACAAAAAGGATAACACAGACATACAGAATGGTGAGACAGGGAAAAAAGTTAAGTAAAATGCTGGCTGATCAGGTTGGCTCGAACAGATTGGCCAGACTCACTGGGGGGCCCCTCAAAATTCTCGACTTCATCCTCGACGGCTGAAGAGGGCAGGCTGTCCACATAACGTGGGACACGTTCCATGATGGCAAAATTGTGCAAAACAGCACATGCCATTATAATGTCGATCACTTTCTTGGGATCATATTGCAGGGCCCCCCCAGTATGGTCAAGGCAACGAAAACGTGTCTTCAGCAGACCAAAGGCCCTCTCCACAACAGCCCGGGTCTTGCGATGCGCACGGTTATACGCTTCCTGAGAGGCATCCTGGGGCCGCAGCACAGGCGTCATGAGCCAGGGTAGAAGTGGGTACCCGGAATCACCTTAAACAGAGAATTAAATGTAATCAAAATTAAAAAGGCAACACAACCAACACCAAAAATTTCACAGATATCATAATGATGTAAGGTAAAGTGTTCCCAAAAAAAAACAGGGCACATTAGGGCCCCCAAAAATTGCACTAAGGTATAACCTAAATAAAAATGGCACTTCTATATACCAATTAATTAACAAACATCTGCACGGCCAAGGGTATTTGTATTTTACATATATTTGTAGTTTTCAGACATGTTACAATTAGGATGCTGCTGAGGGCCTATCCACATTTCTCTTGAAACTACAATGTATGCAGTTTAAGTCCACTTTGACATTTAACGACCAATAGTACAAAAGGAGCCAAATGTCAAAGATCCCTATCCACATTTCACTGGAAACTACAATGTATGAAGTTTAAGTCCACTTTGACATTTAAAGACCAATAGTACAAAAGGAGCCAAAGGTCAAAGATCCCTATCCACATTTCACTGGAAACTACAATGTATGCAGTTTAAGTCCACTTTGACATTTAAAGACCAATAGTACAAAAGGAGCCAAAGGTCAAAGATCCTTGGGTATAAACTCCAAACCAATATATTTAGGGACAAGGAACTTACAGACATCCTAACTAAAGGGAAAACATTCTGAAGGCCAAAGCGAGACAAGGATTTTTTGGGTAAGTTCCTAATATATGAGCCAAGAAAAAGGCAGTTGGACGCTTATGTAAAGTTTTCCAAAACAAACATATCACCAAATACAAGATTAATGCCACATTTAATAACACACAAATAGGACACACTTACCAAGCAGCCATGCCCCCGAAAATTCACCTGCCTCAAATCTCCGAAACAACCCAGATCGCCGGAGGATATAGGAGTCGTGGGACGATCCGGGGTAGCCGGCAAGGACACTCATAAACCGCATATCCGGACCAACCACGGCCTGGACATTAAGTGAGTGTCCCATTTTACGATTCCTTAAGGCAAAAACATACAAAAAGGGTAATTGATATTTGACCAAAACTAATAAATTAACCACAAAACATGTCTGCACTCTATTGGGAAAGACTAATGAAAAGCCGAGATAAAGCAGCTACACAAATGAGGGATAAACAAATATGCTGCCGCAAAGGAAAACAGGTTACATGACACGTTGGGCAACATAATAACCAATCTCAATACCTATATATATACTCGTCGGCTGCCCTAGGTACGAGTGCCACATGTGTGCAGTCAATTGCACCAATAACGTTGGGCATGTCGGCCACATTATAAAACCCAAGCTTAATGGCGTTTCTGGCTGCCATATCATCAGGAAAATAAATATATTTTTGAGTTATAGCAGCCATGCCTTCCAAAAATTTAGACAGTGCGCGGCTCAGCGTAGGCTGTGACATCCCCACAGAGAGGGCACCCAGCCTCTGGAACGAGCCGTTCGCCAAAAATTGCAGGCAGCCAAGCATCTTGGTCATACCTGAAATTGCATGCCCCTTCCTTGTGGTGCGGGCTAACCATGGCCGCAGCTCACTATATAATTTATGGAGGGAAGCGCGATTAAGCCTGGTCAGCTCGAACAGCTCAACATCATTCATGCTATCGATGTTCATGCGACGACGCAGGGGCAATCTGCTCTCAGACATCTCGATCAACTCAATGCCAAAAAGCATAAGCCCTTGATGTGCCACAAACTCGCTCCGCTCCATCCTACTCCCGAGGCCAAATAGCTGCCGGCAAACATTTCGTAAAGCAGCTCTTTAATGGGCTTCAAAACAATTAGCAATCACCTCTCTGAATTTGGCGCAAGCCCATGTGAAGGACGTAAAAAATAGGATCGGACGCAAATAATACGATTTGGACGGGAAAAACACACGAACTAACGCAAATTATACGATTCTCGTACGAAATGCGTATGTTCATATACGTCTATGCGCGAACGATCGTGCGAATACGAAATGGCCAAAAAAACAAGAAAAAATGACAAACACCCACCCAAACTTACGATTCTCGATACGAAATCAATTAACTTTTGCTCTTTGAATCGAGGGGTATATGCGTATGCAAAGTAAATACGCCTGCTTAGGCATGGAACTTTTCTAGCAAAGCAGCTGAAAATCATCAAGAGTTTGCAATTTCCCGGTTACCGAGATCAGCTCCCAAAAAAAACAAGCATTCATGGGCAGGCTCTGAATCAGGCCCTATGTGTATGAGCCCCATAGTTGGGACATGCACTGCAGCTAGTAAACTACAGATCTACTTACTGGGAGTTGCCGACTCCCATTCGCTGCACTACACAGTGGAAGAGTCGTAGCCTGTTAGTGTCAGGAAGACCCCAGCCTCAATGTGTGCATCTGGCAAGTTAAGCTGAAAAAAATTATATTATTATTATTATAAATCTTTCTACATGTTAAACATGTTTGTTGCTTAATATTCATATATCACTAAGGGGTGGTTGCACTAGGTCCCTCCCACACCAATCACAAATTTCCCAGAGCAGCTTGCCACTTCTTTCAGTTTAACTAGCCAGGTGTATGCATAGGGGGTGGGGTCTGCCAGACACTAGCAGGCTGCTCACGGTAAGTAGCTTTGTAATTTGCTATGGAGCTCATACACATAGAGTAGGGACCACACTAACAAAGTGTCTTGTCGTGGCAGTGTGACTTTTACATGTATCTGCAGATATATGCAACTAAATCTCAGTCTTTCTACCTGTTATACATGTTTGTTGCTTAAAGTGGACCATCACCCTCCCGTGATCGGCCCGGGAATCTATAAGATTCCCAGGCTGATCACCTCCCTCCCCGCGGGACATCCGAGATCGGGATGTCCCGTGGGGTGAAACCCCCCCAAACACCCCAAATCCCCTTACCTTGTCTTCGGCGGTGGCCGGCTGCCGCCGCCTCCCTCGCGCCCCTCTAGACGTGCGCGCGCCCGCGCCGGCCATCTGTGAATGGCCGGCGCGGGCGCGCGCGTCAAGAGTGACGCGCGGGAGGCGGCGGCGGAGGAGCCGCTTGTCCGCGGCTGTCAAAACGCTTGTCCGTCGGCGCTGGGAGCGGGGAGAGGTGAGTTTTTCGGGTGATTGGGGGGGTTTCACACAGCGGGGCACCCCGATCGGGGGTGCCCCAACGAAGTGGACCAAGACCCAGGATAGTCAAAATCCTGGGTGTTGGTCCACTTTAATACTCATATATCACTATGAGGTGGTTCCACTGGCTCCCTTGCATACCAATTACAAATTTCCCAGAGCAGCATGCCATTTTTTTCAGCTTAAAGTTGAAAAGACTTGAAAAAATCTTGAAAAAATCTACAGTATTTAGTATCTTCAAAAGTTTCAGAAAATCTGGAGAAATGTAACTGCACAAGGGACAAGGCAGACAGTCAATAATAGAAACTTGTAATCTATAAGCCTATAGCCTGCACTGCATAAAAAAAAAACCTCAAGTATACTTCCAGAAATCATTGTCTGTGAACAGAGTTTGACATCCAATGCACAAATGTAAGTTAAAGCTCTATCATTTAAAAAAAAAGCCATATACCATCACAATTCTGCCAGCACCCTAAATAAGAGGCATAATTAAGGGGTGATTGCCCTGAAACACGTAAACTGAGGGGGCTGCACAGCATACACTGTCAGCACAGGACTTTTCTTTCATTTAAAACAGATAAAAGATAAAAAAGTAAAATTTATGTTTTAGGGCTACTTGGTGAGCTAGACAACAATGTATACTATATTTTCCAGGCCAAAGCTCATTTAAAATGCCAAGTTCAAAACTTTTCTGTACTCAGATGAATCAAAATGTGAAAAGGTTCATGGAAACCATCAAAGCCATCTCTTGCAGACTTGTAAGGAAAAGCACATTTGAACTTAGTATCAGAACAACATTCAAAAGCCTTCATTTGTTTTGGTATGGGTTGCATTAGTGCCTATGGTATGAGCAGCTTACACATCATAAAATGCACCATCAATGCTGAGCAACATATAGAGGTTTTACATTTACAGCAACATATATTACACTACCTTATAGGGGATGGATGGCTGTGGTCATTAAACTAACTTGTGGGAGCCACCATGATGATACTCCATGGTATTCTGCTTCCAGGTGCAGAGAGAGACTGTGAGAGAAACTTTTTAAACACATGAACAACAGGAGGGATGAATCAATTAATGAGATTGGAAGCCGGTTTTACAGTGAATCTATTACTGTTGGGGAGGGCAATCGATTTCATTATTGGAGTCACAGATGCCCAATTGGAGAGGAGATATATAAGGTAATACTTATTAGTATACAGCTTACTATACCCCAAGGAAGACACTTACCACCAGTGAGTAAAGGATCGCTGCCAATTAAGGGTGTCAGAGCCTAACTAGTAAAACTATCAAAAAAAACTATCAAAACCCTTCCACACACAAAAAACTGGTTACACAGACTAATGGCTAGCTCTCAAAATTAATTGGCTTTGTTGAAAAGTTGAGAAGGTATCAAAAGTATACATAACTATTTGAGGACAATGGCACTTCTTAAATCCCATCGACCCCACTAGCCTCCCCCCACCCAGTAAAAAGCACAACATTGCCAAGAAAAAAAAAATGATAAAACACTGCATAGGACTTTTACTCCCACCTGCAAACCCACACTCATTCAGCTGGCTATCACGCACATCTAAAGGGAAATGGGAAAATTAGGAGGAGGAGAAGCAGGGCCAGGGCATCTGCACAATGCCAAAATGTCAGGTGTGCCTGATGGAGCAAACTCCACAATAAAATGATTTTTAATTTTACAAATGAAACACCTTGTCTTGCTCACTTGGAGTTGGCCCACACCGTGTACAACAACTGGCAACACAGAGAGGTTGATAATTAAACGCCACTAGAACCTGTGTGCCCGGTGTACCACAACAGCCTCCATTGTGTTGTACCAACATTATTAGGTGATGGATCCCATGAACACTGCAGCAAGTTCCCAGGCTATTTCCTCAGTTGGGGGATTGGGTGCAGCCAGGTGTGAGATTCAAATTAATATATTAATAAAATCTACCCAGACCCCGCCATTAATTTTGAAGAGCTGTTAGAGGGCTAACAATAGGTTTTGTCCTGGAGAAGAGACATCATCTGCTCACTCCTCTAGCGGATACATTTTTGAGGAATGGGGTATCCCACCTCCAAGGTAAGCAGGTGGTCCCATCTCCCTGGACAAAACATGTTGCACTCCCTCCAACAGACCACCCTCGGGATTTTTCCTCCTTCATTTACACCGTCATGCAAAAAAAAATGCCAACGACCCTGTCTGCCAATCATTGTCACCACCCCTCCACACACACATACCATACGTAATCTATCATACAAGGACATACATAGGTTTCACAGGGTTGAAAGTCATAGTGAGCCCCCCACCCAGTCCATTGCTGCTGCTGCCACCATCTCCTCTTAGATCCAGACTTCTGGGTCCTGCTGCTGATGCCTCCCCTTGCTTCATGCTTCTGCATCCTGCCATCACTGCCTCCTCTTCTGCCACTCTGGGGTCCCTGTTGCTGACCCCAGCCACTATGGAAGTGCCTGCAGGTGGCCCTTGAAGTAACATGGCCTCACATAAAAACTACATACCCACTTAGCCCAGTAGTCAGCTGTACACCTCTCACCACCCCCAACCAGATAAGCAGTCAGACTTACACCCCTTACCACCTCACCCAGCCATTAGCCTTACACTCCCCACCCCCACAAGTAGTGTCTGCTGGCACTGCCAGATGCCACACAGAGATAGCCTATGCACTCCCGTCAGCTCTGTCCCATCTATCCTTGTCCCCTATGCTCTGTCACATCCATCCCAGTCTCCATAGCTCTGCCCAATTAATCCCTGTCCCCTCAGCCATGCCCCATCCATTTCTCTCTCCTCAGCCCTGCCCCGTCCATCCCTGTCCCATCAATTGTACCTCTATCCATCCCTATCATCTCAGCTTTTCCCATGAAATCTCTGTTCTCCTGGCTTTACCCATCTACCCCACTTCCTTTTCCCCCAGCTCTGCCCATACATTCCCATTCTCCCAGCTTTGCCCATCCAATCACTGGCTCCCCAAATATGGGGAGTGGGTGTTAGTGTCAGATGTCTCTCTAGGGACACTACTCAAACAGTTATCCACTGCAGTAATGGCAGAGAGGGAACAGTAATGTTAGGATGGCGGCCTGTGGGCTTTGCCACCTGTACAGGGGCACCATTAGAATTTAAACTCTGCCACCTGTTACATATACATTCAAAGCTGTCCTAAACTCACTCTGGAACCCTAACCCACACTACAAACCCCCCCAAAAAAGGAAATCCTAAATCTTAAAAAAAACTTTAATGCACTGCATAAAGCACTGTTGAATACTGCACTGTCAGAAAGCAGCTGCATCAGAGGCGTCTCTGTTGTGTTTGGCTCAATCATTAGCAGCAGGTATCCCCGGAATGGAGCCACGACCTGCAATTGTGACATGGGAGCAGTAGAATGGTAAACGATTGTGGGCTTGTGCGGAAGGTTCACACAGTGGAGCTTCCCCAAGAGAGTCCTAGGCTACACATTTTATATTACAGACAGGGAGCTCCTTTGATTGTTAGGGCATGTAAGACTGTGGGTCGCTTAAAGGGTAATTCCACTTTTGCTGACATTTTTTAAAATTTCCATTATTGTGTGCCAAAATGTGCTAAGCTTATCTGCTATTTTTTTTTTCTTTTCTATGTTTTTTCAATACTGTGTTATAAAAGAAAACAATTTTCCCTAGCAACAATGTGTTTACTGGTGTGTTAAAAGTATAGAACACAAAACTTCCTAATTTTGGCTTGCTAATCATCTGATTAGCTAAGGAAGAGATGGCAGATTTAGCCCATTTCACTGTAATTCAACTTATTCAGATAGGAGGATCACAGTCTTGTGTTCGGTAGCTAAAGGGTTACAGGCAGTGTTCTCAGATGGAAGCGTCATTACTGCTGTGTGACTTAGCCAAAGTTGCTAAAAAGAGTTTGCCCGTTACATTGCAAGCATTCTGGGATAAGTAGTCAGTACTTTTTAATCAAGGCCAGAAAAAACACTCCCATCTTAGGATCATAGACACACAGGAATGCAGGGAACTTGGAGACAGCATGTTGATAAATAAATCTGGGGGCACAATCTTAACACAAATGATTCTTTTACATCCCAGAAAAAACAATAAGGCAGAACACAAAAAAAATGACAAAAAGGGAGTTTTCCTTTAAGGGCTGCCAGCGACCGTGCCCCCTTCATGGCTGTGGCCATTAATGTGGAACAAAACCCACCAGTGGTCACTGGCTTTTACCCGGGGCACCCCCAATTCAGGTTGCCCTGCTATGTGAAACTCAACAGATTGTCGCTATTCACTCACCTCCTTTTTGTTGCAATGGCACAAGCACGGGTACTTGTCCAATGAGAGCCATCTGCCATGCCTATGTCATTTGGCAAACAGCTCTCACTGTTGTGTCTGTCCCAACCATTCAGATAACAATCAATGAGAGCCGTTGCCGAATGACATAGTCATGGCAGGCAGCTATCATTGAACGAGAGCCCACGCATGCCCTATTGGAATGTGGAAAAGGTGACTGAATAGCGATGTTCTGGCTAGTTTAACAAAGTGGGGCATCCCAAATTGAGTCTTGCATGCCCCCCCCCATGATGTCAGTCCTTCACCTGAAGTAATGGCAGTTGAGGGGGCAAAATGGGCAATGCCAGTTTCAGCACAGGGCTGATGCCCCCTAAGCAGTGCAGGTAGACATGAAGGGAGGAAGTCAGTCATTTAGTAAAGCTGGGATGTGGTGCCCATGCAAAGCAGCAGTCTCTGGTGAAGGGCCACTAACATGCCATTCATAAGGCTCGATTCAGAGGCACATTCATCTGGACTTTCGTAGCTGTCTGTGAAAGTTTTTGTGTGTGCTTGTCTTTTTTTTGTTTTTTCATTCATTTTTCATTCGCACGAACGTTCGGGCAAATGCGTATATGCGCTTTCGATGGACGAATCTAAATCTGATCATTTGCGTTAGTTCGGCTCATTTTCGGATCTAAATCTGATCATTTGCGTTACTTCAGATAACTTAGGTTATTGGGATAGGTTTCCGTGTGATTCAGAGACCTGATTGCCGATGGACCTCTGCCCTATAAAACGGATTCTTTTTCGCTTCACTTACGGGTCCTTTGAGGACTCGGATTGCTATTGTTGAACATGTTTTGCGGCTATGTGGAGGAGTCTGAGCGCCTTCAGCTCCAAGGCATTGCATGTATCAGCATGGCAGAGGCCATAAATTGTATAGCAATGCATACCTGAATCAATACATTTCATGTATGCCTTATAAAAGCATTTTAATGCTGACCTTAATTAGTCCTTAGCATGTAAACCTTTATTTTCCCACACATCCATATAATTGTTATATTTTTTTTAGACTTATGTCCTTTGTTATTTATATTTGGATTGTTGAACTTGAATCTTAATTTGTTGTTGGAGTTATTGTTTTAGTTGGTTACCTTTGCTTTGTGTAATTTTTTTATATTTGGTTGCAGGAACCACAAGATGTGCCACTCGCACAACATACAAGCAGTGTTTGGTCCGGATATGCGATTCCTCAGTGTTCTTGCAGGGCATCCAGGGTCGTCCCATGATGCTTATATATTGCGGAGCTCCGGCTTATTTAGTCAGCTTGAGTCAGGAGAATTATCTGGTGGATGGCTCCTGGGTAAGTTTGCTCACATTCCATCAATCCATTTTCACTGTATGGCAATGAATATAGTTGATGACCCATGTCTTAACCTATGGCTGTTTTTAGCCCTTGCTGACATGTCAAACAATATTGTTGCTTAGAATGTGTATTTTATGTTAGTATTTTTAAATTCTTTCAAGGGATTCTGGATATCCGCTCCTGCCCTTGCTCCTGACGCTTTTGAAGTCTAGATTTAGGTGTTAGGACCATGCAGGGAAGGGGGGGGGGGCACTGCAGTATGACCCCAACAAGGTTATACCAATAATCTATTTTATGTTTTTTAACAGCGACCACACGTGCCAGAGTGGCACAACT
The DNA here is from genome assembly GCA_027917425.1 of Gastrophryne carolinensis. Lineage (NCBI taxonomy): Eukaryota > Metazoa > Chordata > Amphibia > Anura > Microhylidae > Gastrophryne > Gastrophryne carolinensis. The sequence goes on along the minus strand of CM051239.1, from coordinate 188,729,144 downwards.
GAGTACCAGGGTCCTTCAGTTGGTGGGCGAGATGCAGGAGCTGCGCGACTCATTGGGGACCACAGATGAAGAATAATGTTCTGTGGCCTGTCATTGCTACCGTATGTATATATTTTATTAGGTTTTATATGTTATTTTAATAATTTAAAATATGTTAAAAGTTTTATATTTTTTTAAATAAAAAAAAAAATTAAAGTTGTTAAATTGTTGAAACAATTTTACTTAAAAAAAAAACCCTGAAAAATGCCATTTAAGATTATTAAAAAAAAAAAAAAATGTCTCGGTGTCATTTCCTTTTCTAAATACATTTATTAAGGGTTGGTTACCACAAAACGAATGCAAAACACTAAATTTAGATATGAAGATTCACCAGACCACGAAGTGATTTAGGTAAGCTTTAGGTGTGAGAAATGGAAGAAGAATGAGACCGCAAAGTGATTTGGGTCAGTTTTAGGTGTGGGAAATGGAATAATATAATGAGCGCGATGTGATTTAGCTAAGCATTGTAGCAGAAGTGAGTGAACCAAATATGTAGGCGAGCACATTAATGAGTTACGTTTGTAGTGCGCAGGCGTAAGGTTGTAAAGATTTTCGTATGGACGATTATTTATAGAAAAAGGAATTCAGAATCTAACGGGAAACGTAAATGATTCGTGGGAGGAGACGATGGAAAAAGGGCAAAAACGAAACCCTACGTTGTAACATGAGTAACATAAACGGAAAATGAAAGCTTGAAAATGACATTCTCGTTGGCATACGAACGAACGGATACTTTACTGAAGGCTTGCGATGCATGCTTTGAATCACTCGTACACTCATACGCGAGCGGGATCAAAGCGAAAAAAATACAGATCGGCACAAAAACGAAAGTCTTTTTTTGTCTCTCTGAATCAACCCTATAGTTCAGGAAGGTCAATGGGGGTGCAGTGCCCGTGCACACAAAGCTTGCCTACCTCTTCCTAACTTTCTGCTTAATTCGTGGGGCGGCAATCAGCAGCAGTAGCAGCAGCCGCAGTGGGGCTCTGGGCTCAGAGGCAGGGGCATAACTACTGTCCAATGAGCCCCAGGGTAAACTTTGTTCTGCCCCCCAGCAAAGATTTGTCATTGGCAAATCAGGTTTGCGTACTATACCATACCCCCTGAACTCCATTTCAAACTCACCTCTTCCCAGTCCAAAGACGCATGCGCAGGCTTTTATCCAATCATACCGTTCCATGCATATTAAATGCTCGACAAACATGCTCTGTTTATATGCAGAGCCCAGCAATGGGAGTGAGAGCGGGCCACACCCCTTTCAGCGCTTGTGCTCCTGTCCCCAGCCCATCTGAGTGGCTAGGCATGGGAGTGCAGCCCAGCCCAGCCCAAAGGAACAAGGATGCGGCCAGCGCAGGAAGCACCAAGATGAGGTGAGTGCTGTGGCACCCCTTAGGGGTTTTCACACAGGGGAAATGCCAGCGGCCGTCACCTGATATTTCTACTCCTGGGTCAGGTGCATTTAGGCTCCTCCTCCTGGGCCTTCATCAGGGTGTACCTCTATGGCATTTAGCTATTTTATTGCATAATATTAGAATTGATTCAGAGCCCCTTTCTCAGCGTTTTTCTTGCTACAAAATGTAAAACCATGCAAAAATGAAAACATTTCACATAAAATCTGCAGAAAAATGGCTCTACTGAGTCAGACGAGGGGCAAAAATGGACGAGAACTGAAATTTTCAAGTAAATAAATGGTGATGGCTTCTAAATCAACCCTATTGTCTTTTTACTGGGGAGGGGGTGGAAGCCTCGTTTGGGATTTAAGAGGTGACGTTTTGGATTTTTTATTAAAACTAGTTGATTTTGAGTGCTAGCCACTAGTCTGGGTGTCTGTGTAACCATGTTTTGTGTGTGTGAGGATTTGTGTAGTTTTATTAGAATAGAATAGTTTTACTACAGGGCTTGTGTGTATTTTTTACTTTAAGTCTACTTTGAATATTAAAAATACAATTCTGTGATTCTCACCTGTAGAATTGTGTTCTCTTCTATATCCACTCCAGGCCGTCAGCTTCAGAAACGGATGAGGCGTGGACTGCAAGATAGAAAGCTGTGGCTCCTCCCGGCCCTATATACTTCCAGCTGTCCCACTACAATCCAGTCATTCAAAGAGCAGTAGAACAGCCGCCGGGAAGGCCAAGACATCTTAAGGGCCCTATGACTTGTTGCAGATGGAAGAAAAAATTGTTATCCCTTACCTTTCTCCGCTTATTTTCTTTCTCTTATTTTCATTTTTTTTGAATACTGAAAAACTATTTACATATATACAAGTTCCCCTGGGACTAGGCATCTAAGGAGTAGATACAGTAACCCAGCAGAAGGGAGTGTCTGATGGCCTTCAGTGGGTGTAAAAAATAAAACAATTACAGGTGAGAATCACAAAATTGTATTTTCTCTACCAATCCACTGCAGGCTGTCAGCTTCAGAAATGGATGGGACCTCCAAAAGCAGTGCCCTTACCTCAGGGTAGGATCTCAAAATCAATAAGCGTAAGCTACTAAACCAAACCATCTTAAGCTTACTACTGTCTGTAAAAACCTTCCCACCAAAAACAACATTTGCCGAAGCCCTAACATCTACCTTATAGAACTTGGTAAATGTATGAAGACCAAGTAGCAGCCTTGCATACCTGTTCCACCGAGACCTGGTGGAACGCCCAGTAGAATGAGCTGCAATATGAAAAGGAGGATTCTTTCCCTTGGCAGTATAGGTCCTTATTGCTGCCTGTCTAATCCAATGGCTGATGGTTGACTTAGATGGCGGAAGACCCTTCAGTGGCCCCTCAGCTATAACAAATAAGGAGCCTGACTTACGGGAGGCTTGTGTAGCAGAGATATAATATTTGAATGCTCTTACAACATCCAAAGAATGAAGGGCCCTCTTCTTAAGATTTGCTGGAGAAGGATATAAGGAGGGCAAATCTACCTCTTCATTAAGATGAAAGGGAGAAACCACCTTGGGCAGAAAATCCTGCTCAAATCAGAAGACAGCTTTGTCCTTATGCAACTCTAAATAAGGAGGCTTAACCGATAAATCCGCTATTCAAGAGACCCGTTGTACCGAAATAATTGCCACTAGAATGATGACCTTAATTGTCATTAAACTTAGTGATTCTTCTCCCAGTGGTTCAAAGGGAGCACCTTGCGGGGCCAACAATACCAAGTTCAAGTCCCAAACAGGCAGAATATGCTTACGTGGAGGGCGCACATGAATCACCCCCTGCAAAAAGGTCCTAATAAGCTTATTCTCGGCAATGGGTTTCTGAAAAAATATAGATAAAGCAGAAACCTGCAACTTCAGAGTGCTCAGTTAAAGCCCCTCATCCAGACCCCTCTGCAGAAATTCAACAATTCTGGAGACAGAAAAACTGTCTTTTTTGCGGGCCAGAGTCATGGTCTGAATAAACATTGTCGATAAACCCCTCTCTGTTAAAATTGAGGTCTCAATAGCCTGGCCGTCAAAGCTAGAACTCGTAAATTGGGCTGCCCCTGTGTGAGAAGATCTGGATTGCCAGGGAGACTCCAATGTTCGCCTCTCGTCATCCTTACTATGTACTATGTTGGAGAACCAGTTTCTCCTTGGCCAGTGAGGAGCCACCAAAATGGTTGGTACGCCTTCGCAAGCTACTTTCTTTAGTACATGACCTAGAAGTGGAAATGGAGGGAATGCATAAAGAAGCCTGAAATGTAACAAGGAAGGGTCAGTGCATCTGTTGCTATTGCTAGAGGGTCCCTGGACCAAGACACAAACTTCAGAACTTTCCAATTGTGTCAAGATGCAAAGAGATCTACATCCGGACGATCCCAGCATTTACAAACACCCTCTGACTGAGAGACCATTTCCCCTGGTTCAGGACTGTTCTGCTCAAGAAATCAGCCTGCAAGTTGTCCACTCCTGGTATGTGAATGTGTGAGGTCAGACCGAAAGGCAGAGGATCAGGATGTGGAGATATTCATCCTTTATATCCACTGTGGACATCCAATCTCCCAGCTGACATCACTGTGGATCTTAAAGACTCCATGCGAAAGTGCTTCAGTTGGACGAACCTGTAGAGGCCCTTGAGATCGAATATGGGGTGCACAGACCTGTCCTTCTTGGGGATAGTAAACAAATTGGAGTAAAACCTCTGGCCTCTCTCTCAGAACCTGATAAATTACTCCCATTTGTAAAAGGTGGGTAACATCGGTTCTCAAGGTTTCTGCTTTCACCGGATTTTGGGATTCCCTTGACCAAAGAAACCTTTGGGGAGGCTTGACTTCCAACTCGATCTTGTAGCCTGAGGATACCACCTCCTGTATCCACAGATCTGATACATGGCGCCTCCAAATGGAAGCAAACTACAGAAGCTGTCCCCCCGTGCTTGAGAGGGCTTAGCAGTTGGCTTTGACTTATTCCGCCAAAAGCATCTTGCCTTGCTGTGGGATTTTGGTCTATTCCAGAATTCCCTTCGGTATCCCGAAGTGGCGGAACCTCTACTCCCACAAAAAGGCAGTGAATTGGAGGATTTGCAAAAAAAGGGGATAGACTTGCTTTTCTGTGGAAGTTTAGTAGACTTACCACCTATTGCCTCCGAATAATCTTCCCCCTAAAAAGAAGCCACATCTGCCGACCACTGTCTTAGCCATAATGAATGTCTTAATGCCACTAGTAGGGCTGGTGCCTAACCTAACCAAATCATCCATAACGGAAATTACAAACTTATTAATCTCCAAACTGGTCTTAAACAACCGGGAACATGAGCCATTTGAGTGACCACAAGACCGGGTCTTAGAAACCAGTTGTTTTAACAACCTTCTGCTTGCCATAGATGCTATGGAAGTGGCGCTGGTCATAAAACTGACCCTATAATAGAAAAAGCATGACGTGCCAACTGATCAATGCGCTTCTCCCCTGAATCCTTCAAACAGGCACTATCAAAGGAAGGCATAACAGTAGTGTTAGAGAGCCCCGAAACTGGAGCATTCACCACAGAAGGAAGAGACCATCATTTAATCAGATCCGAGGGAAAAGAATACTTAGTATCTTAGGAATGGGAGGGAGCCTATCCGGCTTTTTCCATTCTTTCTGGACAAAATTGGAAAGATGAGTCTGCTCAGGAAATTGCAGCCTCTGCCTTTCTGGCTTGAATAAGTTTCCTTTCTTCCTCTTGGGAATCTTAGGAGGCGAAGTGTGCAGAACCTCTAAAATGAAACCAATGAGGCCCTCCATATGATCCCTGAACAGAGAACCCTCTTGAGAAGAGGAAAACTGTCTTCCTTACTAGAAGGAAGCTCACCCTCAGACAACTCCTCCTCCTCAGAGACTATGGATGCATACAAATCATCCTCAGGTTCAGAGGAAACTAAATGTTTCCTCTTTTCCAAAGCTTTCTTGGGGGCCACCGGTGCTAGCTGCATTTCTAGGCAAGCCAACCTTTCATCAATGTCCAGCTGGACACTGTCCTGCCGAGGCTGAGCTACCAGAGAAGCTCTAAGGTTCTGAGGGTCCAGCATCAGCAGTCAATGAAGGAGCAGTCCTCCTCCCATGATCAGCCAATATCAATTTAGCATACTCTGGGCAAACAGTACTGTAATTGTCCAAAGGCAGGGATAACCCTGTCTGTTAAGGTACCAGATCCGCTATCCCCAGATGCCTCCGTCATGGTGAATTATAACAGTCTAAATAACCCCAAGGGCCTAAGACCAAAGTATATGTAAGTACTCGATAGTCACAAATGACTACTCCAAGACTCTAGGAGGAACTACAACCAACTATCCCTCTTCCCACAATCTACAAAACAAAAGAACAATAATAATTAAAATAACAATAATAGTAATAGTAATATAAATAACCACATTTATAACACTCGCAATCCGTTGCAGGTACTATGCCCGGGCTTAGAGTGGTGCCTTAAGATGGCCCCTGCAGCCCATACTCTGGAGGCAGGTGGCAAGGCTGCAGGACACAGGCTGATAATCTCCGCTCGCTGCTAGGAGGCCGCAAGCCCCAGGCCAGCGAGCAATACTGCTTCACCGGCGAAAAAGAGCATGATGTTCTCCCTGGAACGGCTGACAAAGACTGAAGTGGCAGCCACGCCGCAAGCTACTTCCTGCTGCTTGACTCTGCCCCCACTATGTTCCCACTCCCTTAAAGCAAAAGGGCTTGAAAATTCAACATTTCAAATAAATAAATAAATAAAATATAAGCCTCGATTTAGAGACACATTCGTCTGGACTTTCGTAGCTGTCTGTGTATGTTTTTGTGTGTATTTGTCATTTTTTTTTGTTTTTACGTTAGTTTTTCCATTCGTATGTTCGTTCCCGCTAATGCGTATATGCGCTTTAGATGGGCGGAACTAAATCGAATCATTTGCGTTAGTTCGGATAATTTTCCCATCCAAGTCTGATATTTTGCGTTCGTTCAGATAACTTACGTTATTGGTATGGGCTTGCGTCTCATTCAGAGAGCTGATTGCCGAGGGACCACCACCCTATAAAACGGTTTCATTTGCGATCCACTTACGGAACCATTTTGCACTCGGCTACCTTGCTTTTGACCATGTTTTGCGGCTTTGTGGAGGAATATGAGTGCCTTCAGCTCCAGGGCATTGCATGTATCAGCAGGGCCGAGGCCAGATTGCACCGGCAACGCATGCATATTGATCGCATGCATGATGTTGAGCTGTTCGAGCTGACTCAACTTAATCGCGCTTCTCTCCATAAGTTGTATAGTGAGCTGCGGTCATGGTTAGCCCGCACCACAAGGAAGGGGCAAGCAATTTCAGGTATGACCAAGATGCTTGGCTGCCTGCAATTTTTGGTGAATGACTCATTCCAGAGGCTGGGTGCCCTCTCCGTGGGGATGTCCCAGCCTACGCTGAGCCGCGCGCTATCCAAGTTTTTGGAAGGCATGGCTACCATTAGTCCAAAATATATTTCATTTCCGGACGACACGGTAGCCTGGAGCGCGCTTAAGTTGGGTTTTTTTAATATCACCGACATGCCCAACATAATGGGTGCGAGTGATTGCACCCACGTTGCATTGGTCCCTCCAGCAGCCGACGAGTACATCTATAGGTAAGTTAAATCGGTCATTTTGTTATATAGTTTAGACAAACTGTATTGTAACTATCTATTAATCCCTCCTTGTAAAGTGTCCCGGTGCCCCATGTGACCGTGTATCGCTTAATCCCTCCTTGTAAATTGTCCCTGTGAAACAGCTTACAGTGTATACCGTAATCCCTCCTTGTAAAGTGTCCCGGTGCCCCATTTGATCGTGTATAGCTTAATCCCTCCTTGAAAATTGTCCCTGTGAAACAGCTCACAGTGTATACCGTAATCCCTCCTTGTAAAGTGTCCCGGTGCCCCATTTGACTGTGTATAGCTTAATCCCTCCTTGTAAATTGTCCCTGTGAAACAGCTTACAGTGTATACCATAATTCCTCCTTGTAAAGTGTTCCGGTGCCCCATTTGACCGTGTATACCTTCAGCAATGTTTTTAATGTAGGCCTTAGCCAAACATTTAAATGTGGACCTTAATTAGTCATTCGAATGTTAATCTTTATTTTCTCCAACATACATATACTTTTTGGGTTTAAAACTACTTATGTAATTAGTGCTATTTGTATTGTCCAATATGTTTTTTTGAGGGTGTTAGGAGTTAGTGTTTGAGTAGTTTAACTTGCCTTGCTAATATTGTTTTTTTTTTCTTTTTTTCCCAGGAACCGCAGAATGGGCCACTCACTGAATGTGCAAGCAGTGGTGGCCCCGGACATGCGGTTCCTTAGCGTGCTCGCCGGGTATCCAGGCTCATCCCATGACGCCTACATTTTGCGGAGATCTGGATTATACCGCCGGTTTGAGTCTGGAGAATTATCAGGTGGATGGCTACTTGGTATGTTTCCGCAATTTACGTCATTCCCTTTTCACTGTATGCCTATGAATATAGTTGATGACCTATGTCTTAACCTATGGCTGTTTTGAGCCCTTGATGACATGTTAAACCGGACCTTATCCATGAGCTTTAGCAAAGCACAAACCCTTATAAACTGATTCCCCACCATTTCCAAATAATATATTTCTAGTTTTTAGTAACTTACTTATTAGTCTTTCCCCCACTCGGCTGCAATTCTGTTCTTGACTTTATGATAGGGTCGGGCCATCTTTGCTCAGATGCATGACACTTACTGAGGAGAGGAGAGCGGGATAAAGTGCAGGGGGCGGATTAGAGCTGTGCTTTGCTCAGACAAAGCAAAGCTGGGGTCCTGAAAAGGTCAGACATCCCAGAATGCAGAGCAGCACAGTCATAAGCCACTTCCTGTTTGCAGGCTGCCTGATTTGCCCTGAGCCGCCATCTTTGATGTTTAAAGGCTCATAACATGAAGTAGATGCTGGTAGGATGTGTTTTTAGGTGAGCAATCTGTATGTACAGGGTGTGGCTAACATATAAGATAGGCTCTTAGTCAGGGTGAACGACCACTTGTAAAAAAAGTTTTTGCTTATCCTTTCAGGGGATTCCGGCTATCCGCTACTTCCCTGGCTGATGACGCCCATCCTTCGGCCACAGAATGCGGCCCAGGAGGCCTACAATCGTGCGCACCGCAAGACCCGTGCCGTTGTGGAGAGGGCCTTTGGCCTGTTAAAAACACGCTTCCAATGTTTGGACCATACCAAGGGGGCACTCCAGTATGACCCCAACAAGGTCATAGACATCATACTGGCCTGCTGTGTCCTCCATAACTTTGCCATCATGCAGCGTGTCCCCTGGTATATGGATCTGCCCCCCCTCTCCACCCAGCCAGGACCCAGCTGAGAACTACCCTGGCACACCTAGTGCCTCTGGCCTAGCCGTGCGGGCCAACTTGATCACCACCCATTTTGCATAATTTTTTTTTCATTGGTTTGTTTGCTGAATTTAATTGTTTCTTCTGACTTTGATTTCCCTTTGTGAAGGCTTTTTAATTTGTTTCAAAAAATTAGTAATGCATTAATTACTAAAACATTTACACCTGATCTGAGCCTCATGCATTTTTTTTCACATGTTTGTTTTTTAAAACATTCAGTAATCTCAAAATAACCCAAACATTAATGCATCAACTTAGTCAACAACAGCTAAATTCACATTCAATATATTTTATTGAAATATGAAAATTTGGAGTTGAAGGGCACTCGCAGACTTCATGTACATACATAGTAAAACAGAAATATACATTGGGGCAGACTCATGGCCCCTAGCAATTGGCCACATCCAGGAGTGGTAAAGTTACGAACTCCAGGCCGAAGTTTCAACGCCCAATAACATAAACATACATAGGGAGCAACCATTTGCAGGCGAATATTTGGCCAGTAATACATAGGGCCACATACACACCCTCTGCTGCTTGGCCACATTTGCCACAGGCACAGGTGGAAAGCAGCCATACCTATGCCACATCCACGCCTGTAAGTTAGTGGGCCACCCAAACAATAACCCCCAGTCCGAATGCCAGTCCAGTCCAATCTTTGCCATGGTCCAAGGTAGTAGTTTCCCAGCCAAGAATGTCCCCCAATCTTGTCAACAAACAGGATGAGCCAGCCACAATTTCATTAGGCCCAGCTTGAGCGGCAGCTTCAGTGAGGCTTTAGCTCAGGTATTGGCTAGTGGGGAATGTCAGCACTCTAATGAGCTATATGGGTGACATTCAAAATCAGGGACCACTACCGCATTTAACACACTCTGTATCGAATTATTGACCATGGTATTAACAAAAAATTACTTTCTGTATGAGGATAAATATTATCTACAGCTTCAGGGAATTATCTTGGGGTCGAATGTGGCGCCGTCCTACGCCAATCTTTTTATGGACCGCTTTGAGAGGACCTTTGTATACAATGTGAGTCTCTGGCTTAGATTTATCGATGACATTTTTTTCTTATGGCAGGGCTCCGAGACCGACTTACAAACCTTTACAGGCGACCTTAACCACAAACTACCTACAATCAGCTTCACCTTGGAATACAGTAAAACTCAGGTACATTTTCTTGACGTTATGATAGTTTTGGACAATCACACCATGACCACTGACTTGTACCGTAAACCAACCGACCGGACAACTTATCTTCATCGGAAAAGCTTTCATACAGAATCCCTTAAAAAAAGTTTACCATTTAGCCAATTTGTGAGATTAAGAAGGATCATTTCCGATGACACCACCTACCAAGTTAGATCTGATGAGCTGATTAACGAATTTATGACACGAGGATACTCATTTGAAGAACTAGCAACGGCTAGGGAGAAGGCTAGAGAAAAAGACAGGTCACAATTATTACAACATAATCCACACAATAGCCCCAAACGCATTCCGGCGATTCTAACTTTTTCGGCCCTCTCCCCTAGGATTGAACAGACCATAAGGAAACATTGGCATGTCATAGGGAGTGATCCAAAACTCACCCAAACATTTTCAGAACCACCAATGTTTGTACGCAAAAGACCTAGAAACGTACATGATAGTCTAATTAGAGCAGATACATATAGCCCTAAATCCCAAATCCAACAACATCATACATGGATGCCACCATCCTCAGAGATTCAAGGGATGTTTCGCTGTGGAAGTTGTGCACAGTGTAACGCTGTAATTAAGAGCAATACATTCTACCATCCTCAATCTTGTAGAAAATACATGATCAAACAATTTTTCAATTGCAACTCAACTCATGTTGTATACTTATTAAAATGTCCTTGTGGCAAGATATATATTGGGAAAACCACTAGGGCATTGAAAACAAGGATTAGTGAGCACCGCAGTGCAATTAGACGAGGGGATATGGAATCCCCAGTTGCCCGCCACTTCATGCAAATGGGACATCAGACATCCCAGTTACGTTTCATGGCCATTGATTATCAACCAGCAGCAAGAAGAGGCGGTGATAGAGACAAGGCTCTTTTAAGGCGTGAACTTAACTGGATTTTCAATATAGATACATTGGCCCCTAAAGGCATTAAAGAGGAGCTAGACTATGCTCCATTTATATGATGACACTAGTGCTAATAACACACATTAGCCTTTTCGCAATCCTTAGGAACAATTCATGCTAAAAAAATTGTTTCTGCTATCATTTATTACATATCGATGATTGTGGGGGCATCCCACGTGGCTATTCCAGGTGGAGTGCCCTCTCAACGATTATTTAATCTACTATTGACCTTATAGATATTCTGATGCAAAGAATGTCCAGTTGGTTTGGATCCACTTTAAGGTTATTTTTCAATATCACTGACACATAGCACAAGACTCTTTTGAATGCATGACTTTAACAATTATGGTAACCACGATAATAACGAGTAGTGTGGCATAGCATGGGTTAATAATGCATTCAAAGAAGATCGCTCATTGGAATATGTTTTTCTTTTTCTTTTTAAATTAATCTTTAAATGTCTTTGTTTCAGACATGTGATTGACTACACATTTCGCTCGATTCAGAGAGACACAAATAAACTTCCGTTTAATGCCGTTGTCGTATCATTTTCAAAAGTTACCGCTCTCGTATGAGTGTGCGAGCGATTCTATGCATGCATTGTAAACCTTCGGTAAAGTTTCCGTCCGCTCGTATGCCAGAGTACGAGTACGAGGATGTCATTTTCCATCGAGACTTTTCAGGCAACAACGTAGCCTTTTGTTTTTGCCCTTTTCCCATCGTATCCTCACACGAATCCTTTACGTTTCCCGATAGATTCTGTTTCACTTTTACCCCAAAAAAACGTCCAGACGGAATCCTTACGATCTTTCGCCTGCGCACTACCAACTTAACTCATTAAAGTGCTTGCATACATATTTGACTCCATCACTTCTACTACAATGTTTAGCTAAACCACTTAGCGCTATCCTGCAGCTTCCCTTTTGAACCCTTAAAGCTCACCCTAACCACTTAGTACTATCCTGCAGCTTCCCTTTTGAACCCTTAAAGCTCACCCTAACCACTTAGCGCTATCCTACAGCTTCCCTTTTGAACCCTTAATGCTCACCCTAACCACTTAGCGCTATCCTGCAGCTTCCCTTTTGAGCCCTTAAAGCTCACCCTAACCACTTAGCGCTATCCTGCAGCTTCCCTTTTGAACCCTTAAAGCTCACCCTAACCACTTAGCGCTATCCTGCAGCTTCCCTTTTGAACCCTTAAAGCTCACCCTAACCACTTAGCGCTATCCTGCAGCTTCCCTTTTGAACCCTTAAAGCTCACCCTAACCACTTAGCGCTATCCTGCAGCTTCCCTTTTGAACCCTTAAAGCTCACCCTAACCCCTTAGCACTATCCTGCAGCTTCCCTTTTGAACCCTTAAGGCTCACCCTAACCACTTAGCGCTATCCTGCAGCTTCCCTTTTGAACCCTTAAAACTTACCCAAATCTCTTCGCGGTTAGGTTCTTCCTCCATTTTATGTCCCTAAAACTTACCCAAATCACTTTGCGGTTAGGTTCTTCTTCCATTTTAGGTCCCTAAAACTTACCCAAATCACTTCGCGGTTAGGTTCTTCTTCCATTTTAGGTCCCTAAAACTTACTCAAATCACTTCGCGGTTAGGTTCTTCTTCCATTTTAGGTCCCTAAAACTTACTCAAATCACTTCGCGGTTAGGTTCTTCTTCCATTTTAGGTCCCTAAAACTTACCCAAATCACTTCGCGGTTAGATTCTTCTTCCATTTTAGGTCCCTAAACTTTACCCAAATCACTTCATGGACATCTGAATCTTCAGCTCTAAATATGTATTTGCCCCTTTGTTTGTTGTAAATGTATGTGTTTCAAGAAATGACAAAGAAACGTTGGTTTCTTTAGTTTTTTTTTAATCTTAAATATTTATCTAATGTTAAAATTTTTTTGCTTTTGTATAAAAACTTTGTTTTTCTTTTTTTGGTCTGGTAAAATTTGTTTTAAAACATTTTCTAAAAAATTACAAAAACTTTTTATAAAAATATATACATTATAACAATGTAATAAATTGGGCCAGCAGAACAGGCCCAGGACCCAGGACTCTACTCCTCTTCGTCTTCTTCTGTTGTCCCCAATGAGTCAACCATCACCTTCATATCGGCCACCAACGCAAGGACCCTCCGATTCATTTCCAAAATTTGTTGCCGTGTGGTCGCTGTAACAAATGGAGAAAAAATCATTATTTTCATACCAATACATGTTTGCCACCTGTGGATTGAATGTTTTTAAGTTGCACAAATAAATAAAGGCTACATATATAATTCTGGCAAGTCCTTAAGCTAAGGAAGTGGCCACAGGTCAGTCTGGCAAGTCATTAAGCTAAGGAAGTGGCCACAGGTCAGTCTGGCAAGTCATTAAGCTAAGGAAGTGGCCACAGGTCGGTCTGGCAAGTCATTAAGGTAAGGAAGTGGCCACAGGTCAGTCTGGCAAGACATTAAGCTAAGGAAGTGGCCACAGGTCAGTCTGGCAAGTCATTAAGCTAGGGAAGTGGCCACAGGTCACTCTTATATTGCCATTGACTAGGGCTTGATGTATCTGTGTGTTGATGTCAAGTACCACATAAATGCAAATAATGGCATGACTACTTACTTGGTTGGTGGCCGAGAGCTGGCTCGTTGGGGACAACACGATGAGGTCCTGGGTCCTGGCTCTGCTGTGAAGAAGTGCCTGTAGAAACATGGGAAATACGTTCAGTTTTCTGGTCAAATTCCTCAGTAAACAAATGTCTATTGGCAAGTCTGGTTCACATCACTCACCTTCTCCAGGTTCTGCTTGGAGCACATCTGCTGCCTCTTCCACTATCTCATGCAAAATATCTTGATTGCCAGCCTCAGACCACATAAATATGCAACAAGATCCAAACAATAGGCACCAGGCAAAGAGAGCTCACCTCCTGATACGATCAATGTCCATAGCAAAAGAGCGCCAGCCACATGGTTTGGTAGGTAAAATCATCCATCCTCTGGCCCTGCTGCAGCTTCTTGGCCTGTGTTTGGGCCCTTTGGCAAGTGCCTTGGTGCCACATGGGGGGGGGGGGATGTGGGGCAGGGTGGGGGGGGCTTCGTACCCTCTTACCCGTTTGGAGGGCATGAGTTGCTGTAGCCTTTGGTGCCTTGGTCTCAACATGACGCGGGGTCTGCTCTTTATATGCGTATGATGTTTTATCTGCTGTAATGGCTTTTTACCACGGTTTTCAATAAAGGATGGATGATTTTACCTACCAAACCATGTGGCTGGCGCTCTTTTGCTATGGACATTCTTCCACTATCTCACCGCTCCAGAAGCATCTAGACAAACAGATGAAAGGAATCAGTTGGGTAGAAGATAGCATGTGTATGTGTGTGCGTAGACATGAAGAGTGACATACCAGAGGCTCCCGCATGCGTGGCAGGGTACGACTGCCTGCCAACGCTGTGCCGCCCCTCCTCTGTGTTAAGGTCCAGGGGCTGGTCTGAGGAGGCCACAGAGGAGGGGTAGGCCCATCGCCCTGGAGATCCACCACCTTCACTCACAGCTGCAGAATCATGCAGCACTGGTCGGCCTGTGCGCCTCCGGTTGCGGCGAATGCGGTAATCCATTTCCAACACTACCAAAGAAAAGGCATTATAAATAAAAGGCCTACCTTCTGTCATAGTTACATCTTGCATGCAATCGCTATGTACTTACTTGGGAAATGGATACCGAAAAATCTCCGCACCCGGGGCATGTGCAGTCGTTTCAGGTCCGACCAATGCTGCATGATCTGTGTGTGGGTGAAGGTGGTGTCGGTCTGATGTTGGATCTCCACGATGATCTCCAGGGTGACGTTTCGTTTTTCAAATGAGTTGGGCAGTTAGTCGTACCTGCGCTCCAGCATGGTCTACAAAACATAAATCAATCATAGCAATAAATTCGAAATGCCTATCCAGAAGTGCCAACAATACATTATTTGGTTCTATCACATTAACACATACACACACACACACTTCTAGCCTAAGTTAACTTTCCAATCTGGCCGCACTGTTTGTTGGCACGTGTGTGCCGTGCCTTTGGTTGTGCATGTAGTTTAACCAAATTTGTTACAAATTTCTTACTTCGTGTGCATCTTTAACATGTAGAGCAGCATTTAGATGTCACTTGAAAGGCCTACAAATACACTTACGAGCATGATGATCTCTTCTTGTTGGCGGGTGAAGATAGTGGGCGCCATCTTTCTTCTTCTTCTCGGCAGCAGATAAGTAATGCCCCAGCGGTTTCCGGGTTCCGTGCAAACGGCCGGACGTGCGCGTAAGCGAACGGGTAGGCGTCACACGGCGGATATCTAATTTAAAGGTCCCTGCACACACAGCTCATTCTCTTTGAGAGTCCATGCAAAATGCCAGCCAAAAAAGCAGCACCTACACCTGCAAAGGAGACCACGCAAAAGAAGGCTACCAAGTGGCCTGAGCATGTCGAGGGCCCCAAAACAAGGTCTCAAGAGGCAAAAGCGAAGCTAAGGCCTACAACAAAGGCTGCGCAAAAAAGGAGGTGGCAGCCAAAAGAAAGACCAAGGCACCAAAGGCTACAGCAACTCATGCTGGGTAAGAGGGTACGAAGCCCCACCCCACCCTGCCCCACATCCCCCCCCCACGTGGCACCAAGGCACTTGCCAAAGGGCCCAAACACAGGCCAAGAAGCCACAGCAGGGCCAGAAGCCGGGCCAGAAGCCGCAGCAGAGCCAGAAGCCAGGCCAGAAGCCAGGCCAGAAGCCGCAGCAGGGCCAGAAGCCGCAGCAGGGCCAGAAGCCGCAGCAGGGCCTGAAGCCGCACCAGGGCCAGAAGCCGCAGCAGGGCCTGAAGCCGCAGCAGGGCCTGAAGCCGCACCAGGGCCAGAAGCCGCAGCAGGGCCAGAAGGCCAACATCCAAAAGCAGCCACAGCAGGCCCAGAAGCCCGAAAAGGAAGGCAAGGCCAAGGTCCC
Source organism: Gastrophryne carolinensis (assembly GCA_027917425.1). Lineage (NCBI taxonomy): Eukaryota > Metazoa > Chordata > Amphibia > Anura > Microhylidae > Gastrophryne > Gastrophryne carolinensis. Next base: position 188,713,240 of record CM051239.1, on the reverse strand, counting down.
CCTCCCCACCCGTACGTGGCTACCAAACCAAGGCCAAGAGTGGCCGACCCACCAGCTCTGGCTCACCACAGCCAAGTACCTCAAAGGGCCCACAGAGCCACAGGGCCACAAGCAGCAGCTCCAGCTCCTCCAGACCCTCTCTTCCTTGCCCACATTCTCCTCCGGCACAAGTTGTCAGGCATTCCCCCTATGCCACATCAACACCTGCAACTTCAGTGGCCACCCAGCCATGAACACCCAGTCCCTTTCCAAGTCCAGTACGATCAACAGCCAGCCTCCAGTCCTTGAGGTCTCCTACATACCCCCAGGCCAGAATGTCACCCCATTTGCCACCAAACACTGAGGAGCCACAACCACCGCAAACAGGGCGCACATTGCACAGAGGCCACTTGAGTGGCCGTTTTGGTGAGCCCCAAACTCTGGCATTGGCTAGTGGGCTAACGTTATATTATGATGAGCTATATGGGAGCAAATCCAAAACTACTAGCAAGCAGCGCAAATCTGAGATTTTGGCAGAACTCACCAGACAAGTCAATGCAGCGGGGGATGAACTCAAAGATGTAGAACAGATTCAGCGGAAGATCTCGGACCTGAAATATGCCGTACGGAAGAAACAGAATAAAAGGCGGCAGTACAGGTACATAGCTTATTTGTTGGCTTTTAGTGTTCTTGTCTATCCATCAGTGCGCTTAATTATGATTACTATGTTTTTCAGCTTACAAACTGGCGGAGGATTCCCCACTAAATTGAAATTTACCCAGGCTGAGGAGATGGTGCTGGGCCTGCTACATCCTTTTGCGTTAGAGGGACAATCGGCACAACAGGACACGGACAACCCGCCAATTCCAGCAGGTTAGTAATGTGTGAATGACCCTAAAAATGTTGGAAAAATTCTAAGAAGGCAGCAAGGCATATCTAAACACATGGCCCTAGGGTGTGGCTTGGAGTGGAGTGATCACTTTGACCAGGGTGTGTCATGTGTGTCGACAGGTAATATGCAAATGAGCACGACCATACATGACGTTGAAGAACATTTAGGAAGAGTACGAAACTATGGAGCTTAGGAAATGAATGTGTGCTATGTATTTATTGACGATCACATGCCACACTAACATCTTTTGCTGTTGGGCAATTTGCTAAGAGCTGGGTTTGGAGCAACATCATCTGCACGCCCCACAACCCGGGGAATTGGGAGGCGTACTCAGCAACATCACCCAGTTTCCTAGGGGAGGGGCATGCAGATGATGGAGGCAGCATGGCACCATGAGAGGCTTTTTCGTCGGCAAAATCAACAAAATCACGAAAATATTATTGGGCAATTAGGTCAACTCAATAATACCTTAAGTGCCATGCTGACTGAATTTAGGACCCATAACAGCCACATGGCCAACTTGACCTCAGAAATCAGGTCCAGCATGGCAGAAATGCAAAGTAACCAAAGAAACATTTTGGAACAGTTGCAGATTCTGAATGCAACACAGGACCAGGTTAGGGGCCACCCCTAAGGGCCCCAACCTGGGTTCTATGGGCATCCCCCATATTAATGTGTATTTGGCATGAATCTGTTCTACATCTTTGATCGACATCCCCACTGGATTGACTTGTCTGGTGAGGCCTACAAATCTTGCATTTTGCGCTGCAATTGCTAGTATGTTTAGGATTTGCACCCATATAGCTCATTAAACTCCTGAGGTAGCCCACTAGCCAATGCCAGAGGACAAGCCTCACTGAAGCGGCCACTTAAGCCTTGCCCAGAATTACATTTGTGATGGCTCCTCATGTTTGTAGCCATGATTGGGTTACATTCTGGCCTGGCAAACTAAGCCCTTGGACCCTGGCTGTGATTGTACTGAACTTGGATTGGGACTGGGTGTTCTTGTTTTGGTGGCCCACTGAGAAAGAGGTGTAGAAGTGGCATAGGTCTGTCTGCTTTCAACCTGTGCCTGTGGCAAATGTGGGCAAGCAGGAGAGGGCTTATTTGTGTCCATTTTTGTGTTATGGAACATGTTTTGACATTAATTTCATGTCCATGTCTTCCCCCGAAGTATGTGAGTGGCCCTCACCTACCATTATGTTGTAAAAAAGGAACCTTTTAAAAAGTAAAAAAAAAAATTGTGGGCCAAGTTAATGTCTGTGGTTTTTTGATTAAGAAATATGAGTTCAAGTAGCCACCAATACAAACACTAACAAATATTTCAAAATAAATCCACAAACATTGTTGTTGGTCATAATGAAAATAAACCAAAAAAATACAAATTTAACAAAACAATAACACCAAACCAAATTCCAAGAAAAATAAACAAAGCCAAAAAAATTATCTAAAATGTGTGGCGATTAAATTCTCACGGACGGCTTGGCCAGACGCACTGTGCTGCCCAACATAGGCGTCCTCGGCCTCATCGGCGGGGGGAGAGGGTGGCAAATCAACATAGCGGGGGACCCGCTGCAAGATCGCAAAATTATGCAGCGCTGCACAGGCCATAATTATATCGATGACCTTTTTGGGGTCATACTGAAGGGAGCCCCCAGTGTGGTCCAAACACCGAAATCGGGTCTTCAAGAGTCCAAAGGCCCTCTCCACCACTGCCCTGGTTTTTCTGTGCGCCCGATTATAGGCCTCTTGTGCTGGAGTCTGTGGGCGGAGTACAGGAGTCATCAGCCACGGGAGGAGTGGATTCCCCGAATCTCCTAGAAAAATTTAAGGTAAACAAATATTACCATTAATGCATACATTGCAGGGCCAAAATCCAAAATATACATGATTAAGAAGGTAGGTGACATTGTCCCCAAAACATGAGCATACATATTGCACAGGCAAAAGCAAGAAATAAACATAACTGATAGATGGGGGACCAAAGTTGAAAAATAATATTGCGGATGCTGGGCAATCAGGCAGACTGGTACCAGCTATTGCTTCCTGTCTGTGCTTCAGAACAACCATTTTCAGCTTTGTCTGAGTCCAAAACAGGTGTAAGCCGGCCCCTGCACTTTATCCCGCTCACCTCTACTCAGTAAGTGTAATGCATGTAAGCAAAGATGGCGCAGACCCTCGGCTAAAGTCACTAACAGATTGACTGAAAAGTGTGGGGAAGACTGTTTAAGACTTTTGCTCTAATTACACTTTGGAGTTGAAACAATGCAGGACAAACATTTTGCCAGCCAATGTAGTTTTGGAGAATGTAATGGGTCCAGTCGGGTTTCACATGTTCCCAAGGTGATGACCAAGCCATAGTTTAAGAAAGGTGAATCCAACCAAAATCCAACCCATACATATAAACTAAAAATATGTAATTGGACTCAACTTACCAAGGAGCCATGTACCCGCAAATTCCCCTGACTCAAACCGACGGAATAATCCTGATCTGCGAAGGATGTAGGCGTCATGGGCTGAGCCAGGGTAGCCTGCGAGGACGCTAAGAAAGCGCATGTCCTGGGCCACCACTGGTTGCACATTCAGTGAGTGGCCCATTGTTCTGTTCCTGGGTAAAAAGATTTTAAAATTACATCATTAATGCTTTGAAAATTAGTCAAACGCTCACTTCTAACACCCTAAGTCTAACGTTATCATCAACTAACACTAAACAACTACCTTAAATTTAAGTGCCCACCAAAAGGAGATGTATGTTAGAGCCTTTAAAAGGTTGAGTTACTTGTTCCATTTTAAGTACACTTTCAAATGTTTGACTTGGAACAAACTGTTTTTTTTTCTAAGTGCAAAATACGGTCCATTGGTTCACATACACTCTTTGCAAGGAGGGAGGATTAGCAAGGAGGGACTGATTCCAATGAGGGAATATGTAAAAGGAGAGACTAGTGACATAGAGGGCATAATTACAAGGAGGGACTATTATCAATGAGGGATTTAATACAAGGAGGGACAAAAACAATGATGCATTATTTACAAGGAGGGACTATTATCAATGAGGGATTTAATACAATGAGGGACAAAAACAATGATGCATTAATTACAAGGAGGGATTATTATCAATGAGGGATTTAATACAAGGAGGGACCAAAACAATGATGCATTAATTAAAAGGAGGGACTATTATCAATGAGGGATTTAATACAAGGAGGGACAAAAACAATGATGCATTATTTACAAGGAGGGACTATTATCAATGAGGGATTTAATACAAGGAGGGACAAAAACAATGATGCATTATTTACAAGGAGGGGCTATTATCAATGAGGGATTTAATACAAGGAGGGACAAAAACAATGATGCATTATTTACAAGGAGGGTCTATTATCAATGAGGGATTTAATACAAGGAGGGACAAAAACAATGATTCATTAATTAAAAGGAGGGACTATTATCAATGAGGGATTTAATACAAGGAGGTACAAAAACAATGATGCATTATTTACAAGGAGGGACTATTATCAATGAGGGATTTAATACAAGGAGGGACAAAAACAATGATGCATTATTTGCAAGGAGGGACTATTATCAATGAGGGATCTATTACAAGGAGTGACAAAAACAAATGAAGTTATTGACCAAAGGAGGGACACCAAAAAAAAAAAAATGGAAGAATAAACTTGCCTGTATATGTACTCGTCGCAAGCAGGAGGGACAAGGGCAACGTGGGTGCAGTCAATGGCACCCATGACGTTGGGCATGTCGGCGATATTATAAAATGCCAGCTTAATCGCGTTTCTGGCTACCATATCCTCAGGAAAACAAATATATTTCCGAGTTAGGGTAGCCATGCCTTCCAAAAACTTGGATAGGGAGCGGCTCAGCGTAGGCTGTGAGATCCCCACGGAGAGGGCACCCAGCCTCTGGAATGAGCCGTTCGCCAAAAATTGCAGGCAGCCGAGCATCTTGGTCATACCTGAAATTGCTTGCCCCTTCCTTGTGGTGCGGGCTAACCATGGCCGCAGCTCACTATACAACTTATAGAGGGAAGCGCGATTAAGCCTGGTGAGCTCGAACAGCTCAACGTCATGCATGCCATTGATGTCCATGCGTCGCCGCCGGTGCAGTCTGGCCTCTGACCTCCGGACGATCTCAATGCCCATGAGCTGCAGATCTTCATGCTCCTCAAATGCAGTAGACTCGTCCATGCCTGCTAGTTCCGACGTAAAAATGGTCCCGTAAGTGGATCGACAGTGAAACGGATTTATTGGGTGTTGGCCCATCGGCAATCAGCTCTCTGAATTAATCGCCAGCCCATTGCAATAACGTAAGTTTTCTGAACGGTCGAAACATTTCAGATTTGGTGGAAAAAAGCTCCCGAAATAGCGAAAAACTTCCGATTTGCTTTGGATCATCGAAAGAGCATATACGCATTTTCCCGAACATTCGTACGAATGCAAAATGGACGAAAAAAAGCAAAAAAATGACAAACACCCACCAAAACTTTCACAAACAGCTACGGAAGTCCGGACGAATGTGTCTCTGAATCGAGGCTAATATGCCTACCATCCACTTGAAGAATCAATGCTCCTCCTCAAGACTTCGCTCTCAGCTAAATTTATTTCATTCATTGCTGTTTAGCTACTCTGCCATTTTTGTGAAGCCCAGCATGTTCTGCCCCGTGCGCCTGCAAGCTGTCAGGCAGAGATGGCGAGACATCACTTCCGCCCTCCAATACATGTATCATCTGGAGAGGTGGATGACGTCATTTCCGCCAACCAATGCTGAGGCTGCACGCTGGGACGGAGATGCCGGATGTGACGTCGCGGGCGGCCACAGGAAGTGCCCGAAAGCGATGATCACTGACTGGCCGGCCAGGGGGGAGGTAGGACCATATAAGCGCACGCTTTACATTACTGCTGTATCGCTACCCTGACGAAACGGCCCGAGGCCGTGAAACGTTGGTATTCTGTGCATTGAGCGATCATAACCTGTTTGTCATGTCTAACTGCTTTGATTGATTCGCAGTCGGTTTCATGCCTGTGTATAGTTATATGTTTATGCTTGTATGGTGGGATGTCAGCATTGACTCTGATTTAGCTTAATGCCTTCAGCAGTGAAACTATCTATACTGACATTCACTTAGCATTACTTTGATACATTGTCACTCATATCTATTTGAAATAATTTTCCTTGACTTGAGTACAGTTATCCCTGTATGTGATTAACTTGAGGACCACTGTGAAAGCACCAAACCAGACTAGATAAATAGGTAATTTTTTACCATATAGCCATTATATATGCCGGTTACTGCTATTGTCTAAATCATACTGTTATTAGTTACAGCGTTCTGGTGCAACACAGCTCCCTCACCTGAACATACCTGGATTCCCAGATATGAGTGTATCCTTTTTCTGACTACATCCCCCATACTACATGCACAGTTTGTATATAGATGTATATATTTGTCTTTCTGAACATTAGGCTTGATTCAAAGAAACATTCGTCCGGACTTCCGTAGCTGTCTGTGAAAGTTTTGTTGAGTGTTTGTCATTTTTTTGCTTTTTTTCGTACATTTTTCATTCGTACGAACGTTCGGGACGATGCGTATATGCTCTTTCGCAAAACGAAAGGAAATCGGATGTTTCTCGTTCATTGGGGAGCATTTTTCCACCAAATCTGAATTTTTTCGTCCGTTCAGAATTTTTTCGTTATTGCAGTGGGCTTGCGATTAATTCAGAGAGCTGATTGCCGATGGGACAACACCCCATAAATAAGTTTCATTGACGAACCACTCCCGGCACCTTTTAGACGTCGGAACTAGAGCCATGGACGAGTCTACTGCCTTTGAGGAGCATGAGGATCTGCAACTCATGGGAATTGAGATCGTCCGGAGGTCACAGACCAGACTGCATCGGCGGCGACGCATGGACATCAATAGCATGCATGACGTTGAGCTGTTCGAGCTGACCAGGCTTAATCGCGCTTCCCTCCATAAATTGTATAGTGAGCTGCAGCCATGGTTAGCCCGCACCACAAGGAAGGGGCAAGCAATTTCAGGTATGACCAAGATGCTTGGCTGCCTGCAATTTTTGGCGAACGGCTCGTTCCAGAGGCTGGGTGCCCTCTCCGTGGGGATCTCTCAGCCTACGCTGAGCCGCGCACTATCCAAATTTTTGGAAGGCATGGCTACCCTAACTCGGAAATATATTTGTTTCCCTGAGGATATGGTAGCCAGAAACGCCATTAAGCTGGCATTTTATAATATCGCCGATATGCCCAACGTCATGGGTGCTATTGACTGCACACACGTTGCCCTCGTCCCGCCGGCAGTCGACGAGTATATATACAGGCAAGTTGTGGCTTCCATTGTATCTAAATGTTTGGTTGTCCCTCCTTTGGCCAATACCATTATTTGTATTTCTCCATCCTTGTTTTTAAACCATCATTGTGAATAGTCCCTCCTTTTAAGCAGAGCATCCTTGCCCTTATTTACTCCATTTTTAGCCTCCCTTATTGTGAATAGTCCCTCCTTTTAAGCAGAGCATCCTTGCCCTTATTTACTCCCTTTTTAGCCTCCCTTATTGTGAAGAGTCCCTCCTTTTAAGCAGAGCATCCTTGCCCTTATTTACTCCCTTTTTAGCCTCCCTTATTGTGAAGAGTCCCTCCTTTTAAGCAGAGCATCCTTGCCCTTATTTACTCCATTTTTAGCCTCCCTTATTGTGAATAGTCCCTCCTTTTAAGCAGAGCATCCTTGCCCTTATTTACTCCATTTTTAGCCTCCCTTATTGTGAATAGTCCCTCCTTTTAAGCAGAGCATCCTTGCCCTTATTTACTCCATTTTTAGCCTCCCTTATTGTGAATAGTCCCTCCTTTTAAGCAGAGCATCCTTGCCCTTATTTACTCCATTTTTAGCCTCCCTTATTGTGAATAGTCCCTCCTTTTAAGCAGAGCATCCTTGCCCTTATTTACTCCCTTTTTAGCCTCCCTTATTGTGAAGAGTCCCTCCTTTTAAGCAGAGCATCCTTGCCCTTATTTACTCCCTTTTTAGCCTCCCTTATTGTGAAGAGTCCCTCCTTTTAAGCAGAGCATCCTTGCCCTTATTTACTCCCTTTTTAGCCTCCCTTATTGTGAAGAGTCCCTCCTTTTAAGCAGAGCATCCTTGCCCTTATTTACTCCATTTTTAGCCTCCCTTATTGTGAATAGTCCCTCCTTTTAAGCAGAGCGTCCTTGCCCTTATTTACTCCATTTTTAGCCTCCCTTATTGTGAAGAGTCCCTCCTTTTCATTAGCCACTCTATGCTGCTAGTCTCTCCTTTTACATATTCCCTCATTGCAATCAGTCCCTCCATGATAATGATTCCTCCTTGGCAAGAGTGTATGTGCAACAATGGCCCTTCTTTTTCCATTCTTTGCCAACTTTGGCACAAGTCAAACATTTTAAAGTGTACTTGAAAGAGAACAAGTCACTCAACCTTGTAAAGGCTCGAACATACATTTTCTTTTGTTGGCCACTTAAATGTAAGGTAGTTGTTTATTGTTAGTTGTCTGGATGCTAACGTTTGACTTAGCCTGTTAGAAGTGAGCGTTGGATTCGTGGCCTTTTTTTTCAAAATTTTGTTTTATCTTTATTTTTGTCACAGAAATCGGAAAATGGGCCACTCACTGAATGTGCAAGCAGTGGTGGCCCAGGACCTGAGTTTTCTGAGCGTCCTGGCAGGCTACCCTGGCTCAGCCCATGATGCCTACATCCTGCGCCATTCTGGATTATTCCGGCGGTTTGAGTCAGGAGAATTTGCGGGTGCATGGCTCCTTGGTAAGTTGAGTCCAATTACCGATTTAGAATTTATATGTGTGGCTTGAATGCTTGTGGGAGTCACCTTTCCTACACGATGCCTTGCACATCACCTTGGGAACATGTGTAAACCGACTGGACCCATTACTTGATCCAAACTACATTGGCTGCAAAATTTATAGTCCTGCATTGTTTAAACTCCAAAGTGTAATGATAGCAAAAGTCAGAAACAGTCTTCCAAACCCTCCAAATCTGTTAGGGACTTTAGCAGAGGGTCTGCGCCATCTTTGCTTACATGCATTTCACTTACTGAGTAGAGGTGAGCGGGATAAAGTGCAGGGGCAGCCTTACACCTGTTTTGGACTAAGCCAAAACAGAAAATGGGTCAGGTAAAGTTAAACCATAATACATTGTTCTGCAGCACAGACAGGAAACAATAGCTGCTAACAGTCTGCCTGATTACCCAGCATCCACAGTATAATTGACCTACTTTGGGCCCCCATCTCTCACATATGTTTAATTGTTGTTTTGACATCTGCAATATGTATGCTCATGTTTTGGTGACAATGTCACATACCTCAGTAATATTTTTTTATAAGCAATTTTGCACTGCAATGTCTGAATTAATGGTAATATTAGTTTCCCTTACATTGTTGTAGGCGATTTGGGGTATCCACTACTCCCGTGGCTGATGACTCCGGTCCTCCGGCCACAGACTCCAGCCCAAGAGGCCTACAATCGTGCCCATAGAAAGACCAGGGAAGTGGTGGAGAGGGCCTTTGGACTCCTGAAGACCCGTTTTCGTTGCTTGGACCACACTGGGGGCTCCCTGCAGTATGACCCTAAAAAGGTCATTGATATCATTATGGCATGTGCAGCGCTGCATAATTTTGCTATTCTGCAAAGGGTCCCCCGATATGTTGATTGCCCACCCTCTCCACCCTCCGATGAGCCAGACGACGCCTATGTGGGCCAGCCAAGTGCGTCTGGGCAAGCCGTGCGGGCCAATTTAATAGCCTGTATTTAGTAGAATAGTTTTTACACAAGGTAATTTTATATAGTTAGAATAGGGCGATAGGTTGTTATTTAATAATAAAAAATTGTTTTTAATTTTTTAGTGAATAATTATTGCTTATTGAATTACTATTAATTATTAAATCGAATTATTATTAATGTATTTATTATTATGGTTAAGGAGATGTATGAAGGATTTTATATGCCAGTTTGAAGCTTAGTGGTTAGTTCTAATTATGTAAGGTGATTTATTTATAGTTTGTGTAGTGAGTTGTCATTTAAATGTAATATATTCTTTGGAGTCATAATAATGTTTAAAATGTTTATAGTTAAAAAGTTTTTTTAAGTGTAAAGTTTAATCATAAAGAGTATGTAAGCATTGCCTTTATTTTTTTCCCCGTTAATTATAGTAATTTTCATTTGGATCCCCTATTGCTAATAGTACTTCTTTCTAAAGTAAGAGCCGGGATTTGTGAACTAGCGGCTCAACTTACAAAAAAATCCCCCCGGAGCGGCTAGAGTTAACCTTGCCTCGCACGTCATCAGTGCGAGGTGAATAAATTAAGGACGGTGTGGTGGGCCCGCAGCCTAATGACAAAGTCTGAATAGACGAAACACGTCGGGCGGGGCCTCACCACACCGTCACGACGTACTTTCACTGTCAGCTGTGAGCTCCGGAATTAACAGCGCTTGCCCACGGCCGGGGCGGCGCGGCGTTCAGAAAAACTATCTGGAGGAGAAATAAAAGGCAACGCTCCTTAATTGTGTAGGAAGGCGGTAAGCCTGGATGTGGATATTTGGCGTTTGAATATGTTTTTTATGTGGTAAGCGCAATAAATAGCTTTTAAAGTTTTTAATTCCTAAACGGTGTTACGCTATGTGCGTTTTTATTCCCTGTGCATATGCTGTTTAAACTCTTTGGCTCAGCCAACTACGGAGCCTTGATTTAAGAAAGAAGGTGGTCTGCAAGGATTTTCCTATGATTATATGCTAATGAGCAAGAAGCTTTCTGGTACGTGCATTTAAATACCTGGTGGCTGGGACACATTCAATGCCTGAAAGCACTGTGGTGAAGACATAGGCGGAGGATTGCTTACTTGTTAAGACTGTTATTGTTTTTTCCGCGGAGCCATACTATATATTTTATATGGTTTATATTGTGAGATATACATCATCGCCAGTAAGGGATGCCCCACACCCCATACACTTCCGGGATTGCCCCGAGGGGAGCCCAAGCCCAGTATCCGGGGATGCCTCCATAAGGTGGACTTATAGTTGGTTGCAATGACCGAGGGAATTACGCATAAGCAACCCGGGATGCCCCTTTAATGTCCCAAGTGGGAGGATTTGCAATAAGCCAATTAAGAACCCAGGGACCCTAGGACCGGGAGAAACCCCCTAACACCACTGTAGGTTATATCTGAAAGACATAATAAAAAAGGCTAATAAGAAAAGCGGAGTATAAAATATATATATATGACATTAAAATATATAATTATAGGTGATGGGACAGAAGGGGGGCCCACCGGGCCACTCACTGTGGTCCTGAAGACAGCTTCCTCTCTCCGTGAGGTAAAGAGCAGCTCTGAGGAGAGAAGGGGGGCGTGGCCAGCTCCTTCTGAGGAAACAGGCACAGAGAAAACCACCTCAGCGGTGCCTGTGACACAGGGGCGGGCCGCAGCGCTGGAAAGCCCGGCCCCGCCCCAAAGAGTGAAAGCGTGAGGGGAGAAGCTCCCCTCCGCCATGACAATGCAAAAAGGCCGGCACCGCAGCCATGTGCGGCCGCGGCGCCGGTCTCAGAAGAGACAGAAGGAGGGGAGCGGGCCGTGGCTTTGACCCTGATGCCCGGCCCCGCCCCTTTTACCTCGGGGAGAAAGCCTGCATAAAAATGGCGGCCACAGCGCCGTTTTGACAGAGAAATACACGCTGTTATGAAGTAATAAATAAGTTAATAACTATTGGGAGGATAATTTAATAAATTAATACATTAAAACATTATTAAGAATTAATGATTACAAAATTTGGACCTAACACCGAATAAGGGGCCCTGCTCCTACCCTCCGCTATCCCACTAGAGAGAGGGGCATTACCCAAAGGGGGGGACTACCCAAAGTGTAAGGCCAAGGGACGGGGCATCCCAAACCGGGGTCACCGTCCTGGATGACCGCCTACCCTCTTATATAGGGTCTGACGGGAGAGCATTTGCTCTTAAGCACCAAGGGTGCTTTTCTACCCTCACCCGGACCGTCAGCCTAGGCTGTGGAGGCATGAGGTAACAGAAAAAAAAGATCCAGGCGGAAATAGATAACTAAAGTGCCTGAAATCCCCCTGTGCAAGGAGGAGACCACATCTTCTGACTTGCTTGCCGACTGCAGAGATGAAGACTGGGTAATGAGTGGGAGGTCCCAGGTATTTATGGACCGGGAGGGGCTCTCTTTTTTTCCTGGCATCTCTGCATATCGCCCTCTACAGGTCAGTATTACCCACACGTTATGAATTTCTTGAAGCGGGGTGTGTGACATACTTAGAATATATAATTTTGATTTTTGTCTTTTTTGGGGGTTAATGTTTATTTCTTCTCTTTCTTTAACTAGGAAGGTAAGGTCCCAGACAAATATAATATTGGGGACACAGGAAAATGAGTAAACTGGAAGCAATTATAAACTTAAGAGACTTAACTTAAAAAAAAATATAATTTAACTGGTCATTTTTATCTTACTACTTGTGTGATCCAAAATACTGAAACCTAAAAAAAGGGCAGGCTGTAACTGCTTGAGATTTTAAGTCACTTTTCCTGTAAAGCTTACCTAAACTCTACAGTGACCCTCGGGGCTGCTGTAGTAGCCTTCTCTGTATACTTGAAAATAGCCAGAAATGCTTGAAGAAAGGGCAAAGAACTTCTAGCACTGGTCAGGGACCCCCAAAACAGCACAAAAACAAACCAAAAAGCAATTATCTCTAATAAAAGTCAAAATATCATATAAAGTTAAGAGGTTTTGTCCTTTAAATCCAGCATAAGGACCCATAGGTACACAAGCAGGCAATTAAACAGGCTGCCTTATAGGGATAAACCTAGGGCCTGATTCATTAATATTCCAACAGTGTGCCCTTTTTAACACCACTATTCGTGCCACCTGTGTGGCGTAAAGTGTCTTAGCATGAAATAAAGTGGCGTAGTGTGTCTAACTAGCAACGATGAGACAGCCTCTACATAGGTTGCACCAATGTTGCTCCAATGTGTTCGTAGTGGGTCAGACTAGCGCACAAAAAAACACGTCTGATGAAAAAGGTTGTTTATTTGTACAAAAAAAGGCAGAAAAACAATAATGTTGTAAATGTAACTGATGTGACAGACAAAACAGATGTAAAATAAATAATTTTCTGAGAAGTTTTTAAAAAGATTTTAAAAGCACCCAAAAAAGGTCCCAAAAACCATGGCTTAAATTTGATTTAAAACAAAAAACAAAATTTGATAAAATACTATGCTGAATCATCAGGCCATTATATCCTGTGGAAGTAGCAAGTTAATTGCCACAAAAAGCAGGTGCAGTGAAATGGTGAGTGAATGGGCCTTGTTCATGAACGGATAGCACCAGGTAGTGCCTGTACAGCGGCAGGTAGCGGCAGGTGAACGCCAGAGATGGCACGAAATTACACATTTATGAAGCCGAATCTGGTGAGCGACTAGAACAACGCCATGTAGTGTTCGATTCATCATTATTCCAGCCTCAAAGTACAGCACCAGCGCCGTCTATAGACGATCCTTAAATCCCTTTCCTGATCCCATTTTTTTTTTTTTCCCTAAAAAAAACCACAAACTTTCTGACATGTATTCTGGGTAAGAAAATGACATTTTCGCCAGAGGCTGTGTGATTAAAGGCTGTTTTTGAACATGTATCTACTAGTAACAAAGCAAAAACATATGGAATTACATTGTTATAACATTAGGGTTGATTCAGAGCCCCTTTCTCACCTTTTTTTGCGTGAAAATTTCCATTCTCGTTCATTTTTTCCCCTCGTCTGATCCGGCAAAGCCTTTTTTCTGCAAGAACTTTAGTGTGAAATGTTTTCATTTTAGCATGATTTTTTTCGTTTGGTAGCAAGACCTCCATAAAAATTATGAGAAAGGGGCTCTTAATCAACCCTAATGTTATAACAATGTAATTCCATATGTTCTTGCTTTGTTACTAGTAGATACATGTTCAAAAACAGCCTTTAATCACACAGCCTCTGGCGCTATGGGCTACAATTACATGATTTTGAGCGTCGCCGATGTTTGTTGCTGTTTTTTTGATAAATGTGGTATAAGTCAGTTGCACTGAGCTGGCGTTAAGGTTCGCTCACATACAGCATAGTATAGCGACTCACATATAATATTCATCAATGCCGGACAGCGACTGAGGCACTCTGAAACAATGATCCGTGGCCGAGCACAGCGACTACTAGCGGGCGCTCTGAAATCCGCTTTACAGACGCTCATCTGTCACTACCTGGCGTTAGTAATGAATTAGCCTGCCCGTGCACTGATAGATTAGTAAATGACTGTTTCACACTTGCACTGATGTGAAAAAAACTTTGATAAATGCAGTTTTCACACAAAACTGGCTTACCATATGCTAAAGCTGGCATAAAACCAGTGCAGTGCAAGCTGATTATTTAAAGTGGACCAACACCCACGGGTGATCGGCCCGGGAATCTATAAGATTCCCGGGCCGATCACCTCCCTCCCCGCGGGACATCTGAGATCGGGATGTCCCGCGGGGTGAAACCCCCCCAAACACCCCAAAATCCTTACCTTTTGTTCCCCGCTCCCAGCGTCGACGGACAAGCCGCGGACAAGCGGCTCCTCCGCCGCCGCCTCCCTCGCGCCCCTCTAGACGTGCGCGCGCCCGCGCCGGCCGTCTGTGAATGGCCGGCGCGGGCACGCGCGTCAAGAGTGGCGCGCGGGAGGCGGCGGCGGAGGAGCCGCTTGTCCGCGGCTTGTCCGTCGACGCTGGGAGCGGGGAGAGGTGAGTTTTTCGGGGGTCTCTGGGGGGTTTCACACAGCGGGGCACCCCGATCGGGGGTGCCCCACCGAAGTGGACCAAGACCCAGGATAGTCAAAATCCTGGGTGTTGGTCCACTTTAAAAACAGATTTGCAGTGCCATTCAATACACACTTATGGAAAGATAACAGCGGCAGAAAAAAAAGTAGATGCATCAAGGTGCATCAATGGCACAGAATTGCGCACTTTATAAATTGGGCTTCCACTGTTACATGAGGGCATAACATTTCTCCCTTTCCTGTTACTTGGTTGAAATGGTAGGCATAGTTATTGTCATAGCCATGCTTGACTCATTCTAACCACTAGGTTACATGTAAGAACACTAATTGCCTTATCTATGTTAGAAACCTAAAATAATATCATATTACTCTCTATCACATTGTATTTTAAATGTGGCTCACATGCATGGCAATCTATATGATTCCCGGGCCGATCACCTCCCTCACCGCGGGGCATCCGAGATCGGGATGTCCCGCGGGGTGAAGCCCCCCCCCCAAAAGCCCCCAAAAACCTTACCTTATCGGCAACGGATCAGCCGCCGCCACCTCCCGCGCGCCCCTCTAGCAGTGCACCCTGTAAGAGGGACGCGCGGGAGGCGGCGGCGGCTTGTCCATCGCTTGTCCGTCGCCGAAAAGGTACATTTTTTGGGGCTTTTGGGGGGGTTTCACACAGCGGGGCATCCTGATCTTGGATGCCCCGCTGAAGTGGACAAACACCCAGGATAGTGAAAATCCTGGGTGTTGGTCCACTTTAAAACTGACCCTAACAGTAATGCTGTTCACATGACAGCACATATATGTTATGTGCCTCAAAAGAACAACATATATTATATTTATACTGCATTTCCACAAAGAAAACCTCAAAATTATCCACTGCTGTATGACACTATGGTGATCTTTCTGTCTTGTCCTTTATTTGCAATAATATTCCTAAAAGGTTTTTAGTGTTTTGATGGCTTCTAGAATCTCAGCCAACTCAACTGGTTTGTCCAAAAATAGTTGGTAGATTAAGCTGGGCAAAAAGAGAGAAAGCTATGTTCTCATCAAATTGGCTTTTAGATTTTTATAAATGGTTTGTAAAAGTATTGACAATTTTGCCTGGATCAAAAGATAGTATCACATTTGTTGCTTTGAGTCACTTAAGTAGTGATGAGCGGATCCAACCTGCAAAGTTCGGATCCGTGCCACACTTTCGGTTCGGGCCCACAAACCTGAACACGGATTTCAAATTGAAATCCGTGAGTGGGTTCGGCCCGGACCCTGAAGAAAGTTGATTGGCTGCACAGCAGTCAATCAGCCTTTTTCCTTCCCCTCCCTCCATTGGCCTGGCGGGACACATGATCCCACCGTATAAAAGGCAGGGTCTGGATCATGTCACCATTGTGCATAGGTGTACCGTATTAACCCACAACTTGCTCTAAGCACTGGGGTGCATGTACTGTGTTATCCCACAACTTGCTCTAAGCCCTGGGTGTATCCTGTTATCCCATAACTTGCTCTATGAACTGAGGTGTGTGGATGTATCATGTTATCCCGCAACTTGCTCCAAGCACTGGGGTGTAACCTGTAATCCCACAACTTGCTCTAAGCACTGGAGTGTGTGTACTGTATTATCCCACAACTTGCTCTAAGCACTGGGGTGTATCCTGTAATCCCACTACTTGCTCTAAGCACTGGGGGGTGTACTGTGTTATCCCACAACTTGCTCTATGCACTGGGATTTGTGTACTGTTTTATCCCACAACTTGCTCTAAGTACTGGGGTGTATCCTGTTATCTCACAACTTGCTCCAAGCACTGGGGTGTAACCTGTTATCCCACAATTTGCTCTAAGCACTGGAGTGTGTGTACTGTGCTCCATGTAAGAAAGATGCAATGTAGTTCAGCTTAAAACCCCAAACAGAGATTTAGGCATGAACCCCAGCCATATAGTAATACATTCTATATGCATATTAATTATACAGTAAATGTACACTTTGTTCTATGTTTGTGATGTCTGTATGTTAAAAATACTGAGACTGTGGAGATACTTTGCCTGTGCTATTAGAAATATTTAATTACATGTTATTGCGGCACAGCACGGGTTACCACCCACCCCGCCCATGTCCCCCCCACCCATGTCCCTGTCCCTCCTGCCCAGGATAGGCTGAGGGACAGGGTGAGGTCCCTTTGCTGCATTTTAAACCAGTGACATCAACGCGTTGAACAGATGCACCTGCCATCGACGTCATTGGCCCAAGTAAGCGCAGGCATATTGTCTGCGCCATTCTGCCTGGTTATAGGAGGCACGTGGCTTAGGGGGAGCAATAAAACAAATTTAGCTGCGGACGACGCGCCACACACTAATAACCCACTCCTCACCCATGGTGAGGGAGGCTCTGCAGATCAGGGAGCGGGATGTTTGCCTGCCCCACAACACCAGCCACTACCTGGCCCTTAATAAACCAGGTGAGGATCAGTCACAGCCCAGGTAAGACCCTTTTGGGATTGGGACCTTTGTAAAACCAGCACTGTAGTCACTATGGGTAACACCTGTGACCTGCTCACAGATCAGAAAAACAAATAGGCAACAGTATGCTTTCCCCCATGAAAACAGATGATGCTATTCCGCAAACGGGATTCTCATCACAGTATTAGAGGTGACTTCCCCCCAAAATACAAATACAAATAATTGTTATATAATTGTTTGTTTATTTGTAACCTTGACCAAATATCCTTTCTTGCGTGCCTGTCTTTTCAATCTGTAGGATTGTCACTGCATAACCTGTTATCCCACAACTTGCTTCAAGCACTGGGGTGTAACTTGTTATCCCACAACTTGCTATAACCACTGGGGTTTGTGTACCATGTAATTCCACAAATTTCTCCTGGCACTGGGTTTAACCTGTTATTCCACAAATTGCTCCTGGCACTGGGTTTAACCTGTTATTCCACAAGTTGCTCTAACCACAGGGGTGTGTGTACTGTGTAATCCCACAAGTTGCTGTAAGCACTGACGTGTATACTGTTATCCCACAACATGCTCTGGGGTGTTATCTGTTATCCCACAAAACTTGCTCCAAGCATTGGGTTGTATCCTGTAATCCCACAACTTGCTATATGCACTGGTGTGTAACCTGTTATCCCACAAATTGCTCTAAGCACTGGGGTGTAACCTGTTATCTAACAACTTGCTCCAAGAAATAAGCGTTGAATCTGAATCTGTTATGCCACAACTTGTTTTAAGCACTGGGGTGTGTGTTATAACCACTAGGGGGTGTGTACTGTGTTATCCAACAACTTGCTATAAGCACTATGGTGTGTCTACCGTGTTATCCCATATCTTGCTCCAGGCATGGGATGCAACCTTTATCCCACAACCTGCTCTAACCACTGGGGTGTGGGTACTGTGTTATCACACAACTAGGGTGTATCCTATTATCCCACAACTTGCTCTAAGCCCTTGGTTTAACCTGTTATCCCACAACTTGCTCAAAGCACTGGGGTGTAACCTGTAATCCCACAGCTTGCTCTAAGCACTAGGGTGTGTGTACCAAGTTATCCCACAACTTTCTCTAAGCACTGGGGTGTATCCTGTTATCACACAACTTGCTCTAAGCACTGGAGTGTATCCTGCTATCCCACAACTAGCTCTAAGCCCTCGGGTTTAACCTGTTATCCCACAACTTGCTTTAAAGTGGACCAACACCCAGGATTTTGACTATCCTGGGTATTGGTCCACTTCCCCGTGGCACCCCGATTTGGGGTGCCCCGCTGCCTGAAACCCCCCCCAAACCCCCCGAAAACTCACCTCTCCATGCTCCCACGTGGCCGCGCCGTCCAATCGGCGCCGACGGACAAGCTGATTGACAGCCTCCTGCGCGTCACTCTTGACGTGTGCGTGCCCGTGCCGGCCATTCAGAGACGGCCGGCGCGGGCGCGCGCACGTCTAGAGGAGCGCGAGTGAGGCGGCGGCGGCGGCGGAAGCAGCGGCTGGAGAGGTAAGGGTTTTCGGGGGTTTTGGGGGGTTTACACCCCGCGGGACATCCCGATCTCGGATGTCCCGCGGTGTGTGAGGTGATCGGCCCAGGAATCTTATAGATTCCCGGGCCGATCACCTCAGGGTGTTGGTCCACTTTAAGCACTGGGGTGTGGGCCATGTTATCCCACAACTTGCTCCAAGTACTGGGGTGTAATCTGCAATCCCACAACTTACTCTAAGAACTGGGGTGTATTTACCATGTCAACCCACAACTTGCTCTAACCACTGGGGTGTATCTTGTTAACCCACACCTTGCTCTAACCACTAGAGGCTCGATTCAGAGACACATTCGTCCTGACTTCCGTAGCTGTCTGTGAAAGTTTTGGTGGGTGTTTGTCATTTTTTGGCTTTTTTTCGTATATTTTTCACTCGCACGAACGTTCGAGAACATGCGTATATGCTCTTTCGATAATGGTGACAAAATCGGAAGATTTTCGTTACTTCGGGAGCTTTTTCCCACCAAATCGGAAATGTTTCGTCCGTTCAGAAATTTTTTGTTATTGCAATGGGCTTGCGATTAATTCAGAGAGCTGATTGCCGATGGTCCCAGACCTCATAAATTCGTTTCTGGCCCAAAACATTCCCGGCACCTTTTTGACTACGGGAGCGCGAGCCATCCATGGACGAGGCTACTGCTTTTGAGGAGCATGAGGATCTGCAACTCATGGGCATTGAGATCGTCCGGAGGGCAGAGACCAGATTGCACCGGCGGCGATGCATGGACATCAATTGCATGCATGACGTTGAGCTGTTCGAGCTGACCAGGCTTAATCGCGCTTCCCTCCATAAACTGTATAGTGAGCTGCGGCCATGGTTAGCCCGCACCACAAGGAAGGGGCAAGCAATTTCAGGTATGACCAAGATGCTTGGCTGCCTGCAATTTTTGGCGAACGGCTCGTTCCAGAGGCTGGGTGCCCTCTCCGTAGGGATCTCACAGCCTACGCTGAGCCGTGCGCTATCCAAATTTTTGGAAGGCATGGCTACCATAACTCGGAAATATATTTGTTTCCCTGAGGATATGGTAGCCAGAAACGCCATTAAGCTGGCATTTTATAACATCGCCGACATGCCCAATGTCATGGGTGCAATTGACTGCACGCACGTTGCCCTGGTCCCTCCGTCAAGCGACGAGTATATATACAGGCAAGTTTGGGCTTCCATTGTATCTAAATATTTGTGTGTCCCTCCTTTGCCCAATCACATTATTTTTGGTCGTCATTGGGAATAGTCCCTCCTTTTCTGAAATGCATCCTTGGGCCTAATGTCTCCATTTTTAGTAACTCTCATTGGCAATAGTCCCTCCTTTGCTGAAATGCATCCTTGTGACTAATGTCTCCATTTTTAGTAACTCTCATTGCCAATAGTCCCTCCTTTTCTGAAATGTATCCTTGTGACTAATGTCTCCATTTTTAGTAACTCTCATTGCCAATAGTCCCTCCTTTTCTGAAATGC
This sequence comes from Gastrophryne carolinensis, assembly GCA_027917425.1. Classification (NCBI taxonomy): domain Eukaryota; kingdom Metazoa; phylum Chordata; class Amphibia; order Anura; family Microhylidae; genus Gastrophryne; species Gastrophryne carolinensis. The sequence continues at coordinate 188,693,051 of CM051239.1, read as the reverse complement.
ATCCTTGTGACTAATGTCTCCATTTTTAGTAACTCTCATTGCCAATAGTCCCTCCTTTTCTGAAATGCATCCTTGGGCCTAATGTCTCCATTTTTAGTAACTCTCATTGCCAATAGTCCCTCCTTTTCTGAAATGCATCCTTGGGCCTAATGTCTCCATTTTTAGTAACTCTCATTGGCAATAGTCCCTCCTTTGCTGAAATGCATCCTTGGGCCTAATGTCTCCATTTTTAGTAACTCTCATTGGCAATAGTCCCTCCTTTTCTGAAATGCATCCTTGTGACTAATGTCTCCATTTTTAGTAACTCTCATTGCCAATAGTCCCTCCTTTTCTGAAATGCATCCTTGTGACTAATGTCTCCATTTTTAGTAACTCTCATTGCCAATAGTCCCTCCTTTTCTGAAATGCATCCTTGGGCCTAATGTCTCCATTTTTAGTAACTCTCATTGCCAATAGTCCCTCCTTTTCTGAAATGCATCCTTGGGCCTAATGTCTCCATTTTTAGCAACTCTCATTGCCAATAGTCCCTCCTTTTCTGAAATGCATCCTTGGGCCTAATGTCTCCATTTTTAGTAACTCTCATTGCCAATAGTCCCTCCTTTGCTGAAATGCATCCTTGGGCCTAATGTCTCCATTTTTATTATCTCTCATTGGCAATAGTCCCTCCTTTGCTGAAATGCATCCTTGTGACTAATGTCTCCATTTTTAGTAACTCTCATTGCCAATAGTCCCTCCTTTTCTGAAATGCATCCTTGTGACTAATGTCTCCATTTTTAGTAACTCTCATTGCCAATAGTCCCTCCTTTTCTGAAATGCATCCTTGTGACTAATGTCTCCATTTTTAGTAACTCTCATTGCCAATAGTCCCTCCTTTTCTGAAATGCATCCTTGGGCCTAATGTCTCCATTTTTAGTAACTCTCATTGCCAATAGTCCCTCCTTTTCTGAAATGCATCCTTGGGCCTAATGTCTCCATTTTTAGTAACTCTCATTGCCAATAGTCCCTCCTTTTCTGAAATGCATCCTTGGGCCTAATGTCACCATTTTTAGTAACTCTCATTGGCAATAGTCCCTCCTTTGCTGAAATGCATCCTTGGGCCTAATGTCTCCATTTTTAGTAACTCTCATTGGCAATAGTCCCTCCTTTTCTGAAATGCATCCTTGTGACTAATGTCTCCATTTTTAGCAACTCTCATTGCCAATAGTCCCTCCTTTTCTGAAATGCATCCTTGTGACTAATGTCTCCATTTTTAGTAACTCTCATTGCCAATAGTCCCTCCTTTTCTGAAATGCATCCTTGGGCCTAATGTCTCCATTTTTAGTAACTCTCATTGCCAATAGTCCCTCCTTTTCTGAAATGCATCCTTGGGCCTAATGTCTCCATTTTTAGTAACTCTCATTGCCAATAGTCCCTCCTTTTCTGAAATGCATCCTTGGGCCTAATGTCTCCATTTTTAGTAACTCTCATTGGCAATAGTCCCTCCTTTGCTGAAATGCATCCTTGGGCCTAATGTCTCCATTTTTAGTAACTCTCATTGGCAATAGTCCCTCCTTTTGATTAGTCCCTCTAGGTTCATACTCTCTGCTTTACATGTTCCCTCATTGCAATCACTCCCTCCTTGCTAATGCTCCCTCCTTGCCAAGAGTGTATGTGCAACAATGGCCCTTATTTTTACAGGACTAAAAAAGTTAGTTATTTCCAAGTAAAACATTTGTAAGTGTACTTAAAATAGAACTAGTAACTCAACCTTGTCAAGGCTCAAACATTGATCTTCTTTTGTTGCCCACTTAAATGTAACGTAGTTGTTTAGTGTTATTTGTCTGGATGTTACATTTTGACTTAGGCTGTTTGAAGTGTGCGTTGGATTTGTTTCCTAATCGTTATTTTTTTGTTGTTTATGTTTCCTTTTTACACAGAAATGGGCCATTCGCTGAATGCGCAAGCAGTGGTGGCCCAGGACATGCGTTTTCTGAGCGTCCTGGCAGGCTACCCTGGCTCAGCCCATGATGCCTACATCCTGCGCAGATCAGGATTATTCCGGCGGTTTGAGTCAGGGGAATTTGCGGGTGCATGGCTCCTTGGTAAGTTGGCTCAAATTTCCGATTTGGATTGTATATGTATGGCTTTGATTTTGGTTGTATTAACCTTTCCTAAACGCTGCCTTGCCCATCACCTTGTGAACATGTGTAACCCCACTGGAACCATTACATTATACAAACTACATAGGCTGCCAAATTGTTTGGCCTGCATTGTTTTAATTACTAAGTGTAATGTGAGGCAAAGTCTGAAACCGCCTTCCCAACAATTTAAGATCAAAATCGGTTATTGACTTTACCAGAGAGTCTGCGCCATCTTTGCTTACATGCATTTCACTTACTGAGTAGAGGTGAGCGGGATAAAGTGCAGGGGCCGGCTTACACCGGTTTTGGACTAAGCCAAGACTGAAAATGGGTCAGGTCAACTTATCCCATAAAACATTGTTCTGCAGCACAGACAGGCAACAATAGCTGCTAACAGTCTACCTGATTGGCCAGCATCCACAGTATTATTTGCCTACTTTGGACCACCATCTATCCCATTTTGTGGATTCTGGTTTTTGCATCTGCAATATGTATGCTCATGTTTGTGTGACAATGTCACATACCTCTTTTATTTTTATTGGAGTAGGAATGTTGCGTGGCAATGTCTGATTTACTGTTTTTTTTAATTTTGGTTACATTTTTTAGGGGATTTGGGGTATCCACTACTGCCGTGGCTGATGACTCCGGTCCTCCGGCCACAGACTCCAGCACAAGAGGCCTATAATCGTGCACATCGAAAGACCAGGGCAGTGGTGGAGAGGGCCTTTGGACTCCTCAAGACCCGGTTTCGATGTTTGGACCACACTGGGGGCTCCCTGCAGTATGACCCCAAAAAGGTCATTGACATCATAATGGCATGTGCAGCGCTCCATAATTTAGCTATTATGCAAAGGGTCCCCCGATATCTGGATTGCCCACCCTCTCCACCCTCCGATGAGGCAGACGACGCCTATGTGGGCCAGCCAAGTGCGTCTGGGCAAGCCGTGCGGGCAAATTTAATAGCCACACATTTTTCCTAATGTTGGATTTGTTTTTTTTTTATTTTGGTTGTTATTTTTATTTGGTTGGTTTTGCTATGTTTCATTTCATTATTAAGTAAACAATAATGAATTTGGCCAACACAAACAAAAAAATATGTGTGAGTATTTCTTTGTAGACCTTGGTTATTGTTTGTTTTGGTGACAACTTGAACTCATATTTCTCTATCAAAACAACACAGACATGAGCTTGGTGAAACAAAAATGTTTACTAAATCGTAAAAGGTTTATGTGCTACAAACAGAATAGTATCTGAGTGGGCCTCACATACTTGTGGACCAGACATGTACATGCAATTATTTACAATTTGGTTTGAGGGAAAAAAATTTGCACAAAAAAAAACCCTCTCCTGCTTGCCCACATTTTCCACCGACACAGGTTGAAAGCAAACCTAGCTATGCCACATCTACACCTGTAAGTCAGTGGCCCACCCAAAACAGAACACCCAGTCCCAATCCAAATCCAGTACAATCACAGCCAGGGTCCAAGGTCTTAGTTGTTAAGGCCAGAATGTCACCCAATCATGCCGCCAAACATGAGGAGCCACCACAAATGTTCGAGTGCCCATGGCAGCCGCGCAACACCTTAAGTGGCCGATTCAGTGAGTCTTGGACTCTGGCATTGGCTACTGGGCTACCTCAGGCCTTGAATGAGCTATATGGGGGAGAATCAAAAACAAACTAGCAAGAACAGCGCCAAACTGAAGATTTATAGCCCTCACCAGACAAGTCAATCCAGTGGGGATGTATCGCAAAGATATGGACCAGATTCACGCCAAACACACCTTAATATGGGTGATGCCCATAGAACCCAGGTTGGCCCACTTGGTGGGGGGGGGGGGCATAACCTGGGCCTGTGTGGCATTCAGAATCTGCAACTGTTCCAAAATGTGTCTTTGGTTAGTGTGCATTTCTGCCATGCCTGACCTTAGTTCAGAAGTCAAGTTGGCCATGTGGCTGTTATGGGTCCTCAATTCAGTCAGCACGGCACTGAAGGTAGTATTTAGGGACTCTAATTGGCCCCTAATATGCTCCTGATTTTGCCGACGAAAAAGCCGCCTCTCTTGGTGCCATGCTGACTCCATCATCTGCACGCCCCTCCCCTGGGAAACTGGGCGACGTTGCTGAGTACGCCGCCCAATTCCGCGGGTTGTGGGGCGTGCAGATGATGTTTCTCGAGGACCCCCAACAGCCACAGGTCTGCTCGCCAAATCCTCAGCAGCAGATCTGAAACTGGGGACTGGAGGGTCAGTCTCTGCATGCTGCCCACGATGTGCAGGCAGCATGCAGCCAGCTTCACTCTGCTGCTGTGGATTTGGCGGAGACACATTTTGGGACAGTTGCAGATTCTGTCCCAGGGGAAGATCTTCAGAATCTCCGAGGAAGCTTCCATCTTCCTCCTGCTCCTGGATTTGCTCCATCAGTGTGTGGCTCTGTTGAGGACATGTAAAAAAAACAGGTTCAGTGTGGGGAATACCTATAAAAACCACACAAGCAAAACATGGCAACCTACATGCATACACAACAGCATCAAAATACACTTACCGTAGACATCGGATCCTGGGTCCTATGCAGCGCGGAAGAAGACGGCAGCGGTAACATGGAAGAGGAATCCCCACTAGCTGAGGGATGATGCTGCCCTGCTTCAGAAGAAAAAGAGCGATGAAAACACACAACTATGCATAGTTTATGTTTAAGAACACATATGGTAATCAAAGAAACGTGGCCAAGCAGTAAGGGCCCCTCCCACAACGTGGCCACTTGGCATTCACTAGGAATGGCATTACATTAGTGCATGGATTGTTAAACCAGACTAGACCCATTGTTCATGTGTCTCCAACCAAACATGCAACTAATGGCTGATGTGTGAGTTGCCACATCCCTTTAAGGCGATGAAGTTAACACACTAAGGTGGCCAAAAACACTTACAATATGATTCTGGTGGGGGACATTGTATGGCATAAAACATTTCTAGCAAACGATCTTAATCAGTTGGCCAACTAACCCAGCTCTTCCCAAATTGACCAACAGCCAAAGATGTTAGTGTGGCGTGTGCTTGTCAATTAATACATAGCACCCATTCCTTTTCTCCACTCCTAAGTGACATATTTTTCATAAATTAACTTAAACATCATGTATGTGGGTGGCAATGTGCACATTACCAGGCCACACACATGACACACCCTAGTCAAAGTGAGCACTCCCAACAAACCCACCCCCTAGAGCCATGTGTTTAGCTAGCCCTTGCTGCCACCCCCTAGAGCCATGTGTTTAGCTAGCCCTTGCTGCCACCCCTTAGAGCCATGTGTTTAGCTAGCCCTTGCTGCCACCCCCTAGAGCCATGTGTTTAGCTAGCCCTTGCTGCCACCCCCTAGAGCCATGTGTTTAGCTAGCCCTTGCTGCCACCCCCTAGAGCCATGTGTTTAGCTAGCCCTTGCTGCCACCCCCTAGAGCCATGTGTTTAGCTAGCCCTTGCTGCCACCCCCTAGAGCCATGTGTTTAGCTAGCCCTTGCTGCCACCCCCTAGAGCCATGTGTTTAGCTAGCCCTTGCTGCCACCCCCTAGAGCCATGTGTTTAGCTAGCCCTTGCTGCCACCCCCTAGAGCCATGTGTTTAGCTAGCCCTTGCTGCCACCCCCTAGAGCCATGTGTTTAGCTAGCCCTTGCTGCCTATGTGTATGTTTCCATACATTTGTGGGGTCATTCACACATTACTAACCTGCAGGAATTGGTGGGTTGTCGGTGTCCTGCTGGGCCGAGTGTCCCTCTAAGGCCACGGGATGTAATAAGGACAGCACCATCTCCTCAGCCGGTGTAAATCGCATTTTTGTTGGGAAACCTCCGCCAGTTGTTTCGCTGAAAAACATAGTAAGCATAATTAAGCACACTGATGGAGAGACAATAATAATACAAACCCAAACCTGACCTATGTACCTGTGCATCCGCCTTAGACTCTCTTTCTTCCGCACTGCATATTTTAGGTCCGAAATCTTCCGTTGAATCTGGTCCATATCTTTACGTTCCTCACCCGCGGCATTGACTTGCCTGGTGAGTTCTTCAAAAATCTCAGTTTTGCGCTGTTTACTGGTGTGTTTTGATTTCCTGCCATATAGCTCATCAAAATGTAAGGTGAGCCCAGTAGCCAATGCCAGAGTTTGGGACTCTGCAAAACGGCCACCCAAGTGTCCTCTGCGCAAGTTGCGCCCTCTTCGGGGTGGTTGTGGCTCCTCAGTGGTTGGTTGCAAATGGGGTGACATTCTGGCCGGGGGGGATGGAGGAGACCTCAACGACTGGAGGCTGGCTGTTGATCTTACTGGACTTGGGAAGGGACTGGGTGTTCGGGGCTGGGTGGACCCTGAAGTTGCAGGTGTAGATGTGGCATAGGGGGAATGCATGCCAATCTGTGCCGGAGGATAATGTGGGCGAGCAACAGAGGTTCTGGAACAACTGGAGGTGCTGCTTGGAGCCCTGTAGGTGTGTGGGGCCTTGGAGGTGGTTGCCTGGGTCTGTGGGGCCTTGGAGGTGCCTGCCTGGGGTGAGGCATATCTGCTCAGACTTTTTGCCTTCGCTTTTGAGCCACGTGCGGGGGGGGGGAGGGGGCCGTTGGCCTTTGTTGGCTTTTCGGGTTCGGGACCTGGTTCTTGTTTGGCCCCTGCTGCGGCTTGGGCCCCTGCTGCGGCTTCTGGACCTTGACCTTGTTTGGCCCCTTGTTTGGCCCCTGCGGCGCCTTGGGCCCCTGCTGCGGCTTCTGGCCCTTGAGCTTGTTCGGCCCCTGCTGCGGCTTCTGGCCCTTGAGCTTGTTCGGCCCCTGCTGCGGCTTCTGGGCCTTGACCTTGTTTGGCCCCTTGTTTGGCCCCTGCGGCGCCTTGGGCCCCTGCTGCGGCTTCTGGCCCTTGAGCTTGTTCGGCCCCTGCTGCAGCTTCTGGACCTTGACCTTGTTTGGCCCCTGCGGCACCTTGGGCCCCTGCTGCGGCTTCTGGACCTTGAGCTTGTTCGGCCCCTGCTGCGGCTTCTGGCCCTTGAGCTTGTTCGGCCCCTGCTGCGGCTTCGGGCCCTGGGTTTTTGGCCTTTGCCTATGGCCTTGGTGCCACGTGTGGGGGGTGATGTGGGGCAGGGTGGGGTGGGGCTTCGTCCCCTCTTACCCATCTGAGTTTTTCCAGCCTTGGTTAGCTTGCTCTTTGGTTGTGGTGGTGCTGCCACCTCCTTTTTTGCAGCAGCCTTGGTGCTAGCCCTTAGTCTGGCTTTAGGCTCTTGCGACCTGGTTTGCGGACCCTCGGCCTGCTCAGCCTGCTTGCTCTGCTTCTTTGCTGGAATCTTTTTTTTTGGTGCCATTTTGTGTGGACTCTCAAAGAGAATGAGCTGTGTGTGCAGGGACCTTTAAATAAGGTATCCGGCGTGTGACGCCTACGCGTTCGCTTACACGCACGTCCGGACATTCGCACGGCCGTGCGAAACCCGGAAACCGCTGGGGCCGTGCTTATCTGCTGCCGAGAAGAAGAAGAAAGATGGCGCCCACTATCTTCACCCGCCAACAAGAAGAGATCATCATGCTCGTAAGTGTCTTTTAAGGACTTTGCTTTGATTGGTAAATGCTGATCTACATGTTAAGGATGCGCAATAAGTAATATTTTTGACTTAAAGTGGACCGTCACCCATGGGTGATCGGCCCGGGAATCTATAAGATTCCCGGGCCGATCACCCCCCTCACCGCGGGACATCCGAGATCGGGATGTCCCGCGGTGAGGGACCCCCCCCACAACCCCAAAAGTTTGTGAATGGCCTGCGCGGGCGCGCGCACTGTCAGAGGGGCGCGCGGGAGGGCGCTGCCTTGTCCGCCGCTTGTCCGTGGGAGCGTGGTGAGGTGAGTTTGGGGGTTTCTGGGGGGTTTTACACAGCGGGACACCCCTAATCGGGGTGCCCCCCTGAAGTGGACCAAAACCCAGGATAGTCAAAATCCTGGGTGTTGGTCCACTTTAAAGATTTGGTTCAACTACATGCACACCCAAGCGCACACCACACACGTGCCAAACGACAGTGCTGCCATATTTGAAAGTTAACTTAGGCTAGAAGCGTGTGTGTGTATGTGCTCATGTGATTGAACCAAATAATGTATTGTTGGCACTTCTAGATATGCATTTCTGAGTTCTTGCTATGTTTGATTTCTGGTTTGTAGACCATGCTGGAGCGCAGGTACGACTACCTGCCCAACTCGTTTGAGAAACGAAACGTCGCCCTGGAGATCATCTCGGAGATACAACACCGGACCAACACCACCTTCACCCACACACAGATCATGCAGCATTGGTCGGACCTGAAGCGACTGCACATGCCCCGGGTGCGGAGGTTTTTCGGGATCCATTTCCCAAGTAAGTACATAGCGCTTGCATGCAAGATGTAACTACGACAGAATTTAGGCCTTTTATTTATAATGCCTTCTCTTTGGTAGTGTTGGAAATGGATTACAGAATTCGCCGCACCCGGAGGCGCACAGGCCGACCAGTGCTGCATGATTCGGCAGCTGGGAGTGAAGGTGGTGGATCTCCAGGGCGACGGGCCGACCCCTCCTCTGTGGCCTCCTCAGAGCAGCCCCTGGACCTTACCACAGAGGAGGGGCGGCACAGCGTGGGCAGGCAGTCGTACCCTGCCACGCATGCGGGATCCTCTGGTATGTCACTCTTCATGTCTACGCCAAAACATATACATGCTAGCTCCTGAGATCACCCAACTGAATCCTTGATTCTGTATTTGTAGATGCTTCGGTTGCGGGTGAGGTAGTGGGTGAGGAGGCAGCAGATAGGAGCCCACAAGACCCTGGAGAAGGTGAGTGCTGTGACCCAGACTTAGCTAAAAACATTTGAGGACTGCTGAATCAGACATCCAAAATAACCATTTGGCCCATGTTTCTACAGGCACTTCTTCACAGCAGAGCCAGGAACCAGGACCTCAGGGTGTTGTCCCCAACGAGCCATCTCTCGGCCACCAACCAAGTAAGTAGTCATGGCATTATAGCCATTTCTGTCTAACTTCACATGAACACAAAAAAACATAATGCCCTAGTCAATGCCAATATAAGAGTGACCTGTGGCCACTTAATTAGCTTAATGACCTGTGGCCACTTCATAACCTTAATTCCTTTCAGGAATGACATATGTGCGTTATAGTGAATTTGTTTACTAAAATACATTAAATCCACAGGTGAGAAATACTGTATGTATTGTTCTCCCAATAATATTTTTCTCAGATTTTTTTGCAGGGACCACACGACAACGACTTGCTGAGATGAATCGGAGGGTCCTTGAGTTGGTGGCCGATCTGCAGGCGATGCGGGACACGTTGGGGACAACAGAAGAGGAAGACTAGTGTCCTGGTTCCTGGCCCTGTATATTTTGCCAACTTTTTATTTGTACATAGTTTTATTGGTTAAACCCAAAAGTTTTTTGTATATAGTTTTATTGTTTTTAAAATATTTTATATTGTATATCGTTTTTAATGTTTTTACAAATATCTTATTGTATATATTTTAATTCCAAAAACATACAATTGTATATAGTTTTTAAAATGTTTTTGCAAAAGTTGCCAAAAATATTGGCCAAACAAATGCCAGGTGAGCAATAAACAAAAAAAACCAAAAAAAATTGTGTCCCATTTATTAGCACAAATACATTTACAAAAAACAAGGGGACAATGACATATTTCCAAATCAAGATTGTGATGTCCGTGAAGTGATTTGGGTAAGTTTTAGGGACCTCAAATGGAAGAAGAACCAAAGCGCTAAGTGATTTGGGTAAGTTTTAGGGACCTCAAATGGAAGAAGAACCAAAGCGCTAAGTGATTTGGGTAAGTTTTAGGGTGTGAAAATGGAAGAAGAACCAAAGCGCTAAGTGATTTGGGTAAGTTTTAGGGTGTGAAAATGGAAGAAGAACCAAAGCGCTAAGTGATTTGGGTAAGTTTTAGGGACCTAAAATGGAAGAAGAACCAAAGCGCTAAGTGATTTGGGTAAGTTTTAGGGTGTGAAAATGGAAGAAGAACCAAAGCGCTAAGTGGTTAGGGTGAGCTTTAAGGGACCTCAAGGGAAAAGGCAGGATAGCGCGAAGTGGTTAGGGTGAGCTTTAAGGGACCTCAAGGGAAAAGGCAGGATAGCGCGAAGTGGTTAGGGTGAGCTTTAAGGGACCTCAAGGGAAAAGGCAGGATAGCGCGAAGTGGTTAGGGTGAGCTTTAAGGGACCTCAAGGGAAAAGGCAGGATAGCGCGAAGTGGTTAGGGTGAGCTTTAAGGGACCTCAAGGGAAAAGGCAGGATAGCGCGAAGTGGTTAGGGTGAGCTTTAAGGGACCTCAAGGGAAAAGGCAGGATAGCGCGAAGTGGTTAGGGTGAGCTTTAAGGGACCTCAAGGGAAAAGGCAGGATAGTGCTAAGTGGTTAGGGTGAGTTTTTTAGGATAAGAAGTGATGGGAGTGAAATTATGTATGCGAGCACTTTAATGAGATAAGTTTGTAGTGCGCAGGCGCAATATCGTAAGAATTTCGTCTGGACGAATACTTTGGGAAAAAGTGAAGCAGGATGTAGCGGGAATTTGAAAGGATTCGTGTGAGGATACGATGGGTAAAGGGCAAAAACGAAAGGCTACGTTGGTAGTTGTGAAAATGGAATCTGAAAAATCACGAATGAAAATGACATCCTCGTCTGCGTACTCTGGCATACGTCCGTCCGTGCACTCAACGGAAGGTTTACGAAGCATGCTTGGAATCGCTCGCACATTCATACGAGAGCGGGAAATTTTGAAAATGTTACGACGTCGGCTCCAAACCGAAAGTTTTTTTGTGTCTCTCTGAATCGAGCCTTAGGTGTGTGTACTGAGGTGTAACATGTTATCCCACAATTTGCTTTAACCATGAGGTGTGTGTACCCTGTTATTCCACAACTTGCTCTAAGCACAGGGGTGCATCTTGTTATCCCAAACCTTGCTTTAACCACTGGGGTGTGTATACTATATTATCTCACAACTTTTTCTGGGCACTGGGGTGTAGCTTGTTATCCTACAACTTGCTCTAAGCCCTGTGGCGTATCCTGTTACCCTACAACTTGTTCTAACTACTGGGGTGCCTGTACAGTGTTATCCCACAACTTGCTCTAAGCACTGTGGTGTGTCGTGTTATTCCACAGCTTGCTCTATGCCCTGTGGTATAATCTGTTGTCCCACAACTTGATCTAAGCATGGAGGTTGTGTGCCAGTTTATCACACAACTTGCTCCAAGCACTGGGGTGTAACATGTAATCCCATACGATTCTCTAAGCACTGGGGTGTATTTATTTACACAACTTGCTCTAAGAAATGGGGTGTAACCTGTTATCTTACAACTTGCTCTAAGCACTGGGGCGTGTCTAACGTGTTATCCCACAACTTGCTCTAAGCACTGGAGTGTAACCTGTAATCCCACAACTTGCTCTAAGCACTGGGGTTGTGTGTACCAATTTATCCCACGACTCGTGCTAAGCACTAGGGTGTATCCTGTTATTCCACAACTTGCTCTAACCACTGGGGTGTGTGTATCATGAGAAAATCCAATGTTGCTGGTGCACTCTTACAAAACCATTATTGGTGGGTGCCAGGACCGCGGTGGCGCCGCTGTAGATCCACGTGAATAAAGAGGACTGGCACTCCAATCAGTTAGTGTGAACGCTTGTATTCCAATAAAGCAGTAATTGTTCCATTAGTAAACATAGAACAAGAAACAAAGTCCATATCAGAAGCAAGCAACAGTCCTTATATCCAACGTTTCGAGGGTCGGAAGCCCCCTTTCTCAAGGAAGACTGTCAACAAGTGTGCATCATGTCCCCCACATATATATACACTGCTTAGCAAAACATTTCAAAATTCCCGCCTGACCTCATAATGACATCAGCGGGGTGTTCTGTATGTACGGCCCATATATAGAACTATATTGGAAGTAATATGATATGAATGTAAAATAAAACAGATGGGACCATAAATACTCATCCTGTACCCGTCGGGGCTCCAAATCGGGGGGGCCCTGTCACCGCGATCGCCGCCCGCTGTCTCAGCAGGCAGCAGATTCCCCGTCTGTCAGGGGACTGCAGAGCATCAGCAGCCGGGCAGAAAAAACCTGCCCGGTAACCGATGACGCGGCGGCAGGCACTATCCGATTGGCTCGCGGCTGCCGCCTCAGTCACCAGCCCTTGAGGCAGACAGCGAGTATCCAGACGCCGCAGGCTCCGTATGAGGGAGCTGCGGCGCGTAGGAGCGCGCTTCACTGGCCTGCCAACACTCTCCAGTGACAGTGTGAGCCCGGCTGCTGATGCTCTGCAGTCCTCTGACAGACGGGGAATCTGCCGCCTGCTGAGACAGCGGGCGGCGATCGGCGGTGACGGGGCCCCCCCGATTTGGAGCCCCAACGGGTACAGGTGAGTATTAACGGTCCCACCTCTTTTATTTTACATTCATATCATATTACTTGTAATATAGTTGTATATATGGGGCGTACATACAGAACACCCCGCTGATGTCATTATGAGGTCAGGCGGGAATTTTGAAATGTTTTGCTAAGCAGTGTATATATATGTGGGGGACATGATGCACACTTGTCGACAGTCTTCCTTGAGAAAGGGGGCTTCCGAACCCCGAAACGTTGGATAAAGGGGTCTGTTGCTTGCTTCTGATATGGACTTTGTTTCTTGTTCTATGTTTACTAATGGAACAATTACTGCTTTATTGGAATACAAGCGGTCACAGTAACTGATTGGAGTGCCGGTCCTCTTTATTCACGGGGTGTGTGTATCATGTTATCCCACAACTTTCCACAGCACTAGGGTGTATCCTGTTACCCCACAACTTGCTCCAGTCTCCGGGGTGTATCTTGTTCTTCTACAACTTACTATAAGTACAGGGGTATGTCTACTATGTTATCACACAACTTGGTCCAGGCACTGTGGTGTAACCTGTTATCCTACAACTTGCTCTAAGCACTGGGGTGTATCCTGATCCCCCACAACCTTCTCAAACCAATGTGGTGTGTGTACCATGTTATCACACAACTTGCACCAAGCACTGGGGTGTAACCTGTAATTACACAACTTGCTCTAAGTGCTGGAGTTTGTGTACTGTGTTATCTCACAACTTGCTCTAAATGTATCTTGTTATCTCACACCTTGCTTTACCCACTGTGGTGTGTGTACTGTGTTATCCCACAACTTGCTCTAAGCCCTGGGGTGTAACCTGTAATCCCACAACCTGCTCTAAGCACTGGGTTATATCCTGTTATCCCACAACTTGCTCCAAGCACTGGGGTGTCAAATGTAATCCCACAAGATTCTCTAAGCACCGGGGTGTGTATTGTGGTATCCCACAACTTGCTCTAAGCACTGGGGTGCATCTCATTATCCCACACCTTACTCTAACCACTAGGGTGTGTGTACTGTGTTATAACACAACTTGCTTAAGGCACTGACATGTAACCTGTTATCTTACAACTTGCTCTAAGCACTGGGGTGTGTCTACTGTGTTATTCCACAACTTACTCTAAGGACTGGGGCTTATCCTGTTATCCCACAACTTGCTCTAAGACCTGAGGTGTAATGGTTATTTCACAACTTGCTCTAACCACTGGGGTGTGTGTATCGTGTTATCCCACAACTTGCTCTAAGCACTGCGGTGTATCCTGTTATCCCACAACTTGCTCTAACCACGGAGGTGTATCTTGTTATCTCACACTTTGCTTTAACTACTGTGTTGTGCGTAATGTGTTATCCCACAACTTGCTCTAAGCATTGGGTTGTGTCTACCATATTATCCCACAACTTGCTCTAAGACCTGAGGTGTAACCTGTAATCTCACAACCTGCTCTAAGCACTGGGGTGTATCCCGTTATCCTACAACTTGCTCTAAGCACTGTGGCGTAACCTGTTATCCCATAACTTGCTCTAACCACTGGATTGTGTGTACCCTGTTATGACACTGCTTACTATAAGCACTGGTGTGTGCGCACTGTGCTATACCAAAACTTGCTCCAGTCATTGGGATGTATCTTTTTATCCCACCAGCTTATTCTAACCACTAGGGTGTGTATACTGTGTAATCCTACAACTAGCTTCAATCACGAAGGGTGAAACCTGTTATCCCACAACTTGTTCTAACCACTGGGGTGCATCTTGTTATCTTACACCTTGCTTGAACCACTGGGGTGTTTGTACCGTGTTATCTCACAACTTGCTCCAAGCAATAAAGCTTTAACCTGTTATCCCACAACTTGCTCTATGCACTAGGGTGTGTGCCATGTTATCCCACAACATGCTCCAAGCACTGGGATGTAACCTGTTATCCTCCAACTTGCTTTAAGTTTGGGGTGTGTGTACTGTGTTATCCCACTACTTGCTCTAACCACTGGGGTGCATCTTGTTATCTCACACCTTGCTCGAACCACTGGGGTGTGTGTACTGTGCTATCCCACAACTTGCTCCATATAGGGGAATAACCTGTTATCCCACAACTTGCTCTAACCACTGGGGTATGTCTATGGTGTTACCCCACAAATTACTCTAAGCGCTGGGGTTTATCCTGTTCTCCCACAATTGTTCTAAGCACTGGGTTTAACCTGTTATCCCACAATGTGCTCAAAGCACTGGGGTGTAATCTGTAATGCCACAACTTGATCTATACACTGGGGTGTGTGTACCAAGTTATCCCACAACTTGCTCTAAGCACTGGGGGTATTGTGTTATTCCACTACTTGCTCTAGGCAGTGGGGGTGTCTACAATGTTATCCCACAAATTGCTATAACCAGTGGAGTGCATCTTGTTATCTCACACCTTGCTTGAACCACTGGGGTGTGTGTACCGTTTTATCACACAACTTGCTCCAAGCAACAAGGGTGTAACCTGTTGTCCCACAACTTGCTCTAAGCACTGGGGGATATCGTGTTATTTCACTACTTGCTCTAAACAGTTGGGAGTGTCTACCATGTTATCCCACAACTTGCTATAACCAGTGGAGTGCATCTTGTTATCTTACGCCTTGCTTGAACCACTGGGGTATGGGTATTGTGTTATCCCACAACTTGATTCAGGCACTGGGGTGTATCCTGTTATCCCACAACTTACTCAAAGCATTGGGGTGTAACCTGTAATCCCACAACTTTATCTAAGCACTGGGGTGTGTGTACCAATTTATCCCACAACTTTCTCTTAGCACTGGGGGGTATCATGTTATTCTACTACTTGCTCTAAGTAGTGGGGTGTCCCACAACTTGCTCTAAACACTGGGGCAAATCCTGTTATCCTAGAACTTGCTCTATTCCATGGGGTGTAACATGTTATCCCACAACTTGCTCTAAGCACTTGGGTGTGTGTACCAAGTTATTCACAACTGGCTCCAGGCATTGGGGTGTAACCTGTTACTTTATAACTTGCTGTAAGCAGTGGACTGTGTGCACTGTGTTATCCCACAACATGCTCTTAGCACTGGGGTACAACCTGTTATCCAACAATTTGCTCTAAGCACTGGGATGTGTGTACTGTTTTATCCCACAACTTGCTCTAAGCAATGTGTGTCTCCTGTTATCCCAGCTTTCTCTAAGCAGTGCGGTGTGTATACCGTGTTATCCAACAACTTGCCCCAAGTACTGGGGTGTAACATGTTATCCCACAACTTGCTCTAAGCACCAGGGTGGGTATACCATGTTATCCCACAACTTGCTCCAAGCACTGGGGTGTAACATGTTATCCCACAACTTGCTCTAGGCAGTGGGGTGTGTATGCCCTGTTATCTAACAACTTGCTACAGCCACTGGGGTGTAACCTGTTTTACTACAACATTTTCTAAGCACTGGTGTGTTCCCTGTTATACTATGTGCTCTAAGCACTAGGGTGAGTGTACACTGTTATACTACAACTTGCTCTATGCACTGGGATGGGTGACCTGTGTTATACTACAACTTGCTCTAAGCACTAGGGCAAGTGTACTCTGTTATCCCACAACTTGCTTTAAGCACTGGAGTGCATCCTGTTATGTCAAACTAGTGGCCCCTGTAATACTACAACTTGATCTTTGCACTGGGGTGTGTGTACTATGCAATGCCACATCTTGTTCTAAGCACTGGTGCATGAGTACACTTTTATACTACAACTTGTTCTAAGCACTGGTGTGTAACCTATTATCCCACAACTTGCTCTAACACTACTGTAACACTGAAAGTGTCTAAAAATGCAGACAGTAGCAAATAAGGAACAGGGACATGGCTGTGGTGCGCATGCTGCTGCTGCTAGTAATGGGGCTGGTGCTCAGCTAGTCACTAGTGCTGCAGGGAGAGCAGAGAGGGAGGCTAGCGGGTGGAGTGGGGGGGAAGAGGATGCCAAAGAGGATGATGAGGTCCTAGACCCAACATGAACTGAAGGGCATCATTGTTTACCGTTCAGTGGTCAGCCCATTGCTGCCACTGCCCACCACACCCATGGATTGAGTGCACCAAAGCAGTCTCACAGGATCTCACCAGCCTGCCATTTTTTCAAGCAGTCCACAGCAGGCAAGAAAGAGATCATTTGCACATTTTGTCAACAGTCACTGAGTGAGGGAAAACTACTAATCATCTCTGCACCTAGTGCATGGCCAGGCATCTTCAAGCAAGACACCAACAACAAGACCACCTATTTCCCCCCAAAGGGAGTATGTGGGAACCCCAGCACCAGCGCCACCACAGCCATCACCATCACCAAGTCTTTCCAAAATTGCTTGTATTTAAAATGCTCCCATTCTGCCTGGTGGAGATAGAGACAGTTTTAAAGATCTGATGGTGACAGCTGTTTCACAATACGCCTTTCCCAGCCACCAATACTTTTGTCGCCAGGCCATCCCTGCCCTGCACCAACAGGTTGTAAAATAAATAAGATGTGCAATGGGCAATACCATCAATTCCAGTGTCCACCTCACCACAGACATGTGGACAAGTATGCATAAGTATATATCTCTCTTAACTTCCCAGTGGGTCAACGTAGTGGCAGCTGGGACTGAGGAAGGAAGCACTGTGGTGCATATCCTTCCACCACTCAGGATTGAGGGACATCAGTTGGTGCCTCCTGTAACTTCCTACTCTGCTGCCTCCTCTACTTCCTCCTCAGGCAGTCAGCGCAGCCCCTGCACCACAAATTTGAGCACTTCCATTGGAAAACAGCAGCATGCAGTGATAAAACTCATCTGTCTGGACGAAACACCCCACACCGCCCAGGAGCTGTGGACCGGCATCCAAGACCAGACAGATGAGTCGCTGCTGTAATTGCACCTGAAGCTTGGCAAGGGTGTGTGTGTGACAATGGGCAGAATATTGTAGCAGCCTTGGGCCAAGGTGGGTTGACACATATCCCTTGCCCGGTGCATGAACTCAACTAGGCGGTGCAGAGCTTCCTGGTCCATTATCCAGAAATGCCGAGGCTGCTCCATAAAGTGCATAGTATGTGCTCCCACCTTGGTGTACCCACCCTGCTACCGCTTACTTGTCTGCACTGCAGAGGAACTTCGGCCTTCCCACCAACCACCTCATATGTGACTTGCCCACCAGGTGGAATTCCCCATTGTACATGCTGGAAAGGGTGTGTGAGGAGCAGCAGGCAATAGTGGAGTTACAGGTGAATCGAAGTACAATCGAAGAGCAGCATTTCACCACCAGTAAGTGTTCCTCCATGACATCTGTGCGGTGCTGCAGTGCTTTCAGGACACCACAAATATGGTCAGCGCTAATGATGCCATCATCAGCGCTACCATCCCAATTCACTGTCTGCTGCCTTTAGGCTATGATGGAGAAGGAGGAAGCAGAGGAGGAGGAAGGCCAGTTTCCCCCCCTGTCATGATAGTGTACGCATGGCTTGCAGGGTGGATTGCTAGGCCGACAGTGGCTAGGTACGCCGATGTCCAGCAAGAGGACCATTTTGGAGGAATCAGAGGAGGACTACGTTCTCTCACAGTAGTGTGGCACCCAACGCAGCTCACGGGCTTCACTGGAGTAGACAACTGACCCCGAGGATAGCTTCTTCATGACTCAGGGTCTGGCTCCTTTTCCTGTTCCGATGTGTCACTGGCTGGGCTCAGAGAAGCCCCCAGCGGGGGAATATGGAGAGGGAGGGCTGGTCCACTATCCAGCTGGTTGGCTAGCTGGGCGCTTTGGAACCAGGTGCTGGGTGGGGACAGACTTTCTAACATGCTCACATGTCTTCAATATATTTTTAACCAATTTTATTAATGTTTTGATACACTCTGGCTCTTTCTCTTTCTGCCTAGTACAGTACATACATGGGTGCTTTACATTTTATGGAGCCTTTAGAGTTTTCTATATTTATGTATTAACCTAACACTACATCAGATTTTCACACACAAGTGCTCTGGGTTGGATAATTGCATCTCTTGTCTGAGTGTACTTGTGCTCTCCAGCCCTGTGTAACTAACTTTGTTGTTCCACATACAGGTGCCCATGCCCTCCTTGTCTGTACTTAGGCCCAGACCCTCCTTATCTTTGCAGGGGCTCGGGTTCTCCATTGTCTGTACTGGGGTTCAGGTCCTTTTTTGGCTGGGTTTAAGCCATCCACTAGCCCCCCTGACTAGTTCCTGTCCTCTGATACCTGTTGTACTGTAAGTCTGTCTGCTGTGTTGTGTACTGTCTCCGCTCTGTTTTCCCTTTCTCATGTCTGTGACCACCACATAACTGGGCCTAGTGTATAATCCACCATCAGGAGCTCTGCTGAAGATATGGGCTGATTATGGGTTCTCTGTAACAAACCTCCCATGAGCAGCCAACACCTTTTCTTTCTGTTGGCAAAGATGGAAAGTATTTATTATGTCTATATGTTCCAAGCCTGTGTCTCTGCCACCTGTTTCTAGTCTATGACCCTGCTCACTTGTACCCAGTCCTTTTACCTATCCCCAGTCTGTAACTCTGCTAACCTGTTCCCAGTCTGTGACTCTGCTTACTCATTTTGAGTATGTGACTAGGCTCACCTGTTTTCAACCAGTGACTCCAACAACTTAGTTCCAGGTCTGTTCCTGTAGACTTAAAAGACTCCAAAGATAGAGCATTGCTATGCCCTCTGGGTAGGAATTAACCTCCTGACTTAGATCTGCCTCTGTGTACTGAATCTTTATTTCAATGTATTCTGATAATATTCTCTAGAATTTGGTGGTGCAATCCAGAATTCTTTGTTCCATTAATAAAGACAATCTATCTTAGCCCAGATGCAGAAAGACAGGACCAAATCCTGATACCAACACCACCATGTTTAAACATGGGATGCAGTTTTTATGCAGAATTGTAGTGTTTGCTGACAGGTGACTTGCCAGCCCCTCCTTCTCCGTCTTAGGGACTCCTTACTAGTTCACAGAGGGTTAAATGTAAAAAACACATACACAAAAGTAAAAAGTCTTATCATTTTTTCCTCCATACGTACCATTGATCCATTGAGATCCCTGTGATAACGGAAACTGGGTGCGGAGCCAAGCTGCCCCATGCCCGGCTTCTGCCGATCACTCCAGCTTCTGACATCTCGCTCCCCAATGCAGGGAGGGGCCTTTTATACTTTAGGTTTAGAGTAAAAAAAGAGGAGGTTAGTATGGGGGGTTCTCCCTTAGGTATCAGCCAGGCGGGAAACGCCCCAAGCCTCCGTTTTGGGAGTATTTAGCAGGGCTATTGGATCACCGAGTTAAAACCTTTTGGCTGTGTGTGGTACAATAGGTTTATTTCAAAGTGATTGAAGATAATGTGAATACATCAATAGACAAACTGTACACTTCAATTTGTTTCACATATGCTACATTCTAAACACTTATGTTACAAATTTTGGGCACATATTATACAAAAAACACTTATGTTACATTTTTTCACATATATTGCCTTGGTGGCTTTGTAAAGCGTAACTCACAACAGTCTTTCCCAGATATACCAGTAATGTGGTTTTGTGTCTGGTTTAGTCACGCTTTAGGGTTTCATTTATAACCATCATGGAACAGGTGAAAAGGATAAAAGCTGTGCAGACGTTTCGCTGACTTGCAGCTTCCTCAGTGCGCTTTTACTTTTCCAGTTGCCTTCAGAGATGTAAACCTCTTTTATTTGAGGAGAGAGTGGGGGAGAAACGCTGTATGCAGCTTTACCTGAGATTTGCAGGCTGCTGTTTTCTTAGGGTGTAGAAGGTATTCAGTTGTATCTTACATTAGAGTGGAGGATCCCGTGGTCCGTTGCACCCTGTCTGTATTAGGGTGATGTGCGTGCTCCTGCCCTCATAGCTGCGCTGTGTGTGTTGCGCTAGTGTGCTTTTATACTTGCAGAGGGGGCTGACATCAGCTCACTCCCCTGTATAAATAGCCTCTCCCTGCAGAAGAGAGTGAGATGTCGGGAGCCCAGCTCGGGGTGGAGGATGTGGGACACCACGTCTAGGCGAAGGGTGAGGTCCTTGCCTAGCGCTGGAAAGAGGGCAAGGTAAGTAATTTTTTTTTTATTTGTATCAGCTCAGACCAAACTAAACTTCCTGGAGAAATTTGGCGAATTGCTGAATCAAACTTTTAAATAGTTTGCTCATCTGTTGTTAGGACCATGAAGTAAAACCCTGCACATGAGCTTGCACATACAATTTAGCCTTTCTTCTCAATGGATGTTAACTAGAAGATGGGAGTCTAATGAAAAAGAAGCTACAATCCTGGTAACAATCGAGTTTGTGATCCTATGTTTTATGCTGGTTGTAAAGGCAAATTAACTCCTACAACCCTGCAATCGATTGGTGACTGATGTGTATCTTCAATGCACTTGAGTTTTCTATAAGAAAAGTAGGTAGAACTGATAGTAAAGTCAAGAGAAGCATAGGAGAGTAGGTGAGTAGAAGAAAGAAGGAGAGAGGAAAGGGAGGGGGAATGGGCAACTTTTTCAGACACCTGTCAGGTTCATAAGGCAATAGGGGATAGGTACCCTAATGGGAGACAAGGTCCACAGTGGTTAAAGTAAGGATGGAAAGTGTGACTCGACGAAATCCATCCTGACCATGTCAAGATAAACTGCTCTTTGGTTCCTCTGATGTCTTTCTTTAATTACCCGGGCTATGTCTAATGAAAGGTTCTTCCAAGCTGTAAGCTTCATCCGTTGGGATGGTTTGGGAGCAGGGGTTGTTTACATACAGGGATGAACCACCTGGTTTGGTGGTAAGAAACAGTCTATTATTAACAACCGGAGACAAAAATATCTGAAAACACTTGAATTGTGTTTGAACCCAATGTGGGTCTACTTGCCTGGAATATGAGCCAACAATGCTATAACAATGCTACAACAATAATTTATTAACTTATCAATACCAAACAAAATATTTTAATAATCTAAATTTAATGAATTATATTTTAAAATTATATTAAAACTTAATTAGTTGATATAATTACCTTATTGCATAGTCAGAAATTGGGGTTTATTGCTGTTGGCTCAAGATGTGTTATCTGGTGCCTAATGCTGTTATCCCACATTATAACAGCTTCTATAGGAGCAAAAACATAATAACTATAAAGTTAACCACTGTGCAATCCAAATTATGCCTATAGCGTTCACCCCAAAATGGGCTCCCTTAAAACCTACCTTCTGTTTCTTTGAGCTGTTTCCCTGTCTGGGGTCTCAAAAGGAGTTATGGTTCCCCCAGAAGCCAAGCTGTTGAATATGTTTCAAACATTAAAAGATAAATGGCAGACCATACTAACAATTCTTATTGAACATTATACAGAACAACTTAAAGCACTAGATGCTGAAATGATAAAAAACAAGCATGAACCTCAAACAATTCAAAGACAACAAGTTTTACATTCAGAAAGGAAAACAATTGAAAGCACATATTGAAGAATGTAACGTTCAGCTAGCCCAACAAAAAGAAGAAAGACTAACCCAAGATAAACAAGCTCATATACAATGTTATGCATACAAATGGAAAAACATAAATAGGAATACCAAATATGCTCATCATCCTCATGAGGACCCAGACAAATATACCATAAGATAGACAAATTAGAATATTGGATCCCTCAAGCTCCACAAGTACAAAATAGATATCAATGTAGCAGCACAAAGAGATATTTTTTGGACACAAACCCTTTAGAGGTCACACAAGAACACATGATCTGGCCAACCATACAAGAAGGAAATAAAGAGATAGTAACCCACAACTGATTATCATCTACAAGTTTTACAATTAGGACTGAATTTTTGTCACAAGGCAAATCTAGATAAGTTCACAGTCACTAAAAGGCTCTTTACCTTAGAAAAATTCTATAGAAATCACTTTACACAAAATCCACACAAATAGTGGAGTCCACTCTTGTATGCCTTAGACACAAGTCATCTTGATACTTCGTCAGCTCAGTTGCAAGATGAACAACAAGAAAACTTCACAGACAGATATGCAGTTAGTAGATGCAATTTGAGAAGTACAGGAAAATCAAATCCTAAACAACTGGTAGACTGGTATCAGATGGTCTCCATGTCCAGATTGGCCAGGGATGTTAAGTAATATAACCAATTTAAATATAGCTCTAAAACATAAAATTATGAACAAAACAACATGGGAATTTTTACAAACTCCCAATCCTAAGACTCTTTCCTCTTATTCATTATCTAAGGTTCATAAAAATAGCAGAGAGGGCTAGCCCTTACATAGATCATCACCTACAGAAACATGTCATTACCTTATCAATATGTGTAAAAGACACACAAAATCTCTTAAGCAATATACAAAACATTACACTAACACTAAATACCATCCTGGCCACTGTGAACGTGGGTGCCCTTTATTTGAGTATACCGCATAATTCTGGATTGAAAGCTGTTGAGACATTTTCGAATGAACAGTCGATAGAGGAGCATGACCAAAATGTCTTTCTCATGTCCCTGTTAAAGTTTATTCTCACACATAACTCCTTTTTATTTAACAGCAACCTATACCTCCAGGTACAGAGCACAGAGATGTTGCTGAATTGTGCTCCTTTCTATGTCAACCTGTATTTGGGGGTATAGGAATGCCATATATGGGGACGTGAGGACTTATCAATGTACCTGTGCCACATCCTAAGCTGGCACAAGTACATTGATGATATCTTGGACTGGTCCCCCATCACTTCTTGTGCAATTTGTTGAACGATTAAAGGATAATACCTATAATCTCAAACTAACTCTGGTTTATGTCAATATGATACCATTCCTAAATTTGGAGATTAGCATAGACATTACTGGTAAACTAAACACAAGATTGTACAGAAAACCAACAGCCTCTAATAATATTTTGAATGCAAGTAGCTTTCATCCTGAACCATTAATCAAGAGTTTACCCATCAGTGAGTATTTGAGAGCTAGAAGAAATTGTATTGATCTACAATCAATCAAAACAAGATAAAAAGCAAGAGACTATAAAAATAGAGATTTAAAAAAAAATCATTGGGCACTATGCAGTAACAGAAATGAACTCTTGAGTGGTGGTAGGCAGGGGGTCCTAACCATTTTTAATTATTAGATATACCACACAACACATATGGTACAAATCAATTTTGATAAGACATTGGCATGTGCTCACAGCGGACCCTACCCTGAAAGACATCATAGCTATGAAACTGAAGGTTGTTTTCAGATGGGCGTGTTCCGCCTGAGACAAATTGGTCTTCAGCCATTATGTCCCTAATAAAATGTGCTTCAAAAACTGGGGGGACATACCCATGTCAATCATGTAACCAGCGCAAATGTATTAAAACATCTAAAACAACAATGTTATCTACAGGCCAAAGTCATATACTGAAACACTATGTGAATTGCAAGACACCACATGTGGTTTATCTTCTCATATGTGTATGTGGCTTCTTTTATGTTGGAAAGACGAACCATGCTCTAAGAAAACCAATAAATCAGCACAATTACGATATTAGAAAAAAATGTGATGCCATGGAAAAATATAGCCATAATGGATGTGTTGGAGGAAGGTTAGGGGGGTCCTGGCAAGAGACACCACCTCCCCCCCCCCCATTCTAGTGACCCACCTCTCAAATAAACTAGGGCTGGTACAAACTCCTGATCTGTTAAAGTAAAGAAAAAAAACTCAAAATGTTGGGGTATAGGTAAACCTCAACCTATAGACCTTGGCGTTTGACCTCGCCAATAAGTATCTTACTACATAAATACGTTAAAATTATTCACATATTTATTAATTCATCAATAAAATTTAAGGATGAGGAACATCCATATTTTAACAATTGTGGAGAAACTACCACCTAGTTAAGATTCCTTCAATCCACCTTACATATAGATTCAATACAATATACAATAAATGTGATCACATAGTTTTCCACTAACTCCTAAAAAACAAGAACAAAAAGCAAAAAAAGCAAAAAAAAAAGAGGGATAATTTACATAGTCAGCATATAATGGCTAGCATAGCAGTTTCAGCTGTGGTATAGGTGAAGGTGAACTAGTTTCGCCACTACGGCTTCTTTTGCACCACTTTCCACCTTTTGTTTTCTAATCAAAATAGGTGATAGCTTATATCAAACATTTCACAGCCATTCCTGATAAAAGCAGGTGTTTCCATAAATCGCTGACAGTAAATTAGTAAGGTATAAAAAAAGTGCAAATGTACAGATCACAATAAATGCATATATTTGGTTCAGTGGCCAATGCATCTAGAAACAATAGCAGAGAGGCCAAGATCTACAGGCTTGAGGAGGAAGATTACAGCAAGCACATGGCTGCTGTCTTCCGCCTGACCTAGAGATGACCCGGGGGTCATTTTTAAAAAAGTCATAAAATATGTAAACGTAATTCTGCAAGGCCTTTACACTGAAAAAAAATAGTGGGAAAACATTGGTGAATCACACTTTTTTTACAGTTGTAAATTTCAGTACTTTTCTCACTTTAGACATTTTTTTTTCACTTTATGAAAGAAGACAAGTGAAAAAAATTAGTGTAGGAAATTAAGCATGTTTTTTTGTTTCTTGAATCACAAGAATTTGAAAAAACTAAAACTTAATTATTTTTTTCTCAAAAAATAGACTCATTTATTTTTACAAACTTTGTTGAATTGAGCCCATAGTACTTTGAAGGCATTTGCTGTTCATTATTGCAATTATAAATTCATCTGTACCAGATATAATAGTGAGTATATATCATGGTGCTTTATGTGGGGGACTCTGGAAACCTATGACTTCTTGCATATTTAACATTCTTTTTTTCAGCCAATTCTTGTAAAGGTCCATATACAGGCACCGGGTGAGAGGTGAAGGTCCGAGATCTGTCATCGGAGCTTCGTGGGACATGATCGCCGGGGGACAGCAGAGGATTGGAGGTGACTACAGAAAAAAAAACTGAATAAATGTCATTTTTTTCTTGTGTGTGTGTTTATTTTTACTGTTAATCCCTTGTGAACTGGTAAGGGTTTTTAATTCTTAAAATTCCCAAAAAGTGGAGTCCCCCCCCCCCACCTGGGAGGGGGGACTCTATGTTGTTGTTTTTTTAATTTAACCCCTTATGTTCTGTCGCCCAGCAGCTATAAAAGGCTTCCAGCAGCAGCAGGAAAGCAGAAGCCAGAGTGATCAGCGTGAGACACAGTGCCCATGGATAGATGGGAGGTAAAACAATAAATAAAATATTTTTTCTCCTTGTCTCCGTGCTTTTTTTTTTTACACTTAACCCTTTGTGAACTTGTAAGTGATCCATGAGATCACTATACCAGTTCACAAGGTTGGGGTCTGGCAAGTCACCTGCAGCTAGCGGGTGACTTGCCATTAACCCCTGGCACCCAATTTACCTGCCTCCCCAAAGGCTAGCAGGAGAGCAGAAGGGCCCGGGCCCAGGGAAGCTATGTGGGATTGTAGCCGGCAGGGCAGGGGGACCCCAAAGCAGGCCCCTGAGCCCTGTTTTACAAGCCTGCATAGCTGGTCCCAGGCTGGTTATGCTGGGTTGAGGTGACCCCTTGGAATTTTTTCAGGGATTTTTAAGGGTTTATAACCCTTAAAATTAACAAAAAATGGGACCATACAACATTTTTTTTTATTAACCCCTTATGATCTGTCGCCCAACAGCTATAAAAGGCTTCCAGCAGCAGCAGGAGAGCAGACACCAGAGTGATTGGTGAGGGAAGGAGAGGAATGTGAGGTAAGTATTTAAAGTGTGTGTTTTTTTATATTTAACTCGTTGTGAACTGATTAAAGCCCATGAGACCCCTGTACCAGTTCACAAGGCTTAGGGGCTGGCAAGTCACCTGCCTCCCCAAAGCCAAGGAGGGGGCAGAATGGCCCGGGGCCAATTTAGCTGGTGCGGGCTTGTAGCCGGCAGGGCAAAAGGCCACCAAAGCTGGCCCCTGAGAAAGGAGCCGCCTTTTTTTTAACTCTTTATAGTGTGGATAGTAGTTATATTTTATTTGTAAATGTTATAAAGTTCTCTTTTCAGTTCGGGGGTCTCTTGGGCAAGAATAGGGGGGCTACCGATACATATGTGATACCGTTGTAACCGGGAAAAATGGGGCTTTCTCGTGCAATATGGTTTTCATTAATAAAACAAATGTTTTATTTAAAATAAATATTTTTTTATTTTTTTGTTTTTTTGACGCAAAAATATTTTAAAAAACAGTTGAAAAATTACAAACATTTCATGTTAAAGCCTGAACTCTGCTGCAATATATATATATATATATATATATATATATATATATATATATATATGTATAATTTTCCTGAAAATTCCTGCAAAAATCACGGTTAAACATGGCGGAAATTGGTAAAAAATAACCTGTCAACAGAGGATTACAAAACTTCAAGTAGGTGGGTGATTAAAAGGGTTAACCCTTTTGTTGCCAAGCACGTAACACCTACGTGCTGGCTTGGCTGGGCCTTAAGTGCCAAGCCCGTAGGTGTTACGTGCTTGACTTTCCCTGCTGCTGGTTTAAAAAATAAAAATAAAAAATACTCACCTGACCCCTTGGATCCGGCCATGTCTCCTCTTTAATTTGGTGCCATCCGATCCCCCGTGGGGGGTCGGATGGCTCCAGGAGAGCCCCCGGAATAGGCCGCCCCCCCCCGCTTCTGCAGCAGCAGCTGCTAACTGTAAAAAAATAAAAAAAAAATAAAGTGGCTATGTGGGCTAGTAGCCTGCAGGGCCAGGGGCCACCAACGCTGGCCCCTGCGCCCTGTTCTACAAGCTCCCATAGCTGGCCCGGGTCGGTAATGCTGGGTAGGGGGGACCCTACGTCATTTTTTGGGGGGATTTTTAAGGGTTTTTAACCCTTAAAATTCCAAAAAAATGGGGTCCCCCCCTAGGAGGGGGAACCCTATGTCATTTTTTTTTTTAAATTAACCCTTTTGTGTTCTGTCATCCAGCAGCTATAAAAGGCTGAAAGAGTGCTCCACTATGGATGGGAGGTAAGTATTAAAAAAAAAAAATAATAAAATATTTTTTCTCTTTGTGTGTCTGTGTTTTTTTTTTACATTTAACCCCTTGTGAACTGGTAAGGGGTCCATGACCCCTATACCAGTTCACAAGGCTGGGGGAGGTGGCAAGTCACCTGCGCTAGCCGGTGACTTGCCATTAACCCCCGGCACCCCCATTACTTGCCTCCCCAAAGCCCAGGGGGGGGGGCAGAAGAGCCCGGGCCCACTGGCTATGCGGGCTTGTAGCCTGCAGGGCCAGGGGCCACAAAAGCTGGTCCCTGCGCCCTGTTCCTCCAAACCCTGCATAGCTGGTCCCGGGCTGGTTACTTTGGGTAAGGGGGGGCCCATGTCATTTTTTTTTTTAAGGGTTTTTAACCCTTAAAAATCCCCCCTGGGAGGGGGGACCCTATGTCATTATTTTTCTCGATTTAACCCTTTGTAGTGTGGATGGTAGTTGTATTTTATTTGTAAATGTTAAAAATTACTTGTTTCAGTTAGGTGGGTCTCCTGGGCAGGAACAGGGGACTACCGATAAATATGTGGTACCGTACTAATCGGTAGAAATGGGGCTTTCACATGCAATATGGTTTTCCCTAATCAAATACATTTTTTATTTAAAATAAAGGATGCAATTTTCTAAAAAAAATTTTTATTTATTTTTTTTTTTTTTTACTTAATAATAAATAAAATTAATAATAAATACAATTTACAAACAAGACATTTCATGTTAAAGCCTAAACTCTGCTGCAAAAAATATATATATAATTTTCCTGAAAATTCCAGCAAAAATGACGCAAAACATGGCGCAAAACATGGCGCAAAGTGGGGAAAAATGACCTGTCAAAAGAGGGTGACAAAATCTCAAGTAGGCTGGCAATTAAAAGGGTTAATAGTACCTCTGCATGTTGGGTATTGTTCTGTTCGGGGGACCTTGCGCTTTCAGACTTAACTGGTTTGCATATTTATATTTTAGGAAAAGGTGTTTTTTATTCAGCTTTTTTATACATTTTTTAGGGAAACTCTGCGCAACCAAAGAGTTCTTTGAGGGATTAATTCCAGAAAGATGAGCCCACTACAACAAGCTGGGTACGCTTAGAAAGCTTAACATGTGTACTTTCAGGAAATATATGGTTTATGGGGGATATTCCAAATGTAAAGGGTTGTTTTGGTTGAAAAATCGCAAGGTGGGCACTTTGTCTGCAGAGCTGAAATTTTCAAGAAAAATTACCGTTATGCTCATGCTTTACTTTGGGGTGTTTGGCAACTCTTCCCTTGACAGAACCTATGCATGTTGGGTATCGTTCTGTTCGGGGGGTGTTGCTTTTTCAGATTATACTCGTTTTTTCTTGTTTGTATATAGTTTTTTTAGGAAAATGTGGCTTTGATTCTGCTTTTTTATCCTTTTTTTAGGGAAACTCTTTGCAACCAAAGAATACATTGAGGGATTATTTCTAGAAAACTGTAGCCACATCAACAAGCCGGGTACAAATAGAAAGCCTGAGGTGTGTACTTCCAGAGAATATATAGTTTGTGGGGGGTATTTCAAATGTAAAGGGTTGTTTTTCTGGAAAAACTGCAAGGTGCGCATAGCGCATATCACAGTTGTATTTTTTCTGAAAATCCCCTAAAGCTCTGTTTCAGTTTGGGGGAGTCTCCTGGGCAGGAAAAGGTGTCTACCTATACATATGTGGTACCGCTGTAACTGTGAGAAATTGGGGTTTCACACGCAATAAGATTTTATTGACAAACTTACATTTTTTATTACAAAAAAACACTACAAATTGTAAAAAAAATATTTTTTTTATTTTTTTTGCACATATTTCACCAAAAAATATTGAGAATACACCTTAAAAATGACAAACAAGACATTTCATGTTAAAGCTCAGACTCTGCTGAAAAAAACAATATATCATTTTCCTGGGAAATCCCTGGAAATCCCTTCAAAAGTCACATTTGAACATGGGGAGTGCAAAATATTGCAAAATGGTCTGGCAACAGAGTGTGACAAAAACTCCAGGTAGGCTGGCACTTAAAGGGTTAATAGTACCTACGCATGTTGAGTATTGTTCTGTTTGGGGAACCTTGTGCTTTCAGATTTAGCTTGTTTTTTCTTATTAGCATATTGATATTTTAGGAAAACATGTTTTTTATTCTGCCTTTTTATAATTTTTTTAGGTAAACCCTGTGCAACGTAAGAATTCTTTGAGGGATTACTTCCAAAAAGATGAGCTCACTAAAACAAGCTTGTTACGCATAGAAAGCTTAACATGTTTACTTTCAGAGAATATATGGTTTATGGGGGGTATTCAAAATGTAAAGACTGTTGTTTTCGCTGAAAAATAGAGATGAGCGAACTTTTGAAAAATTCGATTCGAATTTTGTGACAAAAATCGTTTCGACCCGAATTTATTCGCGACGAATCGCTATGAAAAACGGCTATTTCTGAGCCTCCTAGAGCCTCAATAGGGTTGTAAACCATTCTGCCTTGCTGTAACACACATAGGATGCGTGCTGGGTTAGTTAAATAATATTTTAAATAAATATCACATGCAGATCAGGCATCGCATCGCTAATAGAATCGCAGAGCAGCACAATTGCAGAGAGTTGAAGTGGCATCACTATGAGGGGCAGGAGCCCAAACATTGCTTTAAAGAGACACTGGAGTTGGCAGCAGCAGGAGCCCAAAAATTGGATGAATCACACCCTGGAGTTGCAAGCAGCAGCAGGAGCCCAAACATTGGCTGAAAGAGACACTGGAGTTAGCAGCAGCAGGAGCCCAAAAATTGATTGACACACCCTTGAGTTTCAAGCAGCAACAGCAGCAGGAGCCCAAACATAGCTTGAAAGAGACACTGGAGTTGGCTGCAGGAGCCCAAATATTGGATGAATCACACCCTGGAGTTGCAAGCAGCAGCAGCAGGAGCCCAAATATTACTTTAAAGAGACACTGGATTTGGCAGCAGGAGCCCAAAAATTGGATGAATCACACCCTGGAGTTGGCAGCAGCAGCAGCAGGAGCCCAAACATTACTTTAAAGAGACACTGGGGTTGGCTTCAGGAGCCCAAAAATTGGATGAATCACACCCTGAAGTTGGCAGCAGCAGGAGCCCAAATATTACTTTAAAGAGACACTGGATTTGGCAGCAGGAGCCCAGAATTGGATGAATCACACCCTGGAGTTGGCAGCAGCAGCAGCAGGAGCCCAAACATTACTTTAAAGAGACACTGGGGTTGGCTTCAGGAGCCCAAAAATTGGATGAATCACACCCTGGAGTTGGCAGCAGCAGCAGCAGGAGCCCAAACATTACTTTAAAGAGACACTGGGGTTGGCTTCAGGAGCCCAAAAATTGGATGAATCACACCCGGAAGTTGGCAGCAGCAGCAGCAGGAGCCCAAACATTACTTTAAAGAGACACTGGGGTTGGCTTCAGGAGCCCAAAAATTGGATGAATCACACCCTGGAGTTGGCAGCAGCAGGAGCCCAAACATTACTTTAAAGAGACACTGGGGTTGGCTTCAGGAGCCCAAAAATTGGATGAATCACACCCTGGAGTTGGCAGCAGCAGCAGCAGGAGCCCAAACATTACTTTAAAGAGACACTGGGGTTGGCTTCAGGAGCCCAAAAATTGGATGAATCACACCCTGGAGTTGGCAGCAGCAGCAGCAGGAGCCCAAACATAATTTTAAAGAGACACTGGAGTTGGCAGCAGGAGCCCAAAAATTGGATGAATCACACCCTGGAGTTGGCAGCAGCAGCAGCAGGAGCCCAAACATTACTTTAAAGAGACACTGGGGTTGGCTTCAGGAGCCCAAAAATTGGATGAATCACACCCTGGAGATGGCAGCAGCAGCAGCAGGAGCCCAAACATAACTTTAAAGAGACACTGGAGATGGCTCCAGGAGCCCAAAAATTGGATGAATCACACCCTGGAGTTGGCAGAAGCAGCAGCAGGAGCCCAAACATTACTTTAAAGAGACACTGGGGTTGGCTTCAGGAGCCCAAAAATTGGATGAATCACACCCTGGAGTTGGCAGCAGCAGGAGCCCAAACATAACTTTAAAGAGACACTGGAGTTGGCAGCAGGAGCCCAAAAATTGGATGAATCACACCCTGGAGTTGGCAGCAGCAGCAGGAGCCCAAACATTACTTTAAAGAGACAGTGGGGTTGGCTTCAGGAGCCCAAAAATTGGATGAATCACACCCTGGAGTTGGCAGCAGCAGCAGCAGGAGCCCAAACATAACTTTAAAGAGACACTGGAGTTGGCAGCAGGAGCCCAAAAATTGGATGAATCACACCCTGGAGTTGGCAGCAGCAGCAGCAAGAGCCCGAACATTACTTTAAAGAGACACTGGGGTTGGCTTCAGGAGACCAAAAATTGGATGAATCACACCCTGGAATTGGCAGCAGCAGCAGCAGGAGCCCAAACATTACTTTAAAGAGACACTGGAGTTGGCAGCAGGAGCCCAAAAATTGGATGAATCACACCCTGGAGTTGGCAGCAGCAGCAGGAGCCCAAACATTACTTTAAAGAGACACTGGGGTTGGCTTCAGAAGCCCAAAAATTGGATGAATCACACCCTGGAGTTGGCAGCAGCAGCAGTAGGAGCCCAAACATAACTTTAAAGAGACACTGGAGTTGGCAGCAGGAGCCCAAAAATTGGATGAATCACACCTTGAAGTTGGCAGCAGCAGCAGCAGGAGCCCAAACATTACTTTAAAGAGACACTGGGGTTGGCTTCAGGAGCCCAAAAATTGGATGAATCACACCCTGGAGTTGGCAGCAGCAGCAGGAGCCCAAACATTACTTTAAAGAGACACTGGGGTTGGCTTCAGGAGCCCAAAAATTGGATGAATCACACCCTGGAGTTGGCAGCAGCAGCAGCAGGAGCCCAAACATAACTTTAAAGAGACACTGGAGTTGGCAGCAGGAGCCCAAAAATTGGATGAATCACACCCTGGAGTTGGCAGCAGCAGCAGCAGGAGCCCAACATTACTTTAAAGAGACACTGGAGTTGGCAGCAGGAGCCCAAAAATTGGATGAATCACACCGTGGAGTTGGCAGCAGCAGCAGCAGGAGCCCAAACATAACTTTAAAGAGACACTGGAGTTGGCAGCAGGAGCCCAAAAATTGGACAAATCACACCCTGGAGTTGGCAGCAGCAGCAGGAGCCCAAACACTACTTTAAAGAGACACTGGGGTTGGCTTCAGGAGCCCAAAAATGGGATGAATCACACCCTGGAGTTGGCAGCAGCAGCAGGAGCCCAAACATTACTTTAACGAGACACTGGGGTTGGCTTCAGGAGCCCAAAAATTGGATGAATCACACCCTGGAGTTGGCAGCAGCAGGAGCCCAAACATTACTTTAAAAAGACACTGGAGTTGGCTTCAAGAGCCCAAAAATTGTATGAATCAAACCCTGGAGTTGGCAGCAGCAGCAGGAGCCCAAACATTACTTTAAAGAGACACTGGGGTTGGCTTCAGGAGCCCAAAAATTGGATGAATCACACCCTGGAGATGGCAGCAGCAGCAGCAGGAGCCCAAACATAACTTTAAAGAGACACTGGAGATGGCTCCAGGAGCCCAAAAATTGGATGAATCACACCCTGGAGTTGGCAGCAGCAGCAGCAGGAGCCCAAACATTACTTTAAAGAGACACTGGGGTTGGCTTCAGGAGCCCAAAAATTGGATGAATCACACCCTGGAGTTGGCAGCAGCAGGAGCCCAAACATAACTTTAAAGAGACACTGGAGTTGGCAGCAGGAGCCCAAAAATTGGATGAATCACACCCTGGAGTTGGCAGCAGCAGCAGGAGCCCAAACATTACTTTAAAGAGACAGTGGGGTTGGCTTCAGGAGCCCAAAAATTGGATGAATCACACCCTGGAGTTGGCAGCAGCAGCAGCAGGAGCCCAAACATAACTTTAAAGAGACACTGGAGTTGGCAGCAGGAGCCCAAAAATTGGATGAATCACACCCTGGAGTTGGCAGCAGCAGCAGCAGCAAGAGCCCGAACATTACTTTAAAGAGACACTGGGGTTGGCTTCAGGAGACCAAAAATTGGATGAATCACACCCTGGAATTGGCAGCAGCAGCAGCAGGAGCCCAAACATTACTTTAAAGAGACACTGGAGTTGGCAGCAGGAGCCCAAAAATTGGATGAATCACACCCTGGAGTTGGCAGCAGCAGCAGTAGGAGCCCAAACATAACTTTAAAGAGACACTGGAGTTGGCAGCAGGAGCCCAAAAATTGGATGAATCACACCTTGAAGTTGGCAGCAGCAGCAGCAGGAGCCCAACATTACTTTAAAGAGACACTGGAGTTGGCAGCAGGAGCCCAAAAATTGGATGAATCACACCGTGGAGTTGGCAGCAGCAGCAGCAGGAGCCCAAACATAACTTTAAAGAGACACTGGAGTTGGCAGCAGGAGCCCAAAAATTGGACAAATCACACCCTGGAGTTGGCAGCAGCAGCAGGAGCCCAAACACTACTTTAAAGAGACACTGGGGTTGGCTTCAGGAGCCCAAAAATGGGATGAATCACACCCTGGAGTTGGCAGCAGCAGCAGGAGCCCAAACATTACTTTAACGAGACACTGGGGTTGGCTTCAGGAGCCCAAAAATTGGATGAATCACACCCTGGAGTTGGCAGCAGCAGGAGCCCAAACATTACTTTAAAAAGACACTGGAGTTGGCTTCAAGAGCCCAAAAATTGTATGAATCAAACCCTGGAGTTGGCAGCAGCAGCAGGAGCCCAAACATTACTTTAAAGAGACACTGGGGTTGGCTTCAGGAGCCCAAAATTGGATGAATCACACCCTGGAGTTGGCAGCAGCAGCAGCAGGAGCCCAAACATTACTTTAAAGAGACACTGGGGTTGGCTTCAGGAGCCCAAAAATTGGATGAATCACACCCTGAAGTTGGCAGCAGCAGGAGCCCAAATATTACTTTAAAGAGACACTGGATTTGGCAGCAGGAGCCCAGAATTGGATGAATCACACCCTGGAGTTGGCAGCAGCAGCAGCAGGAGCCCAAACATTACTTTAAAGAGACACTGGGGTTGGCTTCAGGAGCCCAAAAATTGGATGAATCACACCCGGAAGTTGGCAGCAGCAGCAGCAGGAGCCCAAACATTACTTTAAAGAGACACTGGGGTTGGCTTCAGGAGCCCAAAAATTGGATGAATCACACCCTGGAGTTGGCAGCAGCAGGAGCCCAAACATTACTTTAAAGAGACACTGGGGTTGGCTTCAGGAGCCCAAAAATTGGATGAATCACACCCTGGAGTTGGCAGCAGCAGCAGCAGGAGCCCAAACATTACTTTAAAGAGACACTGGGGTTGGCTTCAGGAGCCCAAAAATTGGATGAATCACACCCTGGAGTTGGCAGCAGCAGCAGCAGGAGCCCAAACATAATTTTAAAGAGACACTGGAGTTGGCAGCAGGAGCCCAAAAATTGGATGAATCACACCCTGGAGTTGGCAGCAGCAGCAGCAGGAGCCCAAACATTACTTTAAAGAGACACTGGGGTTGGCTTCAGGAGCCCAAAAATTGGATGAATCACACCCTGGAGATGGCAGCAGCAGCAGCAGGAGCCCAAACATAACTTTAAAGAGACACTGGAGATGGCTCCAGGAGCCCAAAAATTGGATGAATCACACCCTGGAGTTGGCAGCAGCAGCAGCAGGAGCCCAAACATTACTTTAAAGAGACACTGGGGTTGGCTTCAGGAGCCCAAAAATTGGATGAATCACACCCTGGAGTTGGCAGCAGCAGGAGCCCAAACATAACTTTAAAGAGACACTGGAGTTGGCAGCAGGAGCCCAAAAATTGGATGAATCACACCCTGGAGTTGGCAGCAGCAGCAGGAGCCCAAACATTACTTTAAAGAGACAGTGGGGTTGGCTTCAGGAGCCCAAAAATTGGATGAATCACACCCTGGAGTTGGCAGCAGCAGGAGCCCAAACATAACTTTAAAGAGACACTGGAGTTGGCAGCAGGAGCCCAAAAATTGGATGAATCACACCCTGGAGTTGGCAGCAGCAGCAGCAAGAGCCCGAACATTACTTTAAAGAGACACTGGGGTTGGCTTCAGGAGACCAAAAATTGGATGAATCACACCCTGGAATTGGCAGCAGCAGCAGCAGGAGCCCAAACATTACTTTAAAGAGACACTGGAGTTGGCAGCAGGAGCCCAAAAATTGGATGAATCACACCCTGGAGTTGGCAGCAGCAGCAGGAGCCCAAACATTACTTTAAAGAGACACTGGGGTTGGCTTCAGAAGCCCAAAAATTGGATGAATCACACCCTGGAGTTGGCAGCAGCAGCAGTAGGAGCCCAAACATAACTTTAAAGAGACACTGGAGTTGGCAGCAGGAGCCCAAAAATTGGATGAATCACACCTTGAAGTTGGCAGCAGCAGCAGCAGGAGCCCAAACATTACTTTAAAGAGACACTGGGGTTGGCTTCAGGAGCCCAAAAATTGGATGAATCACACCCTGGAGTTGGCAGCAGCAGCAGGAGCCCAAACATTACTTTAAAGAGACACTGGGGTTGGCTTCAGGAGCCCAAAAATTGGATGAATCACACCCTGGAGTTGGCAGCAGCAGCAGCAGGAGCCCAAACATAACTTTAAAGAGACACTGGAGTTGGCAGCAGGAGCCCAGAAATTGGATGAATCACACCCTGGAGTTGGCAGCAGCAGCAGCAGGAGCCCAACATTACTTTAAAGAGACACTGGAGTTGGCAGCAGGAGCCCAAAAATTGGATGAATCACACCGTGGAGTTGGCAGCAGCAGCAGCAGGAGCCCAAACATAACTTTAAAGAGACACTGGAGTTGGCAGCAGGAGCCCAAAAATTGGACAAATCACACCCTGGAGTTGGCAGCAGCAGCAGGAGCCCAAACACTACTTTAAAGAGACACTGGGGTTGGCTTCAGGAGCCCAAAAATGGGATGAATCACACCCTGGAGTTGGCAGCAGCAGCAGGAGCCCAAACATTACTTTAACGAGACACTGGGGTTGGCTTCAGGAGCCCAAAAATTGGATGAATCACACCCTGGAGTTGGCAGCAGCAGGAGCCCAAACATTACTTTAAAAAGACACTGGAGTTGGCTTCAAGAGCCCAAAAATTGTATGAATCAAACCCTGGAGTTGGCAGCAGCAGCAGGAGCCCAAACATTACTTTAAAGAGACACTGGGGTTGGCTTCAGGAGCCCAAAATTGGATGAATCACACCCTGGAGTTGGCAGCAGCAGCAGCAGGAGCCCAAACATTACTTTAAAGAGACACTGGGGTTGGCTTCAGGAGCCCAAAAATTGGATGAATCACACCCTGGAGATGGCAGCAGCAGCAGCAGGAGCCCAAACATAACTTTAAAGAGACACTGGAGATGGCTCCAGGAGCCCAAAAATTGGATGAATCACACCCTGGAGTTGGCAGCAGCAGCAGCAGGAGCCCAAACATTACTTTAAAGAGACACTGGGGTTGGCTTCAGGAGCCCAAAAATTGGATGAATCACACCCTGGAGTTGGCAGCAGCAGGAGCCCAAACATAACTTTAAAGAGACACTGGAGTTGGCAGCAGGAGCCCAAAAATTGGATGAATCACACCCTGGAGTTGGCAGCAGCAGCAGGAGCCCAAACATTACTTTAAAGAGACAGTGGGGTTGGCTTCAGGAGCCCAAAAATTGGATGAATCACACCCTGGAGTTGGCAGCAGCAGCAGCAGGAGCCCAAACATAACTTTAAAGAGACACTGGAGTTGGCAGCAGGAGCCCAAAAATTGGATGAATCACACCCTGGAGTTGGCAGCAGCAGCAGCAGCAAGAGCCCGAACATTACTTTAAAGAGACACTGGGGTTGGCTTCAGGAGACCAAAAATTGGATGAATCACACCCTGGAATTGGCAGCAGCAGGAGCCCAAACATTACTTTAAAGAGACACTGGAGTTGGCAGCAGGAGCCCAAAAATTGGATGAATCACACCCTGGAGTTGGCAGCAGCAGCAGTAGGAGCCCAAACATAACTTTAAAGAGACACTGGAGTTGGCAGCAGGAGCCCAAAAATTGGATGAATCACACCTTGAAGTTGGCAGCAGCAGCAGCAGGAGCCCAAACATTACTTTAAAGAGACACTGGGGTTGGCTTCAGGAGCCCAAAAATTGGATGAATCACACCCTGGAGTTGGCAGCAGCAGCAGGAGCCCAAACATTACTTTAAAGAGACACTGGGGTTGGCTTCAGGAGCCCAAAAATTGGATGAATCACACCCTGGAGTTGGCAGCAGCAGCAGCAGGAG
This sequence comes from Gastrophryne carolinensis, assembly GCA_027917425.1. Taxonomy (NCBI): domain Eukaryota; kingdom Metazoa; phylum Chordata; class Amphibia; order Anura; family Microhylidae; genus Gastrophryne; species Gastrophryne carolinensis. The sequence goes on along the minus strand of CM051239.1, from coordinate 188,655,228 downwards.
CCCAAACATAACTTTAAAGAGACACTGGAGTTGGCAGCAGGAGCCCAAAAATTGGATGAATCACACCCTGGAGTTGGCAGCAGCAGCAGCAGGAGCCCAACATTACTTTAAAGAGACACTGGAGTTGGCAGCAGGAGCCCAAAAATTGGATGAATCACACCGTGGAGTTGTCAGCAGCAGCAGCAGGAGCCCAAACATAACTTTAAAGAGACACTGGAGTTGGCAGCAGGAGCCCAAAAATTGGACAAATCACACCCTGGAGTTGGCAGCAGCAGCAGGAGCCCAAACACTACTTTAAAGAGACACTGGGGTTGGCTTCAGGAGCCCAAAAATGGGATGAATCACACCCTGGAGTTGGCAGCAGCAGCAGGAGCCCAAACATTACTTTAACGAGACACTGGGGTTGGCTTCAGGAGCCCAAAAATTGGATGAATCACACCCTGGAGTTGGCAGCAGCAGGAGCCCAAACATTACTTTAAAAAGACACTGGAGTTGGCTTCAAGAGCCCAAAAATTGTATGAATCAAACCCTGGAGTTGGCAGCAGCAGCAGGAGCCCAAACATTACTTTAAAGAGACACTGGGGTTGGCTTCAGGAGCCCAAAATTGGATGAATCACACCCTGGAGTTGGCAGCAGCAGCAGCAGGAGCCCAAACATTACTTTAAAGAGACACTGGGGTTGGCTTCAGGAGCCCAAAAATTGGATGAATCACACCCTGGAGTTGGCAGCAGCAGGAGCCCAAACATTACTTTAAAAAGACACTGGAGTTGGCTTCAAGAGCCCAAAAATTGTATGAATCAAACCCTGGAGTTGGCAGCAGCAGCAGGAGCCCAAACATTACTTTAAAGAGACACTGGGGTTGGCTTCAGGAGCCCAAAATTGGATGAATCACACCCTGGAGTTGGCAGCAGCAGCAGCAGGAGCCCAAACATAACTTTAAAGAGACACTGGAGTTGGCAGCAGGAGCCCAAAATTGGATGAATCACACCCTGGAGTTGGCAGCAGCAGCAGGAGCCAAAACATTACTTTAAAGAGACACTGGGGTTGGCTTCAGGAGCCCAAAAATTGGATGAATCACACCCTGGAGTTGGCAGCAGCAGTAGCCCAACCATTACTTTAAAGAGACACTGGGGTTGGCTTCAGGAGCCCAAAAATTGGATGAATTACACCCTGGAGTTTGCAGCAGCAGCAGGAGCCCAAACATAACTTTAAAGAGACACTGGAGTTGGCAGCAGGAGCCCAAAAATTGGATGAATCACACCCTGGAGTTGGCAGCAGCAGCAGCAGGAGCCCAAACATTACTTTAAAGAGACAATTTGGTTGGCTTCAGGAGCCCAAAAATTGGATGAATCACACCCTGGAGTTGGCAGCAGCAGCAGCAGCAGGAGCCCAAACATTACTTTAAAGAGACACTGGGGTTGGCTTCAGGAGCCCTAAAATTGGATGAATCACACCCTGGAGTTGGCAGCAGCAGGTGCCCAAACATTACTTTAAAGAGACACTGGGGTTGGCTTCAGGAGCCCAAAAATTGGATGAATCACACCCTGGAGTTGGCAGCAGCAGCAGGAGCCCAAACATTACTTTAAGGAGACACTGGGGTTGGCTTCAGGAGCCCAAAAATTGGATGAATCACACCCTGAAGTTGGCAGCAGCAGCAGTAGGAGCCCAAACATTACTTTAAAGAGACACTGGGGTTGGCTTCAGGAGCCCAAAAATTGAATGAATCACACCCTGGAGTTGGCAGCAGCAGGAGCCCAAACATAACTTTAAAGAGGCACTGGAGTTGGCAGCAGGAGCCCAAAAATTGGATGAATCACACCCTGGAGTTGGCAGCAGCAGCAGCAGGAGCCCAAACATTACTTTAAAGAGACACTGGGGTTGGCTTCAGGAGCCCAAAAATTGGATGAATCACACCCTGGAGTTGGCAGCAGCAGCAGCAGAAGCCCAAACATTACTTTAAAGAGACACTGGAGTTGGCTTCAGGAGCCCAAAAATTGTATGAATCAAACCCTGGAGTTGGCAGCAGCAGCAGCAGGAGCCCAAACATTACTTTAAAGAGACACTGGGGTTAGCTTCAGGAGCCCAAAAATTGGATGAATCACACCCTGGAGTTGGCAGCAGCAGCAGGAGCCCAAACATTACTTTAAAGAGACACTGGGGTTGGCTTCAGGAGCCCAAAAATTGGATGAATCACACCCTGGAGTTGGCAGCAGCAGCAGCAGGAGCCCAAACATTACTTTAAAGAGACACTGGGTTTGGCTTCAGGAGCCCAAAAATTGAATGAATCACACCCTGGAGTTGGCAGCAGCAGGAGCCCAAACATAACTTTAAAGAGGCACTGGAGTTGGCAGCAGGAGCCCAAAAATTGGATGAATCAAACCCTGGAGTTGGCAGCAGCAGCAGCAGGAGCCCAAACATTACTTTAAAGAGACACTGGAGTTGGCAGCAGGAGCCCAAAAATTGGATGAATCACACCCTGGAGTTGGCAGCAGCAGCAGGAGCCCAAACATTACTTTAAAGAGACACTGGGGTTGGCTTCAGAAGCCCAAAAATTGAATGAATCACACCCTGGAGTTGGCAGCAGCAGCAGTAGGAGCCCAAACATAACTTTAAAGAGACACTGGGGTTGGCTTCAGGAGCCCAAAATTGGATGAATCACACCCTGGAGTTGGCAGCAGCAGCAGCAGGAGCCCAAACATAACTTTAAAGAGACACTGGAGTTGGCAGCAGGAGCCCAAAAATTGGATGAATCACACCGTGGAGTTGGCAGCAGCAGCAGCAGGAGCCCAAACATAACTTTAAAGAGACACTGGAGTTGGCAGCAGGAGCCAAAAAATTGGATGAATCACACCCTGGAGTTGGCAGCAGCAGCAGCAGGAGCCCAACATTACTTTAAAGAGACACTGGAGTTGGCAGCAGGAGCCCAAAAATTGGATGAATCACACCCTGGAGTTGGCAGCAGCAGCAGCAGGAGCCCAAACATTACTTAAAAGAGACACTGGAGTTGGCAGCAGGAGCCCAAAAAATGGATTGATCACACCCTGGAGTTGGCAGCAGCAGCAGCAGGAGCCAAAACATTACTTTAAAGAGACACTGGGGTTGGCTTCAGGAGCCCAAAAAGGATTAATCACACCCTGGAGTTGGCAGCAGCAGCAGGAGCCCAAACATTACTTTAAAGAGACACTGGGGTTGGCTTCAGGAGCCCAAAAATTGGATGAATCACACCCTGGGGTTGGCAGCAGCAGCAGCAGGAGCCCAAACATTACTTTAAAGAGACACTGGGGTTGGCTTCAGGAGCCCAAAAATTGGATGAATCACACCCTGGGGTTGGCAGCAGCAGCAGCAGGAGCCCAAACATTACTTTAAAGAGACACTGGGGTTGGCTTCAGGAGCCCAAAACTGGATGAATCACACCCTGGAGTTGGCAGCAGCAGCAGCAGCAGGAGCCCAAACATTACTTTAAAGAGACACTGGAGTTGGCTTCAGGAGCCCAAAAATTGTATAAATCAAACCCTGGAGTTGGCAGCAGCAGCAGCAGGAGCCCAAACATAACTTTAAAGAGACACTGGGGTTAGCTTCAGGAGCCCAAAAATTGGATGAATCACACCCTGGAGTTGGCAGCAGCAGCAGGAGCCCAAACATTACTTTAAAGAGACACTGGGGTCGGCTTCAGGAGCCCAAAAATTGGATGAATCACACCCTGGAGTTGGCAGCAGCAGCAGCAGGAGCCCAAACATTACTTTAAAGAGACACTGGGTTTGGCTTCAGGAGCCCAAAAATTGAATGAATCACACCCTGGAGTTGGCAGCAGCAGGAGCCCAAACATAACTTTAAAGAGGCACTGGAGTTGGCAGCAGGAGCCCAAAAATTGGATGAATCACACCCTGGAGTTGGCAGCAGCAGCAGGAGCCCAAACATTACTTTAAAGAGACACTGGAGTTGGCAGCAGGAGCCCAAAATTGGATGAATCACACCCTGGAGTTGGCAGCAGCAGCAGGAGCCCAAAGATTCCTTTAAAGAGACACTGGGGTTGGCTTCAGGAGCCCAAAAATTGGATAAATCACACCCTGGAGATGGCAGCAGCAGCAGCAGGAGCCCAAACATTACTTTAAAGAGACACTGGGGTTGGCTTCAGGAGCCCAAAAATTGGATGAATCACACCCTGGAGTTGGCAGCAGCAGCAGCAGGAGCCCAAACATTACTTTAAAGAGACACTGGGGTTGGCTTCATGAGCCCAAAATTGGATGAATCACACCCTGGATTCCGCAGCACCAGGAGCCCAAACATAACTTTAAAGAGACACTGGAGTTGGCAGCAGGAGCCCAAAAATTGGATGAATCACACCGTGGAGTTGGCAGCAGCGGCAGCAGGAGCCCAAACATAACTTTAAAGAGACACTGGAGTTGGCAGCAGGAGCCCAAAAATTGGATGAATCACACCCTGGAGTTGGCAGCAGCAGCAGCAGGAGCCCAAACATTACTTTAAAGAGACACTGGAGTTGGCAGCAGGAGCCCAAAAATTGGATGAATCACACCCTGGAGTTGGCAGCAGCAGCAGGAGCCCAAACATTACTTTAAAGAGACACTGGGGTTGGCTTCAGAAGCCCAAAAATTGAATGAATCACACCCTGGAGTTGGCAGCAGCAGCAGTAGGAGCCCAAACATAACTTTAAAGAGACACTGGAGTTGGCAGCAGGAGCCCAAAAATTGGATGAATCACACCCTGGATTTGGCATCAGCAGCAGCAGGAGCCCAAACATAACTTTAAAGAGACACTGGAGTTGGCAGTAGGAGCCCAAAAATTGGATGAATCACACCCTGGAGTTGGCAGCAGCAGCAGCAGGAGCCCAAACATTACTTTAAAGAGACACTGGGGTTGGCTTCAGGAGCCCAAAAATTGGAAGAATCACACCCTGGAGTTGGCAGCAGCAGCAGCAGGAGCCCAAACATAACTTTAAAGAGACACTGGAGTTGGCAGCAGGAGCCCAAAAATTGGATGAATCACACCCTGGAGTTGGCAGCAGCAGCAGGAGCCAAAACATTACTTTAAAGAGACACTGGGGTTGGCTTCAGGAGCCCAAAAATTGGATAAATCACACCCTGGAGTTGGCCGCAGCAGCAGCAGGAGCCCAAACATTACTTTAAAGAGACAGTGGGGTTGGCTTCAGGAGCCCAAAAATTGGATGAATCACACCCTGGAGTTGGCAGCAGCAGGAGCCCAAACATTACTTTAAAGAGACACTGGGGTTGGCTTCAGGAGCCCAAAATTGGATGAATCACACCCTGGAGTTGGCAGCAGCAGCAGCAGGAGCCCAAACATAACTTTAAAGAGACACTGGAGTTGGCAGCAGGAGCCCAAAAATTGGATGAATCACACCGTGGAGTTGGCAGCAGCAGCAGCAGGAGCCCAAACATAACTTTAAAGAGACACTGGAGTTGGCAGCAGGAGCCCAAAATTTGGATGAATCACACCCTGGAGTTGGCAGCAGCAGCAGCAGGAGCCCAACATTACTTTAAAGAGACACTGGAGTTGGCAGCAGGAGCCCAAAAATTGGATGAATCACACCCTGGAGTTGGCAGCAGCAGGAGCCCAAACATAACTTTAAAGAGACACTGGAGTTGGCAGCAGGAGCCCAAAAATTGGATGAATCACACCCTGGAGTTGGCAGCAGCAGCAGCAGGAGCCAAAACATTACTTTAAAGAGACACTGGGGTTGGCTTCAGGAGCCCAAAAATTGGATAAATCACACCCTGGAGTTGGCAGCAGCAGCAGGAGCCCAAACATTACTTTAAAGAGACACTGGGGTTGGCTTCAGGAGCCCAAAAATTGGATGAATCACACCCTGGAGTTGGCAGCAGCAGCAGCAGGAGCCCAAACATTACTTTAAAGAGACACTGGGGTTGGCTTCAGGAGCCCAAAATTGGATGAATCACACCCTGGAGTTGGCAGCAGCAGCAGCAGGAGCCCGAACATAACTTTAAAGAGACACTGGAGTTGGCAGCAGGAGCCCAAAATTGGATGAATCACACCCTGGAGTTGGCAGCAGCAGCAGCAGCAGGAGCCCAGACATTACTTTAAAGAGACACTGGGGTTGGCTTCAGGAGCCCAAAAATTGGATGAATCACACCCTGGATTTCGCAGCAGCAGGAGCCCAAACATAACTTTAAAGAGACACTGGAGTTGGCAGCAGGAGCCCAAAAATTGGATGAATCACACCGTGGAGTTGGCAGCAGCAGCAGCAGGAGCCCAAACATAACTTTAAAGAGACACTGGAGTTGGCAGCAGGAGCCCAAAAATTGGATGAATCACACCCTGGAGTTGGCAGCAGCAGCAGCAGGAGCCCAAACATTACTTTAAAGAGACACTGGAGTTGGCAGCAGGAGCCCAAAATTGGATGAATCACACCCTGGAGTTGGCAGCAGCAGCAGGAGCCCAAAGATTCCTTTAAAGAGACACTGGGGTTGGCTTCAGGAGCCCAAAAATTGGATAAATCACACCCTGGAGATGGCAGCAGCAGCAGCAGGAGCCCAAACATTACTTTAAAGAGACACTGGGGTTGGCTTCAGGAGCCCAAAAATTGGATGAATCACACCCTGGAGTTGGCAGCAGCAGCAGCAGGAGCCCAAACATTACTTTAAAGAGACACTGGGGTTGGCTTCATGAGCCCAAAATTGGATGAATCACACCCTGGATTCCGCAGCACCAGGAGCCCAAACATAACTTTAAAGAGACACTGGAGTTGGCAGCAGGAGCCCAAAAATTGGATGAATCACACCGTGGAGTTGGCAGCAGCGGCAGCAGGAGCCCAAACATAACTTTAAAGAGACACTGGAGTTGGCAGCAGGAGCCCAAAAATTGGATGAATCACACCCTGGAGTTGGCAGCAGCAGCAGCAGGAGCCCAAACATTACTTTAAAGAGACACTGGAGTTGGCAGCAGGAGCCCAAAAATTGGATGAATCACACCCTGGAGTTGGCAGCAGCAGCAGGAGCCCAAACATTACTTTAAAGAGACTCTGGGGTTGGCTTCAGAAGCCCAAAAATTGAATGAATCACACCCTGGAGTTGGCAGCAGCAGCAGTAGGAGCCCAAACATAACTTTAAAGAGACACTGGAGTTGGCAGCAGGAGCCCAAAAATTGGATGAATCACACCCTGGATTTGGCATCAGCAGCAGCAGGAGCCCAAACATAACTTTAAAGAGACACTGGAGTTGGCAGTAGGAGCCCAAAAATTGGATGAATCACACCCTGGAGTTGGCAGCAGCAGCAGCAGGAGCCCAAACATTACTTTAAAGAGACACTGGGGTTGGCTTCAGGAGCCCAAAAATTGGAAGAATCACACCCTGGAGTTGGCAGCAGCAGCAGCAGGAGCCCAAACATAACTTTAAAGAGACACTGGAGTTGGCAGCAGGAGCCCAAAAATTGGATGAATCACACCCTGGAGTTGGCAGCAGCAGCAGGAGCCAAAACATTACTTTAAAGAGACACTGGGGTTGGCTTCAGGAGCCCAAAAATTGGATAAATCACACCCTGGAGTTGGCCGCAGCAGCAGCAGGAGCCCAAACATTACTTTAAAGAGACAGTGGGGTTGGCTTCAGGAGCCCAAAAATTGGATGAATCACACCCTGGAGTTGGCAGCAGCAGGAGCCCAAACATTACTTTAAAGAGACACTGGGGTTGGCTTCAGGAGCCCAAAATTGGATGAATCACACCCTGGAGTTGGCAGCAGCAGCAGCAGGAGCCCAAACATAACTTTAAAGAGACACTGGAGTTGGCAGCAGGAGCCCAAAAATTGGATGAATCACACCGTGGAGTTGGCAGCAGCAGCAGCAGGAGCCCAAACATAACTTTAAAGAGACACTGGAGTTGGCAGCAGGAGCCCAAAATTTGGATGAATCACACCCTGGAGTTGGCAGCAGCAGCAGCAGGAGCCCAACATTACTTTAAAGAGACACTGGAGTTGGCAGCAGGAGCCCAAAAATTGGATGAATCACACCCTGGAGTTGGCAGCAGCAGGAGCCCAAACATAACTTTAAAGAGACACTGGAGTTGGCAGCAGGAGCCCAAAAATTGGATGAATCACACCCTGGAGTTGGCAGCAGCAGCAGCAGGAGCCAAAACATTACTTTAAAGAGACACTGGGGTTGGCTTCAGGAGCCCAAAAATTGGATAAATCACACCCTGGAGTTGGCAGCAGCAGCAGCAGCAGGAGCCCAAACATTACTTTAAAGAGACACTGGGGTTGGCTTCAGGAGCCCAAAAATTGGATGAATCACACCCTGGAGTTGGCAGCAGCAGCAGCAGGAGCCCAAACATTACTTTAAAGAGACACTGGGGTTGGCTTCAGGAGCCCAAAATTGGATGAATCACACCCTGGAGTTGGCAGCAGCAGCAGCAGGAGCCCGAACATAACTTTAAAGAGACACTGGAGTTGGCAGCAGGAGCCCAAAATTGGATGAATCACACCCTGGAGTTGGCAGCAGCAGCAGCAGCAGGAGCCCAGACATTACTTTAAAGAGACACTGGGGTTGGCTTCAGGAGCCCAAAAATTGGATGAATCACACCCTGGATTTCGCAGCAGCAGGAGCCCAAACATAACTTTAAAGAGACACTGGAGTTGGCAGCAGGAGCCCAAAAATTGGATGAATCACACCGTGGAGTTGGCAGCAGCAGCAGCAGGAGCCCAAACATAACTTTAAAGAGACACTGGAGTTGGCAGCAGGAGCCCAAAAATTGGATGAATCACACCCTGGAGTTGGCAGCAGCAGCAGCAGGAGCCCAAACATTACTTTAAAGAGACACTGGAGTTGGCAGCAGGAGCCCAAAAATTGGATGAATCACACCCTGGAGTTGGCAGCAGCAGCAGGAGCCCAAACATTACTTTAAAGAGACACTGGGGTTGGCTTCAGAAACCCAAAAATTGAATGAATCACACCCTGGAGTTGGCAGCAGCAGCAGTAGGAGCCCAAACATAACTTTAAAGAGACACTGGAGTTGGCAGCAGGAGCCCAAACATTGGATGAATCACACCCTGGAGTTGGCATCAGCAGCAGCAGGAGCCCAAACATAACTTTAAAGAGACACTGGAGTTGGCAGTAGGAGCCCAAAAATTGGATGAATCACACCCTGGAGTTGGCAGCAGCAGCAGCAGCAGGAGCCCAAACATTACTTTAAAGAGACACTGGGGTTGGCTTCAGGAGCCCAAAAATTGGATGAATCACACCCTGGAGTTGGCAGCAGCAGCAGCAGGAGCCCAAACATAACTTTAAAGAGACACTGGAGTTGGCAGCAGAAGCCCAAAAATTGGATGTATCACACCCTGGAGTTGGCAGCAGCAGCAGGAGCCAAAACATTACTTTAAAGAGACACTGGGGTTGGCTTCAGGAGCCCAAAAATTGGATAAATCACACCCTGGAGTTGGCCGCAGCAGGAGCCCAAACATTACTTTAAAGAGACACTGGGGTTGGCTTCAGGAGCCCAAAAATTGGATGAATCACACCCTGGAGTTGGCAGCAGCAGCAGCAGGAGCCCAAACATTACTTTAAAGAGACACTGGGGTTGGCTTCAGGAGCCCAAAATTGGATGAATCACACCCTGGAGTTGGCAGCAGCAGCAGCAGGAGCCCAAACATAACTTTAAAGAGACACTGGAGTTGGCAGCAGGAGCCCAAAAATTGGATGAATCACACCCTGGAGTTGGCAGCAGCAGCAGCAGGAGCCCAACATTACTTTAAAGAGACACTGGAGTTGGCAGCAGGAGCCCAAAAATTGGATGAATCACACCCTGGAGTTGGCAGCAGCAGCAGCAGGAGCCCAAACATAACTTTAAAGAGACACTGGAGATGGCAGCAGGAGCCCAAAAATTGGATGAATCACACCCTGGAGTTGGCAGCAGCAGCAGCAGGAGCCAAAACATTACTTTAAAGAGACAATGGGGTTGGCTTCAGGTGCCCAAAAATTGGATGAATCACACCCTGGAGTTGGCAGCAGCAGCAGCAGCAGGAGCCCAAACATTACTTTAAAGAGACACTGGGGTTGGCTTCAGGAGCCCAAAAATTGGATGAATCACACCCTGGAGTTGGCAGCAGCAGCAGCAGCAGGAGCCCAAACATTACTTTAAAGAGACACTGGGGTTGGCTTCAGGAGCCCAAAATTGGATGAATCACACCGTGGAGTTGGCAGCAGCAGCAGCAGGAGCCCAAACATAACTTTAAAGAGACACTGGAGTTGGCAGCAGGAGCCCAAAATTGGATGAATCACACCCTGGAGTTGGCAGCAGCAGCAGCAGCAGGAGCCCAGACATTACTTTAAAGAGACACTGGGGTTGGCTTCAGGAGCCCAAAATTGGATGAATCACACCGTGGAGTTGGCAGCAGCAGGAGCCCAAACATAACTTTAAAGAGACACTGGAGTTGGCAGCAGGAGCCCAAAATTGGATGAATCACACCCTGGAGTTGGCAGCAGCAGCAGCAGCAGGAGCCCAAACATTACTTTAAAGAGACACTGGGGTTGGCTTCAGAAGCCCAAAAATTGAATGAATCACACCCTGGAGTTGGCAGCAGCAGCAGTAGGAGCCCAAACATAACTTTAAAGAGACACTGGAGTTGGCAGCAGGAGCCCAAAAATTGGATGAATCACACCCTGGAGTTGGCATCAGCAGCAGCAGGAGCCCAAACATAACTTTAAAGAGACACTGGAGTTGGCAGTAGGAGCCCAAAAATTGGATGAATCACACCCTGGAGTTGGCAGCAGCAGCAGCAGCAGGAGCCTAAACATTACTTTAAAGAGACACTGGGGTTAGCTTCAGGAGCCCAAAAATTGGATGAATCACACCCTGGAGTTGGCAGCAGCAGCAGGAGCCCAAACATTACTTTAAAGAGACACTGGGGTCGGCTTCAGGAGCCCAAAAATTGGATGAATCACACCCTGGAGTTGGCAGCAGCAGCAGCAGGAGCCCAAACATTACTTTAAAGAGACACTGGGTTTGGCTTCAGGAGCCCAAAAATTGAATGAATCACACCCTGGAGTTGGCAGCAGCAGGAGCCCAAACATAACTTTAAAGAGGCACTGGAGTTGGCAGCAGGAGCCCAAAAATTGGATGAATCACACCCTGGAGTTGGCAGCAGCAGCAGGAGCCCAAACATTACTTTAAAGAGACACTGGAGTTGGCAGCAGGAGCCCAAAATTGGATGAATCACACCCTGGAGTTGGCAGCAGCAGCAGGAGCCCAAAGATTCCTTTAAAGAGACACTGGGGTTGGCTTCAGGAGCCCAAAAATTGGATAAATCACACCCTGGAGATGGCAGCAGCAGCAGCAGGAGCCCAAACATTACTTTAAAGAGACACTGGGGTTGGCTTCAGGAGCCCAAAAATTGGATGAATCACACCCTGGAGTTGGCAGCAGCAGCAGCAGGAGCCCAAACATTACTTTAAAGAGACACTGGGGTTGGCTTCATGAGCCCAAAATTGGATGAATCACACCCTGGATTCCGCAGCACCAGGAGCCCAAACATAACTTTAAAGAGACACTGGAGTTGGCAGCAGGAGCCCAAAAATTGGATGAATCACACCGTGGAGTTGGCAGCAGCGGCAGCAGGAGCCCAAACATAACTTTAAAGAGACACTGGAGTTGGCAGCAGGAGCCCAAAAATTGGATGAATCACACCCTGGAGTTGGCAGCAGCAGCAGCAGGAGCCCAAACATTACTTTAAAGAGACACTGGAGTTGGCAGCAGGAGCCCAAAAATTGGATGAATCACACCCTGGAGTTGGCAGCAGCAGCAGGAGCCCAAACATTACTTTAAAGAGACACTGGGGTTGGCTTCAGAAGCCCAAAAATTGAATGAATCACACCCTGGAGTTGGCAGCAGCAGCAGTAGGAGCCCAAACATAACTTTAAAGAGACACTGGAGTTGGCAGCAGGAGCCCAAAAATTGGATGAATCACACCCTGGATTTGGCATCAGCAGCAGCAGGAGCCCAAACATAACTTTAAAGAGACACTGGAGTTGGCAGTAGGAGCCCAAAAATTGGATGAATCACACCCTGGAGTTGGCAGCAGCAGCAGCAGGAGCCCAAACATTACTTTAAAGAGACACTGGGGTTGGCTTCAGGAGCCCAAAAATTGGAAGAATCACACCCTGGAGTTGGCAGCAGCAGCAGCAGGAGCCCAAACATAACTTTAAAGAGACACTGGAGTTGGCAGCAGGAGCCCAAAAATTGGATGAATCACACCCTGGAGTTGGCAGCAGCAGCAGGAGCCAAAACATTACTTTAAAGAGACACTGGGGTTGGCTTCAGGAGCCCAAAAATTGGATAAATCACACCCTGGAGTTGGCCGCAGCAGCAGCAGGAGCCCAAACATTACTTTAAAGAGACAGTGGGGTTGGCTTCAGGAGCCCAAAAATTGGATGAATCACACCCTGGAGTTGGCAGCAGCAGGAGCCCAAACATTACTTTAAAGAGACACTGGGGTTGGCTTCAGGAGCCCAAAATTGGATGAATCACACCCTGGAGTTGGCAGCAGCAGCAGCAGGAGCCCAAACATAACTTTAAAGAGACACTGGAGTTGGCAGCAGGAGCCCAAAAATTGGATGAATCACACCGTGGAGTTGGCAGCAGCAGCAGCAGGAGCCCAAACATAACTTTAAAGAGACACTGGAGTTGGCAGCAGGAGCCCAAAATTTGGATGAATCACACCCTGGAGTTGGCAGCAGCAGCAGCAGGAGCCCAACATTACTTTAAAGAGACACTGGAGTTGGCAGCAGGAGCCCAAAAATTGGATGAATCACACCCTGGAGTTGGCAGCAGCAGGAGCCCAAACATAACTTTAAAGAGACACTGGAGTTGGCAGCAGGAGCCCAAAAATTGGATGAATCACACCCTGGAGTTGGCAGCAGCAGCAGCAGGAGCCAAAACATTACTTTAAAGAGACACTGGGGTTGGCTTCAGGAGCCCAAAAATTGGATAAATCACACCCTGGAGTTGGCAGCAGCAGCAGCAGCAGGAGCCCAAACATTACTTTAAAGAGACACTGGGGTTGGCTTCAGGAGCCCAAAAATTGGATGAATCACACCCTGGAGTTGGCAGCAGCAGCAGCAGGAGCCCAAACATTACTTTAAAGAGACACTGGGGTTGGCTTCAGGAGCCCAAAATTGGATGAATCACACCCTGGAGTTGGCAGCAGCAGCAGCAGGAGCCCGAACATAACTTTAAAGAGACACTGGAGTTGGCAGCAGGAGCCCAAAATTGGATGAATCACACCCTGGAGTTGGCAGCAGCAGCAGCAGCAGGAGCCCAGACATTACTTTAAAGAGACACTGGGGTTGGCTTCAGGAGCCCAAAAATTGGATGAATCACACCCTGGATTTCGCAGCAGCAGGAGCCCAAACATAACTTTAAAGAGACACTGGAGTTGGCAGCAGGAGCCCAAAAATTGGATGAATCACACCGTGGAGTTGGCAGCAGCAGCAGCAGGAGCCCAAACATAACTTTAAAGAGACACTGGAGTTGGCAGCAGGAGCCCAAAAATTGGATGAATCACACCCTGGAGTTGGCAGCAGCAGCAGCAGGAGCCCAAACATTACTTTAAAGAGACACTGGAGTTGGCAGCAGGAGCCCAAAAATTGGATGAATCACACCCTGGAGTTGGCAGCAGCAGCAGGAGCCCAAACATTACTTTAAAGAGACACTGGGGTTGGCTTCAGAAACCCAAAAATTGAATGAATCACACCCTGGAGTTGGCAGCAGCAGCAGTAGGAGCCCAAACATAACTTTAAAGAGACACTGGAGTTGGCAGCAGGAGCCCAAACATTGGATGAATCACACCCTGGAGTTGGCATCAGCAGCAGCAGGAGCCCAAACATAACTTTAAAGAGACACTGGAGTTGGCAGTAGGAGCCCAAAAATTGGATGAATCACACCCTGGAGTTGGCAGCAGCAGCAGCAGCAGGAGCCCAAACATTACTTTAAAGAGACACTGGGGTTGGCTTCAGGAGCCCAAAAATTGGATGAATCACACCCTGGAGTTGGCAGCAGCAGCAGCAGGAGCCCAAACATAACTTTAAAGAGACACTGGAGTTGGCAGCAGAAGCCCAAAAATTGGATGTATCACACCCTGGAGTTGGCAGCAGCAGCAGGAGCCAAAACATTACTTTAAAGAGACACTGGGGTTGGCTTCAGGAGCCCAAAAATTGGATAAATCACACCCTGGAGTTGGCCGCAGCAGGAGCCCAAACATTACTTTAAAGAGACACTGGGGTTGGCTTCAGGAGCCCAAAAATTGGATGAATCACACCCTGGAGTTGGCAGCAGCAGCAGCAGGAGCCCAAACATTACTTTAAAGAGACACTGGGGTTGGCTTCAGGAGCCCAAAATTGGATGAATCACACCCTGGAGTTGGCAGCAGCAGCAGCAGGAGCCCAAACATAACTTTAAAGAGACACTGGAGTTGGCAGCAGGAGCCCAAAAATTGGATGAATCACACCCTGGAGTTGGCAGCAGCAGCAGCAGGAGCCCAACATTACTTTAAAGAGACACTGGAGTTGGCAGCAGGAGCCCAAAAATTGGATGAATCACACCCTGGAGTTGGCAGCAGCAGCAGCAGGAGCCCAAACATAACTTTAAAGAGACACTGGAGATGGCAGCAGGAGCCCAAAAATTGGATGAATCACACCCTGGAGTTGGCAGCAGCAGCAGCAGGAGCCAAAACATTACTTTAAAGAGACAATGGGGTTGGCTTCAGGTGCCCAAAAATTGGATGAATCACACCCTGGAGTTGGCAGCAGCAGCAGCAGCAGGAGCCCAAACATTACTTTAAAGAGACACTGGGGTTGGCTTCAGGAGCCCAAAAATTGGATGAATCACACCCTGGAGTTGGCAGCAGCAGCAGCAGCAGGAGCCCAAACATTACTTTAAAGAGACACTGGGGTTGGCTTCAGGAGCCCAAAATTGGATGAATCACACCGTGGAGTTGGCAGCAGCAGCAGCAGGAGCCCAAACATAACTTTAAAGAGACACTGGAGTTGGCAGCAGGAGCCCAAAATTGGATGAATCACACCCTGGAGTTGGCAGCAGCAGCAGCAGCAGGAGCCCAGACATTACTTTAAAGAGACACTGGGGTTGGCTTCAGGAGCCCAAAATTGGATGAATCACACCGTGGAGTTGGCAGCAGCAGGAGCCCAAACATAACTTTAAAGAGACACTGGAGTTGGCAGCAGGAGCCCAAAATTGGATGAATCACACCCTGGAGTTGGCAGCAGCAGCAGCAGCAGGAGCCCAAACATTACTTTAAAGAGACACTGGGGTTGGCTTCAGAAGCCCAAAAATTGAATGAATCACACCCTGGAGTTGGCAGCAGCAGCAGTAGGAGCCCAAACATAACTTTAAAGAGACACTGGAGTTGGCAGCAGGAGCCCAAAAATTGGATGAATCACACCCTGGAGTTGGCATCAGCAGCAGCAGGAGCCCAAACATAACTTTAAAGAGACACTGGAGTTGGCAGTAGGAGCCCAAAAATTGGATGAATCACACCCTGGAGTTGGCAGCAGCAGCAGCAGCAGGAGCCTAAACATTACTTTAAAGAGACACTGGGGTTAGCTTCAGGAGCCCAAAAATTGGATGAATCACACCCTGGAGTTGGCAGCAGCAGCAGGAGCCCAAACATTACTTTAAAGAGACACTGGGGTCGGCTTCAGGAGCCCAAAAATTGGATGAATCACACCCTGGAGTTGGCAGCAGCAGCAGCAGGAGCCCAAACATTACTTTAAAGAGACACTGGGTTTGGCTTCAGGAGCCCAAAAATTGAATGAATCACACCCTGGAGTTGGCAGCAGCAGGAGCCCAAACATAACTTTAAAGAGGCACTGGAGTTGGCAGCAGGAGCCCAAAAATTGGATGAATCACACCCTGGAGTTGGCAGCAGCAGCAGGAGCCCAAACATTACTTTAAAGAGACACTGGAGTTGGCAGCAGGAGCCCAAAATTGGATGAATCACACCCTGGAGTTGGCAGCAGCAGCAGGAGCCCAAAGATTCCTTTAAAGAGACACTGGGGTTGGCTTCAGGAGCCCAAAAATTGGATAAATCACACCCTGGAGATGGCAGCAGCAGCAGCAGGAGCCCAAACATTACTTTAAAGAGACACTGGGGTTGGCTTCAGGAGCCCAAAAATTGGATGAATCACACCCTGGAGTTGGCAGCAGCAGCAGCAGGAGCCCAAACATTACTTTAAAGAGACACTGGGGTTGGCTTCATGAGCCCAAAATTGGATGAATCACACCCTGGATTCCGCAGCACCAGGAGCCCAAACATAACTTTAAAGAGACACTGGAGTTGGCAGCAGGAGCCCAAAAATTGGATGAATCACACCGTGGAGTTGGCAGCAGCGGCAGCAGGAGCCCAAACATAACTTTAAAGAGACACTGGAGTTGGCAGCAGGAGCCCAAAAATTGGATGAATCACACCCTGGAGTTGGCAGCAGCAGCAGCAGGAGCCCAAACATTACTTTAAAGAGACACTGGAGTTGGCAGCAGGAGCCCAAAAATTGGATGAATCACACCCTGGAGTTGGCAGCAGCAGCAGGAGCCCAAACATTACTTTAAAGAGACACTGGGGTTGGCTTCAGAAGCCCAAAAATTGAATGAATCACACCCTGGAGTTGGCAGCAGCAGCAGTAGGAGCCCAAACATAACTTTAAAGAGACACTGGAGTTGGCAGCAGGAGCCCAAAAATTGGATGAATCACACCCTGGAGTTGGCAGCAGCAGCAGCAGCAGGAGCCCAAACATTACTTTAAAGAGACACTGGGGTTGGCTTCAGGAGCCCAAAATTGGATGAATCACACCCTGGAGTTGGCAGCAGCAGCAGGAGCCCAAACATAACTTTAAAGAGACACTGGAGTTGGCAGCAGGAGCCCAAAAATTGGATGAATCACACCCTGGAGTTGGCAGCAGCAGCAGCAGGAGCCCAACATTACTTTAAAGAGACACTGGAGTTGGCAGCAGGAGCCCAAAAATTGGATGAATCACACCCTGGAGTTGGCAGCAGCAGCAGCAGGAGCCCAAACATAAGTTTAAAGAGACACTGGAGTTGGCAGCAGGAGCCCAAAAATTGGATGAATCACACCGTGGAGTTGGCAGCAGCAGCAGCAGGAGCCCAAACATAACTTTAAAGAGACACTGGAGTTGGCAGCAGGAGCCCAAAAATTGGATGAATCACACCCTGGAGTTGGCAGCAGCAGCAGCAGCAGCAGCAGGAGCCCAGACATTACTTTATAGAGACACTGGGGTTGGCTTCAGGAGCCCAAAAATTGGATGAATCACACCCTGGAGTTGGCAGCAGCAGCAGCAGCAGCAGGAGCCCAAACATTACTTTAAAGAGACACTGGGGTTGGCTTCAGGAGCCCAAAAATTGGACAAATCACACCCTGGAGTTGGCAGCAGCAGCAGGAGCCCAAACACTACTTTAAAGAGACACTGGGGTTGGCTTTAGGAGCCCAAAAATTGGATGAATCACACCCTGGAGTTGGCAGCAGCAGCAGGAGCCCAAACATTACTTTAAAGAGACACTGGGGTTGGCTTCAGGAGCCCAAAAATTGGATGAATCACACCCTGGAGTTGGCAGCAGCAGCAGCAGGAGCCCAAACATTACTTTAAAGAGACACTGGAGTTGGCTTCAGGAGCCCAAAATTTGGATGAATCACACCCT
Organism: Gastrophryne carolinensis; assembly: GCA_027917425.1. Classification (NCBI taxonomy): domain Eukaryota; kingdom Metazoa; phylum Chordata; class Amphibia; order Anura; family Microhylidae; genus Gastrophryne; species Gastrophryne carolinensis. The sequence goes on along the minus strand of CM051239.1, from coordinate 188,637,528 downwards.
GGAGTTGGCAGCAGCAGGAGCCCAAACATTACGTTAAAAAGACACTGGAGTTGGCTTCAAGAGCCCAAAAATTGTATGAATCAAACCCTGGAGTTGGCAGCAGCAGCAGGAGCCCAAACATTACTTTAAAGAGACACTGGGGTTGGCTTCAGGAGCCCAAAATTGGATGAATCACACCCTGGAGTTGGCAGCAGCAGCAGCAGGAGCCCAAACATAACTTTAAAGAGACAGTGGAGTTGGCAGCAGGAGCCCAAAAATTGGATGAATCACACCCTGGAGTTGGCAGCAGCAAGAGCCCAAACATAACTTTAAAGAAACACTGGAGTTTGCAGCAGGAGCCCAAAAATTGGATGAATCACACCCTGGAGTTGGCAGCAGCAGCAGCAGGAGCCCAAACATTACTTTAAAGAGACACTGGGGTTGGCTTCAGGAGCCCAAAAATTGGATGAATCACACCCTGGAGTTGGCAGCAGCAGCAGCAGGAGCCCACACATTACTTTAAAGAAACACTGGAGTTGGCTTCAGGAGCCCAAATATTGGATGAATCACACCCTGAAGTTGGCAGCAGCAGCAGCAGCAGGAGCCCAGACATTACTTTAAAGAGACACTGGGGTTGGCTTCAGGAGCCCAAAAATTGGATGAATCACACCCTGGAGTTGCAAGCAGCAGCAGGAGGCCAAACATTGGCTGAAAGGCACACCCTGAAGTTGGCATCAGCAGGAGGCCAAAAATTGGTTGGAAGGCACACCCTGAAGTTGGCATCAGCAGGAGCCCAAAAATTGGCCTAAAGACATCAATGTTTTGCACCATTTGGAAAGTGTTAAACGTTGCACCATGCTGAATCTAGTCGCATGCATCAGGCATTGGTGGTTGGAAATCCTGGCTGATCCATCCCTGATTCATTTTGACAAAGGTGAGTATCTCCACATTTTTATTTGACAGACGAGTTCTCCTCGCCATAACTATGGCCCCCGCCGCACTAAACACCTGCTCAGATGGCATGCTACTTGCCGGGCAGGACAGCTTTTCCAGGGCAAACTCTGCTAGTTGCGGCCACAAATCAAGTTTGGCTGCCCAGAAGTCCAGCGGATCCTCAAGGTGTGTTGGCATGGTCATGTCAAGGTATGACATGACCTGCTGGTTGAGGTCCTGCTCCAGGTCTTCCTGCTGCTCATGAGTAGCCTCACTATGCGGGTGTAGAAAGCTACTCATTAGCGACTGAAGACTGAGGCTGCTGCTGATGGAGCTGCTGCTGCTGCTCCTGCCAACCCCCCCCAGCCATGGCAGTGGAAGGTGAGCGCAGAGGTCCCCTCGAGTCAGACCTGCGAGAGTATGGACCATGGCGCAGATAGGCATCGGCCAACTGACTACGTAGAATGTCTTTGTAATAGTTCAGTTTGTCCTCCCTCTCGGCGGGTTTAAAAAATGCCCCCATTTTGTGCCGGAAGCGAGGGTCCAATAAGGTGGAGAGCCAGAAGTCATCCCGCTGACAAATGGAAACAATTCTGGGGCCACTACGCAAGCACGTGAGCATGCTTCCTGCCATTTGCGCAAGTGACTCGGAGGGACTACCTGTCTCCATCTCCACTGCATACTGCCACGGGGTGCCCGGGTCCTCTGTCTCGCCTTCCTCAAAGACCTCTAGCTCCTCTGGCTACTCCTGCTCCTCCTCTCCTGTCCGCTGACTAGATAAACCAGCCATTTCGCCAAGCCTAAACTGTGCTTCACTGTGCTTCTCCTCCTCCTCTTCCTCCTCCCCCTCCTCCAGTTCAGCTCCAAAGGGGTTCATGTGGCCGTAAGATGTAGAAGCCATGTCTCCAGTGCCCTGACCAGCCATGGTTTCCAACATGTGCTGTAGTACATGAAGCAGTGGAATCACGTCGTTCATCCCGTAATCCTGCCGACTGACAAATAAAGTGGCTTCCTCAAAGGGCCTGAGCAAACGGCAGGTGTCACGGATGAGCTGCCACTGGTTGACATTGAAGTTACACAGGGGAGTCCCCCTATCCGCTTTGATCATCAGGAAATCCGTGATGGCTTTTCTCTGTTCATATAATCGGTCCAACATGTGAAGGGTAGAATTCCAACGGGTGGAAACATCGCAAATCAGACTATGTTGGGGGATACCGTTCTGACGCTGTAGCTCAAGAAGGGTGTGTTTGGCGGTGTATGAGTGGCTGAAGTGCATGAGTTTCCTTGAAGTTGTTAGGATGTCTTGCATATGGGGGGAACACTTGAGAAACCGCTTGACAACCAGATTGAAGACGTGAGCCATGCAGGGGGCATGGGTCAGCCTTCCTTGGCGCAGCGCAGACAAAATGTTCTTCCCATTGTCGGTAACCATGATTCCCATTTTAAGTTTTCTTGGAGTAAGCCATGTTTGGATTTCCTGATGAATAAATTTAAGCAGTTCCTCCCCTGTGTGACTCCGTTCGCCAAGACAAACCATGTGAAGCACTGCGTGACACCTCCGTGCCCTGCACACATGGTAGACTGGAGGGGCACTGAGACTTGAGCCTACAGTGGAGGGTGAGGAGATGGCGGAGGATGAGGAGGCCAATTCGCACAGTGTCACAGGCCCAACTGGCAGGGAACGCGGAGGCCGAAGCGGCGTGACCTGTCCAAGTTGCTGCTGCAAAGGGACCACATTCACCCAGTGGGCCGTAAACGACATGTACTGTCCCTGACCGTAGTTACAGCTCCAGACGTCGGCGCTGCCATGCACTTTGCTACACACCGACAGGCTTAAGGACTGGCCCACCTTCTGTTCAACAAAAGTGTGCAGCGCTGGTACTGCCTTCTTGGCAAAGAAATGACGGCTTGGGACTCTCCACCTCGGCTCGGCACAAGCCATCTGTTCTCTGAAAGGTGCAGAGTCCATCACCTGAAAAGGGAGCGACTGCAGCACCAGCAACTTGGACAGGAGCACATTCAGCTTCTGTGCCGTAGGATGAGTGGGTGCATACTGCTGTCTCTTGGACATGGCTTCGCTGATGGATTGCTGGCGGGATGCATGACTTGGAGGAGGAGGAGCAGGAGCGACAGAGGATGGGTATGACGCACAGCTGCCTTCGACTGAGGTGCTGGAGCCTTGGCTGGCAGAAATTGGGAGCGGCGTGCCACTTGGTGAGGAAGCAGACTGGACCACCCCTTGGGAGCCTCGGTTCTCCCAGGTCGCTTTATGGTGACGCATCATATGTTGACGCAGGGCCGTGGTGCCAACATTTGGGCCCTGGCCACGCTTCACCTTCTGCCGACATATATTGCATGTTGCCATGTTACCCTCCTGCGGATGCTTCAGGAAAAACTGCCACACTGCCGAGTTGCTACTTTTCCCACCAATAGGCCTCACTGATTCGCTGCTATTGTCGCCAACTCCAGGAAGCCCTGCCCCACTACCTCCCGATAAGGTATCGTGCCGCGCAGCAGGTGCTCTACCCCGGCCCGGCCCCGTTTGGCTCCAGGCTTTACAATTGTGCCCCCATGCTGCTAACACCTTGCTGCCTGAGCTGCTGACTCCGGGGCAACCTGCGCCCCTCTTCTCCTGATGATGACGATGAAGCCCCTTCATCACCCGGCTCCCAAGTGCGATCGGCTTCATCGTCATCATCATTATCACCGAGTTGTGGCTGTACGTCACTGATGTTCGTGGATTCGTCAACAGTGTCTGGCACAGGAGCTGGAACGCTCGCAGCACCCACGACACTGTCCACATCACTATGTCTGCCTAGCTAAAGAAGCCACCTCCATTTCTTGGCTGGGCAGTAGCTGCTGACAGTCCTCTATCTGATCGTCCTCCTCACTAAAGAGTGGAGCTGAACTCAAAGCATAGGATACGTCGCTGGGGGAGGGAACGGCGTAGGACAGAGGCAATGGGAGGACAGGGACAGCTCTCGGGGCATGGCAACTCAGGGTTGTGTCAGAGGAACCTACCGACCCTAGACTGGGGGTCTCAGACGTAAGTTGTGATGATGTTGTTGATGAGCGCGTTAACCAATCTACCACGGCAGATGCGTTACTGGTGGAGACACGACCGCTAGCAGATACTGGCAGACCAGGTCTCTCACCGTGACTCCTGCTGCCACTCGCCCCTAGTCTGCTGCAACCTCTGCCTGCTGAATCTTGGCCTCTGCCACTCCTCTTTGAACATCCTGGCACTTGTCTGCCTGACATTTTTATGTATTTCCTTATTTAGTATAAACAGATAGGGTTCAATGTGCAGTTTTGCGGTGCCCTGCGGCCTGGTTTATTAAAAGCAGTCAAAAACAAATGGGATGCCCCCACAGCAGACCTGAGATCAGTATATATGCACAGCAACAGTGTCTAAGCAGGCTCCAACAGGCCAAATTACTTTAAATAACTGTGCAGCTTAGAGTAAATACAGAGACTAATGTGATGTTACAGAATGGGATGCCCCCAAACAGGCTTTATAACAGTATATATGCACAGCAACAGTGTCTAAGCAGGCTCCAACAGGCCAAATTACTTTAAATAACTGTGCAGCTTAGAGTAAATACAGAGGCTAATGGGATGTTACAGAATGGGATGCCCCACAGCAGACTTGAGATCAGTATATATGCACAGCAACAGTGTCTAAGCAGGCTCAAACAGGCCAAATTACTTTAAATAACTGTGCAGCTTAGAGTAAATACAGAGGCTAATGGGATGTTACAGAATGGGATGCCCCACAGCAGACTTGAGATCAGTATATATGCACAGCAACAGTGTCTAAGCAGGCTCAAACAGGCCAAATTACTTTAAATAACAGTGCAGCTTACAGTAAATACAGAGGCTAATGGGATGTTACAGAATGGGATGCCCCACAGCAGACTTGAGATCAGTATATATGCACAGCAACAGTGTCTAAGCAGGCTCAAACAGGCCAAATTACTTTAAATAAGTGTGCAGCTTAGAGTAAATACAGAGGCTAATGGGATGTTACAGAATGGGATGCCCCACAGCAGACTTGAGATCAGTATATATGCACAGCAACAGTGTCTAAGCAGGCTCAAACAGGCCAAATTACTTTAAATAAGTGTGCAGCTTAGAGTAAATACAGAGGCTAATGGGATGTTACAGAATGGGATGCCCCACAGCAGACTTGAGATCAGTATATATGCACAGCAACAGTGTCTAAGCAGGCTCAAACAGGCCAAATTACTTTAAATAAGTGTGCAGCTTAGAGTAAATACAGAGGCTAATGGGATGTTACAGAATGGGATGCCCCACAGCAGACTTGAGATCAGTATATATGCACAGCAACAGTGTCTAAGCAGGCTCAAACAGGCCAAATTACTTTAAATAAGTTTGCTGCTTAGAGTAAATACAGAGGCTAATGTGATGTTACAGAATGGGATGCCCCACAGCAGACTTGAGATCAGTATATATGCACAGCAACAGTGTCTAAGCAGGCTCAAACAGGCCAAATTACTTTAAATAACTGTGCAGCTTACAGTAAATACAGAGGCTAAGGTGATGTTACAGAATGGGATGCCCCACAGCAGACTTGACATCAGTATATATGCACAGCAACAGTGTCTAAGCAGGTTTAAACAGGCCAAATTACTTTAAATAAGTGTGCAGCTTAGAGTAAATACAGAGGCTAATGGGATGTTACAGAATGGGATGCCCCACAGCAGACTTGAGATCAGTTTATATGCACAGCAACAGTGTCTAAGCAAGCTCAAACAGGCCAAATTATTTAAATAAGTTTGCTGCTTAGAGTAAATACAGAGGCTAATGGGATGTTACAGAATGGGATGCCCCACAGCAGACTTGAGATCAGTATATATGCACAGCAACAGTGTCTAAGCAGGTTCAAACAGGCCAAATTACTTTAAATAACTGTGCAGCTTACAGTAAATACAGAGGCTAATGTGATGTTACAGAATGGGATGCCCCACAGCAGACTTGAGATCAGTATATATGCACAGCAACAGTGTCTAAGCAGGCTCAAACAGGCCAAATTACTTTAAATAAGTTTGCTGCTTAGAGTAAATACAGAGGCTAATGGGATGTTACAGAATGGGATGCCCCACAGCAGACTTGAGATCAGTATATATGCACAGCAACAGTGTCTAAGCAGGCTCAAACAGGCCAAATTACTTTAAATAAGTGTGCAGCTTAGAGTAAATACAGAGGCTAATGGGATGTTACAGAATGGGATGCCCCACAGCAGACTTGAGATCAGTATATATGCACAGCAACAGTGTCTAAGCAGGCTCAAACAGGCCAAATTACTTTAAATAAGTTTGCTGCTTAGAGTAAATACAGAGGCTAATGGGATGTTACAGAATGGGATGCCCCACAGCAGACTTGAGATCAGTATATATGCACAGCAACAGTGTCTAAGCAGGCTCAAACAGGCCAAATTACTTTAAATAAGTGTGCAGCTTAGAGTAAATACAGAGGCTAATGGGATGTTACAGAATGGGATGCCCCACAGCAGACTTGAGATCAGTATATATACACAGCAACAGTGTCTAAGCAGGCTCAAACAGGCCAAATTAATTTAAATAAGTTTGCTGCTTAGAGTAAATACAGAGGCTAATGGGATGTTACAGAATGGGATGTCCCACAGCAGACTTGAGATCAGTATATATGCACAGCAACAGTGTCTAAGCCGGCTCAAACAGGCCAAATTACTTTAAATAAGTGTGCAGCTTACAGTAAATACAGAGGCTAATGTGATGTTACAGAATGGGATGCCCCACAGCAGACTTGAGATCAGTATATATGCACAGCAACAGTGTCTAAGCAGGCTCAAACAGGCCAAATTACTTTAAATACGTTTGCTGCTTAGAGTAAATACAGAGGCTAATGGGATGTTACAGAATGGGATGCCCCACAGCAGACTTGAGATCAGTATATATGCACAGCAACAGTGTCTAAGCAGGCTCAAACAGGCCAAATTACTTTAAATAACTGTGCAGCTTACAGTAAATACAGAGGCTAATGTGATGTTACAGAATGGGATGCCCCACAGCAGACTTGAGATCAGTATATATGCACAGCAACAGTGTCTAAGCAGGCTCAAACAGGCCAAATTACTTTAAATAAGTGTGCAGCTTAGAGTAAATACAGAGGCTAATGGGATGTTACAGAATGGGATGCCCCACAGCAGACTTGAGATCAGTATATATGCACAGCAACAGTGTCTAAGCAGGCTCAAACAGGCCAAATTACTTTAAATAACTGTGCAGCTTACAGTAAATACAGAGGCTAATGTGATGTTACAGAATGGGATGCCCACAGCAGACTTGAGATCAGTATATATGCACAGCAACAGTGTCTAAGCAGGTTCAAACAGGCCAAATTACTTCAAATAAGTTTGCTGCTTAGAGTAAATACAGAGGCTAATGGGATGTTACAGAATGGGATGCCCCACAGCAGACTTGAGATCAGTATATATGCACAGCAACAGTGTCTAAGCAGGCTCAAACAGGCCAAATTACTTTAAATAACTGTGCAGCTTACAGTAAATACAGAGGCTAATGTGATGTTACAGAATGGGATGCCCCACAGCAGACTTGAGATCAGTATAGATGCACAGCAACAGTGTCTAAGCAGGCTCAAACAGGCCAAATTACTTTAAATAAGTGTGTAGCTTAGAGTAAATACAGAGGCTAATGGGATGTTACAGAATGGGATGCCCCACAGCAGACTTGAGATCAGTATATATGCACAGCAACAGTGTCTAAGCAGGCTCAAACAGGCCAAATTACTTTAAATAACTGTGCAGCTTACAGTAAATACAGAGGCTAATGTGATGTTACAGAATGGGATGCCCACAGCAGACTTGAGATCAGTATATATGCACAGCAACAGTGTCTAAGCAGGTTCAAACAGGCCAAATTACTTTAAATAAGTTTGCTGCTTAGAGTAAATACAGAGGCTAATGGGATGTTACAGAATGGGATGCCCCACAGCAGACTTGAGATCAGTATATATGCACAGCAACAGTGTCTAAGCAGGCTCAAACAGGCCAAATTACTTTAAATAACTGTGCAGCTTACAGTAAATACAGAGGCTAATGTGATGTTACAGAATGGGATGCCCCACAGCAGACTTGAGATCAGTATATATGCACAGTAACAGTGTCTAAGCAGGCTCAAACAGGCCAAATTACTTTAAATAACTGTGCAGCTTACAGTAAATACAGAGGCTAATGTGATGTTACAGAATGGGATGCCCCACAGCAGACTTGAGATCAGTATATATGCACAGCAACAGTGTCTAAGCAGGCTCAAACAGGCCAAATTACTTTAAATAAGTGTGCAGCTTAGAGTAAATACAGAGGCTAATGGGATGTTACAGAATGGGATGCCCCACAGCAGACTTGAGATCAGTATATATGCACAGCAACAGTGTCTAAGCAGGTTCAAACAGGCCAAATTACTTTAAATAAGTTTGCTGCTTAGAGTGAATACAGAGGCTAATGGGATGTTACAGAATGGGATGCCCCACAGCAGACTTGAGATCAGTATATATGCACAGCAACAGTGTCTAAGCAGGCTCAAACAGGCCAAATTACTTTAAATAAGTGTGCAGCTTAGAGTAAATACAGAGGCTAATGGGATGTTACAGAATGGGATGCCCCACAGCAGACTTGAGATCAGTATATATGCACAGCAACAGTGTCTAAGCAGGCTCAAACAGGCCAAATTACTTTAAATAAGTGTGCAGCTTAGAGTAAATACAGAGGCTAATGGGATGTTACAGAATGGGATGCCCCACAGCAGACTTGAGATCAGTATATATGCACAGCAACAGTGTCTAAGCAGGCTCAAACAGGCCAAATTACTTTAAATAAGTTTGCTGCTTAGAGTAAATACAGAGGCTAATGGGATGTTACAGAATGGGATGCCCCACAGCAGACTTGAGATCAGTATATATGCACAGCAACAGTGTCTAAGCAGGTTCAAACAGGCCAAATTACTTTAAATAAGTTTGCTGCTTAGAGTGAATACAGAGGCTAATGGGATGTTACAGAATGGGATGCCCCACAGCAGACTTGAGATCAGTATATATGCACAGCAACAGTGTCTAAGCAGGCTCAAACAGGCCAAATTACTTTAAATAAGTGTGCAGCTTAGAGTAAATACAGAGGCTAATGGGATGTTACAGAATGGGATGCCCCACAGCAGACTTGAGATCAGTATATATGCACAGCAACAGTGTCTAAGCAGGTTCAAACAGGCCAAATTACTTTAAATAAGTTTGCTGCTTAGAGTGAATACAGAGGCTAATGGGATGTTACAGAATGGGATGCCCCACAGCAGACTTGAGATCAGTATATATGCACAGCAACAGTGTCTAAGCAGGCTCAAACAGGCCAAATTACTTTAAATAAGTGTGCAGCTTAGAGTAAATACAGAGGTTAATGGGATGTTACAGAATGGGATGCCCCACAGCAGACTTGAGATCAGTATATATGCACAGCAACAGTGTCTAAGCAGGCTCAAACAGGCCAAATTACTTTAAATAAGTTTGCTGCTTAGAGTAAATACAGAGGCTAATGGGATGTCACAGAATGGGATGCCCCACAGCAGACTTGAGATTAGAATATATGCACAGCAACAGTGTCTAAGCAGGCTCAAACAGGCCACATTACTTTAAATAAGTGTGCAGCTTAGAGTAAATACAGAGGCTAATGGGATGTTACAGAATGGGATGCCCCACAGCAGACTTGAGATCAGTATATATGCACAGCAACAGTGTCTAAGCAGGCTCAAACAGGCCAAATTACTTTAAATAACTGTGCAGCTTAGAGTAAATACAGAGGCTAATGAGATTTTACAAAATGGTAATGTTCCCACAGCAGACTTGAGATCAGTTCAGTATATATTCACAGCATCAAAAGTGTATAAGCAGCCTGAAACCGCTAAAAAAGCCAGTCAGCCAGCCAGTAACACTCAGGCTGGATGAAAAAAAAAAAAATCTCCCTGTGACTGCCTCTGATTTTTCCTAACTTTGCCTGCTTCTCGCTGACTTCCTGCCTGTCTCCTGCCTGTCTCCTGCCTGTCCCTGTCTGTCCCTGGCTCTCTAACTGTCTCTCCCTGACTACAGCAGCGTCCTGTCTCTCACGAATGCAATAGAGAAATGAGGAAAAGCAAGATGGCCGCCGCCTTAAATAGCGCTGTGATGTCACGGGGCTTGCTGGCTGCTGATAGGCTGCATGTGACTGCCCCAGCATGCACTGGAGCGGGGTAGATGTCTGGACATGTCCCGTCCGCCATCTTAGAATGCCTGTAATGTAAATGAATGGATGTTAAAGGAAAACTTCGAGCGATCGAAGCAAGGGGAAATTCGGATTCGATCCGAATCAAATTTTTCATGAAATTCGGATCGAATCCGGGTTCGTCCGGATCGATTCGCTCATCCCTACTGAAAAACGCAAGGTTCATGCATGCTTTACTTTGGGGTGTTTGGCAACTCTTCCCTTGAATGGACCTATGCCTGTTGTTCTGTTCAGGGGACTTTGCTTTTTCCAATTTAACTTGTTTTTCTTGTTTGCATATAGTTTTTTTAGGAAAATGTGGCTTTGATTCTTCTTTTCCATTCTTTTTTATGCAACCAAAGAATTAATTGAGGGATTTCTTCCAGAAAACTGTGCCCACGTTAACTAGCCTGGTTGAAAGCTTGATGTGTGTACTTTCAGAGAATATAGAGTTTGTGGGGGGTATTTCATATGTAAAGGGTTGTTTTTCTTGAAAATCTGCAAGGTGCGCATAGCGCATAGCATATTTGAATTTTATCTGAAAGTCTCCTAAAGCGCTGTTTCAGTTTGGGGGAGTCTACTGGGCAAGAAAGGGTGTCTACCAATACATATGTGGTACCACTGTAACTGGGAGAAATTGGTATTTCACACGCAATAAGATTTTATAAAACAAACTTACAATTTTTATTACAAAAAAAACACTACAAATTGTAAAAATTGATTTCTTGAGTATTGAAAATACACTAAAAAAAGACCAAACAAGACAATTCATGTTGAAGCCCAGACTCTGCTGAAAAAAAACAATATATCATTTTTCTGGGAAATCGTTTCAAAAATCACAGTTGAACATTTGTAGCGCAAAATAGTGAAACGGTCTGGCAACAGAGGGTGACAAACATTCTAGGAAGGCTGGCACATAAAGGGTTAACCCTTTAAACGCCAGCCACGTAAATTTTACCTGCCTGACTTTCCCCACTTACAGAATAAAAAGTAAAAAAAAAGTCACTTACTTGACCCCTTGTTCGATCTGGCCGGGTCTCCTCTTCAGCCACAGGGGCTCCGATCACCCATTGGGGCTCCTCCGGCTGCAGGGGAGTGCCCAAAATAGGGTGCCCCCCCATTACAGCAGTCGCCGGGATTACCTGCAAAATAAAAAAAAATGACAGTTACTTACCTTCGTGCCCGATGGCTCCCACCTGCTCTCCTCTTCACGGGGGGGGGGCTCCGATCACCCCCCCCCCCCCCCGCGCTCTTCCATCTTCTGGGAGGGGGCATAACAGCCCTCCTCCCTCCGGAGCTCCGATGGTGGCCGCCATCTTGGATTCTAGCCCCGCCCCTTCGGTGGCGGGGGCGATGACGTCACCGCTGGGTGTCATCAGGGCACCCGGCAGTTCAGCTCTCAGATGCCAGTGACGGCTGGACAGAGAAGGAGGGAGGTAGGCGATCCTCTGATCGCCTGCCTCCCGCCTTCTCTGCCCAGCCGTCACTGACATCAGATCGGCGCGGGACACAAGATCGGAGGTGAGTAAAGTAAATTTTTTTTTTTTTTTTTAATAAACTTATTTTGAAAAGTGTGTGTCTGTTTTTTTATTGTTAACCCTTTGTGAACTGGTAAGGGGTCCATGAGACCCCTTATACCAGTTCACAAGGCTCGGGGCCTGGCAAGTCACCTCCGGCTAGCGGGTGACTTGCCATTAACCGCTGGCCCCCCAAATTACCTGTCTCCCCAAAGCCCGGGGGGGCAGAAGAGCCATGGCCCTAGGCTATGACGGCTTGTAGCCGGCAGGCCCAGGGGCCACTAAAGCTGGCCCCTGCGCCCTGTTCTACAAGCCCCCATAGCTGGTGACAGGCTGGTTACGCTGGGTAGGGGGGACCTCACGCCATTTTTTTGGGGGGGATTTTTAAGGGTTTCCCCCTACCTGGGAGGGGGGACCCTATGTCATTTTTTTTTAATTAACCCTATGTTACCTGTAACCCAGTAGGTATAAAAGGCTTCCAGCAGCAGCAGAAGAGCTGAAGCCTAAGTGATCAGCGTGGGGCACAGGGATGGATGGGAGGTAAGAATTAAAAAAAAATATTAAAAAACATTTATTTTTTTTTAATAAAGATATTTTTAAAAAGTGTGTCTGCGTGTGTTTTTTTTACTTTTAACCCTTTGTGAACTGGTAAGGGGTCCATGTGACCCCTATTCCAGTTCACAAGGCTCGGGGGTCTGGCAAGTCACCTGCGGCTAGCGGGTGACTTGCCATTAACCCCTTACCTCCCAAATTACCTGCCTCCCCAAAGCCCGCGGGGGGGGCAAAAGAGCCGTGGCCCTAGGCTATGATGGCTTGTAGCCTGCAGGGCTAGCAGGTTAACACTTTAACTGCCAGCCTACCTTGAGATTTTGTCACCCCTTGTTGCCAGACCATTTTGCACTATTTTGCGCTCCGCATGTTCAACTGTGATTTTTGAAGGGATTTCCCGGGATTTCCTAGGAAAGTGATATATTGTTTTTTTCAGCAGAGTCTGGGCTTTAACATGAAATGTCTTGTTTGTCATTTTTTAGATATATTCTCATTATTTTATATATGAAATATGTGCAAAAAAAAAAAAAAAAATATATATATATATATATATATATATATATATATATATTTTACAATTTGTAGTGTTTTTTTGCAATAAAAAAAAGGATATTTCAAATGTATAGGGTTGTTTTTCTTGAAAAACTGCAAGGTGCGCATATTGCATAGCATAGTTGTATTTTATCTGAAAATCTCCTAAAGCGTTGTTTCAGTTTGGGGGAGTCTCCTGGGCAGGAAAGGGTGTCTACCTATACATATGTGGTACCGCTGTAACCGGGAGAAATTCGGGTTTCACACGCAATAAGATATTATTGACAAACTTACATTTTTATTATTACAAAAAAAACACTACAAAATGTAAAAAATCTGTTTTTTTTTTTATATTTTTGCACAATTTTCACCCAAAAATATTGAGAATAGACTTAGGAAATGGATATATTGTTTTTTTTCAGCAGAGCCTGGGGTTTAACATGAAATGTCTTGTTTGTCATTTTATAAGTGTATTCTCATTATTTTTGGATGAAATATGTGCAAACAAAATATATATTTTTTTTACAATTTGTAGTGTTTTTTTGCAATAAAAAATGTAAGTTTGTCAATAAAATCTTATTGTGTGTGAAACCCCAATTTCTCCCGGTTACAGCGCTACCACATATGTATAGGTAGACAAACTTTCCTGCCCAGGAGACTCCCCCAAACTGAAACAACTCTTTAGGAGATTTTCAGATAAAATACAACTATGCTATGCAATATGCGCACCTTGCAGTTTTTCAAGAAAAACAACCCTTTACATTTGAAATACCCCCTACAAACGTTATATTTTCTGGAAGTACACAGCTCAAGCTTTCTAGGTGTACTAGGCTTGTTGACATGGGTGCAGTTTTCTGGAAGTAATCCCTCAATGTACTCTTTGGTTGCACAGGGTTTCCCTAAAAAAAAGAATAAAAAAGCAGAATCAAAACCACATTTTCCTAAAAAAAACTATATGCAAACAAGAAAAAAAAGAAAATGAAAATCTAAAAAGCAACATCTCTCGAACAGAACAATACCCAGCATGCTTAGCTACTGCCAAGGGAAGAGTTGCCAAACACATCAAAGTAAAGCATGTGCATAACGATAATCTTACTTCAAAATCTTCTCTGCTGACAAAGTGCACACCTTGTGCTTTTTCTACCAAAACAAGCCTTTACATTTGGAATATCCCCCATAAACCATATATTCCCTGAAAGTACACATGTTAAGCTTCCTAAGAATACCCAGCTTCTTGTAGTGGGCTCTTTTTTCTGTAAGTAATCCCTTGAAGAATTCTTAGGTTGCAAAGGGTTTCACCCTAAAATAGTGTAGAAAAAAGCTGAATAAAAACACCTTTTCCTAAAATATCAATATGCAAATAAGAAAAAACAAGCTAAATCTGAAGGTGTAAGGTCCCCCGAGGAGAACAATACCCAACATGCATAGGTACTATTAACCCTTTTAATTGCCAGCCTACTTGAAGTTTCGTCACCCTCTGTTGACAGGTCATTTTTCCCCATTTTGCGTCATGTTTAACCGTGATTTTTGCTGGAATTTTCAGGAATATATATATATATATATATATATATATATATATATATATATATATACTATATTGCAGCAGAGCTTAGGCTTTAACATGAAATGTCTTGTTTGTAATTTTTCTACTGTTTTTTAAATATTTTTTACCATCCCGGGACAAGCTATGGGGGCTTGTAGAACAGGGTGCAGGGGCCAGCTCTGGTGGCCCCCCCACCCCGCAGCCTACAAGCCCACATACCCTCTGTGGGCCCGGGCTCTTCTGCCCCCCCTGGCCTTTGGGGAGGCAGGTAATTGGGGGTGCCGGGGATTAATGGCAAGTCACCCGCTAGCCGCAGGTGACTTGCCAGCCCCCAGCCTTGTGAACTGGTATAGTGGTCTAATGGACCCCTTACCAGTTCACAAAGGGTTAACAGTAAAATAAAACACAAACACATAGAAAAAAATGATTTTATTAAAAAAAAAATTTTTTTTTACTCACCTCCGATCATCAGCTCCTCTGTCCCTCGCTGACCTGATGACTGATGCCGATCTGATTCATTCATAGTTATTTTTCTGTGGTCATGATTGTGACTCATGATCAATAGCATTTACATGCACAAACTTAAAGAAAAAAAAATCATTGGAATGGTGGCTGGCCAAACTATGTTGGTTGTCCGGCCTATTGAATTGCTACCATCTGTGTCAGGGTAGCTTCAGCATTGCCTCCCTCTGTCTATTCCTCCAGCATGGAATGTAGGTTATTTTGTATTTGGTTCAAGTGTGTTGCAATGTTTTCTTGAAACCTTTCACTGGTTTGCCTGAATGTGCGGCTATTCAGTTGCCAAGCTGACTCCACTCCATCAGCTGCACACGCCTCACCAGGGTAAGATGGTGATGTTGCAGAGGCCATTGTCCTCTTTCCTGGGTTTGGGCCCGTGCAGCTGGTGGTGGTCCTGGGCTAGCTACATTTATAGATGGGGATGGCAAATCCTCTGCAGCAGAGCTCGCCCGTGTAAGTGTTGGTTGTTGGTTCTCCAGCTGCTGCCCATGCTGGACCTGGGGATCGAGCTTTGGCAGAAGAGGGCGTGGTTAAGTCTGCTGCAGAGGGTTTGTCGTGGGCTGGAGCTGGTGCAGTGGCAGCTGCTGTTGCTGTATTTACAGTTGGGGGACAGATGTTGTGGCTGCATTCTTTGGTTCGGCCACTGGTGCTGTAGAGTTTGGTGTTGTTGCTGTGCTTGTGGCTGATGCATGTTGTCAGCCTCCTCATGATCATGTATGTCTGCCATAATGAGAGGTATCTGTAGGGACAGATAATAATGTATTTAGCTGTTGGATCAAATATATCCTGTGGAAAATTGTCATCTTGCTTCACATGCATTACCAGATCCAATTCTTCAGTAATAATGACTGAGGAGGACTTGCTTGGGGACTGTGTGTGTGTTCTTGGCTGCGCCAGGAAGATGCAGCCGTTGAAGCAGACGGTGAGATGGGGCTCTCTAAATTAGAATCTTCAAAGTGGCCTCGAGCAGGAGAGGGTTTTTTGGGGGGCAATTGTGTGTTGTCCAACTCTTCCCCTTACCCTTACTACACTTGCTTGCTAATGATGTTGTAGTGTGAGATGTGTGAGTAGGGTGAGCAGTAGGGAGTAGGTTTCTTTTGCCTTCCTGGTTGTGGCAGTTTAGGTTTGAGCTGCAGTCTGGCTCAAAGGAACTTTTCTTTGCTTTGTTGAGGCCCTGGTTGGCTCTACATTCTTGCATGCCTGAGATTTGCCTTTGCGACCAGTATGTGTAGGAGTGGCTTTGCTGGACCTGGTAGCTGGCCTGCCACTGTGTTGGATTGAGGTTGAAGGCAAAGGCTCTTGCTGGCGAATGCCTTGACGATCCTCCCGTCCATGGTGCTTTTGGCTCTTGTGGGCACATCTCTTCCCTTATTGCTGTGTTCACAGACATATAGCTGTGTTGGCGGCTACCCTTTAAGAAGTTAGCACTGTCTATGACATCAGTTCGTACGGCCGCCTCTACCCCAGAAACCGCTGGGGCGCACCACACAACCGATAGAAACTCCCCAAGATGGCCCCAACGCTCTTCATGCATAGGCGGTCAGGCCGCACGCCCAAAACTAGTGGGGAAAAAAGTGTATATAAACGCAACGACAAGCGAAAGTTTGCGCACACATGTGCGCAACACTAACATATACTATCCAAGGATAGGTAAAGCCAGTGATAATTATTTAAAATGTTGGGGGTAGCGATAATAATAACCTGCTATGGTAATTTATCTTATGTGTATGATGCTTTGTTTAATAACATCTGTATATCATCCACTTTTTAGATGATGATGACCCATCGGTATGATTTCCTGCCCAACAGCTTTGCCAAATGGTCATTGGCACTGGATATCGTGGCTGCACTGGAGGAGGAATCTGACACCACCTTCACATTCACCTAGATCATCCAGTATTGGTCGGATCTTAAACGGAGGAAGAAGTCCGGGGTGAGGAGATATTTCAGGAAACTCTTTCCAAGTAAGTTACTTTATATTACATCTTAGGAATACACTGACCTTGGCCAGGCCTGTGTTTATAACAATGCTATTCTCTTCTAGTGAGCGAGTATCCATACCGAATAATGCCCACCCGGAGGCGAGGAGTTCAGCCAAGGCTGGAAATATCTGGGAGACGGGGAGATGGTGGCAGACCAGTGCCAATGGCTTCAACCTCCTCTGCAAAGCACAACCAACCACCCCTGGACCAACCTGCAGAGGAGAAGCAACAGCTGTTGGGCAGGGAATCAGAGGATGAGGAGGTCCAGCAACACTCAGGTATGATTAATACACAGAAGCACACACAGGAACATGCACTGTAAACACACACTCATTTCTTACATCTATACTTTTAAATGCTGAGGTTGCGGGTGTTGAGCGAGGACAGGGGAGTCCAGAACAAGCACTTGAGGTGCAAGGAGAAGGTGGGTGATGTGACATACACAATCTAAGCTAACTTAAAAAAAATGTATGAACATATTTTTGCTTTCTTTACAGACTCAGACCAAGAGGAATGGCAGGCCCCAGTGCGAAGGGTGGTCCCCAACAACAGCTCACCCACCAGCCTAGTAAGTTTTAAGACAAGTTAATTTATTAAAGATAACATGCCTTCCTCAACAGGTAATCACAATTCATAGGCTAGAAACTAATCTTTATTTTCATTTAACAGGCCTCACACAGGATGCCCAGCAGCGGCTTCAACAACTAACTGCTGCTGCTCATAGGCTGGTGGGAGAAATCGAGGAGCTGGCAGCATCGATGGGGACCACAAATGAATTAAAGACTGGGAGCCTGCCACTAATTGTATATAGTTTTTAACATTTTATATTTAAACATTTTATTAAAACATCTTTTACCAAAAAAAAAATTGACATTAAACAAACCAAAAAGTTTTTAAATAAATATACCAACCTTGACAATGCTTATTATTAGAGATGAGCGAACTTCTTGAAAGTTCCATTCGGGCGATTCGCCGAATTTCCAGAAGAAATTCGGGTTCGCCCGAATCGAACTTTCACGAATCGCTCATCTGAAAAAAAAAATGCCGGCATGGTGGGAGCGGGCAGGCCGGCTACGCCTGTCAGCGGGCCGCCGCCGGCCCGCTGACAGCGCAGCTGGCCTGCCCCCTCCCACCATGCCGGCATTTTTTTTTTAAGCAAAAATGCCGGCATGGTGGGAGCGGGCAGGCCGGCTACGCTGTCAGCGGGCGGCAGAAGCCGGCCCGCTGACAGCGCAGCCGGCCTGCCCGCTCCCACCATGCCGGCATTTTTTTAAAAAGCGTGGAGCATGGTCGGAGCGTGGAGGCCGGCGCCGCTCTCAGCTGTCATCAGAGGACGCGTCATCAGAGGGCGCCTGCGAGCGGCGCCGGCCTCCACGCTCCGACCATGCAGGTAAGTGTTTGCCTTTTAAAAAAATGCCGACATGGTGGGAGCGGGCAGGCCGGCTGCGCTGTCAGCGGGCCGGCTTCTGCCGCCCACTGACAGCGTAGCTGGCCTGCCCGCTCCCACCATGCCGGCATTTTTTTTTTTATTTCAGGGAAAATTCGATCGGCACGAACCAAAAAAAATTCGGGTTCGTGCCGAATCGAATTTTCCCTGAAATTCGGAGCGAATTCCGGTTCGTCCGAACCGGTTCGCTCATCCCTACTTATTATGTCACTTAAGAGAAGGCACAAGGAAATTAATCACTATTACTCACACTTGACTCACCAATGCAACTGTGACAAGTATAACGATCTTGCTTATTATGGAATAAAACTGATTTATGTCTGTGGGCTAAAGGAGGGCAGCACATGTCCCATCCCCTGAAAAGTTTTCACAAATGAATTTTTCACTAATGAGAATCAAAATCAGCAACACAGGACCTCCATGTCCAGTCATAATGTTTTCTTGCTTCAAAGGAGAACACATCAGAAAAATAGCTATATAATAGCAATAAACACTTTTTCCAGCAAAGGTTGGTGCAGAAATGGACAAGCACTCCTTCATACAGTAAAATCTACATGTATTATTGACTTGGCTTATATATATATTAATGATATTAATAATAATTAAAATAAAAATGAGATATTCATTTGTAAGTGTGATGGTGGTAATTCTGATAACTTCTACTGAAAAATCTTGTAAATGTGATTGTGTTATCATGAGTATGGGACCTGATCCCTCTCATGCTATCAATCATTTCATTTTATATACTACACTACTAATTCTTCAGTCCAGTAGCATGGTATTTAACTGTGTTAGATATGCCTTCGTTTTGTACACTACTAATAAATATATTTCAAAATCACACTTCATTTATCACATCACATCATTTATAGGCTGGATTGGTGAAATAGTAGTTAGAATAGTAGTTTCAGGAAAATTGTCTGTAACCTTTAACTGAAGAGGCAAAGGCTATTGAAAACACTGAGCCAAAATATAGCAACATATTTTCCTTTGTGAATCATTATATAAATATAAGCTTGACAAAACATATGGAGAAATACTAAAAAATGACTGGACGGTATACAGACATTTATTTTGTACCTGTAATAGCCAGTTGTGTGACAAAAAATGTCATCCGAGATTTTCTCTTCCGAACCCTCTCTTTCCATGTTAAGTACAAGACAACTGAATTTCCAATCATGATGATGACAAATAAAATCCAAAGTGTGACAAGCTGTTCCATCTGAAAAAAAGATGCAAAATAGGTATAAATCCCTTGAAACATAAACCACACAGGTTCTTGCTTAAAAATAAAAGAAGGGTTTGAGGAAGAAGTTGATCAACTAGTATGTTTCTTTATACTGTAAATATCCATATTCCAGGCAAAGTAAGTTCCTGAGCATCAAAAGCATTACTTTCTTTAAAATGAATTGTCCATGCTTAGTGTAAAATGAATCAGGGCCTTATTCATGAAATTATAGTGCCAGGTAGTGCCTGCATAGCGGCAGGTAGCGCCACATAACGTAAGGTAGCGGCAGGTGAACGCCGGCAAATGAACGCAATTGCACATTTATTAAGCGGAATCTGTAGAACGACTGGTACAACGCCATGTAGCATACGATTTGTCATTATTCCAGCCTCAGCGTACAGCACCAGCGTTCAGCCTTGCAGAACGCAGATGTCTTACCTGTTGCTACCTGGCGCTCTCCCATACATTTCTATGGACAATCCTTATACCCCTTTCCTCGTCCCAATTTTTTTTTATTCTCAGAAATCTTTCAGACATTCTTATTGGCCCTCAAAAGCATGTTTTTGAGTTTTTTTTCCTACATTTATGCAAAAATGTCTGTACTTGTCTTTAACTGAAGTGGTAATGTCACACCCCACCAACAATGTCAATCCATGTTATTTCGCTTGCTTACTGCTGTTTCCGTCTATAAAAAATCACTTTAATCACACAGCGTCCTGCACTATGTCATCCAGCCACACAATCTAGAATGCCTGCATTCGCTCACTGTCATTTTGTAATGAATATGGGTTGAATGCAGGGCCGTATTTGGGTTTCGTGGTGCCCTCTTTGGTCATGCTTCCCCCCCCACATACTATGATGAATTTGCTACCCCCCCCATGCATACACACGTCATGAGTAATATATTTATGTGGAAGATGTGGATATTGCTAATTCTAGAAGACTTAACTGTAGCCTGTAATTAAATGCAGGGCCATGAAAAATAACATTGATGGAGTGAGTATGGCCAAATATGTCCCCTTTTGTCACCTACTATGCATAGGTGTCAATCTTTGCATGGTAGGTGACATAAGGGGCCATATTTTGCTTGGTGGGCAGCACAAATTGTCAATGGCGAAAGTAGGTCGTGTTACTGCAGAAAATGAAATAGTGTTGTGCTGCAGAGGTGACTATAAATGGGAATCCAGGAGGTAGAGCACCACGGGCAGCAAGACAAGGGGAAACAAGAATGTGAGACAATTGGCAACAAAAAGGGAGAAAGGACTAAACAGGGAACAAGAAGAGGCCACAGTGGGCAGCAAGTATAGGAGAAGAAAGGGAAAAAAACAGGTACCAGGAAAGGGACACAGTGGGAAAGAAAATAGAAACAGCAGGCTGCAGAAAAAGGGCACAGTGAAAAGGAGGAAAGGGGTGAAAAGGAGGAAACAGAAAATGAGCACAGTGGCCATCAGGAACTGGCAGAGTTTAAGGTAAATGGACAACAGGAAGGGGCAGAAAACCTATCAAACTGACTCTGGTGGTTCACCCTATAGTAACATGGAAATATTATTGATCTATTTTTAGGGCTCAATACCACAGATGGGATGCCGCAAATAAGCTATCGATATTGTAACAGTGACACATTTACTATTACAATAACTGCAGTTCCTACCATGACAAGTGGATAAGCTGCTCTCCTGCAGTAAATCAGTTACATCCAGCATTACCCGTTGCTCCTATTAGAGATGAGCGAACTTTTGAAAAATTCGATTCGACTGATTCGCCAAATTTTCCGACAAAAATAGTTTCGACCCGAATTTATTCGCGATGAATCGCTATTAAAAACGGCTATTTCTGAGCCTCCTAGAGCCTCAATAGGGTTGTAAACCATTTTGCCTTGCTGTAACACGCATAGGATGCATGCTGGGTTAGTTAAATAATACTGTAAATAAATATCACATGCAGATCAGAGGCATCGCTAATAGAATCGCAGAGCGGCACAATTGCAGAGAATTGAAGTGGCATCACTATGAGGGGCAGAAGCCCAAACATTGCTTTAAAGAGACACTGGAGTTGGCAGCAGCAGGAGCCCAAAAATTGGATGAATCACACCCTGGAGTTGCAAGCAGCAGCAGGAGCCCAAACATTGGCTGAAAGAGACACTGGGGTTGGCAGCAGCAGGAGCCCAAAAATTGACTGACACACACTGGAGTTTCAAGCAGCAGCAGCAGCAGGAGCCCAAACATAGCTTAAAAGAGACACTGGAGTTGGCTGCAGGAGCCCAAAGATTGGTAAAATCACACCCTGCAGTTGCAAGCAGCAGCAGCAGGAGCCCAGATATTACTTTAAAGGGACACTGGATTTGGCAGCAGGAGCCCAAAATTGGATGAATCACACCCTGGAGTTGGCAGCAGCAGCAGGAGCCCAAACATTACTTTAAAGAGACACTGGGGTTGGCTTCAGGAGCCCAAAAATTGGATGAATCACACCCTGGAGTTGGCAGCAGCAGGAGCCCAAACATTACTTTAAAGAGACACTGGAGTTGGCTTCAGGAGCCCAAAAATTGGATGAATCACACCCTGGAGTTGGCAGCAGCAGCAGCAGGAGCCCAAGCATTACTTTAAAGAGACACTGGAGTTGGCAGCAGGAGCCCAAAGATTGGATGAATCACACCCTGGAGTTGGCAGCAGCAGGAGCCCAAACATTACTTTAAAGAGACACTGGGGTTGGCTTCAGGAGCCCAAAAATTGGATGAATCACACCCTGGAGTTGGCAGCAGCAGCAGCAGGAGCCCAAACATTACTTTAAAGAGACACTGGAGTTGGCAGCAGGAGCCCAAAAATTGGATGAATCACACCCTGGAGTTGGCAGCAGCAGCAGCAGGAGCCCAAACATTACTTTAAAGAGACACTGGGGTTGGCTTCAGGAGCCCAAAAATTGAATGATTCACACCCTGGAGTTGGCAGCAGCAGCAGCAGGAGCCCAAACATTACTTTAAAGAGACACTGGGGTTGGCTTCAGGAGCCCAAAAATTGGATGGATCACACCCTGGAGTTGGCAGCAGCAGCAGCAGGAGCCCAAACATTACTTTAAAGAGACACTGGGGTTGGCTTCAGGAGCCCAAAAATTGGATGAATCACACCCTGGAGTTGGCAGCAGCAGCAGGAGCCCAAACATTACTTTAAAGAGACACTGGGGTTGGCTTCAGGAGCCCAAAAATTGGATGAATCACACCCTGGAGTTTGCAGCAGCAGCAGCAGGAGCCCAAACATTACTTTAAAGAGACACTGGGGTTGGCTTCAGGAACCCAAAAATTGGATGAATCACACCCTGGAGTTGGCAGCAGCAGCAGGAGCCCAAACATTACTTTAAAGAGACACTGGGGTTGGCTTCAGGAGCCCAAAAATTGGATGAATCACACCCTGGAGTTGGCAGCAGCAGCAGCAGGAGCCCAAATATTACTTTAAAGAGACACTGGAGTTGGCTTCAGGAGCCCAAAAATTGGATGAATCACACCCTGGAGTTGGCAGCAGCAGCAGCAGCAGGAGCCCAAACATTACTTTAAAGAGACACTGGGGTTGGCTTCAGGAGCCCAAAAATTGGATGAATCACACCCTGGAGTTGGCAGCAGCAGCAGCAGCAGGAGCCCAAACATTACTTTAAGGAGACACTGGAGTTGGCTTCAGGAGCCCAAAAATTGGATGATTCACACCCTGGAGTTGGCAGCAGCAGCAGGAGCCCAAACATTACTTTAAAGAGACACTGGGGTTGGCTTCAGGAGCCCAAAAATTGGATGAATCACACCCTGGAGTTGGCAGCAGCAGCAGCAGGAGCCCAAACATTACTTTAAAGAGACACTGGGGTTGGCTTCAGGAACCCAAAAATTGGATGAATCACACCCTGGAGTTGGCAGCAGCAGCAGCAGCAGCAGGAGCCCAAACATTACTTTAAAGAGACACTGGGGTTGGCTTCAGGAGCCCAAAAATTGGATGAATCACACCCTGGAGTTGGCAGCAGCAGCAGCAGGAGCCCAAATATTACTTTAAAGAGACACTGGAGTTGGCTTCAGGAGCCCAAAAATTGGATGATTCACACCCTGGAGTTGGCAGCAGCAGCAGCAGGAGCCCAAACATTACTTTAAAGAGACACTGGGGTTGGCTTCAGGAGCCCAAAAATTGGATGATTCACACCCTGGAGTTGGCAGCAGCAGCAGCAGGAGCCCAAACATTACTTTAAAGAGACACTGGGGTCGGCTTCAGGAGCCCAAAAATTGGATGAATCACACCCTGGAGTTGGCAGCAGCAGCAGCAGGAGCCCAAATATTACTTTAAAGAGACACTGGGGTTGGCTTCAGGAACCCAAAAATTGGATGATTCACACCCTGGAGTTGGCAGCAGCAGCAGCAGGAGCCCAAACATTACTTTAAAGAGACACTGGGGTTGGCTTCAGGAGCCCAAAAATTGGATGAATCACACCCTGGAGAGTCATGTGGAGAAAAATTAGCTTAGTTAGTAATATCTACATAAAATTATGAATAAACAAATGCAAAAGTATTGCCAAAGTGAAGTTTTGTTTGAGGGTGTGTTTCCACCTTTTAATTAAATCAGAAACAACAAGGTATCATTGCCTCTGACTAATTAGCCCTCAAAAATTCTTGGAATTTTTAATCTGGATGTCTGATCCGTCTTATCCGAAGAATATTAATAAAAAGTAAGAGTAACGTAAAGGATTTTTTTCTCAATACTTACTTGTGGTCCGATGTGGAGGAATGTCTGTAACTGGAGAGCAGCGCCTTAAATCTGTTTTGCACGATGCAATCTTTCTTTAGTGTTGGTCTGGCCCCGTCATCAATCTACTGGAATACATCAGGCATTGTTGGGAGGAAAGCTTGGCTGATCCATGCGCCATTCATTTCCACGCAGGGCAGTCTCTGGAAAAAAGAAAAGTATGTATAAACCAGGGTCTTTTTCATATAAAAACAAATGGTTATTCTTGCTTTTCAAGCATATGTTCCACAGCTTTACCAGTCATTGTGTCAGCCAATGAAGCAACTTTGTCTGGAAGTGCTGCAAAAGCAGTCCACTGCATCACAAGTGGCATCTGACACCCCCAGTCAACTGTCTGTTGTCTGTTGTTATGCTTTGGGTTCAGCTCCACTATCCATTGATGAAGATCTGATAATCATAAAATTCAGCAGCTACTGCCCAGCCAAGAAGTGGAGGAGACACTCGCCTCTTCTTCCACTAGCCGGCCAATTAGTGATGAGGAGAGTGTCGTGGGAGGAGGTAGTGGAAGAGGGTCCCTGGAGTCTGCGGCGGCGGTGGCGGCGGCAGCAGCAGCAGTGAATTATTGGGGACTGTTGGTAGGAAAAATCAGCTACTCAGCGATGTGGCAGTTTTTCATGTAGCATCCACAATCCTGTGGAGAAAAAGTAGGTTAGTTAGTATATATACATAAAATTATGAATAAAGAAATGCAATAGTATTGCCAAAGTGAAGTTTTGTTTGAGGGTGTGTTTCCACCTTGTAATTAAATCAGAAACAACTGGGTATCATTGCCTCTGAATAATTAGCCCTCAAAAATTCTTGGAATTTTTAATCTTGATGTCTGAGGGATTTCTCCTCTCAGACAGCGTCACCATAAGTCCAGCCTGCTGCATTACCCAGTGGTGGACCTTTCAGAGAACTGATGGCTTGTGCCGAGCCGAGGTGGAGAGTCCCATGGTATCATTGCTTTGCAAAGATGGCAGTACCTGCCCTGTAAAATGTTGTTGAACAGAAGGTGGGCCAGTCCTTTAGCCTGTCAGTGTGTACCAAAGTGCACAGTGTTGTCTACGTCTGGAGCTGTAACTATGGACTCATGGTGGACAATATATATACTTTTAGGCCCCCTTGGTGATTGTGGTTTCACGCTGTTCTTCACATGGTTTTCCTTGAGTCACATATGGGAGGAACTACTAAAAATGAGAACTCAATCCATGAAATCATTGCTTAATCCACGAAAACAGCAAATTTGGACCCATGGTGACTGATACTTGGAAGAACATCTTGTTTGCGCTGCGACAAGGAAGCCAGAGTCATGAGTCCTGACATGGCACACGTGTTCAGTCTAGTTGTCAAGCGTTTTCTGAAGTCTTGCCCCCATCTGAAAGACATCCGAACAACAGGAAAGAAAGTTAGCATGCACTTCTGGCACTCCTACACCACCAAGCACAACGTTATTGAGCCTCAGCGTCAGAACGGTGTACCCCAACATAGTCTGATTTGCGATGTTTCCACCCGTTGGAATTCCACCCTCCATATGCAGGATCCACTATAGCAGTGGTCCCCAACCCTGTCCTCAAGGCCCACCAACAGGCCAGGTTTTTCAGATCTCCACAAAGATGCACAGGTGGAGTAATTAGTGCAGCTGCAGAGCAATAGAGCTGGCTATTTGGAGATCCAAAAAACATGACATGTTGGTGGGCCTTGAGGACAGGGTTGAGGACCACTGCACTATAGGAACAGAGAAAAGCCATCACGGATTTCTGGATGATCCAAACGGATAGGGGGACACCCCTGTGTAAATTCAATGTAAACCATTGGCAGCTTATACGTGACACCGACCGTTTGCTCAGGCCCTTTGAGGAAGCTACTTTATTAGTCAGTTGCCAGGACTATGAGATGAACCATGAGATTCTACTGCTTCATGTACTACAACACATGTTGGAAACCATGGCTGGTCAGGGCACTGGAGACATGGCACATACATTTCACAGCCACATGAAGCCTTTGGGGGCTGAAGTGGAGGAGGAGGAGGGGGTGGGGCACAGCAAAGCACAGTTTAGGTTTCACAAAATGACCATTTTATCTAGTCATCTGACAGGAGAGGAGCAGGAGCAGCCACAGGAGCTAGAGGGTTGTGAGGAAGGCGAGACAGAGGACCCAGACACACCGTGGCAGTTTACAGTGGAGAAGGAGACAGGTAGTCCCTCCGAGTCACTTGCACAAATGGCACGATGCATGCTCACATGCTTGCGTACTAGTGAGCGCAGAATCGTCTCCATTTGTCAGCGGGAAGACTTCTGGCTCTCCAACTTATTGGACCCTCGCTTCTGGCACAAAATGGGGCATTTTTTACGCCCACTGAGAGGGAGGAAAAACTGACCTACTACAGAGACATCCCATGTAGCCAGTTGGGCGATGTCTATCTGCGCCATGGCCCATACTCCCGCAGGTCTGACTCGGGGGACCTCTGCGATCACCTTCCACTGCCATGGCTGCTGGGGGGGTGGAAGGAGCAGCAGCAGCAGCTCCATCAGCAGCAGCCTCAGTCTTCAGTCGCTAGTGAGTAGCTTTCTACACCCGCATAGTGAGTCTACTCATGAGCAGCAGGAAGACCTGGAGCTGGACCTCAAACAGCAGGTCATGTCATACCTTGACATGACCATGCCAACACACCTTCAGGATCCACTGGATTTGCTGGGAAGCCAAACTTGACTTGTGTCCGCAACTAGCAGAGTTTGCCCTGGAAAAGCTGTACTGGCCGGACAGTAGTTTATTTAGATGGCAACTGGGCTGCTCTATATAATGAAGCAAAATGGCAAATTTACCTCACAATATAAGCTATTGCCCCTCAGATTTACACAGGGCCTGCTCCATATAATGGTGCAAAACCATGAATTTACCTCATAATATAAACTATTGCCCCTCAGATTTACACAGGGGCTGCTCTATATAATGAAGCAAAATGGCAAATTTACCTCACAATATAAGCTATTGCCCCTCAGATTTACACAGGGGCTGCTCCATATCATGGTGCAAAACCATGAATTTACCTCATAATACAAACTATTGCCCCTCAGATTTACACAGGGGCTGCTCTATATAATGAAGCAAAATGGCAAATTTACCTCACAATATAAGCTATTGCCCCTCAGATTTGCACAGGGGCTGCTCCATATCATGGTGCAAAACCATGAATTTACCTCATAATACAAACTATTGCCCCTCAGATTTACACAGGGGCTGCTCTATATAATGAAGCAAAATGGCAAATTTACCTCACTATATAAGCTAATGCCCCTCAGATTTACACAGGGGCTGCTCTTTATTATGCTGCAAAATGGCAAATTTACCTCACAATATAAGCTATTGCCCCTCAGATTTACACAGGGGCTGCTCCATATAATGGTGCAAAACCATGAATTTACCTCATAATATAAACTATTGCCCCTCAGATTTACAGAGGGGGTGCTCTATATAATGAAGCAAAATGGCAAATTTACCTCACTATATAAGCTATTACAG
The DNA here is from genome assembly GCA_027917425.1 of Gastrophryne carolinensis. Taxonomy (NCBI): domain Eukaryota; kingdom Metazoa; phylum Chordata; class Amphibia; order Anura; family Microhylidae; genus Gastrophryne; species Gastrophryne carolinensis. Next base: position 188,609,726 of record CM051239.1, on the reverse strand, counting down.
CTCTATCTAAATAAAAATAAATAAATAAAAAAAAGGGCCTGTAGAAGCTTATTTAGTATAACAGATAGGGTGACATGTGCTGGTTTGGGATGCCCATATGGGCTAGTGTTTTGGCAGCAGTACAAAAACCAATGCAAAATGCAATAGCTTAATAAAGCTGATGCTGATCAACGCTTATGTTGTATACCAGATAGGGTGCAAGGTGCAGCTTTGGGGTGCCCTGCGGCCTGGTTTATTAAAAGCAGTCAAAAACAAGTGCAAACTGAAGTAGCTTAATAAAGCAGCTGATGCTGATCAACGCTTATGTTGTATATAACAGATAGGGTTAAAATAGCATGTGCCTTGGGATGCCCGTGTGGCCTGGAATATTTCAAGCTGAACAAAAAGTAACAATAATCCAAATATGAGAAATGCTTGTGCTTAACATATAGGGTTAATCAGCATGTGCCTTGGGATGCCCGTGTGGCCTGGTATATTTTAAGCTGAACAAAAAGTAACAATAATCCAAGTATGAGAAATGCTTGTGCTTAACATATAGGGTTAATCAGCATGTGCCTTGGGATGCCCGTGTGGCCTGGTATATTTAAAGCTGAACAAAAAGTAACAATAATCCAAGTATGAGAAATAATTTTGACCTTCTTTACAGCGCCATACTTTGAAAAAAAATCCTTAATTTCATGCCGATCAATCCAAAGGTCAATGCCCCTAACAAAAATAGTGTTCGGCATAAGTTTTCCTTCTGGAGGGACGTAACCTTTAGTTTACATGGTTGGGGTAGGTTATCTTACAAATTGGGATACCCCAGGCAGCAGTGTCATTGAAAGAGACAGATTGTAATGCAGGCCATACGCAAGCAGAGAAACTCAGGCTGCAACAGGCCTCTTTAGTTTACATGGTTGGGGTAGGTTATCTTACAAATTGGGATACCCCACTGTATATGAAACCGAATATCAATGCACACCCAAAAGTGGACAATCAGCCTCCAAGAGGCCTGCTTAGTTTAAATAAGAGAGCTGCTTAGCTTAAAAAAGAGAGGTGCTTAGTGTAAATAAGAGGCCTGCTTAGTTTAAATAGGAGAGCTGCTTAGTGTAAATAAGAGAGGTAGGTTATCTGATGTTACAGAATGGGATGCCTCAAAGCAGACTTGAGATCAGTATATATGCACACAGCAACAGTGTGTAAGCAGGCTGAAACAGCCCAAATTACTTGAAATAACTGTGCAGCTTACAGTAAATGCAGAGGCTAATGGTATGTTACAGAATGGGATGCCTCAACCAGACTTGAGATCAGTAATATATGCACACAGCAACAGTGTGTAAGCAGGCTCATACAGGCCAAATTACTTGACATAAATGTGCAGCTTAGAGTAAAGACAGAGGCTAATGGTATGTTACAGAATGGGATGCCCCAACCAGACTTGAGATCAGTAATATATGCACACAGCAACAGTGTGTAAGCAGGCTGAAACAGGCCAAATCACTTGAAATAACTGTGCAGCTTAGAGTAAAAACAGAGGTTAATGGTATGTTACAGAATGGGATGTCCACAGCAGACTTGAGATCAGTATATATGCACACAGCAGCAGTGTGTAAGCAGGCTGAAACAGGCAAAATTACTTGAAATAACTGTGCAGCTTACAGTGAATACAGAGGTTAATGGTATGTTACAGAATGGGATGCCCACAGCAGACTTGAGATCAGTATATATGCACACAGCAACAGTGTGTAAGCAGGCTCATACAGGCCAAATTACTTGACATAAGTGTGCAGCTTAGAGTAAAGACAGAGGCTAATGGTATGTTACAGAATGGGATGCCCCAACCAGACTTGAGATCAGTAATATATGCACACAGCAACAGTGTGTAAGCAGCCTCATACAGGCCAAATTACTTGACATAAGTGTGCAGCTTAGAGTAAAGACAGAGGCTAATGGTATGTTACAGAATGGGATGCCCCAACCAGACTTGAGATCAGTAATATATGCACACAGCAACAGTGTGTAAGCAGCCTCATACAGGCCAAATTACTTGACATAAGTGTGCAGCTTAGAGTAAAGACAGAGGCTAATGGTATGTTATTATGCCTATAAGAAGTATAAAGTAAGTGGAAGTGTAGCTGACAGAGAGGCGTATAAAATTAAACAGAGGGAAGCAAAACTAATTATAAGGACTGCTAAAGGGCAAAAAGAGGAAGAAATGGCCAAATCTATGAAGAGGGGAGATAAAACCTTTTTCCGATATATTGGTGACAGAAAGAAGAAAAACAATGCAGTCTCAAAAATTAGAAATAGGGAAAATAAATATATTGACGGAGATAAGGCTGTGGCTGACCATCTGAATAGCTACTTTTGTTCGGTATTTTCAGATAGTAGCAGGCATGGTCATAGCACAACATCCAGCTGGGAGAGTACAGCTCCGGAGTTTCTGGAGGCTGATGTCTTAGCCGAGCTGGCACATCTAAAGGTAAGTAAGGCAATGGGTCCAGATGGAATCCACCCCAGAGTTCTAAGGGAACTGAGGTTTGTGATTGCAGCCCCTCTAACTGATTTACTTAACCATTCCCTTTCAACTGGTGAGGTTCCAGATGATTGGAGAATGGCCAATGTCGTACCAATCCATAAAAAGGGGAGTAGAGAAGAAGCCAGTAATTACAGGCCAGTTAGTTTAACATCTATAGTGGTCAAATTAATGGAAACACTCTTAAAAAAACAGATAATTTCCCATCTAAAAATTAATGACCTATTGGACCCAAAACAGCACGGCTTTACTGAGGGCAGATCATGTCAGACCAATCTTATTGATTTCTTTGACAATGTCACTAAAGTGTTAGATGAAGGTGGTGCTGTGGATATCGCCTATCTGGATTTTAGCAAAGCCTTTGACACTGTACCACATAAGGAGCTCATAGATAAGTTATTGAAGGTAGGGCTCAATCCCTGGATAGTTCAGTGGATTTCCAGTTGGCTGAGGGATCGGTATCAGAGCGTTGTTGTAAATGGCGTGCAATCTGAACAAAGGCGAGTTACAAGTGGTGTGCCGCAAGGCTCTGTCCTGGGCCCCATTCTTTTTAATATATTTGTAAGTGACATAGGAGAAGGTTTGGTAGGAAAAGTTTGTCTGTTTGCTGATGATACAAAGGTTAGTAATAGGGTGGATATGCCTGGAGGTGTCTGCAACATGGAAAATGATTTAGCTTTACTGGATAGATGGTTAAAACTGTGGAAACTAGAGTTTAATGTCTCTAAATGTAAAATCATGCACTTGGGTAGAAGGAATCCCTGCTCTGAGTACCGTATGGGCAGTACTGTGTTAGCCAGGACCTCGGAGGAGAGAGATTTAGGGGTACTGATTACTGATAGCAGCAAGATGAGTGGACAGTGTAGCCAGGCAGTGGGAAAAGCAAGCAGGATGCTCGGCTGCATAACTCGAGGCATCACCAGTAGGAAGAGGGAGGTTGTGATGCCGCTGTATAGAGCCCTGGTAAGGCCACAGCTAGAATACTGTGTGCAGTTCTGGAGACCTTACCTGCAAAAAGACATTATTCAAATAGAACGTGTCCAAAGGCGGGCAACGAAAATGGTGGAAGGACTTAAACTTAAAACTTATCAGGAGAGACTTAAAGAACTTAATTTGTACAGTCTGGAGGAAAGAAGGGAGACGGGGGACATGATTGAGACCTTTAAATATGTGAAAGGATTGAATAAGGTTCAGGAGGGAAGTGTTTTTAAGAAGAAACTTAACGACAGAACAAGGGGGCACAACCTGAAGCTAGTCGGGGGGAAGATCAGGAGCAATGTTAGAAAATATTATTTTACAGAAAGAGTAGTAGGTGCTTGGAAAAACTTCCAGCAGAGGTAGTTGAAACATCAACAGTCACTGAATTTAAACATGCCTGGGATAAGCACACATCTATCCTAAGATAAAGAGTACATACAGTATACACATAAGGGCAGACTAGTTGGACCATATGGTCTCCTTCTGCCGTCAACCTTCTATGTTTCTATGTTTCTATGTTTCTATGTTACCTAATGGGATGCCCCAACCAGACTTGAGATCAGTAATATATGCACACAGCAACAGTGTGTAAGCAGGCTGAAACAGGCCAAATCACTTGAAATAACTGTGCAGCTTAGAGTAAAAACAGAGGCTAATGGTATGTTACAGAATGGGATGCCCACAGCAGACTTGAGATCAGTATATATGCACACAGCAGCAGTGTGTAAGCAGGCTGAAACAGGCCAAATTACTTGAAATAACTGTGCAGCTTACAGTGAATACAGAGGGTAATGGTATGTTACAGAATGGGATGCCCACAGCAGACTTGAGATCAGTATATATGCACACAGCAACAGTGTGTAAGCAGGCTCATACAGGCCAAATTACTTGACATAAGTGTGCAGCTTAGAGTAAAGACAGAGGCTAATGGTATGTTACAGAATGGGATGCCCACAGCAGACTTGAGATCAGTATATATGCACACAGCAACAGTGTGTAAGCAGGCTCATACAGGCCAAATTACTTGACATAAGTGTGCAGCTTAGAGTAAAGACAGAGGCTAATGGTATGTTACAGAATGGGATGCCCCAACCAGACTTGAGATCAGTAATATATGCACACAGCAACAGTGTGTAAGCAGCCTCATACAGGCAAAATTACTTGACATTAGTGTGCAGCTTAGAGTAAAGACAGAGGCTAATGGTATGTTACAAAACGGGATGCCCCAACCAGACTTGAGATCAGTAATATATGCACACAGCAACAGTGTGTAAGCAGGCTGAAACAGGCCAAATCACTTGAAATAACTGTGCAACTTAGAGTAAAAACAGAGGCTAATGGTATGTTACAGAATGGGATGCCCACAGCAGACTTGAGATCAGTATATATGCACACAGCAGCAGTGTGTAAGCAGGCTGAAACAGGCCAAATTACTTGAAATAAGTGTGCAGCTTAGAGTAAAGACAGAGGCTAATGGTATGTTACAGAATGGGATGCCACAACCGTAGAGCACCTGGGAGCAGTAGTACTATGCACAGCAAAAGTGTCTTTATCAGGCCAAATTACTTTTAGAATAAGTGCAAAGGGTTATAGTAAATAGAGGCTGGTGTAGTCACAGAATGGGATGCCCCAACCGGAGAGCACCTGGGAGCAGTACTATGCACAGCAAAAGTGTCTTTATCAGGCCAAATTACTTTTAGAATAAGTGCAAAGGGTTATAGTAAATAGAGGCTGGTGTAGTCACAGAATGGGATGCCCCAACCAGAGTGCACCTGGGAGCAGTACTATGCACAGCAAAAGTGTCTTTATCAGGCCAAATTACTTTTAGAATAAGTGCAAAGGGTTATAGTAAATAGAGGCTGGTGTAGTCACAGAATGGGATGCCCCAACCGGAGAGCACCTGGGAGCAGTACTATGCACAGCAAAAGTGTCTTTATCAGGCCAAATTACTTTTAGAATAAGTGCAAAGGGTTATAGTAAATAGAGGCTGGTGTAGTCACAGAATGGGATGCCCCAACCAGAGTGCACCTGGGAGCAGTACTATGCACAGCAAAAGTGTCTTTATCAGGCCAAATTACTTTTAGAATAAGTGCAAAGGGTTATAGTAAATAGAGGCTGGTGTAGTCACAGAATGGGATGACCCAACCAGAGTGCACCTGGGAGCAGTACTATGCACAGCAAAAGTGACTTTATCAGGCCAAATTACTTTTAGAACAAGTGCAAAGGGTTATAGTAAATAGAGGCTGGTGTAGTCACAGAATGGGATGCCCCAACCGGAGAGCACCTGGGAGCAGTAGTACTATGCACAGCAAAAGTGTCTTTGTCAGGCCAAATTACTTTTAGAATAAGTGCAAAGGGTTATAGTAAATAGAGGCTGGTGTAGTCACAGAATGGGATGCCCCAACCAGAGTGCACCTGGGAGCAGTACTATGCACAGCAAAAGTGTCTTTATCAGGCCAAATTACTTTTAGAACAAGTGCAAGGGGTTATAGTAAATAGAGGCTGGTGTAGTCACAGAATGGGATGCCCCAACCGGAGAGCACCTGGGAGCAGTAGTACTATGCACAGCAAAAGTGCAAAGGGTTATAGTAAATAGAGGCTGGTGTAGTCACAGAATGGGATGCCCCAACAGCAGTGCACCTGGGAGCAGTAGTACTATGCAAATCAAAAGTGTCTTTATCAGGCCGAATTACTTTTAGAATAAGTGCAAAGGGTTATAGTAAATAGAGGCTGGTGTAGTCACAGAATGGGATGTCCCAACCAGAGTGCACCTGGGAGCAGTACTATGCACAGCAAAAGTGTCTTTATCAGGCCAAATTACTTTTAGAATAAGTGCAAAGGGTTATAGTAAATAGAGGCTGGTGTAGTCACAGAATGGGATGCCCCAACCAGAGTGCACCTGGGAGCAGTACTATGCACAGCAAAAGTGTCTTTATCAGGCCAAATTACTTTTAGAATATGTGCAAAGGGTTATAGGAAATAGAGGCTGGTGTAGTCACAGAATGGGATGCCCCAACAGCAGTGCACCTGGGAGCAGTAGTACTATGCAAAGCAAAAGTGTCTTTATCAGGCCAAATTACTTTTGGAATAAGTGCAAAGGGTTATAGTAAATAGAGGCTGGTGTAGTCACAGAATGGGATGCCCCAACAGCAGTGCACCTGGGAGCAGTAGTACTATGCAAAGCAAAAGTGTCTTTATCAGGCCAAATTACTTTTAGAATAAGCGCAAAGGGTTATAGTAAATAGAGGCTGGTGTAGTCACAGAATGGGATGCCCCAACCGCAGAGCACCTGGGAGCAGTAGTACTATGCACAGCAAAAGTGTCTTTATCAGGCCAAATTACTTTTAGAATAAGTGCAAAGGGTTATAGTAAATAGAGGCTGGTGTAGTCACAGAATGGGATGCCCCAACAGCAGAGCACCTGGGAGCAGTAGTACTATGCACAGCAAAAGTGTCTTTATCAGGCCAAATTACTTTTAGAATAAGTGCAAAGGATTATAGTAAATAGAGGCTGGTGTAGTCACAGAATGGGATGCCCCAACAGCAGAGCACCTGAGAGCAGTAGTACTATGCACAGCAAAAGTGTCTTTATCAGGCCAAATTACTTTTAGAAGAAGTGCAAAGGCTTATAGTAAATAGAGGCTGGTGTAGTCACAAAATGGGATGCCCCAACAGCAGTGCACCTGGGAGTAGTAGTACTATGCACAGCAAAAGTGTCTTTATCAGGCCAAATTACTTTTAGAATAAGTGCAAAGGGCTATAGTAAATAGAGGCTGGTGTAGTCACAGAATGGGATGCCCCAACAGCAGAGCACCTGGGAGCAATAGTACTATGCACAGCGAAAGTGTCTTTATCAGGCCAAATTACTTTTAGAATAAGTGCAAAGGGTTATAGTAAATAGAGGCTGGTGTAGTCACAGAATGGGATGCCCCAACAGCAGAGCACCTGGGAGCAGTAGTACTATGCACAGCAAAAGTGTCTTTATCAGGCCAATTTACTTTTAGAATAAGTGCAAAGGGTTATAGTAAATAGAGGCTGGTGTTGTCACAGAATGGGATGCCCCAACAGCAGAGCACCTGGGAGCAGTAGTACTATGCACAGCAAAGTGTCTTTATCAGGCCAAATTACTTTTAGAATAAGTGCAAAGGGTTATAGTAAATAAAGGCTGGTGTAGTCACAGAATGGGATGCCCCAACAGCAGTGCACCTGGGAGCAGTAGTACTATGCAAAGCAAAAGTGTCTTTATCAGGCCAAATTACTTTTAGAATAAGTGCAAAGGGTTATAGTAAATAGAGGCTGGTGTAGTCACAGAATGGGATGCCCCAACAGCAGAGCACCTGGGAGCAGTAGTACTATGCACAGCAAAAGTGTCTTTATCAGGCCAAATTACTTTTAGAATAAGTGCAAAGGGTTATAGTAAATAGAGGCTGGTGTAGTCACATAATGGGATGCCCCAACAGCAGAGCACCTGGGAGCAGTAGTACTATGCACAGCAAAAGTGTCTTTATCAGGCCAAATTACTTTTAAAAATAAAAATAAAAAAAAATCCCTGTCACTGCATCCGTTTTTTTCCTACCTTTCCCTGCTTCTCCCTGACTTCCTGCCTGTCTCCCGCCTGTCTACTGGCTGTCTACTGGCTGTCCCTAACTCTCTACCTATCTCTCCCTGAATACAGTCTGCAGTGTCCTCCTGAGTCCTGGCTCTCACAAATGCAATAGACAAATGCGCAAAAGCAAGATGGCCGCCGCCTTATATAGCGCTGTGACGTCACCGGGCTTGCTGGCTGCTGATAGGCTGCATTTGACTGTCCCAGCATACACTGCCCCAGCTTACATGTCTGGACATGTCACGTAGACCATCCTAGAATGCCTGTCATTGAAATGAATGGATTTTAGAAAAAAACTTCGCTCGATCGAATCGCAGGGAAATTCGGATTCGATCCGAATCGAATTTGTCATGAAATTCGGATCGAATCCGGGTTCGTCCGGATCGATTCGCTCATCCCTAATTATAGTACAAAATGGCATGATAAAACCCTGTCAAAATTATTATGGAAGGACAAGTCTTTGACAGCTTTACTGAAAATAAATGACTAATATATACCTGCTTACTTTGTATGCATAGATAAGTACACATATTCCATATAGCACATTTTTATGAACTTTGTGTTAGAGATAGAGCAATTAGATGTCCTAATTAGGGCTCGAAGATCATGTACGCCATATGCACAGTTAATTGCCAAGTCCATCTAAAGCTTTAATGTGTAATATGTATCTTATTTAGCTGCTTTTCCAGCAGGAGAAAAGGAAAACTGCCAACTCAAATCCTCATGTGTGATAGGATGCTATAGTATATGTGTAAAGCTGTATGACTCTAATTGGAAGGAAAATTGTAATAAACCTATTAATAACATGGCTTAACTTTAATTTGGGCTTGGAAATGTTTCATGTTAGAACAGTTGTGTTTTTTCATTACAAACGCTCTTTACTGTTTATTGAATTTTTTTTTCTTTTCTTTATCCACATATCCTCTATTTTAAAATTCAAAGGCGCAAGACCAATGGTCAATATACCATGCTCATGCTCTGCAGTATGGGCCCTTAAACAGCATTGAAAACAGGCATGAATCACTAAAGCAAATCATCACAAAAGCAGGAGAAGAAACCATATATCACAGATAACACAATTCTGGCAAAGTATTTGTTGAGTCTTCTCTAAGGCAAATGGAAAGCTGTTCTGTGGTCAAGTGAATCAAATTTTTAAAATCTCCATGCAAACCACACACTCCATGTCTTACAAAATTAAGCAGAGAGGGAGAATCTTTGTTATCAGAGTACAGTTCATAAGCATACATCTCTGATCGTATGTGGTTGCATTAGTGCCTATGACATGGGAAGATTAAACATCTTGAAAGGCACTATCAATGCAGAGGAGTGAATCAAGGTTGTAGAAGAACATTTAGAAAGGTAATTTATTGCTAGTGCCACTGAGTGCCAACTTTTGCCGCTAAGGAGGGGCGCTGAGAGCGTCCACAGTGGAACGCTAGAGAAAGGGCAAAGCCGCTATTGCCGTTTAGCATTTCTTGCTAAGTGGCGCTGTTCGTCTTTAATAAAAGTAATGAATGCTGGGTGCTCATGATGCAGACTCCCTGTGTTAAATCCTGTCTTTATTTGCCATTTAACGCTGCTGGTTGCTTACAGCCATTTCACAGCAGCGTTCTCTACTACTACAACAACCAATACAGATCACACACATTGTTTAACTATATTCTTTTATTATACACAATTTTAAACTAACACATTATCAAAGACCCACAAAACAATCAACAATTGCCAAAAAGAAAGTGTTCCATCCATTTTGTGGCACCTATAAGTGAATGTAAAAGAACATGTCAGTTTTAACAATCAATTTAGCTTGTAATCATTTAACCTGTCTAAGGCTTTCCTAACTCTCTAGGGGATCTCTACCTATAGCTGTTAGCCAGCTTTAGAGAGTTGCAATTATGTATATCTACTACATTATTTGAGCATCATTTTAGGTCTGCTTTAGCTGGTTAGACCTATCTTGTGGCTCTAGCTACTGCAACAGGTCATGACCACTTTGTGACACTTACCTGAAAGAAGGAATTTATCATTTGTGTCCCCTGGGTAAAGACAGTCTGGGTGTCTTCTGCACTGTGGGCATGTCTGGGACTTCAGTCACCAGCTGTGTTTCCTCTGGCTCTTTCATTCAATGGTGTATGCAGATATTGTGTAGCACACAGCAAGCGAGGATTATCTTGGAAACCTTTTCTGGGCTGCACAGCATCCCCTCCTGCCCAGGCCAGACGTAGGAACCGTGGTTTCAACAGGCCGATGGTCCTTTCAACATGCATCTGGTCTTGTGGTGAGCAGGATTGTAGCGCACTTCAGCTGCGGAATGTGAGTTCCACACAGGGATTTATGAGCCCAGGTCTTCTGCCCATATTCCTTATCAGCTAAATACAAACATATGAGTTAATACTGGTTGCAAACAAAGCACACCCCTACCAGCTTCGCTGCATTTTCGTTTCACCTTACCCGTCCCCCCTCCAGTTCACTTGCTACACTGTTTAGAGATCTGAACCTCTGGGCATGCACTTACCTAGTAGCCATCTCAACACCATTTGGTTGCTATCATATTGTCACACACCACCATCACATTAATAGAATGTAAGTGTTTGAGCTTGCGGTAATGCAGCTCTTGTGCTTGAGGGGGGAGGAGGGGAATATGGGTCTGATCAATGCAACAAAGCACATCTGGCATACCTGCCATCAAATAGAATGCCAGCTTGATGTCTTGGATCTCTTCATTGGATGGGAAGCATTATTGAAAAGACCTCATCCCAACATACCTGATGTATTTTGGGATGAGGTCACAGATGGCCAGGACCACCTCAAGAAATATGTGGCACATGGTTGGCGGGCTAATGCCAATTAATAGAGTTTAATCTTGTAGCGGATTTGGTGGTAAAGTTTCAAAAGGGCAGCACGATTCAGCCTAAAGCACTACAGACAGTCTGGTGTTAAGCACTCTGTCAGCACACAGTTACACCACTGGTGCTTCCTCACTTTCCTTTTCCTCCTCACAAGCAGTCACACAACTCACCCACATACCAAACATTACTCCAAAGTCGATCTTACACAAATGCACACACTAAAGCAACCAATGACACACAAACTTCAAATAAACCACTTTACTCACTAACTCACACACGCACAAGTGCTAAACAAATAAAGTTCACCATTAAATCAGAAGCATTGTTGAAAAGACCAACAGTCTGAGGCAAGCACGCTTAGGTTAGGCCTGGCCAAAAAGGTAGATGCTCTACAGCCCAAATAAGGTGTCCAAAACTCTGCGCCTGATTGTTCCTGCATTTACATAAATGTGAAGGCCAAACACCAACTTGCTGCTGTGGCTTTCATTGAGGGGACATCTGTAGCTTTAGCATTCATTTCTGGAACTTATGGGCCCTACTAGGCGTAACACACATCCACTGGTCCTTTCCCCTGTGGGAGGCATGGTCTAGGTCATACTTTTGTATATGCTTTGGTTAGAGAACGTTGCGGCAGAATTAGACACAGGCCCAACATGGCTTTATTTAGCCCAGGGGCTGCTGGCACGGTGTTCTAAAATGTTCCTGTTATAGCTAGTGTGGTTGTTCAGCATGACAAAGACCCCACTGTTGCTGAGCAGGACCCACATCTCTCTGACACCCCAGATGTTGCCCCCTGTTTTTTTGAAGGCCACAACTAAGGGGGGTGGGGCAAAGCATGAGCCTGAGTTCAGTCTAGCTGATAACATCAAGCTGGTTAAGCTCACCCTAGCAAAATGGTCACTCTTGTATGGACCACAGAGTCATGTGAGCATCTCAAAATCTGGGCTGGAATAGCTGAGACCCCCAATAGCCCTGGTGCACATCATTGGACTACCGCAGCACCTAAAAAAAGATTCAACACCATATGCAAAAAAATTGAGTCAGATCTGCTCATAGAGAGTGACAAACTAGAAGGACCCATGAATAGCTACCGTGAATATTAGGTCACGTTGAAGTACAAGATACCTTTATGTCGACTACAGGGTGTGGGCGTACAGGATGATACTACAGCCTTGGTGAAAGGTAATTATTTACTGTTTTGATAAACATGAGTTAAAATCCATTTTAAATGTTGTAGCTCAAACTTTGTTTTTGTGATCTTTCACACCTGCAGATGCAAAAACAGATTTGGAGGACCATGATGAGCCAGATCCTCAACCAGACAACAGCTGGAAGTAAATGTGGGAGCCTGCATTAGTCAACAAGGACACACATCCACACAAGGCTGCTACTCAAGACAACTCGAAGGCTGTCTGTAAGTGTAGTGGTCAATTCTTGCCAATTTATGGATGCTGCAAACTTGCTGTTTATGAGTTATTAGCTGTTGCTATGTATTTGGTTAACCCTTGGTCTCCTTTCATATGCATGTAACCAAGCCAACAGTGTCCAACAAGCAGCAACCACAGTCACCTGTTCTTCCAGTCAACCTAACGCTGCCTATAAGTTTAATATTCATTGACTAATCAAACAACACCTGTTCATGTTTGCTGCTAACATGTTTGCTGTCTATGGACCACCCTAGACCAATAGCATAGCCTTCTATTTTAGTCTGGCTGCCCATGTTTTGATATTGGTTAATGTCTACTTTTGTTTTTTTTTTAAAGGTTTGTGTTTAAATTGAGACATTTATCCAAACACTTCAGAAGAGTCCTTGTTCTAATTTGGTGTGTGTGTATTTATACACAGCATAGATGTGCAATACACCTATTGTTGTTGTAACACTTCCTTAATAAACTCATTTACCACACAGGTGGGTGAGTCTTTGCCTGATAACTAATATTGGTCATTATGTTTTATACAGCTATTTGGGCAAGAAAAGAGAAAAGGGCGGCACAGACTATAACTACAAAAAAGGTGCATTTATCATGATTCTAGATTTTTGTAAAAGGTTTGTGGATTTTGATGTATAGACGTAGTAGTTTAATTTGAATGCTGCTGCTGATGGGGGATACGTACCTCCCCATGTGAACAGTCCCGCGCCGGTATCTGCTGTCTTGTGCCGCAGTTGCCCACTTACGAACGGGCACGGCTTTGGCCGGCGGAGATGGCAGCAGCGGATGCCTTGCACTCCATCTTGGAGCGCAGGCGCACGCATGCCGCGTGAGCGAGCTGGCGCACTTCCGGCCGGGGTGCGCCGGCTCGCTTTCAGACGGCTGATCCACGCGCGGGAATGGTCGGGGGGTATGTATATAAGGGAGGGCCTTGTACCCCCATCCCCAGCTGAGACGAGCAGACTGTATCTGGCCTTGAGAAAGAGTCGCGTGGGTTTCTGCCGCGGGGGGGGGGGGGGGGGTGCATCTTGTATATACACACGTAAGCACTTTGTCATGTTTTATGTTTACCTCGTTATACCTTTATTCTGATTGGGCTAAATGGTCTTGCACATGTTATATTTGATATGGATGCACTTTGATAAGCACTGACACTTTGTTATTAGTAATTGTATATAGATGTATGATAATTAATAGGCTTAGTATATGGGTTATAAGTTTTTTTGTATGTAATTTGAGGAAGAGCACCCCCTGGAGGTTGATTAACGGCAAAGGCACAGAACTGTTGTTTTTTAAATTTGGTTTTATCTTTTGATCTACAATAAAATGTATATTTATTGATGCTGTGAGTGCAATGGTCAGTCTCTGTGGGGCCAATCAGCAGGGGTGTTCAGAGGTCACCCCAGATAAAGAATTAATATTGGTCATTAGTCACATATATATCCATCTTTTCCTACTTGACAATTTTGACTATTTTCATTTTGTTATTTAGACGAATAGTAAGGCATACCCTTGTGAATAGTGATTCTGCCACAGTATGTCTGCTATTGTTGTTTATGTAGTACACGCATCTGACTACCACATTATTGTGTTTTAATTTGGGCAAACTTTGTAGCTGAGGTCTTCTCTATGTAGCCACAACAACCTAATATAAAGAACAACGCTGTCCTTGTAATTGTTTTTTGAGATAGTTATGTAATGTTCGGCTGTTCTTGACAATGTATAATTAATAATATTCCTAATTGTTGGTTTTGGAATCTCATTCAGCTGTTTGTATGAAGAGCACCTGTTCACACTATCACAGATGTTTGAACACTCTGGGAATGAGGCAACACAGGTGTGTGAACCATGAATGTATAATAGTACAACAAATATTTTAACACTTACAATGTGTACATGTGGGTTCTGCTGGGGCTGTGGGTTGCCTGCATCTTGGGGGGGGGGGGGGGGGCATCCTGTCAGTGCAGAGGCAAACCATAAGTGCACAAAATGAAACCGCAGCAGAACAGTCAAATCAGAGCTTTTATGACAGTGTATTTACCAATGAAAGCGATGCAATATGCCTGTATTTAGGAGAATGCTAGGTAGCACAAGATGTGAATGCTAGAAAGTTGCCACAACGTTTAACAAAGAAAGAACGCTGCATGAGATGACACATAGTGCCATTTCTGAACTCCCTAAAGGTGGCACAGAAGCCTAGAATTATGAGCAGATCTGACAGAGAGAGGTGTCGGAGGCCCAGAAGTTTGGTGAAGACCGCTGCAACAGGGAAGGTGGACGGCAAGATGGCGGATGGCCTGTCTGCTGTGGAGATGGAGGAGATTGAGTCCAGCGAGGCCTCCTTTCTAGAGAGCGAGAAGGAAGATATCAACCAAGCAGGCTCCTCAGTGCAATCAGAGGTGAGCGGCGACTTATTACCTAGAATTGAACACCTTCTACAGTCAGCTATGTCTTCCAACACAAAGCTTATAATAGAGCATTTAACAAAGGAGATTGAGAAGGTGTCATGCGGCCTGATCACTCTAGACAAGAAGTTGGGGAAGTTTCCTCGTTGGAGATTTTGCAGTTGAAGAGGGACAATGATTTGCTGATTGTTAAAATGGAAGACTTTGAAAAATGGGATAGGAGGCTATATTTGAGTTTTAGGGGCCCCCTGGAGCACATGGAGGACACTAGGTCTGTGATTACAGCACTTTGCCAGGAATTGGTGCTAGGGATCCCATTGGAGCGACTAGAATTAGGTCCACACAGAGCACCTGAAGATCCTCCTCGGGACATTATTGCAAAATTTCATTACTACAACACGAAGGAGCAAGTGCAGAGAGCGGCTCGAGATGCAGTGAATCTTCTGTTTCAAGGGGTTAAATATCACGTTTCACGGATCTTTGGGTGGCCATGATGGCAAGCAGGAAATAATTAAGGTCGTTGCTAGTTATTCTACGAGAGCATAACATCAAGTATATCCTTTGTATATAACAGCAACCCCTACTCTGCGGTCTCCTTGGAGGCGCTACAGCAGCATGTAACAATGTTAAATCTGTCTAAGGTTCCTTCCACCAAATCTCCTAGATATGTTGACAACTCTCCCAAGTCACAGCATGCGGGCAAGAGGCAGAAGCACTGGACTTTCTCGAGTAATCGGGTTCGCACCTAACTTTTGAGGACACTTGAAGATATCAGAGTTGACATCCACTTTGGGCTAAGTTGTTCTTTAGAGTTCTAAGTTCCTGCTTAGTAACGGCTGAGTCTGTTATATTGCCAGATTTTAGTTGTTTTTACTGTTGTACAATAAGTATTCCTTTAGCAGTAAAAGTTCTTACTTGTACGTCTTTAAATAGAGGTTTCCCCCCCAGGCCCTTCCTCATTCACCCTCGGTGTCTTTCTCCCTTGTATTGTCTTCCTCCTCTTTTCCCAACCATTCTTCCTCCCACCTCCCTCCCCTCCTTCCTCTATTTTTAGGAGGTATTTGAGGTGTTTGTATAGAAATTTAATGCTGTGTGCCAGAATTATAATGTGATATCCCCACATGTCCGGTGGCATTAACATGTCGCCCTCCGGTTATACCAGAAGGGGTTTTTTTCTAGTTACAATTGTTTACTATTCAAGAACATTTAAAATGTTTGGTACAGTATAATACCTTTAATCCATATTTGAGTCCCGGTCCTTAGGCATTTGGAAAGGCCAGAATGATTAAACAGCCAGAATGATTAAAATCAGATAATAGTGAGTTCACCGTCAGCTCTTTTAATCAAAATAGCAGGCAGTAGGGGCTTATAGTCGATCACTCTGTGTATAAGCTGTGGTTAAGGCTGGTACCCCTTTCGTTAGGTGATATCTGTATCTATCTTTGGACTGACCTTATAATTAATCCTCTCTTTTCCTCTCCTGGGGTTTTTTTTTTTTTTTATTCCTTCCCTTTGTCCCCTCCAGTGTGTACTAATTCGTAGGGCATATTAAGCAGTAAGACATGACCATGTTTTTTTCCTTGAATGTACAAGGCTTTAACTCCCCTAACAAGAGGAGTTTAGCCTTTCGTAAAATTAATGCGTTACATCCGGATGTCTTATGTCTCTAGGAGACACACTTCTCTGGCTCCTCCAGACCCAAATTTCTTGATGCCAAATAGCCATAGATTCATATGGCTTGTGCTGACTCTAAATGAAAGGGGGTGTTAGTGGGATTTAGAAGGGGGACCCAGTTCCACTGCAGGAGGGGGGTAAGTGATTCGGGGGGCAGATATTTGGTTATTGTAGGTGATCTGCAGGACGTGGAAGGGACAATTTCCACCTAATATACTCCAAATACAAATTAGGTATCTTTTCTATCAGATTTTTTAAAAGAAGTAATGACGGTAGCCGGAGGTAAGATTATTATATGCGGTGATTCAAATTTGGTTTTAAACACTTTTTTAGATAGACTATCTACAATGAATAATATCGCCAACGCCCAGTCGGTGATGGCTTCCAAAGCGTTCAGAAAGAAAGTTGCTGGACTCATACTCGTTGGTGGACTGCTGGAGGGAGGCTCATCCAAGTACCCAAGACTTTACACATTTCTCACACCTGCACAGAGTCTACACGAGAATAGATCATATATTTTTGCCTTTAGGTACTTTAGCACAAATGAGGGATGTCAAAATAGTCCCAATCTCCTGGTCGGACCATGATAGGTTGCGTCTCAAGCTTAATTCTCTCCTTAGTAGGCCATCTGACTCTCTCTGGTCTCTGAATGTCTCCCTATTGTCCGATCCAGCGATAGTTCAGTCTAAGGCGCTGGGTGAATATTTTGATTTAAATGAGACCCCAGAGGTTTCAGCCACAATATGCTGGGAGGATAATAAACCCACTATTAGGGGTAGACTGATACAGTTGGCCTTGAGAAAGAAGTGCGAAAGAACAACTTATGTAGAAAAATTAGAAAGAGAATATCTGGGCAAAGCAGATAAAGTGAAGGCATGCATGACCCCGGAAGTTCGCTCTAAGCTAAATAAGGTAACTAGGGACCTTAACTTGGCTCTAGCAGGTAAAGCTGAAAATTCTATGAGATGGGTCAAGCATAAATATTACTGTAAAGCAAACAAGCCTGACTCCTTGCTGGCCAAGAAATAAAATACCCCCGAGCAATACGCCCAATTAGGCTGAGAGGTGATAGGGGTGACTTAACTAGCAATCCCACTAAGATAGTAGAAATCTTTCGGTAACAACTTTCCAAGTTATATTCCAATCCTCACCCACCGAAGGTAGATGAGATATTGGGCTTTTTAGGCAACATTTCTTTACCGGTCCTGCCAGCCCAGTTACGGGAGCTTATGGAGGGGTATTTTGATATAGCGTAGGTGCAGCGAGCAGTTGCTGGACTTAAAGCCAATAAGGGACCGGGGCCTGGTGGTCTTCCAGCAGCTTACTACAAGACTTTTAGTTCTGTGTTGGTCTCAAGACTGACCGCAGCGCTCAATGCTATTTGAAAAGGGGCTCATTATCGCGGGCGACACTTATGGCATCAGTAAGCATGATCCCGAAACCAGACACAGATCATACAGTATGGTCGAATTTTAGGCCAATATCCCTCATAAATTTAGATGTTAAAATTTTGGCCAAAGTACTGGCAGATCGGATGTCAAACTATTTACCACAATTAGTTCATAATGACCAGACAGGCTTGGGAGTACCTCTTTTGTTTACTGGAAAATTGGTGTTTTAGCTCTAAGTTTTTAGGTACACTAAAAGCCGTGCATAATGCTCCATCAGCATTCGTTAAGTATAGTGGGTACAAGTCAGATACTTTTAATCTAGCCAGAGGCACGAGACAGGGGTGCCCCTTGTCTCCCCTGCTGTTCAACCCTGGTTATGGAGCCGCTGGCCCAGATGATTAGGGATTCCCCAAACATATCAGGGGTGAGGATTGGAGATAGCCATCACAAACTCTGTCTATTTGCGGACGATGTTCTGTTGTTTGTCTCTAATCCCCTTATCTCTTTGCCAAATTTGTCACATATGCTTACTCAGTTTGCAGAAGTATCAGGTCTCAAGTTAATACCGCTTTAAAAAAAAGCTTTAAATATTAATGTTCCTTTGGAAATTTGGCGCCAACTACATTCTAGCTATGATTTCAGTTGGGAGGACAAGGCTATTAAATATCTTGAAGTTGCTTTGACTAGTGAGTATAATTCTTTATTTGCCTTGAATTATCTGCCTCTACGTAGGAAATTTAATATGCTATTAACACATTGGAAGGAGTGTAACTTGTCTTGGCTGGGTAAAGTGGCAGCTATATTTAGCCAGAACCTTGCCAGTGCAAATTCCATCTCGATTCCTGAGAGAATTGCAGAGTAGGATATCTTTGTTTATTTGGGATGGTAAAAAGAGGATTGCGAGAAGGGTTACGGTTAGATCAAAATCATCAGGAGGCCTGGGGTTTCCGAGCTTTGGGGAGTATTTTCAAGCAGCATAAATCGCGCAGCTTTTATCTTATCACGTGATGGAGGATATTCCTAGCTGGGTCCAGATTGAAGCAGTTCTGTCTTACCCACTGACGGTCAATAATCTTCTGTGGCTTACACTAAAAAGTAGGGGTCAGGTGAATAATCTAATTATGGCCCACTCCTTGCGGGTGTGGGATAATGCCAAATTTTCAGGGGAATTCAGATTCAGCAGGTGGAGTAGGTCGGAGATCCTGCATCTGATTGATTGCTGCCAAGGGCCCAATGTAGCCTCCTTCCAGCAGCTCCAGGAGTGTTATGGTCTGCAGATAAAATATATTTTTGGGTATCTGCAAGTTATCCACTTTATAAGATCAATGGTCAAAAGCTGTCCAAAACTGGATGATATTACTTCTTTTGAAACATGCTGTAGACGAGATCCGAGAGGCAGAGGGGCGGTGTCTGATATCTACAAATCCTTGTGTTCAGGTGTCAACTCTCTTCTATAGGAAACGTGGGAACTGGAATTAAAAGGGGTTAAGGAACCGGAACAGTGGCAAAAGTTGTGGCGAACGTCTTGCAGAAAGGTGGCCTCCGTTATGGCAATAGAAGCAAATTTTAAAGTCACCCTGCAATGGTACCTGGTAGTGGAACAATTAGCACATATGAAGGGAGGGTCTCAGGGACATTGCTTTCGGAGTTGTGCCGTTTCAGGAACGAATGGCCAAAATTTTGGGGATAAAATATTTGGGGAAATTAGTAGATTAGTAGGAATGGATATAGGTTTGAACCGTTGGGTGGCTTTGCTAAATGTTCCTTTAGTGAATAGCAATGTGAAACAAAGACAACTAATTTACCATATTTGTACATAGGCAAAAATGGTTATTGCTAGGGAGTGGAGAACTCCTTCCTTAGAATTTGGGGAATTTACAAATAGGGTAAATAGTACTAAGGCCATGGAGAAATTATTGGCTATTCCTAACAACAAGCTGGAGGAGTTCCGAGAAGTTTGGGATCCTTGGGTACATGAATTTGTTAATTGTTTGAAGACTCACTGTAATTGATATACATCCTCCCTTCCCCAGCCCTTCCTTCCTCCCCTCCCCCCCTTTTTTTCTATCTTCTCGGGGGGGGGGGGGGTTGTTTCTTTCATGTTCTCCTTTTTTCTAGTTTACTCGTATTCCTTATCAGATAGATTTATGTGGTGATGTAGTTTTGAGGCTCTCATCGAGTGGGAGAAGTTACCATTGAAGTGTTGAAGTGTTAAGCTAAATTCACCAGCCAGACATAAGCTCCAGGTTTATTTTTGACTGTCGCTGGCTGACTTATACAGATATAAGGGCATATTCTATGAGGTATATGTTCGGGGATGATCTGGAAATGTTTTTTCCTTTTTCTTATGTGAGTTGTGAGCTGATTTGATCCATTGTTGTATGTCTATGTATATTGTTTCCATGTCTTGTCATTTCGCTGCAATAAAAATTATTGAAATGAAAACAGCTAGAGGACGCTCAAGCTCAAAAAATACATGGGCTGACATTGGGGACATGCAAAGCCTCTTTCACTTGAAAAGCAGGCAAACATACACTAGTTTATAAAAAAAATATATAGGTTAATATATGTAAAATACATCCCAAGCAGGTCAAAAATACCCTACAATAATGGGACACCAGAACTCCAGCAACTGGTCTCCTCATTCCCAGGATATTTATAGGTGTAAAAATAAGATTGTATGCTATATAATGGCAGACATGGCCCTTTGAAATGTTTTGCTCCCATCAATTTCAGCTTTCAAATCCAATCAAAAACTAAATTCTAATATGTGTTTTAAGTCTTATTGTAAAACAAATATGATTAAAAAAAGCTTCCAAATCGCCACATTATTGTTTTCATTACATTTTACACAGCATCCCAAATTGTTTTGGACATGTGTTTTTGGCCTGCTGAGAATCTTAAAATCGGGATGCCCATGGGGATAGCTATAAATAATAAATAAACATAAAAACATAGAAGATTGACGGAAGAAGAAGACCATGCGGTCCATCTAGTCTGGCCTTATGTGTATCCCAGGCATTTTTACATTTAGCGACTGTCGATTTAAATCTGCTGGAAGTTTGTTCTAAGCATCTACTATTCTTTCTGTAGAGGTTGTGCCCCCTTGTTCTATCATTAAGTTTCTTCTTAAAAACTCCCTCTTTAACCTTATTGAAACCTTTCACATATTTAAAGGTCTCAATCATGTCCCCTATCTCCCTCCTTTCCTCCAGCCTGTACAAATTAAGTACAATGGCATGGATCCTGACTTTTTTATTAATTTTTTTTTTCACACGTACAGGTTAAGGATTATCTGTAAAGGGTAACTCTAACATTATACATTTTTTACTACAGGTAAGGGTCTCTTCTGTCAATCAAAAATGTTGTTTACAAAAAAACCATAAGCATTATATATATATATAAATGTTTACTGTAGTGGACATATGTTTTTTATTTGTATTTTTTCAACTGTATTAACTATGTAACTTTGTAGCTGTGTAACTATAATTAGTCAAAATGGAACTTTAAACAAAAAAAAGTTAACAGGATTGCTCAAAACATTAAATATTTTACTGGAACAACATGAGGTTCTTAATTCATTCTAAAATCCCCAAACTGAATTGTTCACTGATTTGGGTGCCTGCTAAGCCACACCATTCCCAAAAATGTGTCTAAACTGCATAAAGGAATATTTCAGTGTTCTTACGAGTCAAGGTCTGTGTTTGTCTAGGTGCTTTATCAGTGAGAGTTTTATGGAAGTATTGAGAGAAGTGAAAGGCCGTTGTCAGCTAAAATTGACATTCCATCCAATGCAGAATAATCTGCTGTCCGCTGGTAAAAGGCCTGCCAGCATACCATTAGGCTGAACATCATGTTTGGTGTAAGACACACAATGCACACCATCATAAACCAAATCATTTGGTGAGGCAAGGCTCACATAAGGGTTGATTCATGGTCAGTGCGCCAGTGAGTTTGCGGCCGGGATTCTGCCTGATTCATGGTGTTCATGGGATGCACTTTTTTAATGACATGTTTAAAGGGCAGCAAAGCCTGTAAAAATGTGGCAAATCGAAGAGTGAATTTAGTCCAACAAATACGTGGAAGAAACTGTTGATTCCATAAGTAACAGGCTTATTTCATTCCAAAAACACATGCCAGCGGCGTCCAGAATGTTTTTGAACAATGAAAGTGTCACCCACAAGTTCTTTTTAGGGACTGAAGAGCTTTGCAGAAAACACAGAAGCTGGAAAAATCAAATCGCTATGGAGGAACAGTAAAGGAAAGAGGAGGAACATTGGGTACCATCAGGAGCAGTTAAGCACTTTGCTAGACAAATGTGCATAAGGCAGGGTCATTAGCATTTTAAAACAGCAGATTTTCTTTCTGAAGTAGCAAATTGGTGCTAGAATGTGCTATCTGCGCCTCTCCCGTGCACTTGCCATTTGGTGCGCTTCTCACATGCGCCCTGCGTGCGTACCCAGTCATGAATTATGCGTAATAGTTTGCGCTCCACCTGAGTGTTTTTGAGCACTGACCATGAATCAACCCTGTTGGCTCTGATTGGCTTTGGCTTTTATTCAGTAAACTTAGGAAAGCCTAAAAAAGCTAATGGAAATAAGAACTGCTTCCTGTGTTGTTTCAAAAGAGAAAATTAGTTGAAATAAGGTTTGGTACAGAGCATGATTTGCATCTACAACTTTAACTAGAGCAATGTGACAACTTATATTTTTTTAAATTGAAGTTGGTAGGTACACTAGTTACGCAATGTTTTATCTGCGCAAGCTAATTGCTAAAGCTTCATTTATAATAAAAACCTCACAGCTCAAATGCCAAGCAAAAAGGGACAGTTGTGTCAATGCACTCCCAAAACAGACAAATTGCAATAAACCATGAAACTGTTCCTCTAGATAAATCAGTCCTTGTTAGTGATCAGCAGAGCTCAACCTTCAAAAAGAGGGCTCAGGTACTTGCAGTGCATGCAATAAAACTTACAATGTATTAAAATGCATGCCAGATTGCTTCCTTGTGTCAAGTAGAAAATTTCATACAGCAGTCTCAGGCAATTTAACATAACCACCATTTCCAATAAATCCTTTTAACTTCTTTGGGCTATTTATGATGCTGTATTTATGAAGCCATAAACACACATTTATGAAAATAAAAACACACACCTAAAATATACCAGTAATGGTGCTCGCTGGCTGCATCAGAGGGTCCTGTTATTCCCAGGCAATAAACAAGCATGTATGTGTGTGTGTGTGTGTGACATGAGTCTTGTCAATGTCAAACCAGATAATCAGCCCAATCCGGCACAAAGCCACCACAGGCAGGCCAATGGGTTATACATGGATAACTAGATAAAGCCCTACTACAGATAGTTGTAGTTAGTTAGTCGACTAGATAGTAGCATAGGATGTTTTGTTTAGACATTACACATTGGGCTGCAATCCACAAGTCCTAGCACAGCTGGGGATGCTGATCCCTGGTTGAGCGGTACTTTTTCTTTTGCTCATAGGTTTAGAAATGAAAGATGGTGGTAGGAATTAATAGCCAGCAAGTATCCCCTTAAGCATAAGAAGTCAGTTAGGAAATAGCTAGTATTAGAATATCAGGAAACTCTGTGGATCGGTGGAGCCAGTTTTAGAAGGAAATATATAACAGAACTGTAGGTTGAACATAATTAAAGTGGACCCTGAGTGAGAACGGAAGTACTTATTCTTGCCTTGGACCAATAATCAAAGTCTTACACTGGTAACTTTGTGGGGGGGGGGGGGGGGGGGCGGGTGAATACACTGCATGTGTCTATCTTTCAGTCAGTAAGCAATCTTTGTGCGACAAAATGACTATAAAAGGTGAAAGCCAACTACTACTTTTAGCTGGTGAAATGTATTTTTTGGTTAAGCTTGAACAACAACCATTTTTTACAAAATTGTTGTGTTTCCAGTGATCCCGGTTGATGATGCCCTCCTGCACAATATAGCTTAATAAAAAGAAAATGTCTTACCTTACCTTTCAAATCGCTCACTCAGCAAAATTAAGCCCCATGATATGCTACCATGTCACACAAAGATTGCGCAATGATTAGAAACACATGCAGTGGATTCGAACCACACCTCACACAAAGTTACTTATTCAGTTCAACATTCAAATCAGGTGCAAAACTCCTTTTTTTGTCAAATTCTTTAAAATTATTAGATTTTGAATTTCTTATTTTATGTAATATCAGCCATATGTATCCAGCATTACACAACATTGTCACAATCAGCATAATCTATTGTCAGATTTTGCTTAGGTAAGGACCTGGTGAAAGTGTTGCTAGAATATTACTAGCAAGTCCCTAAAATACAGTATGATAATTGAAAGGGGAATACATGTGTAAAGTAATGTTGGTGCCACTGGATGAAGAGGGGTGTCATTGGGAGCAGTGGGTGGCATTGGCAGAAACAAGCTATGCCACTGGGAGCAGATGGGCACAATTGTGTTAAAAAGAACATGCCATTGCCATAAAAAGGCAATGAGTCTTGCCAGGAGAAGAAGAGTGTTTGTTTATTAAATGATCTGTGCAGAAAGGCAGATCTGTGCAGTTGGAGGCTACATTACCCAGCAGAGGTGCCCCTATTCTTTATTAAGAGGCTGCTCTAACATTTGTTTGAAAAAAAAAGGCTGTATATTCATGCCATATTGCAGGGAATTGGCATGAATATACAGCAGAAATATCAACTGTTCATGAGAAGGTTTATATTCAAGCATTGTTGGACAGAAGTGTCTGAGGAACGGCCTCTGGGGGTCCACCTCCCACCTAGATACCACACATATTCAGAACCCATGGACAGAAACATGATTCCAAACTGTATTGTCTCTTCATATGCCTTTCAGATGCCACAAGTAAGCTATACAGTTTAGGTTTTGGTAATCAAGGCCCTCAAAGGGGCTCACCCCTTGGGCCTGTCTGAGCCTGTAGAAAAATGAATGGTTATTATCATTTTTATTCAACTGTGCTGTATCAATATCACTCAAGGAGCCAACAGAGGATTCCCTAGTTCCCTGGTAGGCCAGTCTAAGTTTGTATTCAATATGTTTTTTTAGAATTTCAGATACAACCCCTGGCAAAAATTAGGAAGATAGACCCCTGCACTCTCCATAGATCACTACACCTCTACTTGACCCAAGTAAGTGGGCTTAAATGTGACTTAAACGTAATGTACAGTAAAAGTGCCCAGGGCTGTATTTTGGACTTGTGCAGCCCTAGGCTCTTTTTGGACAGGCGCCCCCTGTTGTTGTCCAGCACGACATTAAAAAACATTACACATGGTACACACAGTAGTACATGGGAGAATGACAATTAGAGGCTTCTGTTTATGTGGTAGGAGGTAGGACACTTTTGGAATTAGCCCTTTGCCAAAATGAAGCAAACATAGCATTCTGATTGGACGAGACCCCATGCATGCGTCATGATATGTAGATAGATAGATAGATAGATAGATAAATTCTAAAGTTGTGTTTAGGTGCATAGGTCCACATCCTCATTGATATGCGTCTGGACCCAAACACCTCTCTCACTCTCCCAGTGAGAGATACATTGCAGGAAACACAACAGCAGCCACTCTCTCCTACCGCTGCAGTGTTCCTGTAAATTCTGGTCTGCCCATGTGTAAGGGTGGAAAGGTATTACTCAATGGAAGCAGAATAATAGTTGTTTAGGAGCACTTTTCTAATTTAATTTCTCTAGTACAATGCCATTTTGTACCTTAGTGATCTCGGCGTGAGCAAGCCTTACATGCCAGAGTGGTTCTGCAGCTACCCCTAACCACAGCAGAGTGTGCGCCTGCCTCCCAAGCCAGAATGTTAGTATCCCACACCACCACAGCTAGCACATGATCTTAGAGCTCCACGCTGCCACCAGTGACTGTGCTCCTGAGCTTTTTCCTCAGATTGCACACAGTCTGCTTCAAGTGCACATTTTCTATTAGTGAAAGAGAAACATATTAGAGAAGAAAAAAAATATTTTGAATTTTGAAACTTGAAATAATTTATGTAGTTTTTACTATTTAAGAAATGCTTGGCGCCAGGTAGTGCTACGTATCGGCACATAGCGTCGGGTGATCGCTGGCTATCTATCGCTCGCTGCAATGTTGTCTTGTTGTTGGATGTAGCGTAGAGTCTTGGGCGCTTTAACATTGGGACATCACCTAGCATTCGTGATTGACTCTGCAAGGAATCAGGGAGAGCGCTTCTACAGCACCCTGCAGACATCACATTCATCAATGCTGGACAGTGCTGCCACACTACCTATAATGGGAGGTTTTGGGGGGATATTCTGTCACACTGCCTATAAAGGGAGCTTTGAGGGATATTTTAACCTACTACCTAAAATGGGAGGGGGGGTTGGAGGGATATTCTGCCTTACTGCCTGTAATAAAGGGATTTTGGTGGTGTATTCTGCCACACTGGCTATAATGGGGGTGGAGTGGGAATATTCTGCACAGCCTAGCACAGCTACAGTATTCAATAATTTCTGTTTCAATCTTTTTATTGTAATTTTTTTGGTATAAAAGTTAAACAGCATGACATATTGTTCTTTTGCAAATAAAGAGGTCACAGAACACAAGTTGTCATTCTTAATGAACTTTCACATACATACATATCACTGTGAGTAAACCGCTAAGGCACAATTAGGGTATAGCAGGGCTTCTAAGAATTACTTGCGCATGGGCATGAGCGGCTTAAAATTAGCACCTCTTAACTTGTGGTCATCTTTACTCAATTTGACAGACAGGTGGATTATCTCCTCCTGCTCCGAGCTCCCTGCACTGCCACCCTTCTAGAGCCAGGGGAAGGGGTTAAGGGGGGGACTAGGGGTCTAGGTAAGGGAGGGTGGTGAATAGTAGAGGGGGAGGACGGGACTGAAGAGAAGAGAAAAAAAAAAGGGGTAAGAAAATGCGTATATATTTGCACCTTTCAAAGAGAAGGTCTGCAAGCCGTTCTTCACTGCAACAAAACCTCTCTCAGCTCTGGAAATGAGTATTCCACCCAAGGGCCCTAAATCTTCATGAATTTCTCATGAGAATCATTCAGGATGCTGGTCGTTTTTTTCGTTAATAAAGATACCATTCAGCCTCTCTTTCACCATCTGGAAAGGGACATTTCCTTTTTTTCCATGAGCTGGCGATAGCTAATTTTGCTGCCAGCATAACTTGGGTCAGTAAGGCATGTTGAAACATAGACCCTTATTTAAGAAGGGATAGCGTCAGGTAGAGGCTGGTTAATGAGAGGTAGCGACAGGTAGCGACTGGTGACTCTTCCATACATTTCAATGGATGAACCTTTTCTTCTCTTTAAACGGGGTATTTTTTTTTTTTTCAAAAAGATCACAAATAATTCTTTGACCTCTTCTGGCATTGAAAAAGCAGTTTTTTCATAATTTTTTTTTTTTATATATTTCCTCAGAAATGACATTACAGGTCTGGCGTGTGTTCGTGTTACAATGTTGTTACAATGTAATTCCATATGTTTTCGCTTTGTTACTAGTTGATAGATGCTTGAAAACATGGGCTTCAAACAAGTATTTTTCAGAGCCAGAGATTTGTGAGGCTGTTTTTTTGCTGAATATGGTGTGAGTCGGTCGCTATGAGCAGTCGCTAACATGCGCTCCCATACAGCGCTGTACTGGTCAAATAGCGACTCCTCACAATGTTTTCAACATTACTGAACAGCGACTGAGTCGCTATAAAGTAGCGGCCCACGGCTGAGCACAATGACTACTAGCAGGCGCTCTGAAAATGCCTGCTACAGACGCTCATCTGTCGCTACCTGCCGCTAATGATGAATCAGCCTGCCAGTATTCAATCATTTAATGCTTTTAACTCAAAGATGAGTATAGAGGCAATAGATTTAGTTGCAAGACATTTTTAGGAATTTTATTTTCTTTAAAAAGGATTTAATAGATTTTTTTATATGGAAATATAAAAAATGGGTTTCATAACACTGGCATCATGTGAGTCCTGTGTACTAAAGTGAAATTATATAGGTCATGCCTCAACATGTTATTTAAATAATTAAAGCCATTGCCCCAAGTCTAGCACTCTGACACTTACCTGATATACACTGTGTGTACAATGAGTAAAAAAAAAATCACATTGCGCCCACATAACGCCGTCTCATGCAGATGAAAAATCGATAAATCACCGGGACAGGATGGCATACATCCTCGTGTCTTAAGGGAGTTATGCACTATTATCCTGGAGTATCTTAGGGAAAATTACTCCATTTCAGCATGGATTTATGAGGAATCACTCCTGCCAGACAAACCTAATCAACTTTTATGAAGAGGTAAGTTCAAGATTGGATCAGGGGGAGTCATTGGACATCACATATCTTGACTTTTCTAAAGAATGTGATACTGTGCCACATAAAAGACTGTTACAAAAGATGAGAATGCTTGGATTGGATAAGACGTGTGCAGATGGGTGAGAAATCGGCTTAATGGTCGGAAGCAGAGGGTGGTTATCAATGGTACAAACTCAGCTTGGATCACTGTTACTAGTGGAATACCACAAGGGTCAGTTCTGGGACCAATTCTCTTCAATTTATATATATTAATGACATTGGGTATGGATTAAACAGTAAAGTCTCAATATTTGCAGATGATACTAAGCTGTGTAAAGTAATTAAAACAAAAGAGGACAGCAGGCAGCTACAAACAGATTTCAATAAATTGGAAGCATGGGCAGTTAAATGGCAAATGAAGTTCAACACAGATAAATACAAGGTTAGGCACATGGGAAGGAGAAATCTTTATCATGATTACACACTAAATAAAGAAACACTTGGTAAAACAACAATAGAAAGGGACCCATGGGTTTTAATCTTAATTGTAGTAATCAATTCCAGACAGCAGCTGCCAAAGCAAAAAGAATCATGGGGTGCATCAAGAGGGGCATAGGTGCTCATGACCAGAGCATCATTTTACCCCTGTACAAGTCACTGGTCAGACCCCATATGGAGTACTGTGTACAGTTCTGGGCACCTGTGCTTAAGAAGGACATATCAGAATTGGAGCGAATTCAAAGGAGGGCAACTATGTTAATAAATGGGGTGCGGGTACTAGAGTACTCTGAAAGATTGTCAAAGTTAGGTTTATTTAGTTTACAAAAAAGACGCCTGAGGGGGGATCTAATAACTATGTATAAATATATTTGGGGTCAATACAAAGATCTGTCACACAATCTATTATACCAAGTAGTGTAACCATAACCCGAGGGCATCCACTAAGGTTAGAGGAAAGGTGCTTTCTCCACCGACATACAAAGGGATTCTTGTCTGTAAGAGCAGTGAGACTATGGAACTCGCTGCCAGAGGAGGTAGTAATGAAGGATGCAGTAAAAATATTCAAAAGTGGCCTGAATGCCTTCATGGCATTTAATAACATTACCAGCTATGGCTACTAGACCACTGGAAGTAGATAAACAGGCTGAACTGGATGGACTAAAGTCTTTATTCAGCCTTACATACTATGTTACCACTTTTACTTTTACTGATACTGTTACTATGGGGGGAGAAGACAATTTGAAGCTACAGACGGCCGAGAACCGACGGGAAATTCTGTGGAATTACATTTTAGACCTTAAAATAAAGGTAACACCAAACTGTAGACCCCCCCCCCCTTCTCCACTGTGACAGCTAAGACGTTGATAGCTGGCCGACATGTAGCTCAGCACAGAGTAAAAAATATGGTATTCAGTGTGCAAATACACCAAGGGGAAAATAGTCCAGTGATTATAATGCAACTTGCTATGCCAGTCTGTGCCACTCTATTCCAGACCAGCACATGCCATTAGGGATGCCAAATTACTTCATAACAAGAAGCATTGGCATCTTTTATACTAGCAATCAATGTTCAAATTAAATTGTGCTTGTTAAAAAAAATAATTCTCACAGTCACTGCTAAAAGAAAACATGATGACGACACATTTCACAGAAATCATTCCCTTTAAAGTAGGAGTTGAAAAAAGCAGGCAAGATAAATAAAATTATAATAAGAGGAGGAGTATGAAATAAGTCTATTGCTATTTATGCAAGTTAAAGTAAATCTCTCACTAGGAACTCAACATGACAGCACGCCTCAAAATGTAGACTGCCATTAGAATCATTAGGCTGGTCTAACTAAGCGTTTATGCAAATGTGTGTGGAGCCTTGTTTGATGTTATAATTATATTTTTCACTTTGACATAAAACAAATATATCATTGATCAATGATAAATAAACCATTTGTTGGGAGCCTTAAAGTTGGAGAGCATAAATTAGTTTGTGGGTGGTTGGGGGGGTAGGGGTGTGGCTTAATTTCAGGTTTTTGAAGAACAAATATCACAGAACACAAGCTAATTGTGTGTGTAAGTAGGGTTAGCCCTGCCCCTGGTCACATGCTTCAGGGATCTTATGTCCACAAAGTCAGATCATTTGTAAACAAAACAGACATCCAGCATCCAGCATTTGGTGGGACAGTCTTCTTTATAATGTCAGCAAAGTGGAACATTTTGGTGTTCCCAGAGTTTTTAGAGGAACAAAATGCCTCAAAGTGGGACCTTTCCCCGAAAGTGGGATATCTGATCAGTTTAGTCAATGAGTTCCTGTATACTGTACCTTTTATTTTGGACAGCATCTTTTTGACCACCCATTCTGCTGTCTTGTTTCCTTGATTTTACAGTTAAGCAAACAATTTAAAGGAATTACACCGACTTTCTTGTTATGCTATATATTGCTATTGAGAAGTTATCTCATATCTCATATATTATTGTTCTGTCATTTTTTCATCGCATTAGCTTGTCCTGAGCTAATAAGCAGTGTCCAGGAGAAATCTAGAAAGAAATGTTGCGACAACTGATAACATTTTTGCATAGTTTAATTATCTTCAGGTAACCTCATACATCTTTGCATATAATATTCCAAACCATGCTATTCAAGGAGAGACAGAGCAGCATCCAGGCAAAACTGAATGAGTTTTTGATGGAAAATGAGATTCACTGAACCGTGCAATGATGTGTAACATGCAG
Source organism: Gastrophryne carolinensis (assembly GCA_027917425.1). Classification (NCBI taxonomy): domain Eukaryota; kingdom Metazoa; phylum Chordata; class Amphibia; order Anura; family Microhylidae; genus Gastrophryne; species Gastrophryne carolinensis. The sequence continues at coordinate 188,578,848 of CM051239.1, read as the reverse complement.
ATGTATTTATAATGTGTAGTACATTTATGAAAGATTTAAGAAGAGAGAAAGAAGTATGTAAATGTTGCTATAAATAGAAAATTAAAATAAATGTGAGCAAATTTTATTATATACATAATTTTCTATTAACAGTTATATGTTATTGCTAAATGTAATTTTATAGTATTTTTTAAAATGAACTGCTAGACATTGGTGAACTGCCATGACTTACTGTAACTTATTGTTAGCTTTGTACAAAGCTAAATGTATAAATCTCATGTAAATGCCCCTATAACCAATGCTTACATTACTAAAAGACCCTGTTCCTCTCATAAAGAGCTTATAAAAGAATTTTTATTGTGTATAATTTTGCATTGTGTCTTTGAAAAGTAAATTTAGTAAGTAAGTAAGTAAGTTTAGTACATGGTGCAAAAGTGGATGGGTGTGAAAGGAAAAGTGAAATGTTTTTAAGGGTTTATTTATGAAGCGATAGCACCACACAATGACACTCAGCGGCAATACTTGGACACCAAAGCTCCCAAATGTTTTGGACATCCATAGCATCTTTTTGGATATGCTGTTGTTCTAAAGCACAACAGGGGATGTTTTTTGGATGTACAAATGTAAAAGTGTATGAAAACAAAGACTGGTATGCCAGGGCATCCACTTCCAGACTTACCAGGGATGCTCAGAAGTATCACAACATCATCCATCAGGTCCGGGACCAGGGGATGATTGATGCCCACACAGCTGGCTATCTGGAGTCCCCATGCCTGAAAATACTAACTTTTTATGCACTCCCTAAAGTGCACAATTCGGCGACATTACCACCAGGGCGAACAATAGTGTCGGGCATGGGGGCTCTAACTGAGAGGGCCAGCCGTTATGTGGATCAGCATCTACAGCCTCTGGTAACGGGCCTACCATCGTACGTCAAGGAAACAAGCCGTATTGTTCGTGTCCTCGATGACTTATGGGTGAGTCCTGATGCCTTCCTGATGACTCTGGACGTGGAGGCCCTTTATTCCAGCATCCTGCACAATATGGGACTGAGGGCAGTTGAGAGTTTTTTAAATGAACTAGACATTGAGGAGCACGATCATAACCTGTTCCTGCTTCGGCTCCTCAATTTCGTCCTCACCCACAACCTCTTTCTCTTCAAAAACCAGCTCTACCACCAGATACGGGGGACAGCGATGGGGACAACTTGTGCCCCATCGTTCACGAACCTGTATCTGGGATGGTGGGAGAGGGGTTTGTGGGCGGAGGACGAGATGACTAAGTACCTGTGCCACGTCTCAGCCTGGCACAGGTACATAGATGACATCTTGGTCATCTGGGAGGGGCTGCAGCAGGAACTGGATGATTTTGTAACCCAACATAATCAAAATAAAATTAACTTAAAATTCACATGTGATTATCACCAGCATAGGGTCACCTTTTTGGACATAGCAATAAATAAAGACATACAAGGCCATATCACCACCACTTTATATCGCAAAGAATCCGTTGCAAACACAACATTACGGGCCTCTAGCTCCCACCCTTGCCATCTGTTAAAGAGTATCCCTTATGGGGAGCACATTCGTGCTCGACGTAATTGTAGCACCCTAAAATCGTTTCAAAATGAAGCCAACACCATATGCCAGAGATTACCCGAAAGGGGCTTCAAACAATCTGTCCTGAAATCAGTATATCATAAGGCCAAAAAGCAGGACAGACAAGCCCTATTATACAGACCAAAACGGGTAAAAAACCAACAAGGTCCAGCATTGATTCTGACATATACAGAGTCACATAAGCATATACACCAAATATTGAAAAAACATTGGCCGTTTTTACTCAATGACACACACCTAAAAACATTTCTACCTATAGAACCCGCAATAATATTTAGAAGATCCCCGAACCTACGTGGCACACAGTGCACAGTCACTATAATAGAAAAGAGGAATATTGCAAGCAGAAAGGTACTTTCCACTGCAGCGGCTGCAATTACACGCAGGTTAATCCAAACAGGCCCCACAGTAACACTTAAGGGCAAGGGTGAATTTAGAACCAGGCACGATATTAATTGTCAGTCAACCGATATAATCTACCTTTTAACATGCGGCTGTGGACCGTTCTACATAGGAAAAACCAACCGCTAGCTCAGGCGGCGCATATATGAACACCAATATAGTATTAAAATTGGTAATCAGAAAACACCAGTAGGCCGCCATTTTTTATTACACCACAGCAAAGATCCCAGTTCCTTAAAAATCCAGGGATTAGATCGAATACATCACTCTCAAAGAGGGGGAAATATTCAAAAGATGACTTTACAAGCCGAAACTAGATGGATATACAGGCTGGGGGCATCCCGATTTCCGGGACTCAATGATAATATAATATACCCAGAGGAAACTATCCAACAGGCAAACAACCAAAAGAGAAAAAAAAAAACTTCTAGAGGAATAACATAGATTGCTTAGAAGTGTAATGGAACACATAAATTACCTGTAGTCAAGTAGTAAGCGAAACTTATAACACAATATATGGAAAGGGATCACTTAAAGAAAAAGACAAAAAAGTCGTGCATCATAATATACATTGAATATCCCAAATTTGTAAACCGAGAAGGATCTGGACAAATACCCGTAGGCTACCACATTTACTCTATGTGGCTCATAGCATGTATAGGCCAAGCCGCTTATAACTAAAATGACACAACCAGATACAATCTTGGTAAACAGACACGTAGTTATAGTCAATAAGAATAACTCCTCTCCCAACAACTTTTTCCATACCACGCAATCCTCAGTTATGGTAGTTGGCGCCCTCATGTAACCTAACAACGTGATGTACATATTAGTGTCATAATCTCTGTGTATCCCAGTGTAACATACTAGTGTCATAATTTCTGTGTATCCCGGTGTAACAATACAGACACATGATGTACACATATATGTCTATTTTTTACTGGTTCTGGGGTTTAGGCACCCCCAGTATGGTTCTAACAGCCTATGACCAAGACCTCGCTGTTTAGTGTTCCATCACATTTTATTGTTGTATAAACATTTACAATAAAAAAATTGCCACATACACTATAAAAACATGATCATGATCGCTCATATTCACATACAATATATTAAGTTCATTTTAGTTTAACTTAATAATATTTCCAACATATATTTCTTACAACCAGTATCCAGTAATTATTGCTCCCTAGTTTTCAATCTTTGATCTGATTTTTCATGCTTCCCTTCCTTGGGCAAACATGTTTCGCCTCTGGCGTTTGGCTTCCTCAGTGCCCTTTATTTTATGGGAAACATATTGAGACTATATATTAGAAAATAGTAGTAACAGTATGCGGCATCATTATAGTTCTATACATATTCAATAGTATTTTTGTGTACCTTCAAAGGGAATTTCATAAAGTCACAATTGGTATCTCATAAGTAATACAATCATAGCAGATTCCCCTGGAGATCCGGCACTGGGCTACCCTGGAAACAGATAGGATCCTTTACTAATATAGCGATTAATTTTGTTAGGCTTTTAGATGGTTAACATTTGTACTGGCCTGGCTGGGTTATTCTTACTTTGTTCCCCAGGTTTTACACCTCCCCTGGTATGCACCTCAAGTGTCTCGCCCTGGATTCCGATCCTCCGATCACAAGCCACTCTCTAAAATAGATGGAGATTCCATATGATCCCATAACCTAATCATTTTAGTAACAGCAATAATTGTATTGTTTCTAATTCATTGGTACTGTACCTTTAAGTGCCCAAATTCACGCTGCGCTGTCAATGTGGCGTCCCGCTCTCTGCCATCCTCACTTTACTTATTGACCTCCTCGGGTCTTTCCTGCTCGTTTGTATAGGGGCATCTAGCGGCGCCACTTTTCGGGCGGCACTTTATATGTGCTCCAAGATTGGGAGCGCACCCCCCGCGCCCACCTCCGCCGGAAGCGTCAGTGTGCGCTTCAAGCCGTGGAGCGCACACTGTGTCCATCTGCAGGTTGGGCCGGATGTGACGTCACCATCCGCCAGGAGCGATTTTGTGCGTATATCTAAGGAATTATTAATGTTATATTGTGAAACTTGGTGACTACACATAAGGAACAAATCCTAATATAATAACTTATGTAAACCCGGGGGATCCAGCACCAGGAACCCTGGGACACATGAGTGGGATCCTGAAAAAATACAATCCAAAGCCTAATAATCTTTACAACCGCAGCGCTAATGGTAGGGGTCAGGATGTAGGAAGTGGCGTGGTAAATAACGAAATAAACAAACTTTAATAGAACACAAACCATTTTTCATGTAATCAGAAAGTGCAAAAGATGTGTAGAAACAACTGTTACAATATATAGGGGCCGTCTGCCTGATCCCTGCCTAATTGTGCTCAGAAAGGCTCCAATAACATGGAGCCACAGAGCACATGATAGGGCGGCCGGTGACGTCACATCCGATATGAACATCTAAGGGATGCGGTGTGCGCTCCGGGACCTGGAACGCACAAAATCGCTCCTGGCGGATGGTGACGTCACATCCGGCCCAACCTGCAGATGGACACAGTGTGCGCTCCACGGCTTGAAGCGCACACTGACGCTTCCGGCGGAGGTGGGCGCGGGGGGTGCGCTCCCAATCTTGGAGCGCATATAAAGTGCCGCCCGAAAAGTGGCGCCGCTAGATGCCCCTATACAAACGAGCAGGAAAGACCCGAGGAGGTCAATAAGTAAAGTGAGGATGGCAGAGAGCGGGACGCCACATTGACAGCGCAGCGTGAATTTGGGCACTTAAAGGTACAGTACCAATGAATTAGAAACAATACAATTATTGCTGTTACTAAAATGATTAGGTTATGGGATCATATGGAATCTCCATCTATTTTAGAGAGTGGCTTGTGATCGGAGGATCGGAATCCAGGGCGAGACACTTGAGGTGCATACCAGGGGAGGTGTAAAACCTGGGGAACAAAGTAAGAATAACCCAGCCAGGCCAGTACAAATGTTAACCATCTAAAAGCCTAACAAAATTAATCGCTATATTAGTAAAGGATCCTATCTGTTTCCAGGGTAGCCCAGTGCCGGATCTCCAGGGGAATCTGCTATGATTGTATTACTTATGAGATACCAATTGTGACTTTATGAAATTCCCTTTGAAGGTACACAAAAATACTATTGAATATGTATAGAACTATAATGATGCCGCATACTGTTACTACTATTTTCTAATATATAGTCTCAATATGTTTCCCATAAAATAAAGGGCACTGAGGAAGCCAAACGCCAGAGGCGAAACATGTTTGCCCAAGGAAGGGAAGCATGAAAAATCAGATCAAAGATTGAAAACTAGGGAGCAATAATTACTGGATACTGGTTGTAAGAAATATATGTTGGAAATATTATTAAGTTAAACTAAAATGAACTTAATATATTGTATGTGAATATGAGCGATCATGATCATGTTTTTATAGTGTATGTGGCAAAATTTTTTTATTGTAAATGTTTATACAACAATAAAATGTGATGGAACACTAAACAGCGAGGTCTTGGTCATAGGCTGTTAGAACCATACTGGGGGTGCCTAAACCCCAGAACCAGTAAAAAATTTAATATAGGCCTGACCGTGTACCAGCTGGACAACTGAAACACATGTTTAAAGGGTCGCACAAAAAAACCCAGAGGCAGAGATTCACATATATGTCTATGTAATCACATTGACACAGATCTTTTATATCTGTAATTCAAACTCATTTAAGTCTCAATAATATAAAATACTTAAACCTTACTAATATGTAACACTTGTGCGCAAAAATCTAATTTATTATTTAATTTCATAATGTACAAATGTTCCATTTAGATTGTGTAGGGAGAGGTCCTTATTCTTAGCGCTGTAGAGACTCCAACAAAATGGAGCCACAGCGCAGACAGGCCGGAGTGCATATAAAGCGTCCGGGGCCCGGAGTGCATATAAAGCGTCACCGGAGCGGCGCGCTGACACCCCTAGACCGACGATCGCTGAGCCGGACAGGGAGGAGAGCCCAGCAGGGAGGACATGAACGGCGCATACCGCACCAACAGCCCCCTTACTACGTGCAGCGCACAACACATGTCTTAAAGGTATATTAGACCATTTCTATATTTTCCAACAAACGGCCTATTAGATCTGTTATATATCATGCAGTGCCAGCATACTAAACTTGTTTCATAATTTGCTGAATTTCTATAGGACCCCAATTGAGACAACCCCAAAAGCAGGAGGCATAGTGCTCTAATGTCCATGGGAGAATATAAAATAAGCCTTGGAAAGGTAATACTTCAAATAAAATGATTAGAGAATACACATAAATCCAAAGGCTCCATATTAATATAATAAATAATGGGTTGAAGTATCTCTTAAAGGTCCAATAACCAACAAGCCCCTAACTTATTCTCGGTGAATACGTTTCAACTATGTATTGTAAATATTATATTGTTAATAAGAACCTATGAAGAATAAATTCGCAAAAATACAACCACCGAAAAGGTATTTTATAATATCATTCACACATTTGGTTATGAACAATTATGCAGACGCCACATAATTGAAATCTAACATATACTTGCTCTTCTCTCTTTCTATCCACATAAGGGCATTGATAAAGCCTAAAAAGGAGGCGAAACATATCTGCCCATCTGAAAGGTATCCCATTGAGGAACTTTCCATAGGAGAATATGAGGGAATGTGCAATATAAGAGTATTGTTAATCGATGTATACATTGTAAACATATTTGAATTGTCCAAGCTTATAGATGCAAAATTATGTTTTTATTATGATATCATGAAAAAAATGTGTAGTAAAATTTCTTTTCAAAAAGTGTGGTCATAATCAAATGCTCAGTAAACAAACCGGGAGTAGCCTCAACCCGGAACCAGCAAAGATGTATGAAAACGAATCTTACCTTACCTGGGATCCAGGGCTGTCACTGGTGCAAGTGGGGCAGCTGCATAAAGGGTGTTTAGAGCTGCAACCCCCTAAACTGTATGTGCTCCTGGGCCGTGCATATGGCGGAGAAGACCGCTCTATGCAGCATCTCCAGATAGCTGTGGCCAGTGCTAGATTTGCCAGGCAAAGGGTGGTTGATTCTGGGGGAGATGAGGCTTTTATTTTGGCTGTTACCTCTATTCTGCTTCAGCACCAGACTGAACACTCAAATGAGATGAACTGGACTTTCTCTAAATAATGCAGTCCTGATCCAATAATCCAATCCTGATTTCGGATATCTCTCTGTGCATCAGAGGTTGGTAAGCCTGGTGACTTGACAGTCAATAATTACCTCTTCTAAGTTAAGGTTGGACTAGACGTCCACTTAATTATACAAAGGGTGATCATAAATCCAATCAGATACTTAAAGTGGACCAAAACCCACACCCCAACGGCCCTGCCCCGCTGTGAGAAACCTCCCAGGTTGCCTGGAAACTCACCTTCTTTCCCTGTCCAATGGCACATGCACAAGCAGGGGCCGCAGCCACTCTATCCCTTTATCAGAGTGCATGCCCGCGCCAGGCATTTGTGAGGGTAGCAGTGGTTGCATCCGCCAGTGCGCTGGGATGCACTCATCTTAGACAAGCTGTTAGACGAAGGGACGGGAGTGGATCTGAGTGTGCTTATTGGACGAGAGGCTATGCATGCACCGTAGGACCGGGGAAGGATGAGTCAGATCGGGTGACCTGGGGGGTTCAACATGGGGAATCCCAGATCGGGGTGCCTCGGGGGCAATGACAAGAAGTCAGGATAGCCAAAATACTGGGTTTTGGTCCACTTTAAGGTTGTATAATGCTGAACCATTTATTCCACTCTTCAACAGTTCATGCAAATTCTGTACACACATTTTACTAAAAACTGGCATGAATATTCTTCAGGATATATTTCATAAAGAATATATTCTATTTTTAAGTAATCAGTTTAGCTCAGTGTGGATCTTCGTGATGCACTATTCTCATTGGCACCAGGCATTAAAAAATATTGCTTTCACAATTCCTTTTCAATTTTCCTTCATCTTAAAAGCCCTGAACAAGGCTCCAGCTGTTTTCTTATAGCTTTCCCTATAGGCATATTTATAAACTTCTCCTAAATATGTCAAGCTACCTACAGCTTTGTGAAAATTTAAAAAATGATCTCTTTAACCTTTAGACAACTCCATAACTACTGACAATCAGCCCATGAATGCCCTTAATTATAAACACCCTTATCTTTCTCTAATATTGTCAATAACACTAGAATGGAAATGCATATGTTGTTCGTGCTCCTAAGGTCACCCATAACCCTATGCTGATAGTGTGTTACTGGCAACTAGGGATGAGCGAATCGATCCGGACGAACCCGGATTCGATCCGAATTTCATGAAAAATTGGATTCGGATCGAATCCGAATTTCCCCGCGATTCGATCGCTCGAAGTTTTCCTTTAACATCCATTCATTTACATTTACAGGCATTCTAAGATGGCGGACGGGACATGTCTGGACATCAGCCCCGCGCCAGTGCAAGCTGGGGCAGTCACATGCAGCCTATCAGCAGCCAGCAAGACCGGTGATGTCACAGCGCTATTTAAGTCGGCCATCTTGCTTTTCCTTCCTCATTTCTCTATTGCATTCGTGAGAGACAGAACGCTGTAGTGAGGGAGAGAGGCAGTTAGACAGGCAGGGACAGACAGGGACAGGCTGGAGACAGGCAGGAGACAGGCAGGAGGCAGTCACAGGGAGATTTTTTTTTTTTTCATCCAGCCTGAGTGTTTGTTACTGGCTGGCTGACAGGCTTTGTTAGCGTTTTCAGGCTGCTTATACTAACTGACTGTGCATATATACTGAACTGATCTTAAGTCTGCTGTGAGGCATCCCATTCTGTGACTACACCAGCCTCTATTTAAGACCATATAACCATTTGCACTTATTCTAATTGAAATTAGGCCTGATAAAGACACTTTTGCTGTGCATATTCTTACTGCTGCCTGCCAGGTGCACTTCTTTTTTGGGGCATCCCATTCTGTGACTACAGCAGCCTCTATTTAAGACCATATAACCATTTGCACTTATTCTAATTGAAATTAGGCCTGATAAAGACACTTTTGCTGTGCATATTCTTACTGCTGCCTGCCAGGTGCACTCCTTTTTGGGGCATCCCATTCTGTGACTACACCAGCCTCTATTTAAGACCATATAACCATTTGCACTTATTCTAATTGAAATTAGGCCTGATAAAGACACTTTTGCTGTGCATAGCACTACTGGTCCCTGCCAGGTGCACTCCTTTTTGGGGCATCCCATTCTGTGACTACAGCAGCCTCTATTTAAGACCATATAACCATTTGCACTTATTCTAATTGAAATTAGGCCTGATAAAGACACTTTTGCTGTGCATATTCTTACTGCTGCTTGCCAGGTGCACTTCTTTTTTGGGGCATCCCATTCTGTGACTACACCAGCCTCTATTTAAGACCATATAACCATTTGCACTTATTCTAATTGAAATTAGGCCTGATAAAGACACTTTTGCTGTGCATAGCACTACTGGTCCCTGCCAGGTGCACTCCTTTTTGGGGCATCCCATTCTGTGACTACAGCAGCCTCTATTTAAGACCATATAACCATTTGCACTTATTCTAATTGAAATTAGGCCTGATAAAGACACTTTTGCTGTGCACATTCTTACTGCTGCCTGCCAGGTGCACTTCTTTTTTGGGGCATCCCATTCTGTGACTACAGCAGCCTCTATTTAAGACCATATAACCATTTGCACGTATTCTAATTGAAATTAGGCCTGATAAAGACACTTTTGCTGTGCATATTCTTACTGCTGCCTGCCAGGTGCACTTCTTTTTTGGGGCATCCCATTCTGTGACTACACCAGCCTCTATTTAAGACCATATAACCATTTGCACTTATTCTAATTGAAATTAGGCCTGATAAAGACACTTTTGCTGTGCATATTCTTACTGCTGCCTGCCAGGTGCACTTCTTTTTTGGGGCATCCCATTCTGTGACTACACCAGCCTCTATTTAAGACCATATAACCATTTGCACTTATTCTAATTGAAATTAGGCCTGATAAAGACACTTTTGCTGTGCATATTCTTACTGCTGCCTGCCAGGTGCACTCCTGTTGGGGCATCCCATTCTGTGACTACACCAGCCTCTATTTAAGACCAAATAACCATTTGCACTTATTCTAATTGAAATTAGGCCTGATAAAGACACTTTTGCTGTGCACATTCTTACAGCTGCCTGTCAGGTGCACTTCTTTTTTGGGGCATCCCATTCTGTGACTACACCAGCCTCTATTTAAGACCATATAACCATTTGCACTTATTCTAATTGAAATTAGGCCTGATAAAGACACTTTTGCTGTGCATATTTTTACTGCTGCCTGCCAGGTGCACTTCTTTTTTGGGGCATCCCATTCTGTGACTACACCAGCCTCTATTTAAGACCATATAACCATTTGCACTTATTCTAATTGAAATTAGGCCTGATAAAGACAATTTTGCTGTGCATATTCTTACTGCTGCCTGCCAGGTGCACTTCTTTTTTGGGGCATCCCATTCTGTGACTACACCAGCCTCTATTTAAGACCATATAACCATTTGCACTTATTCTAATTGAAATTAGGCCTGATAAAGACACTTTTGCTGTGCATATTCTTACTGCTGCCTGCCAGGTGCACTCCTTTTTGGGGCATCCCATTCTGTGACTACACCAGCCTCTATTTAAGACCATATAACCATTTGCACTTATTCTAATTGAAATTAGGCCTGATAAAGACACTTTTGCTGTGCATATTCTTACTGCTGCCTGCCAGGTGCACTCCTTTTTGGGGCATCCCATTCTGTGACTACAGCAGCCTCTATTTAAGACCATATAACCATTAGCACTTATTCTAATTGAAAATAGGCCTTATAAAGACACTTTTGCTGTGCATAGCACTACTGGTCCCTGCCAGGTGCACTCCTTTTTGGGGCATCCTATTCTGTGACTACAGCAGCCTCTATTTAAGACCATATAACCATTTGCACTTATTCTAATTGAAATTAGGCCTGATAAAGACACTTTTGCTGTGCATATTCTTACTGCTGCCTGCCAGGTGCACTTCTTTTTTGGGGCATCCCATTCTGTGACTACACCAGCCTCTATTTAAGACCATATAACCATTTGCACTTATTCTAATTGAAATTAGGCCTGATAAAGACACTTTTGCTGTGCATATTCTTACTGCTGCCTGCCAGGTGCACTTCTTTTTTGGGGCATCCCATTCTGTGACTACAGCAGCCTCTATTTAAGACCATATAACCATTTGCACTTATTCTAATTGAAATTAGGCCTGATAAAGACACTTTTGCTGTGCATATTCTTACTGCTGCCTGCCAGGTGCACTTCTTTTTTGGGGCATCCCATTCTGTGACTACACCAGCCTCTATTTAAGGCCATATAACCATTTGCACTTATTCTAATTGAAATTAGGCCTGATAAAGACACTTTTGCTGTGCATATTCTTACTGCTGCCTGCCAGGTGCACTCCTTTTTGGGGCATCCCATTCTGTGACTACAGCAGCCTCTATTTAAGACCATATAACCATTTGCACTTATTCTAATTGAAATTAGGCCTTATAAAGACACTTTTGCTGTGCATAGCACTACTGGTCCCTGCCAGGTGCACTCCTGTTAGGGCATCCCATTCTGTGACTACACCAGCCTCTATTTAAGACCATATAACCATTTGCACTTATTCTAATTGAAATTAGGCCTGATAAAGACACTTTTGCTGTGCACATTCTTACTGCTGCCTGCCAGGTGCGCTTCTTTTTTGGGGCATCCCATTCTGTGACTACACCAGCCTCTATTTAAGACCATATAACCATTTGCACTTATTCTAATTGAAATTAGGCCTGATAAAGACACTTTTGCTGTGCATATTCTTACTGCTGCCTGCCAGGTGCACTTCTTTTTTGGGGCATCCCATTCTGTGACTACACCAGCCTCTATTTAAGACCATATAACCATTTGCACTTATTCTAATTGAAATTAGGCCTGATAAAGACACTTTTGCTGTGCATATTCTTACTGCTGCCTGCCAGGTGCACTTCTTTTTTGGGGCATCCCATTCTGTGACTACACCAGCCTCTATTTAAGACCATATAACCATTTGCACTTATTCTAATTGAAATTAGGCCTGATAAAGACACTTTTGCTGTGCATATTCTTACTGCTACCTGCCAGGTGCACTCCTGTTGGGGTATCCCATTCTGTGACTACACCAGCCTCTATTTAAAGTTGACCAACACCCAGGATTTTGACTATCCTGGGTATTGGTCCACTTCCCCGGGGCACCCCGATCGGGGGTGCCCCGCTGTGTGAAACCCCCCAGAATGCCCCCAAAACTCACCTCTCCCCGCTCCCACGTGGCCGCGCCGTCCAATCGGCGCCGACGGACAAGCTGATTGACAGCAACGTACAAGCAGCTTGCCCGTCGGCGCCTCCCGCGCGTCACTCTTGTCGTGTGCGCGCCCGCGCCGGCCACTCAGTGACGGCCGGCGCGGGCACGCGCACGCCTAGAGGGGCGCGAGGGAGGCGGAGGCGGCCGGCCGCCGCCGAAGACAAGGTAGGTGGATTTGGGGTGTTCAGGGGGGGTTCACCCCGCGGGACATCCCGATCTCGGATGTCCCGCGGTGTGTGAGGTGATCGGCCCGGGAATCTTATAGATTCCCGGGTCGATCACCTCAGGGTGTTGGTCCACTTTAAGATCATATAACCATTTGCACTTATTCTAAATGAAATTAGGCCTGATAAAGACACTTTTGCTGTGCACATTCTTACTGCTGCCTGCCAGGTGCACTTCTTTTTTGGGGCATCCCATTCTGTGACTACACCAGCCTCTATTTAAGACCATATAACCATTTGCACTTATTCTAATTGAAATTAGGCCTGATAAAGACACTTTTGCTGTGCATAGCACTACTGGTCCCTGCCAGGTGCACTCCTTTTTGGGGCATCCCATTCTGTGACTACAGCAGCCTCTATTTAAGACCATATAACCATTTGCACTTATTCTAATTGAAATTAGGCCTGATAAAGACACTTTTGCTGTGCATAGCACTACTGGTCCCTGCCAGGTGCACTCCTTTTTGGGGCATCCCATTCTGTGACTACACCAGCCTCTATTTAAGACCATATAACCATTTGCACTTATTCTAATTGAAATTAGGCCTGATAAAGACAATTTTGCTGTGCATATTCTTACTGCTGCCTGCCAGGTGCACTTCTTTTTTGGGGCATCCCATTCTGTGACTACACCAGCCTCTATTTAAGACCATATAACCATTTGCACTTATTCTAATTGAAATTAGGCCTGATAAAGACACTTTTGCTGTGCATATTCTTACTGCTGCCTGCCAGGTGCACTTCTTTTTTGGGGCATCCCATTCTGTGACTACACCAGCCTCTATTTAAGACCATATAACCATTTGCACTTATTCTAATTGAAATTAGGCCTGATAAAGACACTTTTGCTGTGCATATTCTTACTGCTGCCTGCCAGGTGCACTTCTTTTTTGGGGCATCCCATTCTGTGACTACACCAGCCTCTATTTAAGACCATATAACCATTTGCACTTATTCTAATTGAAATTAGGCCTGATAAAGACACTTTTGCTGTGCATATTCTTACTGCTGCCTGCCAGGTGCACTTCTTTTTTGGGGCATCCCATTCTGTGACTACACCAGCCTCTATTTAAGACCATATAACCATTTGCACTTATTCTAATTGAAATTAGGCCTGATAAAGAAACTTTTGCTGTGCATATTCTTACTGCTGCCTGCCAGGTGCACTTCTTTTTTGGGACATCCCATTCTGTGACTACACCAGCCTCAATTTAAGACCATATAACCATTTGCACTTATTCTAATTGAAATTAGGCCTGATAAAGACAATTTTGCTGTGCATATTCTTACTGCTGCCTGCCAGGTGCACTTCTTTTTTGGGGCATCCCATTCTGTGACTACAGCAGCCTCTATTTAAGACCATATAACCATTTGCACTTATTCTAATTGAAATTAGGCCTGATAAAGACACTTTTGCTGTGCATATTCTTACTGCTGCCTGCCAGGTGCACTTCTTTTTTGGGGCATCCCATTGTGTGACTACACCAGCCTCTATTTAAGACCATATAACCATTTGCACTTATTCTAATTGAAATTAGGCCTGATAAAGACACTTTTGCTGTGCATATTCTTACTGCTGCCTGCCAGGTGCACTTCTTTTTTGGGGCATCCCATTCTGTGACTACACCAGCCTCTATTTAAGACCATATAACCATTTGCACTTATTCTAATTGAAATTAGGCCTGATAAAGACACTTTTGCTGTGCATATTCTTACTGCTGCCTGCCAGGTGCACTCCTTTTTGGGGCATCCCATTCTGTGACTACACCAGCCTCTATTTAAAACCATATAACCATTTGCACTTATTCTAATTGAAATTAGGCCTGATAAAGACACTTTTGCTGTGCATATTCTTACTGCTGCCTGCCAGGTGCACTCCTGTTGGGGCATCCCATTCTGTGACTACACCAGCCTCTATTTAAGACCATATAACCATTTGCACTTATTCTAATTGAAATTAGGCCTGATAAAGACACTTTTGCTGTGCACATTCTTACTGCTGCCTGCCAGGTGCACTTCTTTTTTGGGGCATCCCATTCTGTGACTACACCAGCCTCTATTTAAGACCATATAACCATTTACACTTATTCTAATTGAAATTAGGCCTGATAAAGACACTTTTGCTGTGCATAGCACTACTGGTCCCTGCCAGGTGCACTCCTTTTTGGGGCATCCCATTCTGTGACTACAGCAGCCTCTATTTAAGACCATATAACCATTTGCACTTATTCTAATTGAAATTAGGCCTGATAAAGACACTTTTGCTGTGCATATTCTTACTGCTGCCTGCCAGGTGCACTCCTTTTTGGGGCATCCCATTCTGTGACTACACCAGCCTCTATTTAAGACCATATAACCATTTGCACTTATTCTAATTGAAATTAGGCCTGATAAAGACACTTTTGCTGTGCATAGCACTACTGGTCCCTGCCAGGTGCACTCCTTTTTGGGGCATCCCATTCTGTGACTACAGCAGCCTCTATTTAAGACCATATAACCATTTGCACTTATTCTAATTGAAATTAGGCCTGATAAAGACACTTTTGCTGTGCATAGCACTACTGGTCCCTGCCAGGTGCACTCCTTTTTGGGGCATCCCATTCTGTGACTACAGCAGCCTCTATTTAAGACCATATAACCATTTGCACTTATTCTAATTGAAATTAGGCCTGATAAAGACACTTTTGCTGTGCATATTCTTACTGCTGCCTGCCAGGTGCACTTCTTTTTTGGGGCATCCCATTCTGTGACTACACCAGCCTCTATTTAAGACCATATAACCATTTGCACTTATTCTAATTGAAATTAGGCCTGATAAAGACACTTTTGCTGTGCATATTCTTACTGCTGCCTGCCAGGTGCACTTCTTTTTCGGGGCATCCCATTCTGTGACTACACCAGCCTCTATTTAAGACCATATAACCATTTGCACTTATTCTAATTGAAATTAGGCCTGATAAAGACACTTTTGCTGTGCATATTCTTACTGCTGCCTGCCAGGTGCACTCCTTTTTGGGGCATCCCATTCTGTGACTACACCAGCCTCTATTTAAGACCATATAACCATTTGCACTTATTCTAATTGAAATTAGGCCTGATAAAGACACTTTTTCTGTGCATATTCTTACTGCTGCCTGCCAGGTGCACTCCTTTTTGGGGCATCCCATTCTGTGACTACAGCAGCCTCTATTTAAGACCATATAACCATTTGCACCTTTTCTAATTGAACTTAGGCCTGATAAAGACACTTTTGCTGTGCATATTCTTACTGCTGCCTGCCAGGGGCACTTCTTTTTTAGGGCATCCCATTCTGTGACTACACCAGCCTCTATTTAAGAACATAACCATTTGCACTTATTCTAATAGAAATTAGGCCTGATAAACACACTTTCTGTGCACAGTAGTACTGCTGCCAGGTGCTCTCTGGTTGTTGGGGCATCCCATTCTGTGACTACACCAGCCTCTATTTAATACCATAACCATTTGCACTTATTCTAATAGAAATTTTGCCTGATAAACACACTTGCTGTGCATAGTAGTAAAGGCAGTGTTACAAAGATTACGGGAGAACAAGCTTTATGCCAAAATTTCAAAATGTGTGTTCGAGGTTCCTGAAATTCCATTTTGGGGTATCTGATCTCTAAGCAGGGGTGGGTTATGGATCCCTCCAAGGTGTCCGCAGTATTGGAGTGGGAGGAACCAAGAACCCTTAAGGCGCTACAGAGGTTTCTAGGATTCGCCAACTTCTATAGACGGTTTAAAAAGGGTTTCTCTTCTATAGTGGGCCCTTTAACAGATCTAACTCGGAAAGGGGCTTTTGTTGAGAATTGGCCTCCCTCAGCAACAAGCGCCTTTCAGACTCTAAAATATGCCTTTACATCAGCCCCAGTTTTAATCAACCCCGATATCAATCGTCCATTTCCTTTGGAACTAGATGCCTCCGAACTTGGCGTGGGTGCAGTCCTCTCTCAGTATTCAGGTGATCCTGAGAGACTACTGGCCTGATGCAGAGGCTCCCCGTTCAGCTATCCCGTACATTTTCCCGTTGGTTTTGGGCTGTGATCGGGTCATGAAAGGGTGCTACGTTGCTTTTTGTGTGAGTTTATGCGCTCAGGTGTTTCGGCATGCGCCTTTCTGATTGACGGCTTGCAAGAGGCTGAACTCCGTGAAAACGGACTGGCCATTGATTGGCCCATTTTTCCAACTGATTCAAAGCCTTGTTTCCGATTGAAAGCAGCCTAATAAAACGAGGGTGTGGGCGCTCAACTTACGGCCAGTGTTAGCAGCCGTATCTGTGTTCCGTGATGCATTCTGCTGTGCGCGAGCATCAAAGACGCCGGCTACGCGGCCTGCTCTGTTTGTGCCTGGCAGAAACCCGGCTGCACCGCACCCGTCTAGACATCGATGGCATGCATGGCCTTGACTATTCGAGCTCACCCACCTTAACCGTGTTTCTCTCCATGACTTGTATAGGCAGCTGCGGCCCTGGTTAGCCCACACCATAAGGAAGGGGCATGCAATTGCAGGTATGACCAAATTGTTTGGCTGCCTGCATTTTTTGGCAAACGGCTCGTTCCAGAGACTGGGTGCCTTCTCCATGGGGATGTCCCAGTCTACGCTGAGCCGCAGCCTTACCAAGTTTTTGGATGGCATGGCTACCCTGGCACTAAAAAATATATATTTTTCCCTGACACAGCGGAAGCCTGGAATGCGGTTAAGTTGGGCTTTTATAATATAGCCGACATGGCAACGTATGTGTTTAAAAATAGTTGTTGCCGTCCAGCATGATTTTTCTGATTGGTCTGTGCCTGTACCCCACTAATCTGTTATAGACTCCAATGAAACAGTAGAAGTTAACACTCACTTACTTACCAGTATTTCCTCCTATGGCTTTGTTTGTGATTCACCACTATACCTTTCTGTCCTGGCCCTCTTAGCTATGTTACATCCCAGAGTCATTGTACAGGAGTGTGCTGGGTGGATGTTTATGTTGCCTCATCAGAACTGTGCTTTGCACTGACACTGCACAGCTGACCTATTGGCCCTGTTCACTAATGCTGGAATGCTAAACAGCACATTATTGAGCCTCTTAGGCCTCTGTCTGTTGTTCCCTGTTCTTAGCAGTTTTAAGTTACCTAACATGCCGTATTTGGAAGTAGCATGTAAGGTACTTGTGGCTCTTCCTTATCAGCATGATGGTACTTGTTTAGATACACTTTAGATGTTTGTTGTTTAGGTTTCTCTGTCTCGGCTAGTTATGGGGCCTGCCACTACATATGTGGCAAAGGGGACCATTTGTCATGTGTTTTTTGTATTATGGTGTGTGCTTATTTTTGGTATCTATTTTGGCAGGTCATTCTGGCTATCCATTGCTCCCCTGGTTACTCACACCCATCCTCCACCCATCCTCGCAGGCCCAGGAGCGGTATAACACTGCACATAGGAGGACTCGCTCAGTGGTGGAACGTGCCTTTGGCTTGTTGAAGATGCGCTTCCGTTGTCTGGACCAGACTGGGGGTGCCTGGCAGTATGAGGCCGCCAAGGTTCACCAAATAATTGTTGCGTGTGGGGTCCTGCACAACCTTGCCATCCGTAGCCGGGTTCCCAGATACAGTGACATGGCTGAGGACGCTTAAGTCATTTCAGAAGATGTAACACCTCCCTACTCTGGACCACAAAGTGGCTCGCCACAGACGATCCGTTCCCAGCTTGTTGTCATTGTTTTTGCTTAATTATCATGCATTTTTGGGAATGTGTGCCTTTTTTATTTTGTGTGATTACTAGAGATGAGCGAACTTTTGAAAAATTTGATTCGACTGATTCGCCGAATTTTCCGACAAAAATCGTTTCGACCCGAATTTATTCGCGACGAATCGCTATTAAAAACGGCTATTTCTGAGCCTCCTAGAGCCTCAATAGGGTTGTAAACCATTCTGCCTTGCTGTAACACGCATAGGATGCGTGCTGGGTTAGTTAAATAATACTTTGAATAAATATCACATGCAGATCAGAGGCATCGCTAATAGAATCGCAGAGCGGCACAATTGCAGAGAGTTGAAGTGGCATCACTATGAGGGGCAGGAGCCCAAACATTGCTTTAAAGAGACACTGGAGTTGGAAGCAGCAGGAGCCCAAAAATTGGATGAATCACACTCTGGAGTTGGCAGCAACAGCAGCAGGAGCCCAAACATTACTTTAAAGAGACACTGGGGTTGGCTTCAGGAGCCCAAAAATTGGATGATTCACACCCTGGAGTTGGCAACAGCAGCAGCAGGAGCCCAAATATTACTTTAAAGAGACCCTGGGGTTGGCTTCAGGAGCCCAAAAATTGGATGAATCACACCCTGGAGTTGGCAGCAGCAGCAGCAGGAGCCAAATCATTACTTTAAAGAGACACTGGAGTTGGCTTCAGGAGCCCAAAAATTGGATGATTCACACCCTGGAGTTGGCAGCAGCAGCAGGAGCCCAAATATTACTTTAAAGAGACCCTGGGGTTGGCTTCAGGAGCCCAAAAATTGGATGAATCACACCCTGGAGTTGGCAGGAGTTGGCAGCAGCAGCAGCAGCAACAGGAGCCCAAACATTACTTTAAAGAGACACTGGAGTTGGCTCCAGGAGCCCAAAAATTGGATGATTCACACCCTGGAGTTGGCAGCAGCAGCTGCAGGAGCCCAAATATTACTTTAAAGAGACCCTGGGGTTGGCTTCAGGAGCTCAAAAATTGGATGAATCACACCCTGGAGTTGGCAGGAGTTGGCAGCAGCAGCAGCAGCAACAGGAGCCCAAACATTACTTTAAAGAGACACTGGAGTTGGCTTCAGGAGCCCAAAAATTGGATGATTCACACCCTGGAGTTGGCAGCAGCAGCAGCAGGAGCCCAAATATTACTTTAAAGAGACCCTGGGGTTGGCTTCAGGAGCCCAAAAATTGGATGATTCACACCCTGGAGTTGGCAGCAGGAGCCCAAATATTACTTTAAAGAGACCCTGGGGTTGGCTTCAGGAGCCCAAAAATTGGATGAATCACACCCTGGAGTTGGCAGGAGTTGGCAGCAGCAGCAGCAACAGGAGCCCAAACATTACTTTAAAGAGACACTGGAGTTGGCTTCAGGAGCCCAAAAATTGGATGAATCACACCCTGGAGTTGGCAGCAGCAGCAGGAGCCCAAATATTACTTTAAAGAGACCCTGGGGTTGGCTTCAGGAGCCCAAAAATTGGATGAATCACACCCTGGAGTTGGCAGCAGCAGCAGCAGCAGGAGCCCAAACATTACTTTAAAGAGACACTGGAGTTGGCTTCAGGAGCCCAAAAATTGGATGATTCACACCCTGGAGTTGGCAGCAGCAGGAGCCCAAATATTACTTTAAAAAGACCCTGGGGTTGGCTTCAGGAGCCCAAAAATTGGATGAATCACACCCTGGAGTTGGCAGCAGCAGCAGCAGGAGCCAAAACATTACTTTAAAGAGACACTGGAGTTGGCTTCAGGAGCCCAAAAATTGGATGAATCACACTCTGGAGTTGGCAGCAGCAGCAGCAGCAGCAGGAGCCCAAACATTACTTTAAAGAGACACTGGAGTTGGCTTCAGGAGCCCAAAAATTGGATGATTCACACCCTGGAGTTGGCAGCAGCAGCAGCAGCAGGAGCCCAAATATTACTTTAAAGAGACCCTGGGGTTGGCTCCAGGAGCCCAAAAATTGGATGAATCACACCCTGGAGTTGGCAGCAGCAGCAGCAGGAGCCCAAACATTACTTTAAAGAGACACTGGAGTTGGCTTCAGGAGCCCAAAAATTGGATGATTCACACCCTGGAGTTGGCAGCAGCAGCAGCAGGAGCCCAAATATTACTTTAAAGAGACCCTGGGGTTGGCTTCAGGAGCCCAAAAATTGGATGAATCACACCCTGGAGTTGGCAGGAGTTGGCAGCAGCAGCAGCAGGAGCCCAAATATTACTTTAAAGACACCCTGGGGTTGGCTTCAGGAGCCCAAAAATTGGATGAATCACACCCTGGAGTTGACAGCAGCAGCAGCAGGAGCCAAAACATTACTTTAAAGAGACACTGGAGTTGGCTTCAGGAGCCCAAAAATTGGATAATTCACACCCTGGAGTTGGCAGCAGCAGCAGCAGGAACCCAAATATTACTTTAAAGAGACCCTGGGGTTGGCTTCAGGAGCCCAAAAATTGGATGAATCACACCCTGGAGTTGGCAGCAGCAGCAGCAGGAGCCAAAACATTACTTTAAAGAGACACTGGGGTTGGCTTCAGGAGCCCAAAAATTGGATGATTCACACCCTGGAGTTGGCATCAGCAGGAGCCCAAAAATTGGCCTAAAGACATAAATATGTTTTGCACCATTTGGAAAGTGTAAAACGTGGCACCATGCTGAATCTAGTCGCATGCATCAGGCATTGGTGGGTGGAAATCCTGGCTGATCCATCCCTGATTCATTTTGACAAAGGTGAGTCTCTCCACATTTTTAGTTGACAGACGAGTTCTCCTCGCCGTAACTATGGCCCCCGCCGCACTAAACACCCGCTCAGATGGCACGCTACTTGCCGGGCAGGACAGCTTTTCCAGGGCAAACTCTGCTAGTTGTGGCCACAAATCAAGTTTGGCTGCCCAGAAGTCCAGCGAATCCTCAAGGTGTGTTGGCATGGTCATGTCAAAGTATGACATGACCTGCTGGTTCAGGTCCTGCTCCAGGTCTTCCTGTTGCTCATGAGTAGCCTCACTATGCGGGTGTAGAAAGCTACTCATTAGCGACTGAAGACTGAGGCTGCTGCTGATGGAGCTGCTGCTGCTGCTCCTGCCAACCCCCCCAGCGGCCATGGCAGTGGAAGGTGAGCGCAGAGGTCCCCTCGAGTCAGACCTGCGAGAGTATGGACCATGGCGCAGATAGGCATCGGCCAACTGCCTACGTAGAATGTCTTTGTAGTAGTTCAGTTTGTCCTCCCTCTCGGTGGGTTTAAAAAATGCCCCCATTTTGTGCCGGAAGCGAGGGTCCAATAAGGTGGACAGCCAGAAGTCATCCCGCCGACAGATGGAAACAATTCTGGTGTCACTACGCAAGCACGTGAGCATGCTTCCTGCCATTTGCGCAAGTGACTCGGATGGACTACCTGTCTCCATCTCCACTGCATACTGCCACAGTGTGCCCGGGTCCTCTGTCTCGCCTTCCTCATAAACCTCTAGCTCCTCTGGCTGCTCCTGCTCCTCCTCTCCTGTCCGCTGACTAGATAAACCAGCCATTTCGCCAAGCCTAAACTGTGTTTCGCGGGGCAACTCCTCTTCCTCCTCTTCCTCCTCCTCCTCCAGTTCAGCTCCAACGGGTTCATGTGGCCGTAAGATGTAAACGCCATGTCTCCAGTGCCCTGACCAGCCATGGTTTCCAATATGTGCTGTAGTACATGAAGCAGTGGAATCACGTCGTTCATCCCGTAATCCTGCCGACTGACAAATAAAGTGGCTTCCTCAAAGGGCCTGAGCAAACGGCAGGTGTCACGTATGAGCTGCCACTGGTTGACATTGAAGTTACACAGGGGAGCCCCCTATCTGCTTGGATCATCAGGAAATCCGTGATGGCTTTTCCCTGTTCATATAATCGGTCCAACATGTGAAGGGTGGAATTCCAACGGGTGGAAACATCGCAAATCAGACTATGTTGGGGGATACCATTCTGACGCTGTAGCTCAAGAAGGGTGTGTTTGGTGGTGTATGAGTGGCTGAAGTGCATGCAAAGTTTCCTTGAAGTTGTTAGGATGTCTTGCAGATGGGGGGAACACTTCAGAAACCGCTTGACAACCAGATTGAAGACGTGAGCCATGCAGGGGGCATGGGTCAGGCTTCCTTGGCACAGCGCAGACAAAATGTTCTTCCCATTGTCGGTAACCATGATTCCCATTTTAAGTTTTCTTGGAGTAAGCCATGTTTGGATTTCCTGATGAATACATTTAAGCAGTTCCTCCCCTGTGTGACTCCGTTCGCCAAGACAAACCATGTGAAGCACTGCGTGACACCTCCGTGCCCTGCACACATGGTAGACTGGAGGGGCACTGAGACTTGAGCCTACAGTGGAGGGTGAGGAGATGGCGGAGGATGAGGAGGCCGAGTCGCACGGTGTCACAGGCCCAACGGGCAGGGAGCGCGGAGGCCGAAGCGGCGTGACCTGTCCAAGTTGCTGCTGCTGCTGCAAAGGGACCACATTCACCCAGTGGGCCGTAAACGACATGTACTGTCCCTGACCGTAGTTACAGCTCCAGATGTCGGCGCTGCCATGCACTTTGCTACACACCGACAGGCTCAAGGACTGGCCCACCTTCTGTTCAACAAAAGTGTGCAGCGCTGGTACTGCCTTCTTGGCAAAGAAATGACGGCTTGGGACTCTCCACCTCGGCTCGGCACAAGCCATCAGTTCTCTGAAAGGTGCAGATTCCACCACCTGAAAAGGGAGCTACTGCAGCACCAGCAACTTGGACAGGAGCACATTCAGCTTCTGCGCCGTAGGATGAGTGGGCGCATACTGCTGTCTCTTGGACATGGCTTCGCTGATGGATTGCTGGCGGGATGCATGACTTGGGGAGGAGGAGGAGGAGCAGGAGCGACAGAGGATGGGTATGACGCACAGCTGCCTTCGGCTGAGGTGCTGGAGCCTTGGCTGGCAGAAATTGGGAGCGGCGTGCCACTGGGTGAGGAAGCAGACTGGACCACCCCTTGGGAGCCTCGGTTCTCCCAGGTCGCTTTATGGTGACGCATCATATGTTGACGCAGGGCCATGGTGCCAACATTTGGACCCTGGCCACGCTTCACCTTTTGCCTACATATCTTGCATGTGGCCATGTTACCCTCCTGCGGATGCTTCAGGAAAAACTGCCACACTGCCGAGTAGCTACTTTTCCCACCCCCTGGCCTCACTGATTCACTGCTGCTGTTGCCAACTCCAGGAACCCCTGCTCCACTACCTCCCGATAAGGTAGACTGCCGCACAGCAGGTGCTCTACCCCGGCCCCGGCCCCGGCCGGCTCCAGCCTTTGGAATTGTGCCCCCATGCTGACTGCTACCACCTTGCTGCCTCAGCTGCTGACTCCGGGGCAACCTGCGCCCCTCTTCTCCTGATGATGACGATGAAGCCCCTTCATCACCCGGCTCCCAAGTGCGATTGGCTTCATCGTCATCATCATTATCACCGAGTTGTGGCTGTACGTCACTGATGTTCGTGGATTCGTCAACAGTGTCTGGCGCAGGAGCTGGAACGCTCGCAGCACCCACGACACTGTCCACATCACTATTTGTCTGCCTAGCTAAAGAAGCCACCTCCATTTCTTGGCTGGGCAGTAGCTGCTGACTGTCCTCTATCTGATCGTCCTCCTCACTAAAGAGTGGAGCTGAACCCAAAGCATAGGATACGTCGCTGGGGGAGGGAACGGCGTAGGACAGAGGCAATGGGAGGACAGGGACTGCTCTCGGGGCATGCCAACTCAGGGTTGTGTCAGAGGAACCTACCGACCCTAGACTGGGGGTCTCAGACGTAAGTTGTGATGATGTTGTTGATGAGCGCATCAACCAATCTACCACGGCAGATGCGTTACTGGTGGAGACCCGACCGCTAGCAGATACTGGCAGATTAGGTCTCTCAGCGTGACTCCTGCTGCTACTGGCCCCCAGTCTGCTGCGAGCTCTGCCTGCGGAATCTTGGCCTCTGCCACTCCTCTTTTCACTTCCAGGCACTTGTCTGCCCGACATAGTCTAACTGGCGTGGTAGTAGGTGATATTTTAAGAACCCCCAGGCAGCGGTGGGTCTATATGAAACAGAATATAATGCACACCAAAAGTGAGCAGTAACACTCAGCCTCCAACAGGCCTGCCTAGTGTAAATAGGAGAGCTGCTTAGTGTAAATAAAGAGGGGTATGCTATGTTACAGAATGGGATGCCCCAACAGCCAGCAGTGCACCTGGCAGCAGTAAGACTATGCACAGCAAAAGTGTCTTTATCAGGCCTAATTTCTATTAGAATAAGTGCAAATGGTTATGGTATTAAATAGAGGCTGGTGTAGTCACAGAATGGAATGCCCCAAAAACCAGAGAGCACCTGGCAGCAGTGAGACTATGCACAGCAAAAGTGCCTTTATCAGGCCTAATTTCTATTAGAATAAGTGCAAATGGTTATGGTATTAAATAGAGGCTGGTGTAGTCACAGAATGGGATGCCCCAAAAACCAGAGAGCACCTGGCAGCAGTGAGACTATGCACAGCAAAAGTGTCTTTATCAGGCCTAATTTCTATTAGAATAAGTGCAAATGGTTATGGTATTAAATAGAGGCTGGTGTAGTCACAGAATGGGATGCCACAAAAACCAGAGAGCACCTGGCAGCACTAAGACTATGCACAGCAAAAGTGTCTTTATCAGGCCTAATTTCTATGAGAATAAGTGCAAATGGTTATGGTATTAAATAGAGGCTGGTGTGGTCACAGAATGGGATGCCCCAACCAGAGTGCACCTGGGAGCAGTACTATGCACAACAAACGTGTCTTTATCAGGCCAAATGACTTTTAGAATAAGTGCAAAGGGTTATAGTAAATAGAGGCTGGTGTAGTCACAGAATGGGATGCCCCAACCAGAGTGCACCTGGGAGCAGTACTATGCACAGCAAAAGTGTCTTTATCAGGCCAAATGACTTTTAGAATAAGTGCAAAGGGTTATAGTAAATAGAGGCTGGTGTAGTCACAGAATGGGATGCCCCAACCAGAGTGCACCTGGGAGCAGTACTATGCACAGCAAAAGTGTCTTTATCAGGCCAATTGACTTTTAGAATAAGTGCAAAGGGTTATAGTAAATAGAGGCTGGTGTAGTCACAGAATGGGATGCCCCAACCAGAGTGCACCTGGGAGCAGTACTATGCACAGCAAAAGTGTCTTTATCAGGCCAAATTACTTTTAGAATAAGTGCAAAGGGTTATAGTAAATAGAGGCTGGTGTAGTCACAGAATGGGATGCCCCAACCAGAGTGCACCTGGGAGCAGTACTATGCACAGCAAAAGTGTCTTTATCAGGCCAAATGACTTTTAGAATAAGTGCAAAGGGTTATAGTAAATAGAGGCTGGTGTAGTCACAGAATGGGATGCCCCAACCAGAGTGCACCTGGGAGCAGTACTATGCACAGCAAAAGTGTCTTTATCAGGCCAATTGACTTTTAGAAAAAGTGCAAAGGGTTATAGTATGTAGAGGCTGGTGTAATCACAGAACGGGATGCCACAACAGCAGTGGACCTGGGAGCAGTAGTACTATGCAAAGCAAAAGTGTCTTTATCAGGCCAAATGACTTTTAGAATAAGTGCAAAGGGTTATAGTAAATAGAGGTTGGTGTAGTCACAGAACGGGATGCCACAACAGCAGTGGACCTGGGAGCAGTAGTACTATGCAAAGCAAAAGTGTCTTTATCAGGCCAAATGACTTTTAGAATAAGTGCAAAGGGTTATAGTAAATAGAGGCTGGTGTAGTCACAGAATGGGATGCCCCAACCAGAGTGCACCTGGGAGCAGTACTATGCACAGCAAAAGTGTCTTTATCAGGCCAAATGACTTTTAGAATAAGTGCAAAGGGTTATAGTAAATAGAGGCTGGTGTAGTCACAGAATGGGATGCCCCAACCAGAGTGCACCTGGGAGCAGTACTATGCACAGCAAAAGTGTCTTTATCAGGCCAAATTACTTTTAGAATAAGTGCAAAGGGTTATAGTAAATAGAGGCTGGTGTAGTCACAGAATGGGATGCCCCAACCAGAGTGCACCTGGGAGCAGTACTATGCACAGCAAAAGTGTCTTTATCAGGCCAAATTACTTTTAGAATAAGTGCAAAGGGTTATAGTAAATAGAGGCTGGTGTAGTCACAGAATGGGATGCCCCAACCAGAGTGCACCTGGGAGCAGTACTATGCACAGCAAAAGTGTCTTTATCAGGCCAAATGACTTTTAGAATAAGTGCAAAGGGTTATAGTAAATAGAGGCTGGTGTAGTCACAGAATGGGATGCCCCAACCAGAGTGCACCTGGGAGCAGTACTATGCACAGCAAAAGTGTCTTTATCAGGCCAAATGACTTTTAGAATAAGTGCAAAGGGTTATAGTAAATAGAGGCTGGTGTAGTCACAGAACGGGATGCCACAACAGCAGTGGACCTGGGAGCAGTAGTACTATGCAAAGCAAAAGTGTCTTTATCAGGCCAAATGACTTTTAGAATAAGTGCAAAGGGTTATAGTAAATAGAGGCTGGTGTAGTCACAGAATGGGATGCCCCAACCAGAGTGCACCTGGGAGCAGTACTATGCACAGCAAACGTGTCTTTATCAGGCCAAATGACTTTTAGAATAAGTGCAAAGGGTTATAGTAAATAGAGGCTGGTGTAGTCACAGAATGGGATGCCCCAACCAGAGTGCACCTGGGAGCAGTACTATGCACAGCAAACGTGTCTTTATCAGGCCAAATGACTTTTAGAATAAGTGCAAAGGGTTATAGTAAATAGAGGCTGGTGTAGTCACAGAATGGGATGCCCCAACCAGAGTGCACCTGGGAGCAGTACTATGCACAGCAAAAGTGTCTTTATCAGGCCAAATGGCTTTTAGAATAAGTGCAAAGGGTTATAGTAAAAAGAGGCTGGTGTAGTCACAGAACGGGATGCCACAACAGCAGTGGACCTGGGAGCAGTAGTACTATGCAAAGCAAAAGTGTCTTTATCAGGCCAAATGACTTTTAGAATAAGTGCAAAGGGTTATAGTAAATAGAGGCTGGTGTAGTCACAGAATGGGATGCCCCAACCAGAGTGCACCTGGGAGCAGTACTATGCACAGCAAAAGTGTCTTTATCAGGCCAAATGACTTTTAGAATAAGTGCAAAGGGTTATAGTAAATAGAGGCTGGTGTAGTCACAGAATGGGATGTCCCAACCAGAGTGCACCTGGGAGCAGTACTATGCACAGCAAAAGTGTCTTTATCAGGCCAAATGACTTTTAGAATAAGTGCAAAGGGTTATAGTAAATAGAGGCTGGTGTAGTCACAGAATGGGATGCCCCAACCAGAGTGCACCTGGGAGCAGTACTATGCACAGCAAAAGTGTCTTTATCAGGCCAAATGACTTTTAGAATAAGTGCAAAGGGTTATAGTAAATAGAGGCTGGTGTAGTCACAGAACGGGATGCCACAACAGCAGTGGACCTGGGAGCAGTAGTACTATGCAAAGCAAAAGTGTCTTTATCAGGCCAAATGACTTTTAGAATAAGTGCAAAGGGTTATAGTAAATAGAGGCTGGTGTAGTCACAGAATGGGATGCCCCAACCAGAGTGCACCTGGGAGCAGTACTATGCACAGCAAAAGTGTCTTTATCAGGCCAAATGACTTTTAGAATAAGTGCAAAGGGTTATAGTAAATAGAGGCTGGTGTAGTCACAGAATGGGATTCCTCACAGCAGACTTGAGATCAGTTCAGTATATATGCACAGTAAGTGTATAAGCAGCCTGAAAACGCTAACAAAGCCAGTCAGCCAGCCAGTAACACTCAGGCTGGATGAAAAAAAAAAAAATCTCCCTGTGACTGCCTCCGATTTTTCCTAACTTTCCCTGTTTTTCGCTGACTTTCTGTCTGTCTCCTGCCTGTCTCCTGCCTGTCTCCAGCCTGTCCCTGTCTGTCCCTGTCTGTCTAACTGTCTCTCTCCCTGCCTACAGCAGCGTCCTGTCTCTCACGAATGCAATAGAGAAATGAGGAAAAGCAAGATGGCCGCCGGCCTTAAATAGCGCTGTGACGTCACCGGGCTTGCTGGCTGCTGATAGGCTGCATGTGACTGTCCCAGCTTGCACTGGCGCGGGGTTGATGTCTGGACATGTCCCGTCCGCCATCTTAGAATGCCTGTAATGTAGATGAATGGATGTTAAAGGAAAACTTCGAGCGATCGAATCGCGGGGAAATTCGGATTCGATCCGAATCGAATTTTTCATGAAATTTGGATCGAATCCAGGTTCGTCCGGATCGATTCGCTCATCCCTAGTGATTGCCAAAAAAAAAAATTGTGTCAAACATTGTGGAAAAATGTTTAGGCTGTTACTGTGGGGTTGTGGAAGAGAATGTGTTTGGGGTTACGGTAGTCTTGTGTCCTTGTGTCTTGTGTCCTGCTCCCCCGAATCAATACATAAACACATGCCTTCAGTGGTAGGTAGAGTAGGAGGTTGAAGTTGATGGATGGGGTTGCTGCATGTTAGCGGCAATATGAGCAAGGCTCTGATTCATGAACTGCCATTGCTGGACCATTTCCGCCATATGCCTGCTTTGTTGTCTGGTTTCTGCAAGCAGGCGGACCCATTTTGATTCCAAGCCTCTAGTTGTTGTGACATAGAGGTGATTTGTGAACACACTGTCTCATTAATCCTCTGTGTTAGCTGCAAACTCCCCGTTTTCCTGGTGCCATGCTTCCTCCATTATCTGCAGATGTCTCCTCTGGCTGATATGGCGACATTGCTGGGTTCCGCCACTGGCACGGGTGGGTGCGTCTGGTACTGATTGAGTGGCTGCAGGTGGCTGGCTGGGCGCAGAGTCTGTTGTGCGGCCAATGTCCATGGCAGCAGAGGTTTGTGCCTCTGAGGTATGGGTAGTGGACAT
The DNA here is from genome assembly GCA_027917425.1 of Gastrophryne carolinensis. NCBI lineage: Eukaryota > Metazoa > Chordata > Amphibia > Anura > Microhylidae > Gastrophryne > Gastrophryne carolinensis. Next base: position 188,549,559 of record CM051239.1, on the reverse strand, counting down.
CAGGGGCTGCACCTGCTTGGGCTGGTGTGTTGGATGTTGTCCCACTGGGTCTGGTGGCCTTGGCTGCAGCAGACTTGTGTGCTCCTCCTCCAAATACCGAATTACTTCAATAATGGGTGGGCTGGGTAGGGTCTGCCAAGAAAGGTAGCAGGTAGTGAGCCCACTATTTTAACTTAAATGTAGGTAAGTGCTATTTCATTTGGACGGGTGAATATAGGTCAACACATGCTCTTCCGCTGGTGTTAGGAGGATTTTAGTAGGGATACCACCCCCTGTCTGCATGCTGGGAAAGAGTAAAGCACACCTAATAAGTGTTACATACTGCTACAAAGCAGGCTGTCCATTCAGTTACACTCTAAATGGGCTTGACCTCTGCTGGCGCCCACATGGGTGTGTGGTGTCCCCGGCAGCAGACGACATTGATTGCTGGCTGTCTGGGGAGTAGTTTAGGTTTCTTGGGCTGATGTGTGACTGTGATGGAGTGTGTGGGGTGCTAGGTGATAATGGCTGGGTGCCTGTCGAGCTGTCACCTGTGGAGCTCTCTATTGACTCTGTGCTTGTGGTACTTGGGGACACAGAGTGTCGAGGAGGAGGGGTGGTTAGCCTGGGTGGGCTAGTGGTTTGGGACCCCTTGGTGGTGTGGCTGGATTTACCCACATGCTTTGTGGGTGGAGGAGGTGGAGGCTGCAGGGTTGGAAGAGATTTGTGGCCCTTGTGAGGCCTGGCTGATTTAGCAGTTGGGGGCGACTGTACCAAGGACTCCTTGCTCCTGCGTTTTCTTCGAGAAGCCTGTGTGGCTGGCTTCTCCACCCTTTGACTATGGCCATGTCCCTCCCGGCTCTTGTGCCTGCTCTTGTGTGGGTGTTCGTGATGTCTATCTGTGTGGCTAGTATGTGCCTCTGGGCTTTTTGGTGTCTTACGTGATATGGTAACCAACACAGAGCTGAGTGCATTGACCTTTAAATAGTTTTCCTGTGTGGGCGTGTTCTGCTGCGTGTGTGGCTGCGTGCGCGCGTGCACGCACGCCACCGCGGGGGAACGTCAAAACTACACCCGGAAGATCCAGCCATCTACACCGAGGACCAGGACAAAATTATAATGGATGTGAGTAGGCGAGCGTGCGTTTATGTGCGCGCACAAGCGCAAAAAAAAAAAAAAAAAAAAAGCTATGGCAGGGCAAGATTAGTGAGGACAAAATGACTTGTTAAACTAACCTACTAGAGCAGCTTAGTTTTAACCATGTGTGCAGCAGCACACTAGCCTAGAGGCAGATAGACTAAGTAGGCCCATGTGAGTAGGAATGAGTCTCCAAAACTGGCTTTAGATAGTGCATGAGACTGTGTCATCTATTTGTGTCACTAATGCTCTGCCATTGTGTTTTTTGATACAGATGATGCTGAGGAACCGTTATGATTTCCTGCCGTGCGATTTCGAGAAAAGGACGTTGGCACTGGGGATGGTGGACACGATTGCCAGGAGTTCGGGAACCACCTATACCTTCACACAGATCGCCCAACACTGGTCTGACTTGAAGAGGAGGCATAGGCCCCGGGTGAGGTGGTACTTTTCAAAGCACTTTCCAGGTAAGTCTTGCTACTTGACATGCAATAATCACACTGCCCTTGCCTGGGCCTGAGTTTATGATTGTGTTAATATTGCAGTGCATGAATGGAATATGCGGTTCCGCCCCACCCGGACAAGAGCCCGCAGCCAAGTGTTGGGAGGTACTGGTGAAGGTGTAGGTGGTGCCCCGCCAGTGCAACGCCCACCCCCTCCTCTGCCAGTGACTTTGAGGAACCATTGGACCTGAGGATACGGGGGGGAGGGAATCGCACGGCAGGGAGTCAATCCAGCCACAGCAGCAACCTGACTCGGGTAATACTCTCAAACCTACATATGTCCGGATACTTGCAATAAAGACATATACTAATGTGCACTATTGTTATTTTTAGATGATGACGTCGCAGAACCATCACAAAGGAGAGTGGAGGAAGCAGCCCAACCTCAAGAGGTGCCTGGGAAGGTGAGTGATTGGATGCATAGAAGCCTAACCTAATCTGACATTCAGGAGGCACAAACAGTCAATAATATCCTTGTGTTTTGGATCCCAACAGCTTCACAGCAGGACAAGATGGTGGACCCAGGGAGGAGGCTGCGCCCCAGACGCCCTGTTGGCCCCAAGCCTTGTAAGTTTTTAACCCTTTCGCTGCCAGCCTACCTGCAGCATTTGCCACTCCCTGTTGCCAGACTGAGTTTGACTGTTTTGCGCTACACATGTTCAACTGTCATTTTCGAAAGGCTTTCCAGGGATTTCCCAGGAAAATTATATATTGTTTTTTTCAACAGAGTCTGGGCTTTAACATGAAATGTCTTGTTTGTGTTTTTTAGGTGTATTCTCAACATTTTTGGGTGAAATGTGTGAAAAAAAATAAAAAAAATATATTTTTTTACAATTTGTAGAGTTTTTTTGTAATAAAAAATGTAAGTTTGTCAATAAAATCTTATTGCGTGAGAAACCCCAATTTCTCCCGCTTACAGCGATACCACATATGTATAGGTAGACACCCTTTCCTGCCCAGAAGCCTTTTATAGCTGCTGGATGACAAATGGTTAATTAAAAAAAAAAATGACATAGGGTCCCCCTTCCCGGGGAGGGGGACCCCATTTTTTTTTGGATTTTTAAGGGTTAAAAACCCTTAAAAATCCAAAAAAAAAAATGACGTGGGGTCCCCCTTACCCAAAGTAACCAGCCCGGGACCAGCTATGGGGGCTTGTAGGCACAGAGTGGGGGGGCCAGCTTTGGTGGCCCCCCCACCCTGCAGCCTACGAGCCCACATAGCCTATGTGGGCCCGGGCTCTTCTGCCCCCCCCTGGCCTTTGGGGAGGCAGGTAATGGGGGTGCGGGGGTTAATGGCAATGCCACCCCCCCAGCCATGTGAACTGGTATAAGGGGTCTCATGGACCCCTTACCAGCTCACAAAGGGTTAACTGTAAAAAAAAAAAACACCACACAATAAAAAAAAGTATTTTATTAAAAAAAAATAATTTTTTTTTACTGTACTTACCTTCGATTGCAAGCTCTTGTCCCTCGCCGCTCAGCTGACAGATGCCGGTGATCGGTACAGGAGAAGGAGGAGGCAGGAGATCAGAGGATCTCCTGCCACCTCCTTACCCTGTGCCGATCACCGGCATCTGAGAAGTTGAGAAGGGTGAAGCCAGATATCGGGGGCCGGGATGACGTCATAAGCCCCGCCCCCAAGGGGGCGGGGCTTAGCGGCAAGATGGCGGCCGCCATCGAGGATCAAAGGGGAGAGAGCCTCTCAGGCTCTCTCCTGAAGATCGGTAAGTCCTGGGGGGGGATCGGAGGCCCCCCAGGTGAAGAGGAGGGACAGCGGGAGCCAGCGCACATGGAGGTAAGTGAATGTCATTTTTATTTTTTTTTTTTTTTACAGTTAGCAGCTGCTGCTGCAGAAGCGGGGGGGGGGGCGGCCTATTCCGGGGGCTCTCCTGGAGCCATCCGACCCCCCACGGGGGATCGGATGGCACCAAATTAAAGAGGAGACCCGGCCGGATCCAACAAGGGGTCAGGTGAGTATTTTTTATTTTTATTTTTTAAACTAGAAGCGATCAAAGTCAAGCACGTAACACCTACGGGCTTGGCACTTAAGGCCCAGCCAAGCCAGCACGTAGGTGTTACGTGCTTGGCAACAAAAGGGTTAAAAGATATCATACATGTAGTTTAAACTCTGTCCCAAAACACCAAAAACATAGTCCAAGACACATTAATCTAATAACTTAGGGAAAAATTCACCCTAAAAATGGATCGACCAAAAACCCCTAGAGAACCCCCTAAGCAAAATACTTACAAGGCAAAACTGATGATGTTTTTCATTCACAGATCAAAGAAAAGGGCAACAATGAACCCCCAGATGAGCCTCCTGCCTCCTGTTGTTTTAAATTTGTAAAAAATTCAAAAATTTATACAATTTAAAAAAAAAAAAAGTTTTACATTTTCTAAACAAAAGTTTAAGTAAACAAAAAAAAAACAAATGTGTGGTGTGTTCTCTTTCCTGGCACTGTACGTTCTCACAATATAACCATACAGTTACATGTCCCAAAAGGTAAGTAAAGGGACAAGGAATAGGAGGAAGAAGAAGGAGAAGAGATTAAGGTAAGCATTATACACAGGGAAGCAGAAGAAGAAGAAATTAAGGTAAGCATTAAACACAGGGAAGAAGAAGAAGGAGAAGAGATTAAGGTAAGCATTATACACAGGGAAGAAGAAGATGAAGAAGAAGAGATTAAGGTAAGCATTAAACACAGGGAAGAAGAAGAAGAAGAGATTAAGGTAAGCATTAAACACAGGGAAGAAGAAAAAGAAGAAGAAGGAGAAGAGATTAAGGTAAGCATTATACACAGGGAAGAAAAAGATGAAGAAGAAGAAGAGATTAAGGTAAGCATTAAACACAGGGAATAAGAAGATGAAGAAGAAGAGATTAAGGTAAGCATTAAACACAGGGAAGAAGAAGAAGAAGGAGAAGAGATTAAGGTAAGTGTTATACACAGGGAAGAAGAAGAAGAAGAAGAGATTTAGGTAAGCATTAAACACAGGGAAGAAGAATAAGAAGAAAAAGAAGATGGAGAACAGATTCAGGTAAGCATTAAACACAGGGAAGAAGAAGGAGAAGAGATTAAGGTAAGCGTTATACACAGGGAAGAAGAAGAAGAATAGATTAAGGTAAGCATTAAACACAGGGAAGAAGAAGAAAAAGAAGATGGAGAACAGATTCAGGTAAGCATTAAACACAGGGAAGAAGAAGAAAAAGGAGAACAGATTAAGGGAAGCATTAAACACAGGATGGAGGAGGAAGAAGAAGAATATTTTTTTAAGGTAAGTTTTGGTGTGGGTAAAAGTGTCAGTTTGATGTATGGTGAAAGCTTGAAGGAGGACTAAGGATGTGGGCTTGCGTGGACCCAGATTGACAACAGGAAAACCATGGAAATGTAAGTATACACGGAAAAACAGTCGGAATCGGGGTGAAAACGGAAACAGATGGCACAAAGCTACGTTTGGAAACGCAAGAAAAAGGACCAAAAAACGGATCGTCCGGCAACGGAACCCACGACCACACAGAAAGCACCCGTGAGGGGAAAAAACACTTCCCGATTGAAGACACATAAACGGAACAGTAACGGAGCTCTCCCGACGGCGGCTCTAAATCACATTTGGACCTCCAGACAAACGGAAGGAAAACGGGACATAGGAAAAACCGAACAAAATAAGGTAAGATCGGGGGAGGCTCTGCATCAGGCCACACATCCTTGTGCCTTCTTTTCGTGAAAATTCTCGCCTGCTGAGCAAAATTACGATGTTGGGAATAGGGAACTGTTGGGTATTAAACGGGCCTTTGAGGAATGGCGACATTGGCTGGAAGGCTCTCTGCATCCCCTTACTCTATATACCGATCACAAAAACTTAGAGTATATAGAATCAGCCAAAAGGCTCAACTCTTGTCAGGCTCGCTGGGCGCTCTTTTTCTCCCGTTATAATTTCATTATCACCTTTAAACCGGGAGCAAAGAATACCAGAGCGGACGCCTTATCATGCAATTTTGGAGAGTGTAAAGATCGATTTTATCCCACAGAACCTATTTTACCTTTAGGTTGTGTAGTCAGTGCCCTTCTCCCTGATTTGTCTAGCTCACTAATTCCATACCAGGTTGATGCTCCTCCGGGGAAACCCCCTGGATGTCAGTTTGTTCCACCTCAGTTGTGTCTCTCCGTCCTACAAGAATTTCATGACGCCAAGACCGCCAGTCACTTAGAGTTTCGGAAAACATTGGCTCTCGCCAAGCGCCATGTATGGTGGCCTACCATCAGACGCGACGTGACCGCCTTTGTCGAAGCATGTCATGTATGTGGTCATAATAAGGCAATCCATGGATCTCCAGCAGGATTGTTAGTACCACTGGAGATTCCCGGAGAACCTTGGACCCACAGATCCTTGAATTTCATTGTCGACCTGCCTCAGTCTCAGGGTAATATTGTAATCTGGGTGGTGGTCGATCACTTCAGTAAAATGGCGCATTTTATTCCCCTGGCAAAACTTCCGTCAGCACCGGAGCTGGTACAACTGTTCATTAAGCATGTTTTTCGTCTCCATGGTATACCCCAGAATATAGTTTCGGATCGTGGGGTTCAGTTTGTATCCCGCTTCTGGAAAGCGTTTTGTGCACAGTTGGGTATTAAGGTGTCTCTTTCCTCAGCCTATCATCCCCAGTCTAACAGGCAGACTGAGAGGTTGAATCAGTGTCTGGAGCAATACTTGCACTGCTTTGTGTCTGATCGTCAAAAACAGTGGGCGGAATTTATTGAGTTTGCGGAATTCGCCTTTAATAACGCGCCTAGCGAATCGACTAAGTTTTCGCCGTTTTTCTGTAATTATGGCAAGAATCCCAAGGCCTCTTCTCTCTATGGCCCTTCCTCCAATTTGCCGGCCTTGGTGGAATGGTTAGGAGAGAGAATGAATGTATGGTCTGAGGCACAAGGAAATCTTAGAAAAGCCTCGGCGAGGCATAACGTGTTCGCAGATCGACATAGGTCACAAGAACCATCGTTTTAGGTGGGGGATTTGGTCTGGGTATCCACTAGAAATATTGCTCTTCGACAACCCTCTTTCCGATCACTAATAGACTAAACAATGTTACCTTTGAAGCTAAGCTTCCCCCGTCCATGAAAATTCTGAGTACATTTCACGTAACACTGGTAAAATCTGCCAGAAATGTGGTGGAGAATGAACCTGAATTCGAGATTTACAGAATTCTCGGCTCTCGATTGGTTCGAAATTCATTACAAAATTTAATTGGTTGGAAGGGTTTTGGTCCTGAGGAGAGATGTTGGATTCCGGCTAGGGATGAACATGCCAGTGTCTTGATTAAAGCGGTCCTTCACTCTGAATAAGAGTCTATCTTATATGTTTCCCACACCCTGTACATACAGATTGCTCACATTAAAAATCATCCTACCTGCACCTACTGCATGTTATGAGCCTTTAAACATCCAAGATGGCGGCTTATGGAAGCCGCCATCTTATCAGGCAGCCTGCAAACAGGAAGTGCCTCCTGACTGTGCTGCTCTGCATTCTGGGACTGCTGACCTTTACCTGACCCCAGCTCTGCTCTATCTGACCAAAGCACAGCTATAACCCCGCCCCCCTGTACCTTATTCCACTCTCCTCTCCTCAGTAAGTGTGATGCTTCTGAGTCAAGATGGCGGCGCCCGTATCCTAAATTCCTGAACACAGTTGCAGCCCAGTGGGGGAAAGAATAATAAGTTAGTGACTTAAAAATGTTAAATATATTAATTTTAGATGCTGGGGAACCGTCTTTTAAGAGTTTGGGCTTTTCATTAAATCACGCTGAAGGTCTGGTTTAAGGAATTCCATAGAAACAATTCTGACAAACCTAGGAAGGGTCCTGAGGCCCCTCGTGAAGGGGAGGGGTAGTGTCACGGACAACTCACCTTCTCGCCGGTCCGCGGCGTCTGCAGGTGGTGCGGGCTCCGGTGCCTGTCTGCTTCCGTCCCGGTGGGCTGCGTCGGAGCGAGCGGGGACGAGCAGACACTCCTCCTCTCTCCTCACTGACAGCTCGTGCTCGCGCGTGCGCAAGAGCACTCCTGCCTCATGACCTCCAGCGGTGCTGCAGTCAGCGCGCCCGCCGGAGGCTGATTTAAGGTGGGCCAATGAGCCCTTACATTTAAGGTGGACCAATAGGTCCAACCTTCACTGGGGCGAAAACGCCCTTTTGTAATTAAACTGGGCAATCAGCCCAAAGTTCATGGTTGCACCAATCAGTCCACTCCCTTCCGTCCAATCCCGTCAGCTCCTTCCCAATAAAGTTTTTTTCCCCGCAGTTGTTCGTTGCCCGTGTTAGCGTGCTGCTGGGTGTGATTATCCGTATTGATACTTCCCGTTTGATCTTGCTGTGTATTGTCCATCCCGTGATTGCCGCCTGGACCGACCATTGCCTGTTTCTGACTACAATTTTGCCTGCTCCTTTGTACTGCATACCCGTGTCCTCCCGGCTTGACCCTTGGCTCGATTTTGACTACTATTCCGTCTCATCCTTTGGTGCCGCCATTATCTGGACTGATCTCTCGTGTATGACCCCTGCTTGCCCGACCTTGCCCAGTCTCGTCCCTGGTTCATCCGCCTTCCTCCCTGTAAGTCCGCATCCTTTGTGCTACCAAGTCCTGGGGGCAACCGTGCCCGGTGAGGTGTATAAAGCGTCCCGGCAGACGGGAGCTTGACTATAGGTGAAGCTAGCAGCGGAGATTGGGGGCTGCGGACTTACTCAGAGGGCGGGTGTTCCACGGGACCTGACATTGCTGCCAACTCCAATGTGTCTTTCAGGCAATATATGGGCTTTTCATGTTGCTGCCAACTCCAGGTTGTGTATTGCAGGCAATATTTGGTCTCCTCATTTTACTGCCAACTCCAGAGTGTCTTTAACCCCTTAAGTGCCAGCCCACCTAGATTTTTTGTCAAACTCTGTTGCCAGACTACTTTTCACGTTTTTGCGCTACACATGTTCAACCTTGATTTTTGAAGGGATTTCCAGGGATTTTCCAGAAAAAGTATATATTGTTTTTTTCAGCAGAGTCTGGGCTTCAACATGAAATGTCTTGTTTGACCTTTTTTTAGTGTATTCTCAATACTTTTGGGTTAAATATGTGCAAAAAAAAAAAATCTATTTTTTACAATTTGTAGTGTTTTTTTGTGATAGAAAATGTAAGTTTGTAAATAAAATATTATTGCGCGTGAAAGCCCTATTTCTCCCGGTTACAACGGCACCACATATGTATTGGTATACACCCTTTCCTGCCCAGGAAACTCCCCCAAACTGAAACAGCAGTTTAGGAGATTTCAGATAGGATACAACTATGCAATATGATTGCATAGTTGTAAGGGGTTAACTTAAAAAAAAAATGACATAGGGTCCCCCCTGCCAGGGGGGGAGACCTCATTTTTTGGGGAATTTTAAGGGATAAAAACCCTTAAAATCCCCCCCAAAAATGATTACCGACCCGGACCAGCTATGGGGGCTTGTAGAACAGGGCGCAGGGGCCAGCGTTGGTGGCCCCTGGCCCTGCAGGGGTTGGTGACCCCTTACCAGTTCACAAATAGTTAAAAGTAAAAAAGACACAGACACAAAATATTTTATTATTCTTTTTTCACTTTCACACAAACTTACCTCTGATCCCGTGTCCTGCGCTGCTGCAGATGACACTTGTCAGTAGTAATCGGAGCAGGGAGGGTGGGAGGCAGGGAGATCAGAGCCACCCTGCCTCCCACCCTCCCTGCTCCGATCGCTACCGACAAGTGACAGTCGGAGCCCGGGTGCCGGTATATGAGGAGCGGGATGACGTTATCCCGCTCCTCCCACAAGTGGGTGGGGCTAGGGGTGGGACAGCGCCGGCCGAAGAGGGCGGTGAGGGTCTGTTGCTGGGTCCTCACCCGAAGCGTGGTAAGTCCAGGGGGGGAATCGGAGCCCCCCCCTGGTGAAGAGAAGACATCGGAGGAGCGATCGGGCTGTCAGGTGAGTTTGTGTCGTTATTAATTTTTTTGTTTTCTTTCATATGGTGCAGGGGGGCCTGATCCGGGCCCCCTCCTGAAGATCAGAGGCCCGGGGGCGAAAATCAAGTGGCTGAAGGGCTATTGAAGGGAATCGCTGGCACTTTCAAATGAGGGGTCAGGTAAGTCTGTATCTTTTTTACTTTTTTTTTTATAGGGCTCTAAAGTCAGCTACTTGAGTCTTACGTAGCTGACACTTAACGGTTGGAGAGGCAGCTACGTGAGACTCATGTAGCTGGCACTAGAAGGGTTAAAGCAATATATGGTCTCCTCATGTTACTGCCAACTCCAGAGTGTCTTTCAGGCAATATATGGTGTCCTCATATTACTGCCAACTCCAGAGTGTCTTTCAGGCAATATATGGTGTCCTCATATTACTGCCAATTCCAGTGTGTCTTTCAGGCAATGTATGGTCTCCTCATGTTGTTACCAACCCCAGTGTGTTTTTCAGGCATTAAATAAATATCTGCTTTCCATGCTGCTGCCAACTCCAGGGTGTGTCTTTCAGGCAATATATGGTCTCCTCATGTTACTGCCAACTCCATTGTGTCTTTAAGGCAATATATGGGCTCCCCATGCTGTTATCAACTCCACTTTGTGTCTTTCAGGCAATATATGGGCTCCTCATGTTGCTGCCAACTCCAGGTTGTGTATTTCAGGCAATATATGGTCTCCTTATTTTACTGCCAACTCCAGAGTGTATTTAAAGCAATATATGGTCTCCTCATGTTACTGCCAACTCCAGTGTGTGTCTTTCAGGCAATATAAGGGCTCCTTATTCTGCTGCCAACCCCAGTGTGTTTTTCAGGGAATATATATCTGCTCCTCATGTTACTGACAACTCCAGAGTGTCTTTCAGGCAATATATGGTGTCCTCATATTACTGCCAACTCCAGTATGTCTTTCAGGCAATATATGGGTTACTCATGTTGTTGCCAACTCCAGTGTGTCTTTCAGGCAATATATGGGCTCCTCCTGTTGCTGCCAACCCCAGGTTGTGTCTTTCAGGCAATATATGGGCTCCTCATTCTGCTGCCAACTCCAGACTGTGTCTTTTAGGCAATATGTGGTCTCCTCATTTTACTGCCAACTCCAGAGTGTCTTTAAAGCAATATAAGGGCTCCTCATTATGCTGCCAACTCCAGGGGTGTGTTTCAGGCAATATATGGTCTACTCATGTTGCTGCCAACCCCAGTGTGTTTTTCAGGCAATAAATATCTGCTCCATGTTACTAACAACTCCAGAGTGTCTTTCAGGCAATATATGGTGTCCTCATATTACTGCCAACTCCAGAGTGTCTTTCAGGCAATATAGTGAGTCCTCGTATTACTGCCAACTCCAGTGTGTCTTTCAGGCAATATATGGTCTCCTCATGTTTTTGCCAACCCCAGTGTGTTTTTCAGGCAATAAATAAATATCTGCTCTCCATGCTGCTGCCAACTCCATGGTATGTCTTTCAGGCAATAGCCTCGATTCAGAGACACATTCGTCCGGACTTCCGTAGCTGTCTGTGAAAGTTTTGGTGGGTGTTTGTCATTTTTTTGCTTTTTCTCGTCCATTTTCTACTCGCACGAACGTTCGGGAATGGGCTTCCGATGAACGGAAGCAAATTGGAACATTTCCGTTAGTTCGGATCATTTTCCAAACAAAATCGGAAATTTTCCGTTCAGTCAGAAAACTTCCGTTGAGTCAGAGAACTTCCGTCTGATTCAGAGAGCTGATTTCCAACGGATCACCACCCTATAAATCCGTTTCATTTCCGATTCACTTACGAGACCTTTGAGGGCTCGGATTGCTATTGTTGAACATGTTTTGCGGCTATGTGGAGGAGTCTGCGCGCCTTTAGCACCAAGGCATTGCATGTATCAGCATGGCCGAGGCCATAAATTGTATAGCAATGCATACCTAAATCAATACATTTCATGTATGCCTTATAGATGCATTTTAATGCTGACCTTAATTAGTCCTTAGCATGTAAACATTTATTTTCCCACACATCCATATAATTGCTATATTTTTTTAGACTTATGTCCTTTGTGAATTATATTTGGATTGTTGAACTTGAATCTTAATTTGTTGTAGGAGTTCTTGTTTTAGTTGGTTACCTTTGCTTTGTGTAATTATTTTATATTTGGTTGCAGGAACTGCAAGATGTGCCACTCGCCCTTGCTCCTGATGCCCGTTCTTTGCCTGCAGAATGTGGGCCAGGGGTTCTCTAATCGGGCACTATGCAAAACCCGGGCCATAGTGGCGAGGGCCCTCTGGCTTTTGAAGTCCAGATTTAGGTGTTTGGACCATACGGGGGGGCACTGCAGTATGACCCCAACAAGGTTATACCAATATTTTAATTTACGTTTTTTAACAGGGACCACACGTGCCAGAGTGGCACAACTGAGTGTCAGGGTCCTTCAGTTGGTGGGCGAGATGCAAGAGCTGCGCAACTCGTTGGGGACCACAGATGAAGAATAATGTTCAGTGGCCTGCCATTGCTATGTATTTTGTTTTTTATAGTTGTTAAAATTTGACATTTTCAAAATTTTTCATTTCATTTCATTTACAAAATACATTAACACAAAACTAATGGGCCCAGAAATATTTAAAGATGAATATTCACATGACCGAGAAGTGATTTGGGTAAGTTTTAGGGGGCTAAAATGGAAGAAGAACCTATCCAAGAAGTGGTTTGTGTGAGCTTTAAGGGTCAAAATGGGAAGATGGAGGATAGTGCTAAGTGGTTTGGTTGAGCTTTAAGGGGCAAAAAGGGAAGATGGAGGATAGTGCTAAGTGGTTTGGTTGAGCTTTAAGGGTCAAAAAGGGAAGATGGAGGACAGTGCTAAGTGGTTTGGGTGAGCTTTAAGGGTCAAAAAAGGAAGATGGAGGACAGTGCTAAGTGATTTAGCTAAACATTGTAGTAGATGTGAGGGTGGCAAATATGTAGGCGAGCACTTTAATGAGTTAAGTTTGTAGTGCGCGGGCGCAGGATCGTAAGGTTTTCTGTCTGGACGAATATTTATTGAAAAAGGGAAACAGAATCGAACGGGAAACGTAAAGGATTCGTTGGAGGATACGATGGGAAAAGGGCAAAAACGAAAGCCTACGTTGTAACATGTGAAAATGAAACGGAAAAGTCTGGATGGAAAATGACATCCTCGTAATTCGTAATCTGCCATACGAACGGACGGAAACTTTACAGAAGGTTTTCAATGCATGCATTGAATCGCTCGTACGCTCATACAAGAACGGAAACATTTCACAAAAAAAAACAGATCGGAACTAAAACGGAAGTTTTTTTTGTCTCTCTGAATCGAGGCTAATATATGGGCTCCCCATGCTGTTGCCAACTCCAGGGTGTCTTTCAGGCATTATATGGGCTCCTCATTCTGCTACCAACTCCAGGGTGTCTTTCAGGTGATATATGGGCTCCTCAAGCTGCTGCCAACTCCAGGGTGTTTGTTTAAGGCTATTTTTGGACTATTTTTAGACTCATGCCGCTGCCAACTACAGGGTGTGCCTTTCAGGTAATATATGGGCTCATCATGCTTCTGCCAACTCCAGGGTGTCTCTTTCAGGCAATATATGAGTTCCTTATGCTGATGCCACCTCAAGGCTCTGTCATTGTTCCCCTCTGCAACAGCGATTCTAATAACAATGCCTCTGATCTGCATGTCATACTTAAGTTTTATTACACTAACCTAGCATGCATCCTATGCATGTTACAGCTAGGCACAATCTTCCACAAGGCTATTGAGGTTCTCAGTAGGCAGGAAATAGCCAGTTTTAACCATGAGTCTCCAGAAATAAATTTGGACCAAAACTATTTTTTTTCAGAAAATTCTGTGAATCAGTGGATCTAATTTTTCAAAAATTATCTCATCTCTAGTCAAGATTTTATGGATTTATTTAATAAAATGCAAATTTTTATTGGAATGCTGCATTCTTTTGTGAAATTGTACAATGCAGGGATATTGCAGGATTGCTGGTGTTTGGAGGATTATGGGCTTGTTTGCTGTTTCTAAAAGCTTAAATGTTACCAGAAATACAATTAAATGGAAGAAATATCAAATGTGGTATACAATACTCGCTAACTGTAAAAGGTAGATCAAATGTAGTATACAATTTTCACTGATGGATGTAGAACAAATGTGGCATACAGTTTCCACTGATTGTAGAATGTAGATCAAGTGTGGTATACAAATCCCACTAGCTGTAGGATGTAGATCAAATGCTGTATAAAACTTGCCCTGACTGCAGCAGCCTCCGCTGCCCAGATATATATGCCCAGCAGCCTCCTCTGTCCACCTATATTTCCCCCCTTGTGTCCAGCTGTCTGATTTCCCCACTCGTGTCCTGAAAAGGACAATTATGTCTTTAAGATTTCCTTTAAACAGCCCATCTATCCCTCACTCAGTAGCAGAAACCTCTTCCTTACTAACCGAGCGCTGGTATGGCGTAGGACGCATGACCCTGCCTTTTATGTGGCGGGATCACGTGTCCTGTCTGGTCAATCACAGCCATGCCCTAGATGTAAAAATCTGGTTGACTGGTGGCATAGCTTTCCGGCTTTGGCCAAATACCAAATTTGAGCATGGACGTCTTGCCAGTCCATGCTCGGGTTTGGTACGAGCCTGAACATTGCAGCTCAGGCTTGCTCATCATGAGTTTGTTCAACCCATGTTCCCACATGAATATTTGCTTGTCAACTACTTTAGAATGAAGGTCTCGCTCTCAATTAGCTAAACACTTCCTTCTGTTAGGAATTCTCACCTATACCATTAACATCTCACCTATTACCGTTATGAAAATTCCTTACTATGTTCCTGAGGCAATGTAAAGATGACGAAGGGAAGCCTATCAAAACATGGTTGTCATGTCTGAATTAGGACCATACCAATTAGAAATGTCTGAGCATAGCACCCCTGGCAAGCCTGTAAGCGCTTGTTCCTTTGCTGCTCCTGTGTTCCCTTAGTGGTAGCTGACCCCTCAACTGGATGTCATTGGTCATGTGTGGTTGGCTACTGACTTGCAGAAAAAAGTGGTAATGGAAATGATAATCCCTAATTGTAATGCCATCTAATGTAGCAATACAACAGTCATTTTTGACAGTTTGGATATTTACCTCTCCCTCCCGTAATCTGACAACAGGGTATTTTCCCTCTCATTTCCTGGTGTTAATTAAATAATCATCTTCATCCAGGAACATCAAATGACTATCTTCTATCCAGGATAATCAAATTACTTATCTCCCCCCCCCAACATCCTCAGTCCAGCAACATCAAACAGGTACTCCCCTTCCCCATCTAGCAATGGTGAATGTATGCTAAGCTAGCATTCTACCAGCTCTGGATGTTGTGCACCCAGAGCACCAAAACTGGACCAGGAAAAGGTAAGACTGCAGCTGCTGAGTACAGTCATTGATCTCTGTCTATGAAAGCAACTGTACAAACAACTAAAAAAACAAACTCAAGTAGGCAAACAAGTAGATCGCACCACCGAAAAAATTCCCAAGTGATTACCCATGTCAGGCCCAAGGGGACACACATATCTAAATATATCTAGATATTCCTAAAAACTGTCCTCCAACAAAACAGGGCTGCACAATAGGAAGTAAAAGGGAATAAATGTTAGTCCAAGTACATACACAAACACAATACAAGCATATTAAAAAGGGGGAACACACTCATGCCCCATGCCTGCTACCAATTACACTTAAATAGTCAGAATACTAAATATGACCCAATAAGTAAAAAATACAGTAAACCATAAAGTAAACACTATAAAGAGAAGCAGTACCCCTTACCTCACAAGTAGGGAACCATCTGAATTGTTTCTGTATACCCTTACCCTAAGTTTTTCATTTATTACATATAGTATATTTGTTTGTTATTGTTTGAACTATTTTTACCACATGGATTTAAGTGAACTATTATTTATTATTAATATATGATTTTGTATGAATTTACATGACTTGTTGTATAGTGCATATATACCTGTATACTAGGTACTGTATTATATTCATGTACACTTTCTCTTTTATAGTGTTTATTTACTGTGTAGTGAGTTAGGGACAATTTACATAGACCCCCCCATCCCATTGAGTATTATTTAAACTTGTGTGGAGCTCTTCGCATAAGATGTCAAGTTTGGCATATTTTGGTTACACCCTAAGAACATAAAAGCATAAAGTACAGACAGTCAATTGTCAATTACACAATCAGTTATATTCTGTACAGATGTAGACATGTTTACATAATGGTACATTTCTTTTAGATTGCTCATGGGGTGGGTTCATTTGTTGCAGCAGGTTAAAGTTCGCTACGCTGTATATCTGTCACTTTTGTGAATCATTATTGAAATCTTAGCAACAGGATTTGAACAACCTATCTAATTGAGTACTGCACACAAAAACCTAAGAAAGCAGCTGCTTTATTAAATGTGTTGTGTTACCAAATATTGGCTTTATTTATCGTGAATATAAAGTATAGCATCGTAAGAATGTTCTCTAAAAAGTGTGGTTAATGTGCATTAATCTTTATTTCAATATGTAAGTGCATTGGGGGAGGTGTTGGAGCAGGTGATAATAGTAGGAGTCTAGCTGGTTTGATGGCAGTTATCATAAGTGACAAATGTAATGATCAACAATTAGTGTTTCTGGTCCAAGAAGCATATATCCAAGCATTAGAGGAAAAGTGCTTGCAGGGGAATAACCGAGTCACCCTTCTTTTGCATATTTAACAGAGATGGAATACAATAGAACATAGGCCAGCTCATCTGCTCTGTGCAGTGTGAGGAGCTTTACAGTAAAGTGAGGTGAGATTAGGTTCTGTAACATAAACGAGATAAGGAGTGAAGGGCTGAGAAACAAGACAATAATAGAGAAGTCAAGTCATTCTGAATTGAGAAAGCTAGCCAAACTAAATGCACAGGCAGGTCTTTCATTTACCTCACTTGTTCTCCCTTGCCTCAAGGTATAAATGTACAATCCTTTACAGGGCACATTTTTTTCTGTGTATATACTGTATATTATCAAATTGGATTAGCCTGTAGCCATTATCCAGACTTTGAGGCTAGACTTGTGCCATTGCCCTATGCACTTTAACAAACATAATTCTATTCTTAGTTACAATATCACAATGGCAAAACTAAAATTATTATACCAGCCCTTGCATAGCATCTACTGATGTGCTCATTAAAACTGAAACTGTCTGAAACTGATTACTGGGGGGGGGGGGGGGGAGTATCACAATGTTGGATCAATGAACCTTGTGTAAATTAGAGACAATAACTAGAGAAAGCTTTAAACACTGGACATTGTCAAATGATTTATGTGGCTACTAATGGAAATTAGTGAAAAAAAGAATGAAAACTGGATGTATGAATATTCACAATGTTTAACAATACAAACTAGTCACTGTGTAACAGGGTGTGCTTAGCAGAACAACATCCTAAGAATAAAGGATAATCCACTTTTGGTGACATTTTTCTACTATTGTGTGACAATATGATGTAATCAATGTGCTAAGCTTATTTTTTTTATTATTTATGTTTTTTTGCTTGCATGTGTTAAGAGTACAGATCAGACACTTCCTGACTCGGGCAGGCTGATTCATCATTAGCGGCAGGTAGCGACAGATGAGCGTCTGTAGCAGGCATTTTCAGAGCGCCCGCTAGTAGTCGCAGTGCTCGGCTGTGAGTCGCTACTTTATAGCGACTCAGTCGCTGTTCAGTAATGGTGAATACATTGTGAGGTGTCGCTATTTGACCAGTACAGCGCTGTATGGGAGCGTATGTTAGCGACTGCTCATAGCGACCGACTCACACCATATTCAGCAAAAAAACAGCTTCACAAATCTCTGGCGCTGAAAAATAGCTGTTTGAAGCCCAGAGCGCAGGAGGCGGTGTGTTTAAAGTCTGTTTTCAAGCATCTATCAACTAGTAACAAAGCGAAAACATATGGAATTACATTGTAACAACATTGTAACATGAACACTTTAATGCCAGACCTTTTTTGAGGAAATATTTAAAAAATGAAAAAAATATGAAAAAACTGCTTTTTCAATGCCAGAAGAGGTCAAAGAATTATTTGTGATTTTTAGGAAAAAAAAAAAAACAGTTTAAAGAGAAGAAAAGGATCGTCCATTGAAATGTATGGGAGAGCGCCAGGTAGCGAGAGGTCATACCTGGCGCTGTGCAAGGCTGAACGCTGGCGCTGTTCGCTGAGGCTGTGAAAATGATGAATCAGACGCTACATGGCGCTATCCCAGTCGCTAAACAGATTCTGCTTGATAAATGTGTATTTGCGTGCTGTGTCCGGCGTTCACCAGTCGCTATCTGTCGCTACCTCTCATTAACCAGGAGTTACCTGACGCTATCTCTTCTTAAATAAGCCCCTCTCATCAGATTGCCTGAGGCAAATACAAAAGTATTAACCCATTCTGCTCTAATTCAATAAATCACAGGTCTGGGGGAACAATCCTAACTCATGTTTATTTTACATTTCATAAGAGGAAAACAATAAGGCAGAGTACCAAAAACCTGACAAAAAAGGGAGTTTTCCCTTTAACAAATAGAAACACAGCTGCTGTACATTTAATAGCCATGTCCAAATATAACACGTTTTTAATAGTGGATGGCAAGAACAGCGAGAAAGTAAGGTAGAGCAAATCAGGAAATATAGCCAAGCCTAGAGATATCATCACAATTTATCATCAATAAATGAGGGCAAACTTTAGGAAGCAGCTGCTTAAAGCCTGTTTATCTTATATGGGTAAAATCTTATTTCAGACAACTCTGCATGCTTATATGAGTAAATAAATGTTGATAAAGATCCATACAATTCCTATGTTATTTAATACTGTTACTTATTTAATAGAAGTGGACAATGATAATGACATTATAGAAAAGGTCACTAATTTATTAACGGATCAAGATCTTCAAAATAGTTAACAAGCTTATGTAATAAATGGATATGTAAAGTCAAGATAAGCTGCTATTAAGTGATCCATTAAAGCAGTTCTTTAAGGAGATGGGCAGATAGGCAGTTAGGGCAAAGTTTATTATCATAATGTAGATACAAACATTAAATCTAGTATATTACTAACATTTCTATTATAAAATAACATCACATAATAGCATTAGTAGCATCATAGGGAATAGGTAAAGATTGTTAAATTAAGTATGGCAATATTAAAATGCATATGCATCATTATTATTTTGGGCTTGCAAAGAGTAGAAATTGTACCTTAAAGGAAGTGTAGAATGATGGCCATTCATCTTCATCCCCGGCATCTGTAGCAGAAATGGTTGATGTGCACGCTGCGAGGAATAAATCCGGTCTTCTTGTGCTACCATTGAAATCAACACTTGCTTCTGTAAAACTAACTTGCATTGCGAGGTCTGGCAGATAACTGCTGTTTCTCTCTGGTACGAATCAGAACAAAGTATTTAAAAACACAAGCGTGAACGCGGCTTCCTTGCTCCACCACTGGCAGACTGAGGCATATGGCTTCATAACAGCTTCATTTGAGCAGAAACAGAAGTCCCTTTTCAGGCTGTACTCATCATCTCTGACAATGCGCAGCTTGGATTAAAAAAGATAGCCACATGTTACCAAGCAGCAGCAAAGCGAAGACATGAGAAATGCATTTCAGCATCTTTTCTGCTCTCATCAAATATTGCATTACACTGCAGGCATATGCTGTTTAGTTGGATTCTGCAGAAATACTGTACAAAACATCCTATATAAAACACTGTATAAATATATATTTTACACAAAATACCATTACCAATAATACTATGTATGTTTTCACTCAGTGCTAGTGCTAAAAAGTATATGCAACATTATTGCCGCTGCTTTAAAACTTTAAATGCCAAGCAAGTGAAATTCATGTGTTTGCTTCTCTGAAAAAAAGAGAAAAAAAAAGAGAAAGAGAAAAAAATAGAAAAAGAGAGAGAGAGAGAATAGAGAAATAGAGAGAGAGAGAAAAGAGAGAAAGAGAGAGAAAGAGAAAAGAAAGAGAGAGGAAGAGAAAAGAAAGAGAGAGAGAGAGAAAAGAAAGAGAGAGAGAGAGAGAGAGAGAAGAAAGAGAAAAAAGAGAAAGACCGAGAGAAAGAGAGAAAGGGATAAAGAGAGAGAGAAAGGGAAAGAGAAAAAAAAGAGAAAGAAAGAGAAAGAGAAAGAAAGAGAAGGAAAGAAGTTTGGGTTTGCTGAATTAAGGGGTAACACCTAAGCGTTTGTCCTGCACAAAATGGGATAGGAAAAGTACTCTAAACATTAACAGAAAATGAAAAAAAAATAAAGAAATACACAAATAAAAAAAAATAATACATTCTTCAATCAAAATATACATAAATAAATAGATTTCTACATCAATAAGTAAATATATACCAAAATATATACATCAATGAATAATTATATACAAAAATGAATCTATATATAAATATATCAATAAATCTATACATCAATCTATACATAAGCATCAATTAATAAATATATACTGAAATAAATCTATACATAAATATTTACAATATATTTTATTTATTACATATACATACACACAAATAAATAAATAGATTAAAATATTGCATTTTTACAGGTGTCAGAGGTCGGGGGGGTGTGGTGGGGGGGATGTGGCGGTTTAAGTGTAAGAATCATAGGAGGCAGTAGTAAACACTTCAACCAGTCACTCAGGTGCTGGCACAGCTGAGTCCCATGGGATCCACACCTAGTTCATCTTAAGGAATGTAGCGATGTCCACGTTGTCTGTGTATAGGCAGATACTCTTGTAATTACACCCCCTGTAGTGCTGAACAGACTTTCTGATAGGACACTTGCGGCAGGGAAGGACAGCACCTCCAAGGCATAGAGGGCAAGGTCTCACCATGTTTCCGATTTAGCAACCCTGAAATTGAACACAGAGGAACCATAACTTATACCAGGAGACGCGTGGACAGGTAGTCATCCACCATGCGAGTCAAAGTCTGCCTCCTGGTACTATGGGCCGTATCCAATGGTGGTGGATGTGGCGGAAAACGGAATAAGTTGTTAAGTTGTTCCACATTGTGGCCATGCTCTCCTTCTTCTGTGAGGTGGTGCTGGTGCCCCTGCTGTGTTGGCGACTTGCATCCACCAGAATGTATTCCCTCATTTTTCTATCCCGTTCCAGCGTTGTAATCAAGTAGGCGATGCTGTTCTTATAGCAGGGGATCAAGCAGGGTGGCCACCCAGTAATCAGTACTGGTGACCATGCGGGCAACTCTACGGGCATTGTGCAGGCATTGCAGCATGTCGCTTAAGTGACTGTTTACACAGTTTGCAAGTGACATCTGTCTTGTCCGCTGTGGACTGTTGAAAAAATGGCATGCTGACCGCTGAGGGTTTGCACCCTTCTCCTCCTTCTGATCGCTGACTGGGGCTGACCAACACCTCTTCCACTGAACTCTGATGACCTTCAGTCCAGGTAATGTCTAGGACCTCGTCATCCTACCTGGCATCCTCTTCCACCCACTTCTGCCTGCTAGCCTCCCTCTCAACCTCAACATTACAGAAAGCTGCAGCATAAACATCATCCAGGGTGTCCTGTGATGGTATGCTGACCATGTCCTCATTCTCCCATGAATGCTCTTGAAACTGGGGCAGGTGGATGGTCCATGGTATCCTAGCCAGGCATGCCATCATAGAGAATTTGTGACTCGATGACTTCTGACTGGGATAAACTGCAGATCTTATGGGGGAGAGGTGGAGGGCTCTGCACTCTCAGCTGTGGAGTGGGTGGAAGAATATCCCACAGAACTGGTAGCACTGCATGCCATATAATCTATGACTGCCTCAATTTGTTCTAGCCTCACCACTCTGCAGTATTGGGCCTACAAAAATGTGCTCTGAACCCTCGCACCTGCTTGCACCAGAGGAAATTGTAGCAGACAAGGATGAAAGATGTATTCTTCCTGCGTCATCGGCGACTGAACGAGCACCAGCTCCATTACCAGCAGCAGCAGATGCACCATTTCTACGTCCCTGTCCCTTATTTGCTGTTTTATGCACAATTAGACGTGCAAGTTGTGGTATAACAAGGTACACTCACCACAGTGCTTAGAGCAAGTTGAAGTATAACAGGGAACACCCCGATGAGTAGACAAAGTTGTGGTATAACAGGGTATACTCACCCCAGTGCACAGAGAAAGCTGTAGTCAGACAGGGTACACCTCAGTGCTTAGAGCAAGTTGTAATCAAACAGGGTAACCTCACCCCAGTGCTTAGACCAGGTTGTGGTATAACAGGGTACACCCACCCAGTGCATTAAGCAAGTTGTAGTCAGACATGGTACACCTCAGTGCTTAGAGAAAGTTGTCGTCAAACAGGGTACACTCACTCCAGTGCTTAAACCATGTTGTAGAACAACAAGGTACACATCATTGATTAGAGCAAATTGTGGTATAACAGGGTACACCTCAGTGCCTAGAGCAAGTTGTAGTATAATAGGGGACACTCACCCAAGTGTTTACAGCAAGTGATTTAACAGGGTACACTCACGCTATTGCTTAAACCAAGTTGAGATATAACAGGGTACACCTCAGTGTTTAGAGCAAGCTGTG
This sequence comes from Gastrophryne carolinensis, assembly GCA_027917425.1. Classification (NCBI taxonomy): domain Eukaryota; kingdom Metazoa; phylum Chordata; class Amphibia; order Anura; family Microhylidae; genus Gastrophryne; species Gastrophryne carolinensis. The sequence goes on along the minus strand of CM051239.1, from coordinate 188,527,337 downwards.
GTATAACAGGGTACACTTGCCCCAATGCTTAGAGCAAGTTGTAGTATCACAGGATACACCCCAGTGCTTAGCAGAGTACACTCACCCAGTACATAGATCAAGCTGTGGTTTAACAGGGTATGCTCACTCCAGTGCTTACAACAAGTTGTGATTTAACAGGGTACACTCATGCTAGTGCTTAAACCAAGTTGTGGTATAATAGGGTACACCTCAGTGCAAGTTGTGGTGTAACAGGTTACACCCCCCAATGCTTAGAGCACGTTTTGGTATAACCGCATACACTAACCCCAGTGCTTAGAGCATGTTGTAGTATAACAGGGTACACCTCAGTGCTTAGAGCAAGTAGTAGTATAACAGGTTAAACCTTAGTGCTTGAAGCAAGTTGTGGTATAGCAGAGTACACTCACCCCAGTGATTAGAGCAATATGTAGTATAACAGGGTAATGGAAGGGATGTCCGCTCACCACCTTGTCTCGAGTGTGCACAGCCGTGGGTGGTCCCAAACCCACTAAATAGATTAGAAGTATAACGAATGGTCTACACTCCTCTTCTCATAAAACTTTGCTTTTAATTATGCATTTAGAATCATCTCCAATATGTCATAAAGCCAATAAAATCAATGCTAATTAAAGTCCTGGAAAATCATGTATACAGCATAAATGACTTACATGTTTTGGACTCCAGTACTTAATCATAGTAACCTATTGCATGAAAAATTACACTTATATACAGTAAAAATTAAGTATAAAGCACTCACCTCATTGAAGACAGCACAGCTGCAGGCTGGAAACGCTGCTCGTCTCGTCCGTGCACGTCCCGGCGGTGTGATGACGTCACGGAGCTGAGCTGGACAATCAGAGGACACCAAGAACCTAATAAGTGTAATTTTTCATGCATATAACAGGATGCATCCCAGTGCTTACAGAAAATCGTGGTATAACAGGGAAAGATCACCCCAGTGCTTTTCAGCAAGTTGTGATGTAACAGGGTAAACCTCAGTGCTTAGAGCTAGTTGTAGTATAACAGGGTACACCTCAATGCTTAGAGCAAGTAGTAGTATAACAGGTTAAACCTCAGGGCTTGGAGCAAGTTGTGGTATAGCAGAGTACACTCATCCCAGTAATTAGAGCAATATGTAGTATACAGGGTAATGGAAGGGATGTTCGCTCACCACCTTGTCTCGAGTGTGCATGGCCATGGGTGGTCCCAGACCCACTAAAGAGATTAGAAGTATAATGAACGGTCCACACTCCTCTTCTCATAAAACTTTGCTTTTAATTATGCATTTAGAATCATCTCCAATAAGTCATAAAGCCAATAAAATCAAAGGTAGTGGTATAATAAGGTACATCTTAGTACTTAGACCAAGTTGTGGTTTAACAGGGTACACTCACCCCAGTGCTTACAGCAAGTTGTGATTTAACATGGTACACTCACACTTTGCTTAAACCAAGTTGTGGTATAACAGGGTATACGCCAGTGCTTAGAGCAAGTTGTGGTATAACAAGGTACACATCAGTGCTTAGACCAAGTTATGGTATAACAGGGTACACTCACCCCAGTGTTTAAGCCAAGTTGTAGTATAACAGGGTACATCTCAGTGCTTAGACCACGTTGTGGTTAAAAAAGGCCCACTCGCCCCAGTGCTTACAGCAAGTTGTGATTTAACAGGGTACACTCATGCTTTGAATAAACCAAGTTGCGGTATAACTCACCCCAGTGCTTACTGCAGGTTGTGATTTAAAAGGGTACAGTCATGCTAGTGCTCAAACCAAGTTGTGGTCTAACAGGGTACACTCACCACTGTGCTTAGAGCAAGTTCTAGTATAACAGGTTACACCTTAGAGGGTAAAACTAGAGATGAGCGAACTTTTGAAAAATTTGATTTGGCCGATTCGACAAATTTTCCGGAACAATTTGTTTCGGTCCGATTTTATTTGCGACTAATCACTATTAAAAATGGCTATTCCTGGGCTTCCGAGAGTCTCCATAGGGTTGCAGAATGTTTTGCTTGGTTGTAACATTCATAGAATGCATGCTGGGTCAGTGAAATAATATTGTAAAGAAGTATGACATGTAGATCAGAGGCGTCGCTATTAGACTCGCTGTCGCAGAGCGGCACAATTAGAGAGCCTTGAGGTGGCATCAGCATGATGAGCTCATATATTGCCTGAAAAACACACCCTAAATTTGGCAGCAGCATAGGGAGCCCTTATATTTCCTGGAAGACACATTGGAGTTGGCAGCAGCATTAGGAGCCCATATATTGCCTGAAAAACACACCCTGGAGTTGCAGCAGCATTAGGAGCCCCTATATTGCCTGAAAGAGACACTGGAGTTGGCAGCAGCATAAGGAACCCATATATTGCCTGAAAAACACAGCCAGGAGTTGGCAGCAGCATTAGGAGCCCATATATTGCCTGTAAAACACACCCAGGAGTTGGCAGCAGCATAGGGAGCCCATATATTGCCTGAAAGAGACACTGGAATTGGCAGCAGCATAAGGAACCCATATATTGCCTGGAAAACACACCCTGGAGTTGGCAGCAGCATTAGGAGCCCATATATTGCCTGAAAAACACACCCAGGAGTTGGCAGCAGCATTAAGAGTCCATATATTGCCTGAAAGACACACTCTGGACTTGGCAGCAGCATAGGGAGCCCATATATTGCCTGAAAGAGACACTGGAGTTGGCAGCAGCATAAGGAACCCATATATTGCCTGGAAAACACACCCTGGAGTTGGCAGCAGCATTAGGAGCCCATACATTGCCTGAAAGACACACCCTGGAGTTGGCAGCAGCAGAAGGAGCTACCATGCATCAGCTACTCGCATGCATCAGCTATTGGTGGGTGGAAATCCTGGCTTTATACATGCCTGATTCATCTTCACAAAGGTGAGTCTCTCCACATTTTTCGAGGACAGACGAGTTCTCCTTGGCATTACTATGGCCCCCGCAGCACTAAAGACCCGTTCAGATGGCACACTGCTGGCCGGACAGGACAGCTTTCCCAAGGCAAACTCTGCCCAGAAGTCCAGCGGATCCTCAAGGTGCGTATGACACGACCTGCTGGTTCAGGCCCTGCTCCAGGTCTTCCTGCTGCTCATGAGTAGCCTCACTATGCGGGTGCAGAAAGCTACTCATTAGCGACTGAAGACTGAGGCTGCTGCTGATGGAACTGATGGATCCTCAAATGATTCCAAGAGGCTGATTTATTAATAGCGCCAGGTAGCGACTGTAGCTGTATTTTCACAGCGCCCGCTAGTTGTCGCTGTGCTTGGCCGTTGTTCGGTTGTTGATAGCGACTCAGTCGGTGTGCAGTAATGTTGAATACAAGGTGATGATTCGCTATTTGACAGGTTCCGCGCTGTATGGGAGCGCATGATAGCGAATGGCCATAGCGAACGGCTCCCACCATATTCATTAACAAATCACGCGCCAAAAATTCTCGCGCTGTGAAATGCATGTTTAAACCCCAGACCGCTGGCGGCGATGGGTTAAAAGTCGTTTTTTAACCCCCAAACAACCATATTTTTGGAAACAAAAAAAAACAAGTTTTTAAAAACATTTTGTAATATGAATACATTAATATCAGACATGTAATATCAATTCTGCACAAATTTTTTTTTTTATTTTTTTACCATAAAAAAAAAATTGCCCATCCAATCCCCTAAACAAGCTTGCCAGAACCTTGTTGCACACACTCAAGGGATCATATAAAAAATATACATTTATTAAATAAATCGATATATATACACATCACATTTAAGACATAACTTTTTTAAAAAACACAAATACAAGACCTAATTGCTAATCTGCCACAGGAGGGGGCTGTTGTTACACACTCTGATAGACATCACTATATTCCTACTATTACTAATATAAACACAATCTAACTAAGCCTTAATATACTATAAAAAATAATTTATCTCTTTGTTAAAGTGCAACGTGCTCTAAATAAAGTGCATCAATCCCATAGCAGAAATTTAATACAAATCACATTCAAGTGTATTCAGATGTGGGGATATACAACAGGAGAACAAACAATGAACAAACATAGACAGTGCCACTTATCTCTTGTGTGATGCCAATCAGATCAGCGTGCCCCCCCGAGTGTCTAGCCCACGCGTTCCGAGACCAAGGTGTCTCTTCCTCAAGGCAGAGTGCTCAGCAGAAGGGTGCTCTTAGTCCCCCTTCCCTAAATACCCACCCGCCTCCGCTCCCCCGCCGCGCAGAATGGAATCCGGTGTGCAGCGGACCCCCCCCCCCGGCCGGAAGTGCGTCACGCTGCCTATACCGGATGTGACGTCACTCGCGGAAGTGCGTCTGGTGTACTATGCTGCTGAGACTGGCCCGTCCTCCCCCTGCAGTGGGGAGCACGCAAGCGGCGTCACGTAGAGCGCACAGCGCGGGACTGGGAGCGAGGAGGGTGAGTATCAACCGGTGGGGCCTGTCACCCCGTAGGCATTTTTAAAGAACAACAAATAGACAACACGACTACATACACTATTATACACTGAACTATCATCTATATTATTTACAGGTAATGTACAATATACAACAAGTAAAAAAACTCCATGCATAACAACGGTGTCATTCTAAATCTTAATAAACCTTCCAATGATCTTATAACATTAAGGCGTAAAGCAACCGCTATAATATCAGGCCACCTTAATCTATAAAGCTGGCCTACTCCTAGTCATTATCTTCAATTTATATAGTATTCTGAATGGGGGCAAAAAACAGGGAGGATATTAATACAATGTCCTCCTATGCAGATCAACCTCACATTGCTCCCATAGGGTGGTCTCCATATTCAATAAATGTCCCTATTAAACGGTGGCCATATCAACAATTGGAACAAGACAATAATAAATGGCCATTTTAAAGGGACTGCAATCTTTTTCAGAGGCACAACTAGACTTTGTAGAATGCTATATAAACAAGCCCCATAATATGTGGTATCCTATCCACACTAGCTGTCTATCTATACATGACCATATATGGGACCCATATTGTAAGGGGGAAATAGTAATGAATCAACAAGGAAGTTGCAACGAGCAAAAAGGGGGGTGGGGGTGGGGGAGGGGGGATAGGGACAAAAGCGCAAAGGATTGCACATTTACACAAAAAGGGGGGGGAGAGAGGGGGAAGAGGGAAAAAGGGGCAGAAAAGGGAGGATAAGGGAAAGAAAGGCCTGGGCAAGGGTAATGTAATGAAAATAAGTATCCCACAATTTAAGGAAGGATACTATAATCCAAATATAGATTGGCAAGGTCCCCCTCTCTCCTCCAACCAAGGTAAACCTAACACCCACTCCCTTACTTGCGGTGCATTTGTTACTAAAAATATACTGGAACCCCAATATTCAAAACAACCCAGAGATTTTCTGATCCATGCCGCTTGGGCCTCTTTAAGATCTTCCATGATTTCCGCTGCAGGGAAATCTTTTCTGGCATATTCAGGAGAGACGCAACAATTCCCATATAGACCTCCAACTGACGGACTTGAGATATGGCTCTTACTTCAAAATTCCAGGTCTCCCCTTTATCTAGACATTACCTAAAAAATCAAAATCCAAAAACAACCATTAATACAAACCGTGCATTCCACCAAAAAAGAACCGTGTACTCCAAAACAACCCCAGTGAATTAACCATCCAAAAAGCCCCCTATTTTCTTAAAGGTTATTTCCTAACCCTATATCCATGAACTCATAGCCTAGGTAGGAACCACGATAACCCCAATAATTATAAAGTGCCCATGGATCCATCCTGAAAATACAGGACAGTTCCTAAACCCAGTGAATTAACCCAAAAAAGGGGTGAACGAAATATCCTCATTAAGTCCGTTAGGTTGTTGAGCATCAAGTTGGTAAATCCATCTGAGTTCACGTTGTTGTAAACTTCTTTTTATATCCCCTCCCTGAATACCTAGTTGTATTTTCTCCAGTCCAACTATCCCCTCCTAATTACCACCGTGATGTTTCAGAATGTGCATAGCCACCGGTGGTATTGGACGGCCCTGTTCTATATTTCTTTGCCCCAAACGAAAAGAGGAAAGATGCGCCTGTATTCTCGCTTTTAGGGTGTTCTTGGTCTCACCTACATAAACCTTTGTGCAGGAACAAATAATCAGATACACAACCCCCACCTACAATTTATAACATTTTTTAACGGATATATTCTCCCTGTCGTGGGGTTGGTCACTTCTTTCCTGGGTGTCATATATGGACATATGGAACAGTTTCCACATGGGAAACTTCCTTGTGTCCTCCCACCCTGTAGCCAGGTATCTGGCCTAGAGAAATGGCTCTTACAAATCCTATCTCCCAAACTAGGGGCCCTCCGTGCTATCATTTGTGGCCCCTTTTTGACCCATCTGGCCAGGTAGGGGTCACTTTTAACTATATTCCAATGTTTGTTTAGTACATATCGCAACTGTCCCCACTGATCATTATAAGGAGTAATGTACCTTACCTCGTCTTCGCGTTTTTCCTTCCTCTTGGGAACTAACAAAGATTCTCTAGATGTCCGTTTCGCCCTCTCCAAAGCCCATTTCACCACACCTTGTGGATACTCACATGTTAGAAAACGATCTGATAGGGCCGAGGCTTGTTTAATAAATTCCTCCTCAGAGGAGCAGTTACGTCTCAATCTGAGAAACTGCCCCGCTGGTATGCCCTGCTTCAGTTTAGTACCATGAAAGCTATCATAATGTAAAAAGCTATGGACCGCTGTGATCTTCCTGTACAGGGTCGTCTCTAAATAGCCATTATCTTGCTTAAGAATTGTCAGGTCCAAAAAATCGACTTTGGTATCTGAAATATATCACGTGAGGAAAATGTTTAATTCATTGTTGTTTAATACATTTATAAATTCAATGCATTCCTCCTGTGTGCCCTGCCATAGCAGGAGCACGTCATCAATAAAGCGGAACCATCCTAAGATGTGATGATGGTATTCCGCTAATTCAGTACCAAAAACAACCTCCCACTCCCACCATCCTAAAAATTAATTAGCTACCGATGGAGCACACCGTGCTCCCATTGCAACACCGCATATCTGTCTGTAGAAGGCGCCATCGAAAGTAAAGAAATTGTGCTTTAACACAAAATCCAATAGATTAACTCCTGTTGGTGTGAGTCCCTATAATTGCCCATCTCTAAGAAATATTTACATGTCTGTAAAGCTAATTTATGTGAAATGTTGGTGTAGAGGGCTTCCACGTCTAAGGTCACCAATAGGACCTCATCCGGAACATGAACATGATTTAACTGATTCAGTAAATCCATAGAGTCTCTGACGTGGGAATCAAGAGACAGCACGTGGGGCTGCAAATGTTGGTCAATATATGTGCAGGCCTTCTCTGTTAAACCCCCGATCCCCACCACAATCGGTCTTCCAGGCGGGCAACGGGGGTTTTTATGGGTTTTGGGTATTATATAAGAGGTGGGTATGATAGGATATTCCACCTTTAAAAAACCCATAGTATTTTGGCTGATAGTTCCCTGTCGCCAAGCCTCATTAATGAGTGCATCAAATTCCATCTTGTACTTGGGCAAGGGGTTGGTGGCCAATTTTTCATAATTTGTTGGATTCAAGAGTTGCCGAAGGGCTTCATTTCTATAGAACTCTGTGGACATAACCACAATATTTCCGCCCTTGTCGGACTCCTTAATAGTAATATCCGTACGACCTTGTAAATTTTGGATGGCCAACCGTTCCCCCTTGGTCAAATTACTGGAGGCATGCTGTATTTTCAATTTTTTAATTTCTTCACTTACCATACGGAAAAAGGTACAGATTGCTGGACTTATCGTCCATGAAGGTGTAAATTTGGAGGGCTTTCGAAAAACAGGTTCCCCAGTCACCGGCCCCTCCTGTTCCTCTAATAGTGTTGCCAGATCATCTATGGCAATACCCTCCTGCCAATCAATCGCAATGTTAGTATGTTCCGGGGCTTCAAAATATTTTTTAAGGAGCAATCTCCTACAAAATAAAAATAAATCTTTGATTGCCCAAAATGTATCTATCGAGGTGCAAATGAGAGTCCTCTGGAGAGTACTGACCTTTCTTCCAAGGTAAGTGGTTGTTCCGAAATATTAATGACTGTAAGTTCTTTCTGATCCCTTGACACTTCTAGACTCAGGGGGCTAGGGGTATTTATGGGCTCGATTCCTGTCTCGCCCGTTTGGGGGAACCTTGATGGAGGTGATGGTATGTCCATCTGGTCCCGTTTTTTCCATGTTTTAACTCTCCTCTCCCCCCCCCTACACGTTTTCCCACGCCAGCCTGTTCTAAAAAATGGCGTTGGTGACCTGTATCAGAAATTCTACTAGAAATTGATGCACTTCTGCTATTTGATCTACTTCTTTGGTAAGTATGGACCGGACGTCCATTCCCCATATGTTTCCATCTATAGACCCTATTAAGTTGGGCATCCAAACGATCCCTCTGTAATTTGTCCTGTTTGGAAATCATAATAGTATCCTCAAATGATTCTAAGTCCTCATTAAGTGCTATTTGTAATCTGTCAATTTCCTGGGTGGGGGCATCCCGTGGGATTTTCTTATAGAGTATTTTTATGGAATCCTTCACTACCTTTAAAGATGACTTATCCATTTCTATTAATTCATCAATTAGATGTATAGAACATTGTGTTAGGTGTGCTTCCCATTTCTGTTTATACCCATCCGGGATTTCCCAAGCCGGGAAAATCTGTACTCTCAATCCCCGGGGAATAAGGCCCTATTCTTTGTAAATACCTAAACTGTTGATATTCCACCATAATTTTGTATATTTTAGCTGCTCACGTTTAATCTGTTTAAGAAGATCTTTCAGTAATGGGGTGGCCATTCAGACAGATTTATACAGATCCCCCCGTAATGTCCCTAAGTTTTTGTAATTTATTGGACCAATTTTTTTCTCTTGTTTCAAACAATGACGCCATTTATAATTGTTGTGCCAACCTCAACACAAATCCGTAAATATTACAGATGTGTGCAAGGGCAACAGTGTGTAACAACAGCTCCCTCCTGTAGCAGATTAGCAATTAAGTCTAGTATTTTTAGTTATGTCTTAAATGTGATGTGTATATATATCGATTTATTTAATACATTTATATTTTTATATGATCCCTTGAGTGTGTGCAATAAGGTTCTGGCAAGCTTGTTTAGGGGATTGGATGGGCAATTTTCCCCTCTTTCTTTAGTACAATTAATTTTTGATTTATTTTCACAGCAACACCGCAGCAGAGATTGCAAGTGTTGACGGCGACTGTACATAGGCTGGTGGGCAACATACAGGAGATGGCAGGTTCACTGGGGACCAGCGAAGAATAAAATCCTGGGGCCTGCACCGTTTTTGTAAATATTTTAAATGTTTTGTAAAATTTTAATGAAAAAAAAATATACAAAGTTTGTTAAAAATGTTTATGAAAAAAAATTATAAAGAAGTGTTTAAAACATTTTACATCTAAGAAAAATAACCAAACATTTTTAAAAAATGTTTTAAATAAAATTTCAACAAAAAAATGTTCAAATTAATTTTTCTGAACTTAACCAGGTTTTGTCTTTAATTTCTCACAACAACTAAAAATGTAATGCTTGCACACATCCACTAAAATAACATAAATCAGAAGACATCTAGAAGGAACTGAAAAATATGTACAGAATCCAGAACATTAAGGTAAGCATGAAAATATGTGGATAGAAAACACCAAAGAGTGCAATGGGAGTTCAGGTAAGCATGAATCAGACGAAGACAAGAACAACAACCGCTAGTGAGTTTAGGTAAGCATGAATCACAGGGGACGAAGACATAAACAACAACCGCTAGTGAGTTAAGGTAAGCATGAATTGCGGTGGGCGAAGACATAAACAACAACCGCTAGTGAGTTCAGGTAAGCATGAATCGCGGGGGACGAAGACAAAAACAACAACCGCAAGTGAGTTCAGGTAAGCATGGAAGCAGAAGTGAGTGAGAGAATAGTTGACACGGGGGACATGAATGAGTTAAATAGCTGTGCGCATGTGTACATGCGTGCAAACATAGCAGCTTGTCCAACAAATTTCGGTTTGCACGTATATTTAGAGAAAGATGCATGCTGAATATTGCGGGACACTGAAAATCTTTGTTGGATGCTACGTTGGAAAACGCTGAAAAATGGTAGTATACGAGGTTTACTAAGCAACAGAAACAGAAACCTTGCCCTCTTGAGGATGCAACGAGAGCCGGAAAATGGCATTCTCGTTGGCGTACGCAGATACGGACAGTAAACGGAAGGCTCCCGATGGAGGCTCTGAATCATGCGCACGCACCTATACATAAGGAAAAAAAGTGAAAAATACACATTACGAGACAAATACAAGATGGTTTTGAGGAGGCTCTGAATCAACCCTAATGTGCCAATTGTGGGGGTTTCACAATTGGGGCATCCAGGGAGGGGGAAATCAGCCAGTCCTGGAGTTTTTTCGGCTCTCGAGCCAGCCTAAAGGGGAGATGTTCCTCTCTAACTAACCCCCCTCCCAGTCACTGATGCGCAACCCTTACCTTTCCTTTCCCAGCCACTGACCTGCACCCTCACCTACCTTCCTTTTCCCAGCCACTGACCTGCACCCTCACCTAATCCCCCTCCCTAACCGCTGACCTTCACCCCTTACCTACCTTCCCAATCCAAGCTGCTGATTTGCAACCTCACCTAACCTCCCCCCCCCCTCAGTGGCTGATCTCACCTGTACCCCCACCTCCCCTTTCTAATCATTGATCTGCACTCTTATCTTACCCCTCTTCCCAGCTGCTGACCCGCCCTCTCACCTACCCCCCCCCATTTGTAGCCACTGACCTGCAATCCTCACCTAGCCCCAGTTTCCAGACACTGACCTGCACCCTCTCCTACCCTCCCTTTTCCAGCCACTGACCTGCACCCTCACTTACCTTCCCTTTCTCCGGCCACTGACCTGCACCCTCACCAACCCCCCCCCCATTTGCAGCTGCTGACCTGCACTTCTCACCTAGCCCCAGTCTCCAGTCACTGATCTAAATCCTCATCTTACCCCCTACCCCAGCAACTCACCAGCACCCCACTATAGACCTGAAACCCTCACCTTACCTCCCCTTTCTCCATTCACTGGCTTGCACCCTCAACTAACCCCCCCATCACCGGCCTGCACCCTCACCTAAACCTCACCTAAAGGTCCCAGATGATGCTAGCATTTAACACCCAATCAGGGTCTGAACAATCTCTGTCATTCAGCCAATCTACTAAAACCAAGCTTGTGATTAGGGCTGCTGCGGCGACACCCGTGACGGGATATCCAGCCATTCGGGTAGTCACGACAGAGGACCCCTTGTAACGTCCACCAAGGCTGTAAAAATAAAAAAAGCCCCAACATGGACATAAGACCCAGAGGATAATGTTCTCATGCTCCACCAATTGTGTCAGCCTGACTGGCCCTTCCTTACTAATATGGAGTGGAAGAGTGCTGTCCAACTTAACCTCCCTAATGGCTGGCCTAGGAGCGGTGTCATTGGTATGTAACAGTTCCACACTTGGCACGTCTGCCAGCTTTACAGGGCTGGGAAATATTGTAGGTGAGATAAATGAATATATCCTGGCCAGAACAACAGACATACTGTAAGAGAAAACGCACAGCTCTGACCTCATGTTGACAATTGGTTCCCCTGTTAAAATCAGACAGCCTTTAATGGTTTCACTCCCTTTTCATTTTTACCCGATGGCACCAATCATTCTCGCAGACGGGCCCCAAAACTGAATGAAGATGATCAGAGTACTGAGGTAGCCTACTGACTACCCCTAAAGTGAGGGTCAGGCTGTTTCCACATCCTCTAAGGTCTCTGTATGGGAGGTGTTCTGATTAGCAGATTAAGAAAAAACACCCACATGTCTTTATAGATAGAGATGAGCGAACTTTTGAAAACAAAAAAAAGCCAAATTAATTGGGGGTACTTTTTAATGCCTGGAGCAAGCAGAAATGGCCCAATGCTGGGAGGGTATCTGGATGTTTAGCAGCCCTTCCTTTCTTTCCCCACACTGCCAATTAAAGAGCGCATGGTCTTCTCCTGTTCCTTCTGTTAGTCTTTACACTGGGCAATAATGGAGACCAATCCTGGTGCCACTGAGCCTATGCGGGAAACAGCGAGGAAACACCTCAGCCCAGGGCAGCCCCAACATCTTCCCCAGAGTCTACTCAAGTTCATTCCCAAGGAAGACCAAAAGCTATTTTCAACACCATAGGCTACCTAATTCTGGCATATTGTTACATAGGGCTCACATTAGTGTTAACTGAGGGCCTCCAACATCCATCCCCAACCAGGGAAGGTCATTCACCCCTCACCACCCGAGGACCCAAGGTAAGTCCACTTTTCTTCTATCATAACTACCCTCCTAATCTGGTTTTTAACTTGTATGAGGATAGTGTGGAGGTCCCAAAACTGCCTCACATGGATTCCCAGTACACACCCCGGGATGGTCATATGAGCCAAAGTCTTCTGCCAGGTGAGTGACCCACGAAGGAGGAGAGGAGTAATTGTAATAGTAATAGTGCTAATAGTGACAATTGTGTGCCTTGCACTGTGAACGACACATTTCCATGAAAATTCCAGTGAATAAAGACTATATTAGAGACTACACATGAGTGAACAGTGGACACACCAGTGAATAAACACTATTTTAGTGAAGTGCACAGAGTTAGCTCGGAGACCAGGGAGTAATTGGTGGTTAGGAGCCTTGCTCAAGGGCACTTTAGTTATGTCTCAGCCAGGAATCAAACCTGCAACTCTCTCACAAGAACAATTGCCTAACCACTAGGACATGTCCCATGTATCCTATGTAACCTACTATTTCTCCTTCACTTAGGGGCATGATGACACATCAAACATTGGGAGATAGTGAGGGGCTCCTGCTCAGTGTCGAGGAAACACCCCACCCATTAGCCAGTTGATAAATAGAATCTCCATTCAATGCCCCCCTTGCTGCTTTTTTGGGCAACCCCTTTTTCCTCCCCGTCATCTCCTTCTCCTTCCACTACGTTTATTTCCCAGTTTACACCCTCCAGATATCCCAAATGATTGGGAGGTGGTCCGAGATATTCTTTTCTCCTAAAGTCCTAAGGCATGGCTGTGACAGCCAGAGAAGGTGGGTAGCAGGATCAGCAGTCTCTCTGAGCTGACCATAGGGTCCATGACAGCCAGTGTAGCTGGGCAGTGTTCTTTTAATGTGAATAACACTTCTGTGTAATACAGTCAGTTCTTTAACACAAATGTATAGAGAAAACTCTGTGTGCCCCTAGTTTCCTAAAAGGTACTCACAATGCCAAACCATAGGGGGTTCTGCGACAGACGCAACTATAGAGAGGGCACTGCGGTGTGACGGTCAGGGCAGCCCCATTATTGTTGCTACTCCACCTTATATATCATATCTGTACACACGTGACATCATTTAGTAAAAGGAAGCACCATTTGTTTCTGCCATTTCAGTCTTTAGTCACCTAGCTGCATCCAACTGAGCTAAGTTCAGTTGGTTCAGTTTTCACCGGGGTCCAGAAAGTTAGGGGCCCCTCTATCATTCTTGCTCCTCCACCTTTATTTATCTTTTTTGTGATCACTTGGCATAATCTTTTCTTAAATTGTCTAGCTGCATTCTATTGGGTTTAAAGACAGCCTTGACAAGACCCCATTTAATATTGTCCCTAGTGCCCCATCACAATTAGTTACACCACTGGGTCTGGTCCTTTGTCTAGTGGCAGTGACAGTGGCTACCGGCCCAAGGGGGAGAAGCAGCAGCAGAAGTAATGACGTTTTTAACAGCAGTCATGGCAAGAGGTTGAAGCTCCCTTTAACATCCAGTGGTCTTATGCTGACCAACCAGCAAGCAGTCTTAAACTGATTGAAACCATTTAGAACTCGAACTACACAGTGTACAGAAGCCAATCACGCAGCCAGGCATCAGGTGGTTCCTCAAAGTCCACAATTCCATGGCGAGGGCAACCAACTTACTTACTTTGGGACCTCTTCTGTCCTCTCCTCCTACTCTCAATCGCTGTTCAGGGTATGGTAGGTATTAAAGTACTCCCCAAGAGAGCAGGTGAGGAGCACATTCCGATGGAGCTACCTGCAACCCTGCGGTCACAGGACTGCTTCTATACCACTGGGCCATGGATGCCTTTTTTATTTATTTATTTATTTTTTGGACAAAGCATAATTATGTTCCGGCTTCATACCACAAGGGAACAGCAAACTCAGGTGTGCAAACCTGCATACGGAAATATACCATCTTCTGCCTGTGGCAGCCGGCTCATGCCACAGCAACATCATCTTCAGGAGACAAGGGTAGCAGCGGTGAACCAAAATGGTGGCAATGTGCCCCCTGAAGCAGCAGCAGCAAACAGCTGATACAAGGTGGATTTTGGGAAACATTGTTACTCCCAAATATGGCAGTTTTTCCAAAAGCCATCTGATAGTTCTGAGATGGTATGCAGGCTGGGAATGGCCCACAGGGATATCAGGGAATCCCTGTGGTAGGCCTTCACTCCCAAATACCTTTTGCCATATTTTTTTTTTTATAGCAGGGTTGTTTTAATTATTTTTTGTTATTGTGGCTTTTTTTATTGTTCTTGTTTTAATACATTATTTTTTTAAAGTAGATTTCTTTAGCCAGAGCAAAAGCAAGAAATTACGAATACTTACGAATACTTTATTGGCCGCCAAGAAAGATCAGGATACATACAAGGAATGCTTCTTGGAAGGGAGGTACCCCGTACCCCAGCTATAAACATTAATATAAAAACATTTAACATATTATACTAACGGCCTTATTTATCAAGGGCTAGCGCCAGGTAGTGTCTGACGAGCGCCAGGTACCGCCAGCTAACGGCGGCTACCGAATCAAGTACGCCGGCGGCGGTCACAATGAGGCATTTATCACGCTAAATGAGGCTAGCGCCGGCGAGAGCGTCAGCTAGCGCGGGATTCATCATGTAGCCGACTGCAACGAACAGCGCCGCTGCTAATCCCATCACAGCGACAGGTATGACCTGTCGCTCCCTGGCGTTGTCCAATGCATTTCAATGGAGCAATCTTTAAATAATCATAATTAATTGCTATTAATGTTTTTTTTTTTTTTTTTTTTAATGTCAAAAAATCTGTGACCACTTCTGCAATGTTAGGATTTTTTTTTAAGTAAAAAAATAAATAAATAAAAATCGTGCAGAATTGATATTACAGGTCTGATATTCATGTATTCATATTACAAAATGTTTAGAAAAACTTGTATAATTTTTACATATAAAAAAAATGGTTGTTTGGGGGTTAAAAACTACTTTACAGATATCGCCGCCAGCGCTCTGGGGTTTAAACAAGGAATTCACAGCGCGAGAAATTTTTGAGCGTGATTTGTTAATGAATCTGCAGCAAGCCGTTCGCTGTCAGGCACACCCATACAACGCGGAACCTGTGAAACAGCGACTCCTAACCCCGTATTCAACATTACCCCACACCGACTGAGTCGCTGTCAACAAGCAAACCCCGGCCAAGCACAGCGAATACTAGCTGGCGCTGTGAAAATCACGCTACTGGCGCTCATCTGTCGCTACCTGGCGCTATTAATGAATCGGCCTCATATATTATACATATTATAAATTTTTTAACATATTTACATATGATACTGGTGGTAAATCAGTGACATGGTAAAGACAAGAAGTTCGTGGCAGATTGTTCAGTGGTGATTATTTAGCGCCTTAACGGCTAGAGGAAAAAAAATATTTTTGTACCTGGAGGTTCTTGTCGAAAGCACAAGGTACCTCCGGCCAGAGGACAAGAGTTTGAAAAAAGAATGTCCTGGGTGTGTTGGGTCCTCAGTTATTTTTTTTGCCTTTGAGTAGATCCTTTCCTTGAATTGTTCCTCCAGGGATGGTAAGGGGTAAGACTCGGCAGTCTTAGTGATCCTCCTCAGCCTGTTCTTGTCCTTGGCTGTGGTCCCGCAATGCCAGACTGTGAAGGAGGAGGTCAGAAGTGACCCTATGGCACCATTGTAAAAGGTTTTTTTGATCTTTTTAGACATATCGTATCTTGCTAGTTGTCTCAAGAAGTATAGTCTCTGTTGGGCCTTCTTCAAGATGACGGTGGCTTGCCTGCTCCACTTCAAGTTCACTTGCGTTATCACGGTGCCAAGAAATTTTGTGCTGGTAGCGATATTGACCACTCCATTGCTCTACCCTCTGTTCTTAAAATGCTCTACCCAGGGCCGTATTTAGCATTAGGCACAGCAAGGCACGTGCCTAGGGCGCCTAGCTTGGGGGAGGGGCGGCCTGTCCACAGCTGCAGTTGCACTACAAAACGTTTTTGCTTTTTATATCATTGGTGGTGAGTGGGAATGGCTGGCCGCCCATCCGCACGCGTCCCCGTCTCCCCCCCCCTCCCCTGTATGCTGCAGCTGGGACAGCTCACTACATAGAGATCTAATAGCTACCTGGCTGACTCCGCCCACCTGATGTCACATATGGTCCTCGCAGAAAAGAAGACATGTGGCTGTGTAAAGACATTGCCGGCATACAGGTGCGAGGGTTACGGCAAGGCTGCCAATAATGTGAATGGAAATGTGTGTGGAGGTTTAGGTTTATGTGTATGTGTTGATGGGGGGGGTGAGACCGAGGCTGGATCTAAAGTTTCTAACGCAGGCAGGGGCGGGCGGTGCTGCTATAAACTTCTGTTTACCTTCACCTCTGTGGATCGTCACACAGCTCCGTCCCTGTCTGTCTCCTCTGCAGCTCCCCTGTCAGCGTCTCTCCCCCCTCTTCTCCCCCTCTTCCTGTGCAGTCTACACATGTGAGCAGGTCAGAGGACATGTCCCTCACACTATGGACAGTAAGTCAGATGCAAACTGTCCAGATCTTTCAGGTTATATGTCAGTCTATCTAAGAAGCCTTGGTGTTTAGTATCACCTAGGCAGCCCCTCAAACATTCCACTGCATGACCCATACATTCCACTTTTACCTACATATCAGGGTATCATGATTTGGGCTGGATGGTTCTCTATGATATCCTGATATGCAGAAATGGAAAGTGTGAACCTGCATTTTAATGAAATGGGTGTTAATTACATGTGATCACAGTGTGGGGAGGCATTTCATTTGCCAATACTCCCCCCCCCCCGCAAGCATGTTCTACTAACCCTCTTCTCACTCCCTCAGCAATACCATGCACCCCAATGATCACCAGTCCCACTGTGAAGACACTGGCACATGTGACCATTAACCCATTGCAGATCTCCATTTTACTGAGAAACCGAGGAGGAACTAAGAAAAACCAAGTTTGCCTGGGGGGTGCACTAATCATCTTCTTTAAAGTGTTCAAGTGTTGCCTATCCTGATATTTGGGATGCTCTGCTTCTTGCACTCAGCCCAGAGAGGCCAGGGATGCATCCACTCTTACTCCCTATTGTTTACAGTGCTTGGGGAGCCACCAGAAACAACTTTGCAGCGACCCAGGGGATTCCCATTTTGGGATGCCCCAGGGGATGTCCAGCGACTGGCCAAGGAGTGTTCTAGGCTGTGGTGGATTTGGTTCTGCTTTAAATATGGATATTGGATTGATTTAATGCAGACCAAAATACAGGTTTTTAATTCACCTGGGTTTTGGTCTGCTTTTCAGAGATTTCCTGATCCTTGAATCTTTGTAATTCCTTGACTGCTACCTTCAGCTGGGCACATCCCCCCCCAGGCATTGAGATATGTCTGGTGTGTTAGTGTGCCTCCAAACAGAGGTGTGCTGGATGTGCATGCATGCGCCAAGGGAGCAAGATAAGAATTACATAGGGGTTTCACACAGCAGGGCATGCCCCGGAAAGGACTTTCACCTAGTCCTGGAGTCTTGTAGACTCTAGTGCTGAGTATATAGGGTTTAGATCCTCTTTAAAGCAGACCAAACCAGTGACACCAATCCCAAAGCCTGAAAGTCTAGTTTAGAGGGGCATAAAGATGTAGAATACCCCTGTGCGTGACCCCCCCCCCCCCCCCCCAACTCCTGTGTTATTCACCTTTTCCCTACAAGCCTTTCCTTCTTCAAAATGTAACACAAATTTGCACCACACTGTTGTCCTTTGAAGCTTTTAGAATAGGTGGAGGCAATAGCTGCAGTTTCCAGTACCCTGTCAAGGAGAGAATATGAAAGAAAAAAAGCCTTAGTGTGTGGTTCGGGGATGTTTGGGGAAGTTCTGGTGCCCTTGGCACATACCAGCTTTTAGATCCTCTTTAACTACATGTAACTCTTCCTGTTAAAGGGATTTACCACATATGTAAAAAAACAAAATGGCACTCACCTTTTGTTCCCCACATCAGTCACAGAAGTGCTGCTATGCCCTCTTCATTCATTGCATTGGAGGGGGTGTGCTGAGTCCTGACACTTCCCGTGGAGCGTTCAGCTGCAGGGGACAAAGGGTGTTGTTATTTTATATGGGTGGTCAAACACTTTTACTGTAGGGTCTTATGGGTGGACACTTTTCCTGGTTTTAAAGTCCAGCTTTTAATTACTCTAGGTCTTGGCATAGGCCCGCAGAAGGCGGAGGTGATCGTTGCAATGAATGGAAGTGCCACATTGACCATAGCACATCCCTGCCTAGATATCCCTGGAGGGTGGGGGGCTTTCTTTAGGTTGCACCAGGCAGCAGGATGTTTTGGTTCATCCGTGTGTGTATTGATGAGGGACAGGGCTGCCAAATGAATCTCGGGGGGATGGTAATGCTGGCAATGTAGTCGCACAACCATCAAAAATGCAACAGTGAAAATCCTGGGTGCTGTGACTCTTTAAACTGGACCAACAACCATTTAACAAAACATGGGTGTTGATCCGCTGCAAGGGGGGTTACCCTGATTGCCGGTGTCCCCCCCTCTTGATTGAGTGATGTAAAGCCCACAAACCTTACCTGACAACTTGCTCCCTAAGGTTTGTGGGCTAAAATTGGTGTTCCGGTTTAAGGTTATGATTTGGGGTTTCTATGGTTTTAAGGTGAACCAGATTTTCGAGCCAGGTTATAGGACTTGTTGCTGCCTGGCAGGGATTTTCTTTTTTTGTGTCATTCAGTTTGTAGATGTCTACTTTGCACTTATTTTGGAGACGCAACTTTGTCCAATATTTAAAGAGGGCATTCCGATTTTAGAACCCAGCTTACATATGTTTTTACTAACGGGGGGGGGGGGGGGCGGCTTGACTAAAAAGTGCCTAGGGCAGCATGAATCCTAAATACGGCCCTGGCTCTACCCTCAGGAGTAGCCATTGCATGGGAAAGCCAATTGGCAGTGCGTCTGAGATGCTCCCCACCCAGGCCCTGCTCTGGCCACAACTGGCAGCAGAGATAGCCTTGTCCAGTGACCATGACACCCGAGAGGTTATTTAGTGCAGGGGAATATTGTGACTACACAAATAACTTTTTTAGGAAGGTTTTTTGGTCATATGAGCGAATCGATCCGGACGAACCCGGATTCGATCCGAGTTTCATGAAAAATTCGATTCGGATCGAATCCGAATTTCCCCGCGATTCGATCGCTCGAAGTTTTCCTTTAACATCCATTCATTTACATTACAGGCATTCTAAGATGGCGGACGGGACATGTCCAGACATCAACCCCGCGCCAGTGCAAGCTGGGACAGTCACATGCAGCCTATCAGCAGCCAGCAAGCCCGGTGACGTCACAGCGCTATTTAAGTCGGCGGACATCTTGCTTTTCCTCATTTCTCTATTGCATTCGTGAGAGACAGGACGCTGCTGTAGGCAGGGAGAGACAGTTAGACAGACAGGGACAGACAGGGACAGGCTGGAGACAGGCAGGAGACAGGCAGGAGACAGACAGAAAGTCAGCGAAAAGCAGGGAAAGTTAGGAAAAATCGGAGGCAGTCACAGGGAGATTTTTTTTTTTCCATCCAGCCTGAGTGTTACTGGCTGGCTGACTGGCTTTGTTAGCGTTTTCAGGCTGCTTATACACTAACTGTGCATATATACTGAATTGATATCAAGTCTGCTGTGAGGCATCCCATTCTGTGACTACACCAGCCTCTATTTAATACCATAACCATTTGCACTTATTCTAATAGAAATTAGGCCTGATAAAGACACTTTTGCTGTGCATAGCCTTACTGCTGCCAGGTGCTCTCTGGTTTTTGGGGTATCCCATTTTGTGACTACACCAGCCTCTATTTAATACCATAACCATTTGCACTTATTCTAATAGAAATTAGGCCTGATAAAGACACTTTTGCTGTGCATAGCCTTACTGCTGCCAGGTGCTCTCTGGTTTTTGGGGCATCCCATTCTGTGACTACACCAGCCTCTATTTAATACCATAACCATTTGCACTTATTCTAATAGAAATTAGGCCTGATAAAGACACTTTTGCTGTGCATAGCCTTACTGCTGCCAGGTGCTCTCTGGTTTTTGGGGCATCCCATTCTGTGACTACACCAGCCTCTATTTAATACCATAACCATTTGCACTTATTCTAATAGAAATTAGGCCTGATAAAGACACTTTTGCTGTGCATAGCCTTACTGCTGCCAGGAGCTCTGTGGTTTTTGGGGCATCCCATTCTGTGACTACACCAGCCTCTATTTAATACCATAACCATTTGCACTTATTCTAATAGAAATTAGGCCTGATAAAGACACTTTTGCTGTGCATAGCCTTACTGCTGCCAGGTGCTCTCTGGTTTTTGGGGCATCCCATTCTGTGACTACACCAGCCTCTATTTAATACCATAACCATTTGCACTTATTCTAATAGAAATTAGGCCTGATAAAGACACTTTTGCTGTGCATAGCCTTACTGCTGCCAGGTGCTCTCTGGTTTTTGGGGCATCCCATTCTGTGACTACACCAGCCTCTATTTAATACCATAACCATTTGCACTTATTCTAATAGAAATTAGGCCTGATAAAGACACTTTTGCTGTGCATAGCCTTACTGCTGCCAGGTGCTCTCTGGTTTTTGGGGCATCCCATTCTGTGACTACACCAGCCTCTATTTAATACCATAACCATTTGCACGTATTCTAATAGAAATTAGGCCTGATAAAAACACTTTTGCTGTACATAGCCTTACTGCTGCCAGGTGCTCTCTGGTTTTTGGGGCATCCCATTCTGTGACTACACCAGCCTCTATTTAATACCATAACCATTTGCACGTATTCTAATAGAAATTAGGCCTGATAAAGACACTTTTGCTGTGCATAGCCTTACTGCTGCCAGGTGCTCTCTGGTTTTTGGGGCATCCCATTCTGTGACTACACCAGCCTCTATTTAATATCATAACCATTTGCACTTATTCTAATAGAAATTAGGCCTGATAAAGACACTTTTGCTGTGCATAGCCTTACTGCTGCCAGGTGCTCTCTGGTTTTTGGGGCATCCCATTCTGTGACTACACCAGCCTCTATTTAATACCATAACCATTTGCACTTATTCTAATAGAAATTAGGCCTGATAAAGACACTTTTGCTGTGCATAGCCTTACTGCTGCCAGGTGCTCTCTGGTTTTTGGGGCATCCCATTCTGTGACTACACCAGCCTCTATTTAATACCATAACCATTTGCACTTATTCTAATAGAAATTAGGCCTGATAAAGACACTTTTGCTGTGCATAGCCTTACTGCTGCCAGGAGCTCTGTGGTTTTTGGGGCATCCCATTCTGTGACTACACCAGCCTCTATTTAATACCATAACCATTTGCACTTATTCTAATAGAAATTAGGCCTGATAAAGACACTTTTGCTGTGCATAGCCTTACTGCTGCCAGGTGCTCTCTGGTTTTTGGGGCATCCCATTCTGTGACTACACCAGCCTCTATTTAATACCATAACCATTTGCACTTATTCTAATAGAAATTAGGCCTGATAAAGACACTTTTGCTGTGCATAGCCTTACTGCTGCCAGGTGCTCTCTGGTTTTTGGGGCATCCCATTCTGTGACTACACCAGCCTCTATTTAATACCATAACCATTTGCACTTATTCTAATAGAAATTAGGCCTGATAAAGACACTTTTGCTGTGCATAGCCTTACTGCTGCCAGGTGCTCTCTGGTTTTTGGGGCATCCCATTCTGTGACTACACCAGCCTCTATTTAATACCATAACCATTTGCACGTATTCTAATAGAAATTAGGCCTGATAAAAACACTTTTGCTGTACATAGCCTTACTGCTGCCAGGTGCTCTCTGGTTTTTGGGGCATCCCATTCTGTGACTACACCAGCCTCTATTTAATACCATAACCATTTGCACGTATTCTAATAGAAATTAGGCCTGATAAAGACACTTTTGCTGTGCATAGCCTTACTGCTGCCAGGTGCTCTCTGGTTTTTGGGGCATCCCATTCTGTGACTACACCAGCCTCTATTTAATATCATAACCATTTGCACTTATTCTAATAGAAATTAGGCCTGATAAAGACACTTTTGCTGTGCATAGCCTTACTGCTGCCAGGTGCTCTCTGGTTTTTGGGGCATCCCATTCTGTGACTACACCAGCCTCTATTTAATACCATAACCATTTGCACTTATTCTAATAGAAATTAGGCCTGATAAAGACACTTTTGCTGTGCATAGCCTTACTGCTGCCAGGTAGTCTCTGGTTTTTGGGGCATCCCATTCTGTGACTACACCAGCCTGTATTTAATACCATAACCATTTGCACTTATTCTAATAGAAATTAGGCCTGATAAAGACACTTTTGCTGTGCATAGCCTTACTGCTGCCAGGTGCTCTCTGGTTTTTGGGGCATCCCATTCTGTGACTACACCAGCCTCTATTTAATACCATAACCATTTGCACTTATTGTAATAGAAATTAGGCCTGATAAAGACACTTTTGCTGTGCATAGCCTTACTGCTGCCAGGTGCTCTCTGGTTTTTGGGGCATCCCATTCTGTGACTACACCAGCCTCTATTTAATACCATAACCATTTGCACTTATTCTAATAGAAATTAGGCCTGATAAAGACACTTTTGCTGTGCATAGCCTTACTGCTGCCAGGTGCTCTCTGGTTTTTGGGGCATCCCATTCTGTGACTACACCAGCCTCTATTTAATACCATAACCATTTGCACTTATTCTAATAGAAATTAGGCCTGATAAAGACACTTTTGCTGTGCATTGCCTTACTGATGCCAGGTGCTCTCTGGTTTTTGGGGCATCCCATTCTGTGACTACACCAGCCTCTATTTAATACCATAACCATTTGCACTTATTCTAATAGAAATTAGGCCTGATAAAGACACTTTTGCTGTGCATAGCCTTACTGCTGCCAGGTGCTCTCTGGTTTTTGGGGCATCCCATTCTGTGACTACACCAGCCTCTATTTAATACCATAACCATTTGCACTTATTCTAATAGAAATTAGGCCTGATAAAGACACTTTTGCTGTGCATAGCCTTACTGCTGCCAGGTGCTCTCTGGTTTTTGGGGCATCCCATTCTGTGACTACACCAGCCTCTATTTAATACCATAACCATTTGCACTTATTCTAATAGAAATTAGGCCTGATAAAGACACTTTTGCTGTGCATAGCCTTACTGCTGCCAGGTGCTCTCTGGTTTTTGGGGCATCCCATTCTGTGACTACACCAGCCTCTATTTAATACCATAACCATTTGCACTTATTCTAATAGAAATTAGGCCTGATAAAGGACACTTTTGCTGTGCATAGCCTTACTGCTGCCAAGTGCTCTCTGTTTTTTGGGGCATCCCATTCTGTGACTACACCAGCCTCTATTTAATACCATAACCATTTGCACTTATTCTAATAGAAATTAGGCCTGATAAAGACACTTTTGCTGTGCATAGCCTTACTGCTGCCAGGTGCTCTCTGGTTTTTGGGGCATCCCATTCTGTGACTACACCAGCCTCTATTTAATACCATAAACATTTGCACTTATTCTAATAGAAACTAGGCCTGATAAAGACACTTTTGCTGTGCATAGCCTTACTGCTGCCAGGTGCTCTCTGGTTTTTGGGGCATCCCATTCTGTGACTACACCAGCCTCTATTTAATACCATAACCATTTGCACTTATTGTAATAGAAATTAGGCCTGATAAAGACACTTTTGCTGTGCATATCCTTACTGCTGCCAGGTGCTCTCTGGTTTTTGGGGCATCCCATTCTGTGACTACACCAGCCTCTATTTAATACCATAACCATTTGCACTTATTCTAATAGAAATTAGGCCTGATAAAGACACTTTTGCTGTGCATAATAGTACTGCTGCCAGGTGCACTGCTGGCTGTTGGGGCATCCCATTCTGTAACATAGCATACCCCTCTTTATTTACACTAAGCAGTTCTCTTATTTACACTAGGCAGGCCTGTTGGAGGCTGAGTGTTACTGCTCACTTTTGGTGTGCATTATATTCTGTTTCATATAGACCCACCGCTGCCTGGGGGGTTCCTAAAATATCACCTACTACCACGCCAGTTAGACTATGTCGGGCAGAGAAGTGCCTGGAAGTGAAAAGAGGAGTGGCAGAGGCCAAGATTCCACAGGCAGAGCTCGCAGCAGACTGGGGGCCAGTAGCAGCAGGAGTCACGCTGAGAGACCTAATCTGCCAGTATCTGCTAGCGGTCGGGTCTCCACCAGTAACGCATCTGCCGTGGTAGATTGGTTGACGCGCTCATCAACAACATCATCACAACTTACGTCTGAGACCCCCAGTCTAGGGTCGGTAGGTTCCTCTGGCACAACCCTGAGTTGGCATGCCCCGAGAGCAGTCCCTGTCCTCCCATTGCCTCTGTCCTACGCCGTTCCCTCCCCCAGCGACGTATCCTATGCTTTGGGTTCAGCTCCACTCTTTAGTGAGGAGCACGATCAGATAGAGGACAGTCAGCAGCTACTGCCCAGCCAAGAAATGGAGGTGGCTTCTTTAGCTAGGCAGACAAATAGTGATGTGGACAGTGTCGTGGGTGCTGCGAGCGTTCCAGCTCCTACGCCAGACACTGTTGACGGATCCACGAACATCAGTGACGTACAGCCACAACTCAGTGATAATGATGATGACGATGAAGCCGATCGCACTTGGGAGCCGGGTGATGAAGGGGCTTCATCGTCATCATCAGGAGAAGAGGGGCGCAGGTTGCCCCGGAGTCAGCAGCTGAGGCAGCAAGGTGGTAGCAGTCAGCATGGGGGCACAATTCCAAAGGCTGGAGCCGGCTGGGGCCGGGGTAGAGCACCTGCTGTGTGGCAATCTACCTTATCGGGAGGTAGTGGAGCAGGTGTTCCTGGAGTTGGCAACATCAGCAGTGAATCAGTGAGGCCAGGGGGTGGGAAAAGTAGCTACTCGGCAGTGTGGCAGTTTTTCCTGAAGCATCCGCAGGAGGGTAACATGGCCACATGCAAGATATGTAGGCAAAAGGTGAAGCGTGGCCAGGGTCCAAATGTTGGCACCACGGCCCTGCGTCAACATATGATGCGTCACCATAAAGCGACCTGGGAGAACCGAGGCTCCCAAGGGGTGGTCCAGTCTGCTTCCTCACCAAGTGGCACGCCGCTCCCAATTTCTGCCAGCCAAGGCTCCAGCACCTCAGCCGAAGGCAGCTGTGCGTCATACCCATCCTCTGTCGCTCCTGCTCCTCCTCCTCCAAGTCATGCATCCCGCCAGCAATCCATCAGCGAAGCCATGTCCAAGAGACAGCAGTATGCGCCCACTCATCCTACGGCGCAGAAGCTGAATGTGCTCCTGTCCAAGTTGCTGGTGCTGAAGTCGCTCCCTTTTCAGGTGGTGGAATCTGCACCTTTCAGAGAACTTTGCCAAGAAGGCAGTACCAGCGCTGCACACTTTTGTTGAACAGAAGGTGGGCCAGTCCTTGAGCCTGTCGGTGTGTAGCAAAGTGCATGGCAGCGCCGACATCTGGAGCTGTAACTACGGTCAGGGACAGTACATGTCGTTTACGGCCCACTGGGTGAATGTGGTCCCTTTGCAGCAGCAGCAGCAACTTGGACAGGTCATGCCGCTTCGGCCTCCGCGCTCCCTGCCTGTTGGGCCTGTGACACCGTGCGACTTGGCCTCCTCATCCTCCGCCATCTCCTCACCCTCCACTGTAGGCTCAAGTATCAGTGCCCCTCCAGTCTACCATGTGTGCAGGGCACGGAGGTGTCACGCAGTGCTTCACATGGTTTGTCTTGGCGAACGGAGTCACACAGGGGAGGAACTGCTTAAATGTATTCATCAGGAAATCCAAACATGGCTTACTCCAAGAAAACTTAAAATGGGAATCATGGTTACCGACAATGGGAAGAACATTTTGTCTGCGCTGCGCCAAGGAAGCCTGACCCATGCCCCCTGCATGGCTCACGTCTTCAATCTGTTGTCAAGCGGTTTCTGAAGTGTTCCCCCCATCTGCAAGACATCCTAACAACTTCAAGGAAACTTTGCATGCACTTCAGCCACTCATACACCGCCAAACACACCCTTCTTGAGCTACAGCGTCAGAATGGTATCCCCCAACATAGTCTGATTTGCGATGTTTCCACCCGTTGGAATTCCACCCTTCACATGTTGGACCGATTATATGAACAGAGAAAAGCCATCACGGATTTCCTGATGATCCAAGCAGATAGGGGGACT
This sequence comes from Gastrophryne carolinensis, assembly GCA_027917425.1. Classification (NCBI taxonomy): domain Eukaryota; kingdom Metazoa; phylum Chordata; class Amphibia; order Anura; family Microhylidae; genus Gastrophryne; species Gastrophryne carolinensis. The sequence goes on along the minus strand of CM051239.1, from coordinate 188,500,719 downwards.
CCCCTGTGTAACTTCAATGTCAACCAGTGGCAGCTCATACGTGACACCTGCTGTTTGCTCAGGCCCTTTGAGGAAGCCACTTTATTTGTCAGTCGGCAGGATTACGGGATGAACGACGTGATTCCACTGCTTCATGTACTACAGCACATGTTGGAAACCATGGCTGGTCAGGGCACTGGAGACATGGCGTTTACATCTTACGGCCACATGAACCCCGTTGGAGCTGAACTGGAGGAGGAGGAGGAAGAGGAGGAGGAGGAGTTGCCCAGCGAAACACAGTTTAGGCTTGGCGAAATGGCTGGTTTATTTAGTCAGCGGACAGGAGAGGAGGAGCAGGAGCAGCCAGAGGAGCTAGAGGTTTTTGAGGAAGGCGATACAGAGGACCCGGGCACACCGTGGCAGTATGCAGTGGAGATGGAGACAGGTAGTCCATCCGAGTCACTTGCGCAAATGGCAGGAAGCATGCTCACGTGCTTGCGTAGTGACCCCAGAATTGTTTCCATCTGTCGGCGGGATGACTTCTGGCTGTCCACCTTATTGGACCCTCGCTTCCGGCACAAAATGGGGGCATTTTTTAAACCCACCGAGAGGGAGGACAAACTGAACTACTACAAAGACATTCTACGTAGGCAGTTGGCCGATGCCTATCTGCGCCATGGTCCATACTCTCGCAGGTCTGACTCGAGGGGACCTCTGCGCTCACCTTCCACTGCCATGGCCGCTGGGGGGGTTGGCAGGAGCAGAAGCAGCAGCTCCATCAGCAGCAGCCTCAGTCTTCAGTCGCTAATGAGTAGCTTTCTACACCCGCATAGTGAGGCTACTCATGAGCAGCAGGAAGACCTGGAGCAGGACCTGAACCAGCAGGTCATGTCATACTTTGACATGACCATGCCAACACACCTTGAGGATCCGCTGGACTTCTGGGCAGCCAAACTTGATTTGTGGCCGCAACTAGCAGAGTTTGCCCTGGAAAAGCTGTCCTGCCCGGCAAGTAGCGTGCCATCTGAGCGGGTGTTTAGTGCGGCGGGGGCCATAGTTACGGCGAGGAGAACTCGTCTGTCAACTAAAAATGTGGAGAGACTCACCTTTGTCAAAATGAATCAGGGATGGATCAGCCAGGATTTCCACCCACCAATGCCTGATGCATGCGACTAGATTCAGCATGGTGCTCCTGCTGCTGCTGCTGCTGCCATGGTGCTCCTGCTGCTGCTGCTGCTGCCAACTCCAGGGTGTGATTCATCCAATTTTTGGGCTCCTGAAGCCAACCCCAGGGTCTCTTTAAAGTAATATTTGGGCTCCTGCTGCTGCTGCTGCCAACTCCAGGGTGTGAATCATCCAATTTTTGGGCTCCTGAAGTCACCCCCAGTGTCTCTTTAAAGTAATGTTTGGGCTGCTGCTGCTGCTGCCAACTCCAGGGTGTGATTCATCCAATTTTTGGGCTCCTGAAGTCAACCCCAGTGTCTCTTTATAGTAATGTTTGGGCTCCTGTTGCTGCTGCTGCTGCTGCCAACTCCTGCCAACTCCAGGGTGTGAATCATCCAATTTTTGGGCTCCTGAAGCCAACCCCAGTGTCTCTTTAAAATAATGCTTGGGCTCCTGCTGCTGCTGCCAACTCCAGGGTGTGATTCATCCAATTTTTGGACTCCTGAAGCCAACCCCAGGGTCTCTTTAAAGTAATATTTGGGCTCCTGCTGCTGCCAACTCCAGAGTGTGATTCATCCAATTTTTGGGCTACTGAAGCCAACCCCAGTGTCTCTTTAAAGTAATGTTTGGGCTCCTGCTGCTGCTGCCAACTCCAGGGTGTGATTCATCCAATTTTTGGGCTCCTGAAGCCAACCCCAGGGTCTCTTTAAAGTAATATTTGGGCTCCTTCTGCTGCTGCTGCCAAATCCAGGGTGTGATTCATCCAATTTTTGGGCTCCTGAAGCCAACTCCAGGGTCTCTTTAAAGTAATGTTTTGGCTCCTGTTGCTGCTGCTGCCAACTCCAGGGTGTGTTTCATCCAATTTTTGGACTACTGAAGCCAAGCCCAGGGTCTCTTTAAAGTAATATTTGGGCTCCTGCTGCTGCTGCTGCCAACTCCAGGGTGTGAATCATCCAATTTTTGGGCTCCTGAAGCCAACCCCAGTGTCTCTTTAAAGTAATGTTTGGGCTGCTGCTGCTGCCAACTCCAGGGTGTGATTCATCCAATTTTTGGGCTCCTGAAGCCAACCCCAGTGTCTCTTTAAAGTAATGTTTGGGCTCCTGTTGCTGCTGCTGCTGCTGCTGCCAACTCCTGCCAACTCCAGGGTGTGAATCATCCAGTTTTTGGGCTCCTGAAGCCAACCCCAGTGTCTCTTTAAAGTAATGTTTGGGCTCCTGCTGCTGCTGCTGCCAACTCCAGGGTGTGATTCATCCAATTTTTGGGCTCCTGAAGCCAACCCCAGGGTCTCTTTAAAGTAATATTTGGGCTCCTGCTGCTGCTGCTGCCAACTCCAGGGTGTGATTCATCCAATTTTTGGGCTCCTGAAGCCAACCCCAGTGTCTCTTTAAAGTAATGTTTGGGCTCCTGTTGCTGCTGCTGCTGCTGCCAGCTCCTGCCAACTCCAGGGTGTGATTCATCCGATTTTTGGGCTCCTGAAGCCAACCCCAGGGTCTCTTTAAAGTAATATTTGGGCTCCTGCTGCTGCTGCTGTCAACTCCAGGGTGTGATTCATCCAATTTTTGGGCTACTGAAGCCAACCCCAGTGTCTCTTTAAAGTAATGTTTGGGCTCCTGCTGCTGCTGCCAACTCCAGGGTGTGATTCATCCAATTTTTGGGCTCCTGAAGCCAACCCCAGGGTCTCTTTAAAGTAATATTTGGGCTCCTGCTGCTGCTGCCAACTCCAGGGTGTGATTCATCCAATTTTTGGGCTCCTGAAGCCAACCCCAAGGTCTCTTTAAAGTAATATTTGGGCTCCTGCTGCTGCTGCTGCCAACTCCAGGGTGTGAATCATCCAATTTTTGGGATCCTGAAGCCAACCCCAAGGTCTCTTTAAAGTAATATTTGGGCTCCTGCTGCTGCTGCTGCCAACTCCAGGGTGTGAATCATCCAATTTTTGGGCTCCTGAAGCCAACCCCAGTGTCTCTTTAAAGTAATGTTTGGGCTGACGCTGCTGCCAACTCCAGGGTGTGATTCATCCAATTTTTGGGCTCCTGAAGCCAACCCCAGTGTCTCTTTAAAGTAATGTTTGGGCTCCTGCTGCTGCTGCTGCTGCTGCCAACTCCAGGGTGTGATTCATCCAATTTTTGGGCTCCTGAAGCCAACCCCAGGTTCTCTTTAAAGTAATATTTGGGCTCCTGCTGCTGCCAACTCCAGGGTGTGATTCATCCAATTTTTGGGCTCCTGAAGCCAACCCCAGTGTCTCTTTAAAGTAATGTTTGGGTTCCTGTTGCTGCTGCTGCTGCTGCCAACTCCTGCCAACTCCATGGTGTGATTCATCCAATTTTTGGGATCCTGAAGCCAACCCCAGGGTCTCTTTAAAGTAATATTTGGGCTCCTGCTGCTGCTGCTACCAACTCCAGGGTGTGATTCATCCAATTTTTGGGCTCCTGAAGCCAACCCCAGTGTCTCTTTAAAGTAATGTTTTGGCTCCTGCTGCTGCCAACTCCAGGGTGTGATTTATCCAATATTTGGGCTTCTGAAGCCAACCCCAGGGTCTCTTTAAAGTAATATTTGGGCTCCTGCTGCTGCTGCTGCCAACTCCAGGGTGTGAATCATCCAATTCTTGGGCTCCTGAAGCCAACCCCAGTGTCTCTTTAAAGTAATGTTTGGGCTGCTGCTGCTGCCAACTCCAGGGTGTGATTCATCCAATTTTTGGGCTCCTGAAGCCAACCCCAGTGTCTCTTTAAAGTAATGTTTGGGCTCCTGTTGCTGCTGCTGCTGCTGCCAACTCCTGCCAACTCCAGGGTGTGAATCATCCAATTTTTGGGCTCCTGAAGCCAACTCCAGTGTCTCTTTAAAGTAATGTTTGGGCTCCTGTTGCTGCTGCTGCCAACTCCTGCCAACTCCAGGGTGTGATTCATCCAATTTTTGGGCTCCTGAAGCCAACCCCAGGGTCTCTTTAAAGTAATATTTGGGCTCCTGCTGCTGCTGCTGCCAACTCCAGGGTGTGATTCATCCAATTTTTGGGCTCCTGAAGCCAACCCCAGTGTCTCTTTAAAGTAATTTTTGGGCTCCTGTTGCTGTTGCCAACTCCAGGGTGTGATTCATCCAATTTTTGGGCTCCTGAAGTCAACCCCAGGGTCTCTTTAAAGTAATATTTGGGCTCCTGCTGCTGCTGCTGCCAACTCCAGGGTGTGAATCATCCAATTTTTGGGCTCCTGAAGCCAACCCCAGGGTCTCTTTAAAGTAATATTTGGGCTCCTGCTGCTGCGGCTGCCAACTCCAGGGTGTGAATCATCCAATGTTTGGGCTCCTGAAGCCAACCCCAGTGTCTCTTTAAAGTAATGTTTGGGCTGCTGCTGCTGCCAACTCCAGGGTGTGATTCATCCAATTTTTGGGCTCCTGAAGCCAACCCCAGTGTCTCTTTAAAGTAATGTTTGGGCTCCTGTTGCTGCTGCTGCTGCTGCCAACTCCTGCCAACTCCAGGGTGTGAATCATCCAATTTTTGGGCTCCTGAAGCCAACCCCAGTGTCTCTTTAAAGTAATGTTTGGGCTCCTGCTGCCAACTCCAGTGTGTGATTCATCCAATCTTTGGGCTCCTGCTGCCAACCCCAGTTTCTCTTTAAAGTAATGTTTGGGCTCCTGCTGCTGCTGCTGCCAACTCCAGGGTGTGATTCATCCAATTTTTGGGCTCCTGAAGCCAACCCCAGTGTCTCTTTAAAGTAATGTTTGGGCTCCTGCTGCTCCTGCTGCTGCCAACTCCAGGGTGTGATTCATCCAATTTTTGGGCTCCTGAAGCCAACCCCAGGGTCTCTTTAAAGTAATATTTGGGCTCCTGCTGCTGCTGCTGCCAACTCCAGGGTGTGAATCATCCAATTTTTGGGCTCCTGAAGCCAACCCCAGGGTCTCTTTAAAGTAATATTTGGGCTCCTGCTGCTGCGGCTGCCAACTCCAGGGTGTGAATCATCCAATGTTTGGGCTCCTAAAGCCAACCCCAGTGTCTCTTTAAAGAAATGTTTGGGCTGCTGCTGCTGCCAACTCCAGGGTGTGATTCATCCAATTCTTGGGCTCCTGAAGCCAACCCCAGTGTCTCTTTAAAGTAATGTTTGGGCTGCTGCTGCTGCCAACTCCAGGGTGTGATTCATCCAATTTTTGGGCTCCTGAAGCCAATCCCAGTGTCTCTTTAAAGTAATGTTTGGGCTCCTGTTGCTGCTGCTGCTGCTGCTGCCAACTCCTGCCAACTCAAGGGTGTGAATCATCCAATTTTTGGGCTCCTGAAGCCAACCCCAGTGTCTCTTTAAAGTAATGTTTGGGCTCCTGCTGCTGCTGCTGCCAACTCCAGGGTGTAAATCATCCAATTTTTGGGCTCCTGAAGCCAACCCCAGTGTCTCTTTAAAGTAATGTTTGGGCTGCTGCTGCTGCTGCCAACTCCAGGGTGTGATTCATCCAATTTTTGGGCTCCTGCTGCTGCCAACTCCAGTGTCTCTTTAAAGCAATGTTTGGGCTCCTGCCCCTCATAGTGATGCCACTTCAACTCTCTGCAATTGTGCCGCTCTGCGATTCTATTAGTGATGCCTCTGATCTGCATGTGATATTTATTCAAAATATTATTTAACTGCGTGTTACAGCAAGGCAGAATGGTTTACAACCCTATTGAGGCTCTAGGAGGCTCAGAAATAGCCGTTTTTAATAGCGATTCGTCGCGAATAAATTCGGGTCGAAACGATTTTTGTCGGAAAATTCGGCGAATCAGTCGAATCGAATTTTTCAAAAGTTCGCTCATCTCTATTGGTCATATATGGCCACTGTATGCATGTACACACTTACAAGTTTTTCCTCTGCATTTACCCATATCCATGCACTGAGACAATCATAAGCATTAACTATACACGTGCCTGGAGTGGTAGGCTGCCTTAATTAAACCACCCTTCTCTTTAAACAGGGTTTAATTTATTTATTTATTTATTTATTTTTTTATTCTCAAATAATGCTGTGACCTCTCCTGGCCTAGAAAAAGCCATTTTTGCAAACATTTTTAATTTTTACATTATTTATGCAGGATTGACATTACAGGTCTGGCATTAATGTGTTCATGTCACAATGTTATAACAATGTAATTCCATATGTTTTCGCTTTGTTACTGGTGGATACATACCAAAATAGCCTTTAATCACACATTATGCATTTTTGAGCGCCGGCGGTGTGAGGCTGTTTATTTGATGAATATAGTGTGAGTCGGTCGCACTTACCAGTTGCTACCATTTGCTCCCATATATCGCTGTACTGCTCATATAGCGACTCCTCACAAGGTATTCATCAATGCTGCACAGCGACTGAGGCGCTCTGAACTAGCGAACCACGGCCGAGCACAGCGACTACTAGCGGGCGCTCTGAAATGCCTGCTACCGACGCTCATCTGTCGCTACCTGGCGTTAGTCATGAATGTTATTTGATTGCTATTTTTTTGCCTGCTGCATGACTGTAATCAGTGACTGTAGTATTAAGAATTTAATATTGTCATAACTTACCACCTGACAATTTTTAAGGCTTCAGCCATTAACTGGAATGGATTATGTGACTTTGCCCTACAAAATACATTACAATTACATTTTTGTTGTTTCTATGTAGTTGTATGCTATGCCTTTCTATATTTAGTGGAGCCATATAATATAAACCACAAGAAATGATGTGCATATTCTGGTATAGTTGTCAGATAAGGCTTTTTAAGCTTAAAGTGACCTGAGCTAACACATTGTTTTACAATATGAAATGACTAACAATATCTGTGTAGATAAAAGCAGAACACTGAACTATATCTAGAATGCTGAATACACAGAAACTCAGGCACAAGAATATAATAATGAGGAGGAACTAGCATTCTGTTACTTTTACTTAACCCAGATTTATGGTCCGAATCACGAGAATAGCTCTTAACACCCAATGTTTTACTAGACAAATGTCTTTGTATTGTTTTAATGATAACTTAAAAGCGGGATATTCTACATTTGCACTTCTGTATTAGTCAAACTATTGTTTACTTTTCAAAGTAATAGTGTAGTTATGTAGTTATTCTGTTGTGTACCACTAAACAATGCTTCTATATTATAGAAAATGCAATGTTCTTCACCTTAAAAATAAATATTATGGTTGTTTCAGCACCTTATTTTATTTTACTGTATTATATTACTTAAAAAACATTTTATTTACACTTCACTTTATTATACAAAAATTGGTTATGCACACTCTTATTTTCATATAGATAGGAGTAATTAGGCACTGCTTGTCAACGGGTCCCCCCTAATTACCGTGCTCCAATAACTTTATATATATCTGTGAAAGTGCAGACCAAAAAGTTTTTTATTTTAAATAATGCTTATATTTGTATTAAAGAAACCAAGAAACCAGGGGATATATACATATGTACAACGCTAGGCTGTAGAACAGGGGTATTCAACCCGCGGACCGCAGCTGCTAGGATTCCGGACCCCATGGGCAGGAGGGTGAGAGCAGAGACAGGGCGAAAAAAAGTGGTATCGGGCCCCGCGGCCGGGAGGGAAGGCAGCGGGCGGGGCCGGAGACCGTGAGGGAGGGCAGGGGGCGGAGCCGGCGGCCGGGAGGGAAGGCAGCGGACGGGGCCAGAGACCGTGAGGGAAGGCAGGGGGCGGAGCCGATGGCCGGGAGGGATGACAGTGGGTGGGGTCGTAGACCCTGAAGGAAGGCAGCAGGCGGGGCCGGCAGCTGGGAGGGAAGGCCAGGAGGAGAGGCGCGGAAGGGAGGAAAGACGGCATGTGCAATATGGCATTAGTAAAGACAGCAGGTGGGTGATTAATGGAGGAGTGGCCGGCTCAGCTGTTTGCTTCGATCGCAGGAGACTGTCCTGGAATAGTTGCACATGGCTGAGCGTGCCTTTTATCGTCAATCAGCTTTTCCCTGGGGCATCCTGAATTGGGATGCCCCCACTGTGTGAGCCCACCCCCAGGGCACCTGTAAAATCTCACCTTTCCCCGCTTCAACTCTCTATTCCCAGCTCTGCCCCATCCCATCTCTCTATTCCCAGCTCTGTCCCATCCCATCTCTCTATCCCCAGCTCTGTCCCATCCCATCTCTCTATTCCCAGCTCTGTCCCATCCCATCTCTCTATTCTCAGTTCTGTCCCATCCCATCTCTCAATTCCCAGCTCTGTCCCATCCCATCTCTCTATTCCCAGCTCTGTCCCATCCCATCTCTCTATTCCCAGCTCTGTCCCATCCCATCTCTCTATTCCCAGCTCTGTCCCATCCCATCTAGCTATCCCCAGCTCTGTCCCATCCCATCTCTCTATTCCCAGCTCTGCCCCATCCCATCTCTCTATCCCCAGCTCTGCCCCATCCCATCTCTCTATTCTCAGTTCTGTCCCATCCCATCTCTCAATTCCCAGCTCTGTCCCATCCCATCTCTCTATTCCCAGCTCTGTCCCATCCCATCTCTCTATTCCCAGCTCTGTCCCATCCCATCTCTCTATTCCCAGCTCTGTCCCATCCCATCTAGCTATCCCCAGCTCTGTCCCATCCCATCTCTCTATTCCCAGCTCTGCCCCATCCCATCTCTCTATCCCCAGCTCTGCCCCATCCCATCTCTTTATTCCCAGCTCTGTCCCATCCCATCTCTCTATTCCCAGCTCTGTCCCATCCCATCTCTCTATTCCCAGCCCTGTCCCATCCCATCTCTCTATTCCCAACTCTGCCCCATCCCATCTCTTTATTCCCAACTCTGTCCCATCCCATCTCTCTATTCCCAGCTCTGTCCCATCCCATCTCTCTATCCCCCAGCTCTGTCCCATTCCATCTCTCTTTTCCCAGCTCTGTCCCATACCATCTCTCTTTTCCCAGCTCTGTCCCATCCCATCTCTCTATTCCCAGCCCTGTCCCATCCCATTTCTCTAATCCCAGCTCTGTCCCATCCCATCTTTCTATTCCCAGCTCTGTCCCATCCCATCTCTCTATTCCCAGCTCTGTCTTATCCCATCTCTCTATTCCTAGCTTTGTCCCATTCCATCTCTCTATTTCCAGCTCTATCCCATCCCATCTCTCTATTCCCAGCTCTGTCCCATCCCATCTCTCTATTCCTAGCTCTGTCCCATCCCATCTCTCTATTCCTAGCTCTGTCCCATCCCATCTCTCTATTTCCAGCTCTGCCTCATCCCATCTCTCTATTCCCAGCTCTGTCCCATCCCATCTCTTTTTCCAAGTCTGTCCCATCCCATCTCTCTATTTCCAGCTCTGCCTCATCCCATCTCTCTTTTCCCAGCTCTTTCCCATCCCATCTCTCTATTCCCAGCTCTGTCTCATTTCATCTATCTTTTCCCAGCTCTGCCCCATTCCATCTTTCTTATTACCAGCACTGCCCCCATCCCATCCCTCTTATTCTCAACACTGCATAATTCATCCCTCTTATACCTAGCTCTGCTCCCATCCATCCCTCTTGTGTCAGCGCTGCCCCCGTCCACCCATCCCTGATACCAGAGCTGTAGGTTTCACAGGGCCAAACAAAAAAAAAGGTGTCTCACTGCCCAATACAGATACTGCTGGGGGGGGGGGGGGGGGGGGCACAGCCATTTTTTAGTTCTGCTCATGAGAATATATATCTCTCCGCTGCGCTAATTTCAACTACAACCCCCCCCCCCCCCCCCCCGGACCTTCAACTTGGTGAAGACCACGCTAAATGGACCTCGACTAAAAGTACTTGAGTATCCCTGCTGTAGAATATCACATCACGGGACAACTATATGCATCTGTTACTGTTGACAATATGCTACAAGTAAAATGAATACATCTATACATCTATTTATACTGATAGTATATTTGTTTCAGAAGGGAAACATTTTTTTTTCTCAATGAAGGGAGTTAAAAATATGGTGCTGAATCAACCTTATTGTATTTGTTTACCCAGAATATACATTTTAATTGACCCCAGTTGTGTTCTCATTATCACACAATAGGGTTGAATTATCAAATGCTTATTTTTTTGTCATTTCATAGGAGAATTTTTTAGCTCACATTATTTAGTAGCTGCTTCCATGAGCTTATTACTTGTATCAAGTGTGAATAAATGATAGCAGTGTTTCTGCCTGTATTAGTAGGTTTTCTGCTAAAATCCAGTTTCACCCAAAGATTAGCCATTTATTTAGAGCCTGATATAAAGTGGACCAAAACCCAGGATTTTGATTATCCTGGCCCTTTCCCCCAGGGTAACCCCGATCTGGGATGCCCTGCTGTGTGAAACCCCCCAGGTCGCCTGATCTCACTCACCCTTCCCCTCTCGTCCAATCAGCTCGGCTGGCAGCAGCATCCCTCACTACCCTCTAACAGGAAGCGCACCCGCGCCAGCCATTCACAATTAATTTTCTAGTGGCTGTCGCACTCTTACTCATATGTATCCCATGTCGGGTGGGTGCGCGGTCCGCGGAGACACCGCCAAAGTCCAAGAATTTTGTAAAGAACCAGCACTCCAATGTAAAGGTAAAAGTAAATGAGCTTATATTTGTAATCCAAGCACCATAAATCGTGCAAAACAAGGATTGGTTTCTGGTCGACGTTTCGGGGTGCACTGTGGCCCCCTTCCTCAGGACCAACCACATGGTATGTGGTTGGTCCTGAGGAAGGGGGCCACAGTGCACCCCGAAACGTCGACCAGAAACCAATCCTTGTTTTGCACGATTCATGGTGTTTGGATTACAAATATAAGCTAATTTACTTTTACCTTTACATTGGAGTGCTGGTTCTTTACAAAATTCTTAGCCATTCACAATTGTCTGCCCTGGGAAAGCGTTGCAGCATGTTGGACCGGGAAAGAAGGTGAGTTTCAGGGCGACCTGGGGGGTTTCACACAGCGGAGCATCCCAGCGGCCATGGAATCTTATAGATTTCAGGGCCATTTGGGAGTGGGTTTTGCTCCACTTTAAGAAGCATCTGCACCATTTAATGCCACTTAGTGCCAGATTTTCATCACATCAATGTTTTCAGATATGTTTAAAGGGTAATTCCACTCTCATGTTTAAAAGTTTTTTGTGTGCCTAGCTTATCTTATATTTTTTATTTTCTATTTGTTTGCAACTCTGTGTTATAAACTGGTTTTCCCCATCTTTGTTTATCTTAGCAACATACACCACAGTGGTGTGTTTAGTGAACATAACAGAGACGTTCTGACTCTGGCTTGCTATTTCATCTGATTGGCTATGGCACTGAGGACACTCCACATTCCTGAGCTCACAGATTTAACATCATCTGCTCTAATTCAAACTCTGCAGATTATGGAGATCTTGTGCAGTAGTTAAAGAGTTACTGGCAGCATTCTCACCTGGGCAGATAGAAACATAGAAACATAGAAGGTTGACGGCAGAAGAAGAACATACACTCCATCTAGTCTGCCCTTATGTGTTTACTGTATGTACTCTTTATCTTAGGATAGATGTGTGCTTATCCCAGGCATGTTTAAATTCAGTGACTGTTGATTTTTCAACTACCTCTGCTGGAAGTTTGTTCCAAGCATCTACTACTCTTTCTGTAAAATAATATTTTCTAACATTGCTCTTGATCTTCCCCCCGACTAGCTTCAGGTTATGCCCCCTTGTTCTATCATTAATAGAGATGAGCGAGTAGTGAAATATTCGAAATTTCGAATTTCGATTCGAATAGACCGCGTTACTCAACTACTCGACCGATTATCGAATCCCATTATAGTCTATGGGAAAAAAATGCTCGCCACTTGGAAATCTCAATTCGACCACTTGGAGGTCACCAAGTCCACCCTGAAACATCAGAAAATGATGCCAACACTGCTGGAATGCAACTGGGACAGCAGGGGAAGCATGTCTGGGTGCATATAACGCGCCCAAGTCGCACTATTACGCCACTATCACTGCCACTCAACAATACACTCCAAACACAATATAACTTCTACGTAAAGTGAGACAAGACAAGGAAACCTTCTTTCCTCTACATTGCCATGGACCCCAAGCCAAACTGTACAAAAAAGAAGAACAAAATTCTGCACCCCTTAAAATCACGTTGCCTAATGACAACCACAGATGGCATAGGCAAGGGGGAAAATAAATAGACCCCACCCCTAATTGTCATTGTGTGTGTGTGTGTGTGTGTGAGATGTGGTCAGACATGTCCTCTTGTGTCATTGTGTCACCCCAGCAGTAAGGGAAGCTTAAAGGAGGAGGTATGTTACAGTGTGTTACCCCAGCAGTAAGGGAAGCTTACAGGAGGAGGTTTGTTACAGTGTGTCACCCCAGCAGTCAGGGAAGCTTACAGGAGGAGGTTTGTTACAGTGTGTCACCCCAGCAGTCAGGGAAGCTTACAGGAGGAGGTTTGTTACAGTGTGTCACCCCAGCAGTAAGGGAAGCTTACAGGAGGAGGTTTGTTACAGTGTGTTACCCCAGCAGTAAGGGAAGCTTAAAGGAGGAGGTTTGTTACATTGTGTCACCCCAGCAGTCAGGGAAGCTTACAGGAGGAGGTTTGTTACATTGTGTCACCCCAGCAGTCAGGGAAGCTTACAGGAGGAGGTTTGTTACAGTGTGTCACCCCAGCAGTAAGGGAAGCTTACAGGAGGAGGTTTGTTACAGTGTGTCACCCCAGCAGTCAGGGAAGCTTACAGGAGGAGGTTTGTTACAGTGTGTCACCCCAGCAGTAAGGGAAGCTTACAGGAGGAGGTTTGTTACAGTGTGTCACCCCAGCAGTAAGGGAAGCTTACAGGAGGAGGTTTGTTACAGTGTGTTACCCCAGCAGTAAGGGACGCTTAAAGGAGGAGGTTTGTTACATTGTGTCACCCCAGCAGTCAGGGAAGCTTACAGGAGGAGGTTTGTTACAGTGTGTCACCCCAGCAGTAAGGGAAGCTTACAGGAGGAGGTTTGTTACATTGTGTCACCCCAGCAGTCAGGGAAGCTTACAGGAGGAGGTTTGTTACAGTGTGTCACCCCAGCAGTCAGGGAAGCTTACAGGAGGAGGTTTGTTACAGTGTGTCACCCCAGCAGTAAGGGAAGCTTACAGGAGGAGGTTTGTTACAGTGTGTTACCCCAGCAGTCAGGGAAGCTTAAAGGAGGAGGTTTGTTACATTGTGTCACCCCTGCAGTCAGGGAAGCTTACAGGAGGAGGTTTGTTACATTGTGTCACCCCAGCAGTCAGGGAAGCTTACAGGAGGAGGTTTGTTACAGTGTGTCACCCCAGCAGTCAGGGAAGCTTACAGGAGGAGGTTTGTTACAGTGTGTCACCCCAGCAGTAAGGGAAGCTTACAGGAGGAGGTTTGTTACAGTGTGTTACCCCAGCAGTAAGGGAAGCTTAACGGAGGAGGTTTGTTACATTGTGTCACCCCAGCAGTCAGGGAAGCTTACAGGAGGAGGTTTGTTACATTGTGTCACCCTAGCAGTCAGGGAAGCTTACAGGAGGAGGTTTGTTACAGTGTGTCACCCCAGCAGTAAGGGAAGCTTACAGGAGGAGGTTTGTTACAGTGTGTCACCCCAGCAGTCAGGGAAGCTTACAGGAGGAGGTTTGTTACAGTGTGTCACCCCAGCAGTAAGGGAAGCTTACAGGAGGAGGTTTGTTACAGTGTGTCACCCCAGCAGTAAGGGAAGCTTACAGGAGGAGGTTTGTTACAGTGCGTTACCCCAGCAGAAAGGGAAGCTTAAAGGAGGAGGTTTGTTACATTGTGTCACCCCAGCAGTCAGGGAAGCTTACAGGAGGAGGTTTGTTACAGTGTGTCACCCCAGCAGTAAGGGAAGCTTACAGGAGGAGGTTTGTTACAGTGTGTTACCCCAGCAGTCAGGGAAGCTTAAAGGAGGAGGTTTGTTACATTGTGTCACCCCTGCAGTCAGGGAAGCTTACAGGAGGAGGTTTGTTACACTGTGTCACCCCAGCAGTAAGGGAAGCTTACAGGAGGAGGTTTGTTACAGTGTGTCACCCCAGCAGTCAGGGAAGCTTACAGGAGGAGGTTTGTTACATTGTGTCACCCCTGCAGTAAGGGAAGCTTACAGGAGGTTTGTTACAGTGTGTTACCCCAGCAGTCAGGGAAGCTTAAAGGAGGAGGTTTGTTACATTGTGTCACCCCTGCAAACACAATATAACTTCTACGTAAAGTGAGACAAGACAAGGAAACCTTCTTTCCTCTACATTGCCATGGACCCCAAGCCAAACTGTACAAAAAAGAAGAACAAAATTCTGCACCCCTTAAAATCACGTTGCCTAATGACAACCACAGATGGCATAGGCAAGGGGGAAAATAAATAGACCCCACCCCTAATTGTCATTGTGTGTGTGTGTGTGTGTGTGAGATGTGGTCAGACATGTCCTCTTGTGTCATTGTGTCACCCCAGCAGTAAGGGAAGCTTAAAGGAGGAGGTATGTTACAGTGTGTTACCCCAGCAGTAAGGGAAGCTTACAGGAGGAGGTTTGTTACAGTGTGTCACCCCAGCAGTCAGGGAAGCTTACAGGAGGAGGTTTGTTACAGTGTGTCACCCCAGCAGTCAGGGAAGCTTACAGGAGGAGGTTTGTTACAGTGTGTCACCCCAGCAGTAAGGGAAGCTTACAGGAGGAGGTTTGTTACAGTGTGTTACCCCAGCAGTAAGGGAAGCTTAAAGGAGGAGGTTTGTTACATTGTGTCACCCCAGCAGTCAGGGAAGCTTACAGGAGGAGGTTTGTTACATTGTGTCACCCCAGCAGTCAGGGAAGCTTACAGGAGGAGGTTTGTTACAGTGTGTCACCCCAGCAGTAAGGGAAGCTTACAGGAGGAGGTTTGTTACAGTGTGTCACCCCAGCAGTCAGGGAAGCTTACAGGAGGAGGTTTGTTACAGTGTGTCACCCCAGCAGTAAGGGAAGCTTACAGGAGGAGGTTTGTTACAGTGTGTCACCCCAGCAGTAAGGGAAGCTTACAGGAGGAGGTTTGTTACAGTGTGTTACCCCAGCAGTAAGGGAAGCTTAAAGGAGGAGGTTTGTTACATTGTGTCACCCCAGCAGTCAGGGAAGCTTACAGGAGGAGGTTTGTTACAGTGTGTCACCCCAGCAGTAAGGGAAGCTTACAGGAGGAGGTTTGTTACATTGTGTCACCCCAGCAGTCAGGGAAGCTTACAGGAGGAGGTTTGTTACAGTGTGTCACCCCAGCAGTAAGGGAAGCTTACAGGAGGAGGTTTGTTACATTGTGTCACCCCTGCAGTAAGGGAAGCTTACAGGAGGAGGTTTGTTACAGTGTGTTACCCCAGCAGTCAGGGAAGCTTAAAGGAGGAGGTTTGTTACATTGTGTCACCCCTGCAGTCAGGGAAGCTTACAGGAGGAGGTTTGTTACATTGTGTCACCCCAGCAGTCAGGGAAGCTTACAGGAGGAGGTTTGTTACAGTGTGTCACCCCAGCAGTCAGGGAAGCTTACAGGAGGAGGTTTGTTACAGTGTGTCACCCCAGCAGTAAGGGAAGCTTACAGGAGGAGGTTTGTTACAGTGTGTTACCCCAGCAGTAAGGGAAGCTTAACGGAGGAGGTTTGTTACATTGTGTCACCCCAGCAGTCAGGGAAGCTTACAGGAGGAGGTTTGTTACATTGTGTCACCCTAGCAGTCAGGGAAGCTTACAGGAGGAGGTTTGTTACAGTGTGTCACCCCAGCAGTAAGGGAAGCTTACAGGAGGAGGTTTGTTACAGTGTGTCACCCCAGCAGTCAGGGAAGCTTACAGGAGGAGGTTTGTTACAGTGTGTCACCCCAGCAGTAAGGGAAGCTTACAGGAGGAGGTTTGTTACAGTGTGTCACCCCAGCAGTAAGGGAAGCTTACAGGAGGAGGTTTGTTACAGTGCGTTACCCCAGCAGAAAGGGAAGCTTAAAGGAGGAGGTTTGTTACATTGTGTCACCCCAGCAGTCAGGGAAGCTTACAGGAGGAGGTTTGTTACAGTGTGTCACCCCAGCAGTAAGGGAAGCTTACAGGAGGAGGTTTGTTACAGTGTGTTACCCCAGCAGTCAGGGAAGCTTAAAGGAGGAGGTTTGTTACATTGTGTCACCCCTGCAGTCAGGGAAGCTTACAGGAGGAGGTTTGTTACACTGTGTCACCCCAGCAGTAAGGGAAGCTTACAGGAGGAGGTTTGTTACAGTGTGTCACCCCAGCAGTCAGGGAAGCTTACAGGAGGAGGTTTGTTACATTGTGTCACCCCTGCAGTAAGGGAAGCTTACAGGAGGTTTGTTACAGTGTGTTACCCCAGCAGTCAGGGAAGCTTACAGGAGGAGGTTTGTTACATTGTGTCACCCCTGCAGTCAGGGAAGCTTACAGGAGGAGGTTTGTTACATTGTGTCACCCCAGCAGTAAGGGAAGCTTGCAGGAGGAGGTTTGTTACAGTGTGTCACCCCAGCAGTCAGGGAAGCTTACAGGAGGAGGTTTGTTACAGTGTGTCACCCCAGCAGTCAGGGAAGCTTACAGGAGGAGGTTTGTTACAGTGTGTTACCCCAGCAGTAAGGGAAGCTTAAAGGAGGAGGTTTGTTACATTGTGTCACCCCAGCAGTCAGGGAAGCTTACAGGAGGAGGTTTGTTACAGTGTGTCACCCCAGCAGTAAGGGAAGCTTAGAGCTGAGACCTCTTAAAAATTGTGTGGAGTCCCAAGAGCTGAGACCTCTTAAAAATTGTGTGGAGGCCCAAGATCTGAGACTTCTTAAAAATTGTGTGGAGGCCCAAGAGCTGAGACCTCTTGAAAATTGTATTAAGGCCCAAGAGCTGAGACCTCTTAGAAATTGTGTGGAGGCCCAAGAGCTGAGACCTCTTAAAAATTGTGTGGAGTCCCAAGAGCTGAGACCTTTTAAAAATTGTGTGGAGTCCCAAGAGCTGAGACCTCTCAAACATTGTGTGGAGTCCCAAGAGCTGAGACCTCTCAAACATTGTGTGGAGTCCCAAGAGCTGAGACCTCTTAAAAATTGTGTGGAGGCCCAAGAGCTGAGACCTCTTAAAAATTGTGTGGAGGCCCAAGAGCTGAGACCTCTTAAAAATTGTGTGGAGTCCCAAGAGCTGAGACCTTTTAAAAATTGTGTGGAGTCCCAAGAGCTGAGACCTCTCAAACATTGTGTGGAGTCCCAAGAGCTGAGACCTTTTAAAAATTGTGTGGAGTCCCAAGAGCTGAGACCTCTCAAACATTGTGTGGAGTCCCAAGAGCTGAGACCTCTCAAACATTGTGTGGAGTCCCAAGAGCTGAGACCTCTTAAAAATTGTGTGGAGGCCCAAGAGCTGAGACCTCTTAAAAATTGTGTGGAGTCCCAAGAGCTGAGACCTTTTAAAAATTGTGTGGAGTCCCAAGAGCTGAGACCTCTCAAACATTGTGTGGAGTCCCAAGAGCTGAGACCTCTCAAACATTGTGTGGAGTCCCAAGAGCTGAGACCTCTTAAAAATTGTGTGGAGTCCCAAGAGCTGAGACCTTTTAAAAATTGTGTGGAGTCCCAAGAGCTGAGACCTCTCAAACATTGTGTGGAGTCCCAAGAGCTGAGACCTCTCAAACATTGTGTGGAGTCCCAAGAGCTGAGACCTCTTAAAAATTGTGTGGAGGCCCAAGAGCTGAGACCTCTTAAAAATTGTGTGGAGGCCCAAGAGCTGAGACCTCTTAAAATTGATTGTATTAAGCCCAAGAGGTGAGCCATAATTTTTTTTATTAATACAGCAATTCTACGGCGGTTAAGGAGGAGGAGGAGGAGGAGGAGGAAATGGCACTTCATACAGATGGCACTTCACTCTTGGCTGCTTTCCACTGTTGTACAAGCAAAGTCCGGGTCAATCCACTTGCTGTTCATTTTGATTAGCGTCAGCCTGTCGGCACTGTCGGTTGACAGGCGGCTGCGCTTATCGGTTATAATGCCCCCGGCTGCGCTGAACACCCTCTCTGATAGCACGCTGGCGGCAGGGCAGGCAAGCACCTCCAAGGCGTACAGGGACAGTCTTCCCCTTTGTTGTGTGCTGCCACTGCGGTCCAGACCTCCAGCCAGGACACCTCCACATCTGCCTCTGCCTCGGCTACTTTGGGGCCTTCTCCTTCAGCCCCCCCCCCTTCCCCCGCATCTTCGTCTGCACCTTCCATCTCCTCGTCCCATCAACTGTCCATCTCGCAGGCGTTCAACCGCAGGCGGAAGTACGCCTCCAGTCACCCCCAAGCCCAAGCCTTAACCTGCCTCATCTCCAAACTGCTGGCCCTGGAGATGTTGCCGTTTAGGCTTGTGGAGACGCAGACCTTCCGCGACCTGATGGCGGCTGCCGCACCTCGCTATTCCGTCCCTAGCCGCCACTATTTTTCCCGGTGTGGCGTCCCCGCCCTGCACCAGCACGTGTCGCGTAACATCAGGCGGGCCCTGAGGTACGCAGTCAGCGCAAAGGTCCACTTGACCACCGACTCGTGGACAAGCGCTTGCGGCCAAGGACGCTACATCTCTTTGACGGCACACTGGGTGAATGTTGTGGACGGGGTCGCAAACAGGGACGGCCTACATACCACCCCCGCCCAAGATTGCCAGCACGGGTTCTGATAGACCCCCCTCCTCTTCCTCCTCCTCCTCCTCCTCCTCTGCCTTAACATCGCCCTCAGCCCCTAGCTGGAAGCGTTGCAGCACTGGCGCGGGGAGACGTCAGCAGGCGGTGCTTAAGCTCATCAGCTTGGGCGACAGGAAGCACAGCGCCGCAGAGGTGAGGCACGCCATATTGCAGCAGACAGAGATGTGGCTGTCGCCGCTGCAGCTAGGACCAGGCATGGTCGTGTGCGATAACGGCCGTAACCTGGTGGCGGCTCTGGAGCTTGCAGAACTCAATCACGTACCATGCCTGGCCCACGTTTTTAATTTGGTAGTACAAAAGTTTCTAAAGACTTACCCCAACCTGGCAGAGCTACTGGTCAAAGTGCGGCGCTTGTGCGCTCACTTTTGGAAGTCAACTGTAGCTGCTGCTAGCTTAAAAAAAATCCAGCAACGCCTCCATTTGCCTCAACATCGGCTGTTGTGCGACCTGCCTACTCGCTGGAATTCCACCTATTGCATGTTGGCCAGGGTGTGTGAGCAGCAGAGAGCATTGATGGAGTACCAGATGATGCATCCACGCGTGCATCCAACTCAGCTCCCTCAGTTTGCCAACCACGAGTGGCCATGGATGGCAGACATATGCGATGTATTGCGTATCTTTGAGGAGTCCACTAAGAAGGTCAGCAGCGAGGACGCTATAGTGAGCGTAACCATCCCGCTCCTATGCGTCCTTAAAGAATCGCTCATCGCAATAAGGGAGAACGCATTGCACACAGAGGAGACGGGGGTAGGAGGAGACGCAATGCAGGTAGACAGTCAGACCACACTTTTGTCTGCTGCTCGGTGGCAGTTGCAGGAGGAGGAGGATGAGGAGACAACGTGGAGGTGGCTGTGGAAGAGGATGCTGGCGGCGAGGGTAGCAGTCAGGCTGTGTGCGTCCCATTGGTTCAGCGCGGATGGGGCGGAGAGGAGGAGGAAGAGGAGGAAATGGAAAATGATCCTTCTGGTGGGGGCAGTGACGTCATGCCTACTCAGAGTCTGGCACACATGGCTGACTTCATGCTGGGCTGCTTTTCCCGGGACATACGTGTTGTCCGGATATTGGAGAACAAACTATACTGGGTGTTCGCACTCCTGGACCCCCGGTATAAAGATAACTTCTCCTCTTTTATTCCGGTAGAGGAGAGG
The DNA here is from genome assembly GCA_027917425.1 of Gastrophryne carolinensis. NCBI lineage: Eukaryota > Metazoa > Chordata > Amphibia > Anura > Microhylidae > Gastrophryne > Gastrophryne carolinensis. Next base: position 188,480,921 of record CM051239.1, on the reverse strand, counting down.
ACGAATCGATTACTGGAATACCAGAGGGAACTCTTGCAGAACATGATGCAGATTTTCCCACCCAGCATCGCTGGCGGCAGAGAGGAGAGTGTCTCCCAGAGTCTGACAACATCGATCAGGCCTACAGCCACCAGGGGAACACTCTCCAAGGTGTGGGACACGTTCATGTCACCCCCTCGTGCAACTTCCATCACTGCGGGGCCCGCTATCAGCAGGGGGGACAAGTATCGGCGGATGTTGCGGGACTACCTGGCAGACCACACCCCTGTCCTCCCCGATCCCTCGGCGCCCTACACTTACTGGGTCTCCAAGTTGGACACGTGGCTGGAAGGCAGTGGCAGCAAGACCGGGCGCAGGTTGTATTGCGTTTGCTCTCTCCCACTCAGCCCAGTGCTTGACTTCCAAGTGACGGCGCATGCCTGAGGTGGTCAGATTGCTCTTCTCAGAGCCCCTACTCAGTTTTGAGTGGCGGATTGCGCAATCCGCGCTCAGTTTGTCGTCCGCGCAAACATTAAAAAATCTCCACACCACAGAAGTACGAGGCCTCGATGGGGGAGCTTTGCGCGACTGCCTGCTGCCGGGAAGAGCTTCGGCCCTGCTGGCTGTGGCCTGCCTTCTCTGTCTGGACTGTCCTCTGCCTCTGGACTGTCCTCTGCCTCTTGCTGCCTTATTCGGTGATGCGCAGACCGCATCTCCACTGCTTTCCCCGCTGGACATCACCCCTGTCCAAGTGGGGTCGGTCATTTCGTCGTCCACCACCTCCTCTTCCACTTCCTCTCTCTGCTCCTCCTCCTGCCCACTGGACATTCCAACAGCCTCCCTTGATGGCAACTGCGTCTCATCATCATCGCTCATGATAGCAGATGCTGGTTCCGGGTCCACATCACTAGGAGATGGCGGATACTCAAGTGTTTGGGCATCACTACAAACAAATTCCTCTGCTAGCTCCTGGGATTCTTGCGGCACATCTGGAAAAGGACCCGAAAAGAGGTCCTGGGAGGGGTCAAGGGTGGGCTGACTCTGTTGGCCAGGTTGGGAGGAAGGAGGGTCAGAGTGAGACTGTGTGGATGACTGGGTGGTGGACAAGTGACTGGAAGCGTTATCGGCCATCCATTGCACCACCTGTTCACGCTGCTCAGGCCTCAACAGAGGTGTACCCCGCCCCCCGCATAACTGTCCCATAAAGGCAGGGAAATGGGTGAGCGTAATGCTGGCTGCCCCTCACCAGCACGCATTGTATCCCCACTGGCTTCAACGCGGTTTGTGCCCCCACCAGCATTTCCGCGCCCCCGTCCTCGTCCACGTCCCTTTGCGCTAGCCCTCCGCATTTCAGACGTTTTACTTTTTTGGCCATGCGTTATGCCAAATATAAATATATTTTTTAGGAGAACACCTGGCTATACAGCCGTATACTGCCAGAAGGTGAAATGGTGCCTATACGCACCGGGTATATAACAGTCTTTTGTTGGCACAGAGGACACAAAACAGTAGAGCCAAATATAAATATATTTTTAAGGAGAACACCTGGCTATACAGCCGTATACTGCCAGAAGGTGAAATGGTGCCTAATACGCACTGGGTATATAACAGTGTTTTGTTGGCACAGAGGACACAAAACAGTAGAGCCAAATATAAATATATTGTTTGGGAGAACACCTGGCTATACAGCCGTATACTGCCAGAAGGTGAAATGGTGCCTAATACGCACTGGGTATATAACAGTGTTTTGTTGGCACAGAGGACACAAAACAGTAGAGCCAAATATAAATATATTGTTTGGGAGAACACCTGGCTCTACAGCCGTATACTGCCAGAAGGTGAAATGGTGCCTAATACGCACTGGGTATATAACAGTGTTTTGTTGGCACAGAGGACACAAAACAGTAGAGCCAAATATAAATATATTGTTTGGGAGAACACCTGGCTATACAGCCATATACTGCCAGAAGGTGAAATGGTGCCTAATACGCACTGGGTATATAACAGTGTTTTGTTGGCACAGAGGACACAAAACCGTAGAGCCAAATATAAATATATTTTTAAGGAGAACACCTGGCTATACAGCCGTATACTGCCAGAAGGTGAAATGGTGCCTAATACGCACTGGGTATATAACAGGGTTTTGTTGGTAAAGAGGACACAAAACAGTAGTGCCAAATATAAATATATTTTTAAGGAGAACACCTGGCTATACAGCCGTATACTGCCAGAAGGTGAAATGGTGCCTATACGCACCGGGTATAAAACAGTGTTTTGTTGGCACAGAGGACACAAAACAGTAGTGCAAAATATAGTTTTGTATATAGGTGCTAATACACCACTGAAGTCTTTCTGTCCCTATTCCAGCAGCAGCTACCAGTCACTAAAGCAGCCGTTTTGAGCAGAGTGTATATAGTTTTGTATATAGGTGGTAATACACCACTGAAGTCTTTCTGTCCCTATTCCAGCAGCAGCTACCCCTCACTAAAGCAGCCGTTGTGTGCAGTGTGTATATAGCTAGAATGAGCTATATACCGTTCAGCATAGTAGCCCTAATAAGGACTCTCAATGACTCTCTTGTCTTCTGGTAGCTGGTATATATGGTGGTAAATGCGATATTCTGAGCTTCTGGGGCCCTGCCTGCCTACATATGAGCTATATACTGTTCAACATAGTAGCCCTAATAAGGGCTCTCAATGACTCTCTTGTCTTCTGGTAGCTGGTATATATGGTGGTAAATGCGATATTCTGAGCTTCTGGGGCCCTGCCTGCCTACATATGAGCTATATACTGTTCAGCATAGTAGCCCTAATAATAAGGACTCTCAATGACTCTCTTGTCTTCTGGTAGCTGGTATATATGGTGGTAAATGCGATATTCTGAGCTTCTGGGGCCCTGCCTGCCTACATATGAGCTATATACTGTTCAACAAAGTAGCCCTAATAAGGGCTCTCAATGACTCTCTTGTCTTCTGGTAGCTGGTATATATGGTGGTAAATGCGATATTCTGAGCTTCTGGGGCCCTGCCTGCCTACATATGGGATATATACTGTTCAGCATAGTAGCCCTAATAAGGGCTCTCAATGACTCTCTTGTCTTCTGGTAGCTGGTATATATGGTGGTAAATGCGATATTCTGAGCTTCTGGGGCCCTGCCTGCCTACATATGGGATATATACTGTTCAGCATAGTAGCCCTAATAAGGGCTCTCAATGACTCTCTTGTCTTCTGGTAGCTGGTATATATGGTGGTAAAAGCGATATTCTGAGCTTCTGGGGCCCTGCCTGCCTACATATGAGCTATATACTGTTCAACATAGTAGCCCTAATAAGGGCTCTCAATGACTCTCTTGTCTTCTGGTAGCTGGTATATATGGTGGTAAATGCGATATTCTGAGCTTCTGGGGCCCTGCCTGCCTACATATGAGCTATATTCTGTTCAACATAGTAGCCCTAATAAGGGCTCTCAATGACTCTCTTGTCTTCTGGTAGCTGGTATATATGGTGGTAAATGCGATATTCTGAGCTTCTGGGGCCCTGCCTGCCTACATATGAGCTATATACTGTTCAACATAGTAGCCCTAATAAGGGCTCTCAATGACTCTCTTGTCTTCTGGTAGCTGGTATATATGGTGGTAAATGCGATATTCTGAGCTTCTGGGGCCCTGCCTGCCTACATATGGGATATATACTGTTCAGCATAGTAGCCCTAATAAGGGCTCTCAATGACTCTCTTGTCTTCTGGTAGCTGGTATATATGGTGGTAAAAGCGATATTCTGAGCTTCTGGGGCCCTGCCTGCCTACATATGAGCTATATACTGTTCAACATAGTAGCCCTAATAAGGGCTCTCAATGACTCTCTTGTCTTCTGGTAGCTGGTATATATGGTGGTAAATGCGATATTCTGAGCTTCTGGGGCCCTGCCTGCCTACATATGAGCTATATACTGTTCAACATAGTAGCCCAAATAAGGGCTCTCAATGACTCTCTTGTCTTCTGGTAGCTGGTATATATGGTGGTAAATGCGATATTCTGAGCTTCTGGGGCCCTGCCTGCCTACATATGAGCTATATACTGTTCAACATAGTAGCCCTAATAAGGGCTCTCAATGACTCTCTTGTCTTCTGGTAGCTGGTATATATGGTGGTAAATGCGATATTCTGAGCTTCTGGGGCCCTGCCTGCCTACATATGAGCTATATACTGTATCAGCATAGTAGCCCTAATAATAAGGACTCTCAATGACTCTCTTGTCTTCTGGTAGCTGGTATATATGGTGGTAAATGCGATATTCTGAGCTTCTGGGGCCCTGCCTGCCTACATATGAGCTATATACTGTTCAACATAGTAGCCCTAATAAGGGCTCTCAATGACTCTCTTGTCTTCTGGTAGCTGGTATATATGGTGGTAAATGCGGTATTCTGAGCTTCTGGGGCCCTGCCTGCCTACATATGAGCTATATACTGTTCAGCATAGTAGCCCTAATAATAAGGACTCTCAATGACTCTCTTGTCTTCTGGTAGCTGGTATATATGGTGGTAAATGCGATATTCTGAGCTTCTGGGGCCCTGCCTGCCTACATATGAGCTATATACTGTTCAGCATAGTAGCCCTAATAATAAGGACTCTCAATGACTCTCTTGTCTTCTGGTAGCTGGTATATATGGTGGTAAATGCGATATTCTGAGCTTCTGGGGCCCTGCCTGCCTACATATGAGCTATATACTGTTCAACATAGTAGCCCTAATAAGGGCTCTCAATGACTCTCTTGTCTTCTGGTAGCTGGTATACATGGTGGTAAATGCGATATTCTGAGCTTCTGGGGCCCTGCCTGCCTAGATATGAGCTATATACTGTTCAGCATAGTAGCCCTAATAATAAGGACTCTCAATGACTCTCTTGTCTTCTGGTAGCTGGTATATATGGTGGTAAATGCGATATTCTGAGCTTCTGGGGCCCTGCCTGCCTACATATGAGCTATATACTGTTCAACATAGTAGCCCAAATAAGGGCTCTCAATGACTCTCTTGTCTTCTGGTAGCTGGTATATATGGTGGTAAATGCGATATTCTGAGCTTCTGGGGCCCTGCCTGCCTACATATGAGCTATATACTGTTCAACATAGTAGCCCTAATAAGGGCTCTCAATGACTCTCTTGTCTTCTGGTAGCTGGTATATATGGTGGTAAATGCGATATTCTGAGCTTCTGGGGCCCTGCCTGCCTACATATGAGCTATATACTGTATCAGCATAGTAGCCCTAATAATAAGGACTCTCAATGACTCTCTTGTCTTCTGGTAGCTGGTATATATGGTGGTAAATGCGATATTCTGAGCTTCTGGGGCCCTGCCTGCCTACATATGAGCTATATACTGTTCAACATAGTAGCCCTAATAAGGGCTCTCAATGACTCTCTTGTCTTCTGGTAGCTGGTATATATGGTGGTAAATGCGGTATTCTGAGCTTCTGGGGCCCTGCCTGCCTACATATGAGCTATATACTGTTCAGCATAGTAGCCCTAATAATAAGGACTCTCAATGACTCTCTTGTCTTCTGGTAGCTGGTATATATGGTGGTAAATGCGATATTCTGAGCTTCTGGGGCCCTGCCTGCCTACATATGAGCTATATACTGTTCAGCATAGTAGCCCTAATAATAAGGACTCTCAATGACTCTCTTGTCTTCTGGTAGCTGGTATATATGGTGGTAAATGCGATATTCTGAGCTTCTGGGGCCCTGCCTGCCTACATATGAGCTATATACTGTTCAACATAGTAGCCCTAATAAGGGCTCTCAATGACTCTCTTGTCTTCTGGTAGCTGGTATACATGGTGGTAAATGCGATATTCTGAGCTTCTGGGGCCCTGCCTGCCTAGATATGAGCTATATACTGTTCAGCATAGTAGCCCTAATAATAAGGACTCTCAATGACTATCTTGTCTTCTGGTAGCTGGTATATATGGTGGTAAATGCGATATTCTGAGCTTCTGGGGCCCTGCCTGCCTACATATGAGCTATATACTGTTCAACATAGTAGCCCTAATAAGGGCTCTCAATGACTCTCTTGTCTTCTGGTAGCTGGTATATATGGTGGTAAATGCGATATTCTGAGCTTCTGGGTCCCTGCCTGCCTACATATGAGCTATATACTGTTCAGCATAGTAGCCCTAATAATAAGGACTCTCAAAGACTCTCTTGTCTTCTGGTAGCTGGTATATATGGTGGTAAATGCGATATTCTGAGCTTCTGGGGCCCTGCCTGCCTACATATGAGCTATATACTGTTCAACATAGTAGCCCTAATAAGGGCTCTCAATGACTCTCTTGTCTTCTGGTAGCTGGTATATATGGTGGTAAATGCGATATTCTGAGCTTCTGGGGCCCTGCCTGCCTACATATGGGATATATACTGTTCAGCATAGTAGCCCTAATAAGGGCTCTCAATGACTCTCTTGTCTTCTGGTAGCTGGTATATATGGTGATAAATGCGATATTCTGAGCTTCTGGGGCCCTGCCTGCCTACATATGGGATATATACTGTTCAGCATAGTAGCCCTAATAAGGGCTCTCAATGACTCTCTTGTCTTCTGGTAGCTGGTATATATGGTGGTAAAAGCGATATTCTGAGCTTCTGGGGCCCTGCCTGCCTACATATGGGATATATACTGTTCAGCATAGTAGCCCTAATAAGGGCTCTCAATGACTCTCTTGTCTTCTGGTAGCTGGTATATATGGTGGTAAAAGCGATATTCTGAGCTTCTGGGGCCCTGCCTGCCTACATATGGGATATATACTGTTCAGCATAGTAGCCCTAATAAGGGCTCTCAATGACTCTCTTGTCTTCTGGTAGCTGGTATATATGGTGGTAAATGCGATATTCTGAGCTTCTGGGGCCCTGCCTGCCTACATATGGGATATATACTGTTCAGCATAGTAGCCCTAATAAGGGTTCTCAATGACTCTCTTGTCTTCTGGTAGCTGGTATATATGGTGGTAAAAGCGATATTCTGAGCTTCTGGGGACTGCCTGCCTACATATGAGCTATATACTGTTCAACATAGTAGCCCTAATAAGGGCTCTCAATGACTCTCTTGTCTTCTGGTAGCTGGTATATATGGTGGTAAATGCGATATTCTGAGCTTCTGGGGCCCTGCCTGCCTACATATGAGCTATATTCTGTTCAACATAGTAGCCCTAATAAGGGCTCTCAATGACTCTCTTGTCTTCTGGTAGCTGGTATATATGGTGGTAAATGCGATATTCTGAGCTTCTGGGGCCCTGCCTGCCTACATATGAGCTATATACTGTTCAACATAGTAGCCCTAATAAGGGCTCTCAATGACTCTCTTGTCTTCTGGTAGCTGGTATATATGGTGGTAAATGCGATATTCTGAGCTTCTGGGGCCCAGCCTGCCTACATATGAGCTATATACTGTTCAGCATAGTAGCCCTAATAATAAGGACTCTCAATGACTCTCTTGTCTTCTGGTAGCTGGTATATATGGTGGTAAATGCGATATTCTGAGCTTCTGGGGCCCTGCCTGCCTACATATGAGCTATATACTGTTCAGCATAGTAGCCCTAATAAGGGCTCTCAATGACTCTCTTGTCTTCTGGTAGCTGGTATATATGGTGGTAAATGCGATATTCTGAGCTTCTGGGGCCCTGCCTGCCTACATATGGGATATATACTGTTCAGCATAGTAGCCCTAATAAGGGCTCTCAATGACTCTCTTGTCTTCTGGTAGCTGGTATATATGGTGGTAAAAGCGATATTCTGAGCTTCTGGGGCCCTGCCTGCCTACATATGAGCTATATACTGTTCAGCATAGTAGCCCTAATAATAAGGACTCTCAATGACTCTCTTGTCTTCTGGTAGCTGGTATATATGGTGGCAAATGCGATATTCTGAGCTTCTGGGGCCCTGCCTGCCTACATATGGGATATATACTGTTCAGCATAGTTGCCCTAATAAGGGCTCTCAATGACTCTCTTGTCTTCTGGTAGCTGGTATATATGGTGGTAAATGCGATATTCTGAGCTTCTGGGGCCCTGCCTGCCTACATATGAGCTATATACTGTTCAGCATAGTAGCCCTAATAAGGGCTCTCAATGACTCTCTTGTCTTCTGGTAGCTGGTATATATGGTGGTAAATGCGGTATTCTGAGCTTCTGGGGCCCTGCCTGCCTACATATGAGCTATATACTGTTCAGCATAGTAGCCCTAATAATAAGGACTCTCAATGACTCTCTTGTCTTCTGGTAGCTGGTATATATGGTGGTAAATGCGATATTCTGAGCTTCTGGGGCCCTGCCTGCCTACATATGAGCTATATACTGTTCAGCATAGTAGCCCTAATAATAAGGACTCTCAATGACTCTCTTGTCTTCTGGTAGCTGGTATATATGGTGGTAAATGCGATATTCTGAGCTTCTGGGGCCCTGCCTGCCTACATATGAGCTATATACTGTTCAACATAGTAGCCCTAATAAGGGCTCTCAACGACTCTCTTGTCTTCTGGTAGCTGGTATACATGGTGGTAAATGCGATATTCTGAGCTTCTGGGGCCCTGCCTGCCTAGATATGAGCTATATACTGTTCAGCATAGTAGCCCTAATAATAAGGACTCTCAATGACTCTCTTGTCTTCTGGTAGCTGGTATATATGGTGGTAAATGCGATATTCTGAGCTTCTGATGCCCTGCCTGCCTACATATGAGCTATATACTGTTCAACATAGTAGCCCTAATAAGGGCTCTCAATGACTCTCTTGTCTTCTGGTAGCTGGTATATATGGTGGTAAATGCGATATTCTGAGCTTCTGGGGCCCTGCCTGCCTACATATGAGCTATATACTGTTCAGCATAGTAGCCCTAATAATAAGGACTCTCAATGACTCTCTTGTCTTCTGGTAGCTGGTATATATGGTGGTAAATGCGATATTCTGAGCTTCTGGGGCCCTGCCTGCCTACATATGAGCTATATACTGTTCAACATAGTAGCCCTAATAAGGGCTCTCAATGACTCTCTTGTCTTCTGGTAGCTGGTATATATGGTGGTAAATGCGATATTCTGAGCTTCTGGGGCCCTGCCTGCCTACATATGGGATATATACTGTTCAGCATAGTAGCCCTAATAAGGGCTCTCAATGACTCTCTTGTCTTCTGGTAGCCGGTATATATGGTGGTAAATGCGATATTCTGAGCTTCTGGGGCCCTGCCTGCCTACATATGGGATATATACTGTTCAGCATAGTAGCCCTAATAAGGGCTCTCAATGACTCTCTTGTCTTCTGGTAGCTGGTATATATGGTGGTAAAAGCGATATTCTGAGCTTCTGGGGCCCTGCCTGCCTACATATGGGATATATACTGTTCAGCATAGTAGCCCTAATAAGGGCTCTCAATGACTCTCTTGTCTTCTGGTAGCTGGTATATATGGTGGTAAAAGCGATATTCTGAGCTTCTGGGGCCCTGCCTGCCTACATATGGGATATATACTGTTCAGCATAGTAGCCCTAATAAGGGCTCTCAATGACTCTCTTGTCTTCTGGTAGCTGGTATATATGGTGGTAAATGCGATATTCTGAGCTTCTGGGGCCCTGCCTGCCTACATATGGGATATATACTGTTCAGCATAGTAGCCCTAATAAGGGCTTTCAATGACTCTCTTGTCTTCTGGTAGCTGGTATATATGGTGGTAAATGCGATATTCTGAGCTTCTGGGGCCCTGCCTGCCTACATATGGGATATATACTGTTCAGCATAGTAGCCCTAATAAGGGCTCTCAATGACTCTCTTGTCTTCTGGTAGCTGGTATATATGGTGGTAAAAGCGATATTCTGAGCTTCTGGGGCCCTGCCTGCCTACATATGGGATATATACTGTTCAGCATAGTAGCCCTAATAAGGGCTCTCAATGACTCTCTTGTCTTCTGGTAGCTGGTATATATGGTGGTAAATGCGATATTCTGAGCTTCTGGGGCCCTGCCTGCCTACATATGGGATATATACTGTTCAGCATAGTAGCCCTAATAAGGGCTCTCAATGACTCTCTTGTCTTCTGGTAGCTGGTATATATGGTGGTAAATGCGATATTCTGAGCTTCTGGGGCCCTGCCTGCCTACATATGAGCTATATACTGTTCAACATAGTAGCCCTAATAAGGGCTCTCAATGACTCTCTTGTCTTCTGGTAGCTGGTATATATGGTGGTAAATGCGATATTCTGAGCTTCTGGGGCCCTGCCTGCCAACATATGAGCTATATACTGTTCAGCATAGTAGCCCTAATAATAAGGACTCTCAATGACTCTCTTGTCTTCTGGTAGCTGGTATATATGGTGGTAAATGCGATATTCTGAGCTTCTGGGGCCCTGCCTGCCTACATATGAGCTATATACTGTTCAGCATAGTAGCCCTAATAAGGGCTCTCAATGACTCTCTTGTCTTCTGGTAGCTGGTATATATGGTGGTAAATGCGATATTCTGAGCTTCTGGGGCCCTGCCTGCCTACATATGGGATATATACTGTTCAGCATAGTAGCCCTAATAAGGGCTCTCAATGACTCTCTTGTCTTCTGGTAGCTGGTATATATGGTGGTAAAAGCGATATTCTGAGCTTCTGGGGCCCTGCCTGCCTACATATGAGCTATATACTGTTCAACGTAGTAGCCCTAATAAGGGCTCTCAATGACTCTCTTGTCTTCTGGTAGCTGGTATATATGGTGGTAAATGCGATATCCTGAGCTTCTGGGGCCCTGCCTGCCTACATATGAGCTATATACTGTTCAACATAGTAGCCCTAATAAGGGCTCTCAATGACTCTCTTGTCTTCTGGTAGCTGGTATATATGGTGGTAAATGCGATATTCTGAGCTTCTGGGGCCCTGCCTGCCTACATATGAGCTATATACTGTTCAGCATAGTAGCCCTAATAATAAGGACTCTCAATGACTCTCTTGTCTTCTGGTAGCTGGTATATATGGTGGTAAATGCGATATTCTGAGCTTCTGGGGCCCTGCCTGCCTACATATGAGCTATATACTGTTCAACATAGTAGCCCTAATAAGGGCTCTCAATGACTCTCTTGTCTTCTGGTAGCTGGTATATATGGTGGTAAATGCGATATTCTGAGCTTCTGGGGCCCTGCCTGCCTACATATGAGCTATATACTGTTCAGCATAGTAGTCCTAATAATAAAGGCTCTCAATGACTCTCTTGTCTTCTGGTAGCTGGTATATATGGTGGTAAATGCGGTATTCTGAGCTTCTGGGGCCCTGCCTGCCTACATATGAGCTATATACTGTTCAGCATAGTAGCCCTAATAATAAGGACTCTCAATGACTCTCTTGTCTTCTGGTAGCTGGTATATATGGTGGTAAATGCGATATTCTGAGCTTCTGGGGCCCTGCCTGCCTACATATGAGCTATATACTGTTCAGCATAGTAGCCCTAATAATAAGGACTCTCAATGACTCTCTTGTCTTCTGGTAGCTGGTATATATGGTGGTAAATGCGATATTCTGAGCTTCTGGGGCCCTGCCTGCCTACATATGAGCTATATACTGTTCAACATAGTAGCCCTAATAAGGGCTCTCAATGACTCTCTTGTCTTCTGGTAGCTGGTATATATGGTGGTAAATGCGATATTCTGAGCTTCTGGGGCCCTGCCTGCCTACATATGAGCTATATACTGTTCAGCATAGTAGTCCTAATAATAAGGGCTCTCAATGACTCTCTTGTCTTCTGGTAGCTGGTATACATGGTGGTAAATGCGATATTCTGAGCTTCTGGGGCCCTGCCTGCCTACATATGAGCTATATACTGTTCAGCATAGTAGCCCTAATAATAAGGACTCTCAATGACTCTCTTGTCTTCTGGTAGCTGGTATATATGGTGGTAAATGCGATATTCTGAGCTTCTGGGGCCCTGCCTGCCTACATATGAGCTATATACTGTTCAACATAGTAGCCCTAATAAGGGCTCTCAATGACTCTCTTGTCTTCTGGTAGCTGGTATATATGGTGGTAAATGCGATATTCTGAACTTCTGGGGCCCTGCCTGCCTACATATGAGCTATATACTGTTCAGCATAGTAGCCCTAATAATAAGGACTCTCAATGACTCTCTTGTCTTCTGGTAGCTGGTATATATGGTGGTAAATGCGATATTCTGAGCTTCTGGGGCCCTGCCTGCCTACATATGAGCTATATACTGTTCAACATAGTAGCCCTAATAAGGGCTCTCAATGACTCTCTTGTCTTCTGGTAGCTGGTATATATGGTGGTAAATGCGGTATTCTGAGCTTCTGGGGCCCTGCCTGCCTACATATGAGCTATATACTGTTCAGCATAGTAGCCCTAATAATAAGGACTCTCAATGACTCTCTTGTCTTCTGGTAGCTGGTATATATGGTGGTAAATGCGATATTCTGAGCTTCTGGGGCCCTGCCTGCCTACATATGAGCTATATACTGTTCAGCATAGTAGCCCTAATAATAAGGACTCTCAATGACTCTCTTGTCTTCTGGTAGCTGGTATATATGGTGGTAAATGCGATATTCTGAGCTTCTGGGGCCCTGCCTGCCTACATATGAGCTATATACTGTTCAACATAGTAGCCCTAATAAGGGCTCTCAATGACTCTCTTGTCTTCTGGTAGCTGGTATATATGGTGGTAAATGCGATATTCTGAGCTTCTGGGGCCCTGCCTGCCTACATATGAGCTATATACTGTTCAGCATAGTAGTCCTAATAATAAGGGCTCTCAATGACTCTCTTGTCTTCTGGTAGCTGGTATACATGGTGGTAAATGCGATATTCTGAGCTTCTGGGGCCCTGCCTGCCTACATATGAGCTATATACTGTTCAGCATAGTAGCCCTAATAATAAGGACTCTCAATGACTCTCTTGTCTTCTGGTAGCTGGTATATATGGTGGCAAATGCGATATTCTGAGCTTCTGGGGCCCTGCCTGCCTACATATGGGATATATACTGTTCAGCATAGTAGCCCTAATAAGGGCTCTCAATGACTCTCTTGTCTTCTGGTAGCTGGTATATATGGTGGTAAAAGCGATATTCTGAGCTTCTGGGGCCCTGCCTGCCTACATATGAGCTATATACTGTTCAACATAGTAGCCCTAATGAGGGCTCTCAATGACTCTCTTGTCTTCTGGTAGCTGGTATATATGGTGGTAAATGCGATATTCTGAGCTTCTGGGGCCCTGCCTGCCTACATATGAGCTATATACTGTTCAACATAGTAGCCCTAATAAGGGCTCTCAATGACTCTCTTGTCTTCTGGTAGCTGGTATATATGGTGGTAAATGCGGTATTCTGAGCTTCTGGGGCCCTGCCTGCCTACATATGAGCTATATACTGTTCAGCATAGTAGCCCTAATAATAAGGACTCTCAATGACTCTCTTGTCTTCTGGTAGCTGGTATATATGGTGGTAAATGCGATATTCTGAGCTTCTGGGGCCCTGCCTGCCTACATATGAGCTATATACTGTTCAGGATAGTAGCCCTAATAATAAGGACTCTCAATGACTCTCTTGTCTTCTGGTAGCTGGTATATATGGTGGTAAATGCGATATTCTGAGCTTCTGGGGCCCTGCCTGCCTACATATGAGCTATATACTGTTCAACATAGTAGCCCTAATAAGGGCTCTCAATGACTCTCTTGTCTTCTGGTAGCTGGTATACATGGTGGTAAATGCGATATTCTGAGCTTCTGGGGCCCTGCCTGCCTAGATATGAGCTATATACTGTTCAGCATAGTAGCCCTAATAATAAGGACTCTCAATGACTCTCTTGTCTTCTGGTAGCTGGTATATATGGTGGTAAATGCGATATTCTGAGCTTCTGGGGCCCTGCCTGCCTACATATGAGCTATATACTGTTCAACATAGTAGCCCTAATAAGGGCTCTCAATGACTCTCTTGTCTTCTGGTAGCTGGTATATATTGTGGTAAATGCAATATTCTGAGCTTCTGGGGCCCTGCCTGCCTACATATGAGCTATATACTGTTCAGCATAGTAGCCCTAATAATAAGGGCTCTCAATGACTCTCTTGTCTTCTGGTAGCTGGTATACATGGTGGTAAATGCGATATTCTGAGCTTCTGGGGCCCTGCCTGCCTACATATGGGATATATACTGTTCAGCATAGTAGCCCTAATAATAAGGACTCTCAATGACTCTCTTGTCTTCTGGTAGCTGGTATATATGGTGGTAAATGCGATATTCTGAGCTTCTGGGGCCCTGCCTGCCTACATATGAGCTATATACTGTTCAGCATAGTAGCCCTAATAATAAGGACTCTCAATGACTCTCTTGTCTTCTGGTAGCTGGCATATATGGTGGTAAATGCGATATTCTGAGCTTCTGGGGCCCTGCCTGCCTACATATGAGCTATATACTGTTCAACATAGTAGCCCTAATAAGGGCTCTCAATGACTCTCTTGTCTTCTGGTAGCTGGTATATATGGTGGTAAATGCGGTATTCTGAGCTTCTGGGGCCCTGCCTGCCTACATATGAGCTATATACTGTTCAGCATAGTAGCCCTAATAATAAGGACTCTCAATGACTCTCTTGTCTTCTGGTAGCTTGTATATATGGTGGTAAATGCGATATTCTGAGCTTCTGGGGCCCTGCCTGCCTAGATATGAGCTATATACTGTTCAGCATAGTAGCCCTAATAATAAGGACTCTCAATGACTCTCTTGTCTTCTGGTAGCTGGTATATATGGTGGTAAATGCGATATTCTGAGCTTCTGGGGCCCTGCCTGCCTACATATGAGCTATATACTGTTCAACATAGTAGCCCTAATAAGGGCTCTCAATGACTCTCTTGTCTTCTGGTAGCTGGTATACATGGTGGTAAATGCGATATTCTGAGCTTCTGGGGCCCTGCCTGCCTAGATATGAGCTATATACTGTTCAGCATAGTAGCCCTAATAATAAGGACTCTCAATGACTCTCTTGTCTTCTGGTAGCTGGTATATATGGTGGTAAATGCGATATTCTGAGCTTCTGGGGCCCTGCCTGCCTACATATGAGCTATATACTGTTCAACATAGTAGCCCTAATAAGGGCTCTCAATGACTCTCTTGTCTTCTGGTAGCTGGTATATATGGTGGTAAATGCGATATTCTGAGCTTCTGGGGCCCTGCCTGCCTACATATGAGCTATATACTGTTCAACATAGTAGCCCTAATAAGGGCTCTCAATGACTCTCTTGTCTTCTGGTAGCTGGTATATATGGTGGTAAATGCGATATTCTGAGCTTCTGGGGCCCTGCCTGCCTACATATGAGCTATATACTGTTCAGCATAGTAGCCCTAATAATAAGGACTCTCAATGACTCTCTTGTCTTCTGGTAGCTGGTATATATGGTGGCAAATGCGATATTCTGAGCTTCTGGGGCCCTGCCTGCCTACATATGGGATATATACTGTTCAGCATAGTAGCCCTAATAAGGGCTCTCAATGACTCTCTTGTCTTCTGGTAGCTGGTATATATGGTGGTAAAAGCGATATTCTGAGCTTCTGGGGCCCTGCCTGCCTACATATGAGCTATATACTGTTCAACATAGTAGCCCTAATAAGGGCTCTCAATGACTCTCTTGTCTTCTGGTAGCTGGTATATATGGTGGTAAATGCGATATTCTGAGCTTCTGGGGCCCTGCCTGCCTACATATGAGCTATATACTGTTCAACATAGTAGCCCTGATAAGGGCTCTCAATGACTCTCTTGTCTTCTGGTAGCTGGTATATATGGTGGTAAATGCGATATTCTGAGCTTCTGGGGCCCTGCCTGCCTACATATGAGCTATATACTGTTCAACATAGTAGCCCTGATAAGGGCTCTCAATGACTCTCTTGTCTTCTGGTAGCTGGTATATATGGTGGTAAATGCGATATTCTGAGCTTCTGGGGCCCTGCCTGCCTACATATGAGCTATATACTGTTCAACATAGTAGCCCTAATAAGGGCTCTCAATGACTCTCTTGTCTTCTGGTAGCTGGTATATATGGTGGTAAATGCGATATTCTGAGCTTCTGGGGCCCAGCCTGCCTACATATGAGCTATATACTGTTCAGCATAGTAGCCCTAATAATAAGGACTCTCAATGACTCTCTTGTCTTCTGGTAGCTGGTATATATGGTGGTAAATGCGATATTCTGAGCTTCTGGGGCCCTGCCTGCCTACATATGAGCTATATACTGTTCAGCATAGTAGCCCTAATAAGGGCTCTCAATGACTCTCTTGTCTTCTGGTAGCTGGTATATATGGTGGTAAATGCGATATTCTGAGCTTCTGGGGCCCTGCCTGCCTACATATGGGATATATACTGTTCAGCATAGTAGCCCTAATAAGGGCTCTCAATGACTCTCTTGTCTTCTGGTAGCTGGTATATATGGTGGTAAAAGTGAAATTCTGAGCTTCTGGGGCCCTGCCTGCCTACATATGAGCTATATACTGTTCAGCATAGTAGCCCTAATAATAAGGACTCTCAATGACTCTCTTGTCTTCTGGTAGCTGGTATATATGGTGGCAAATGCGATATTCTTAGCTTCTGGGGCCCTGCCTGCCTACATATGGGATATATACTGTTCAGCATAGTTGCCCTAATAAGGGCTCTCAATGACTCTCTTGTCTTCTGGTAGCTGGTATATATGGTGGTAAATGCGATATTCTGAGCTTCTGGGGCCCTGCCTGCCTACATATGAGCTATATACTGTTCAGCATAGTAGCCCTAATAAGGGCTCTCAATGACTCTCTTGTCTTCTGGTAGCTGGTATATATGGTGGTAAATGCGATATTCTGAGCTTCTGGGGCCCTGCCTGCCTACATATGAGCTATATACTGTTCAACATAGTAGCCCTAATAAGGGCTCTCAATGACTCTCTTGTCTTCTGGTAGCTGGTATATATGGTGGTAAATGCGGTATTCTGAGCTTCTGGGGCCCTGCCTGCCTACATATGAGCTATATACTGTTCAGCATAGTAGCCCTAATAATAAGGACTCTCAATGACTCTCTTGTCTTCTGGTAGCTGGTATATATGGTGGTAAATGCGATATTCTGAGCTTCTGGGGCCCTGCCTGCCTACATATGAGCTATATACTGTTCAGCATAGTAGCCCTAATAATAAGGACTCTCAATGACTCTCTTGTCTTCTGGTAGCTGGTATATATGGTGGTAAATGCGATATTCTGAGCTTCTGGGGCCCTGCCTGCCTACATATGAGCTATATACTGTTCAACATAGTAGCCCTAATAAGGGCTCTCAATGACTCTCTTGTCTTCTGGTAGCTGGTATACATGGTGGTAAATGCGATATTCTGAGCTTCTGGGGCCCTGCCTGCCTAGATATGAGCTATATACTGTTCAGCATAGTAGCCCTAATAATAAGGACTCTCAATGACTCTCTTGTCTTCTGGTAGCTGGTATATATGGTGGTAAATGCGATATTCTGAGCTTCTGGGGCCCTGCCTGCCTACATATGAGCTATATACTGTTCAACATAGTAGCCCTAATAAGGGCTCTCAATGACTCTCTTGTCTTCTGGTAGCTGGTATATATGGTGGTAAATGCGATATTCTGAGCTTCTGGGGCCCTGCCTGCCTACATATGAGCTATATACTGTTCAGCATAGTAGCCCTAATAATAAGGACTCTCAATGACTCTCTTGTCTTCTGGTAGCTGGTATATATGGTGGTAAATGCGATATTCTGAGCTTCTGGGGCCCTGCCTGCCTACATATGAGCTATATACTGTTCAACATAGTAGCCCTAATAAGGGCTCTCAATGACTCTCTTGTCTTCTGGTAGCTGGTATATATGGTGGTAAATGCGATATTCTGAGCTTCTGGGGCCCTGCCTGCCTACATATGGGATATATACTGTTCAGCATAGTAGCCCTAATAAGGGCTCTCAATGACTCTCTTGTCTTCTGGTAGCTGGTATATATGGTGGTAAATGCGATATTCTGAGCTTCTGGGGCCCTGCCTGCCTACATATGGGATATATACTGTTCAGCATAGTAGCCCTAATAAGGGCTCTCAATGACTCTCTTGTCTTCTGGTAGCTGGTATATATGGTGGTAAAAGCGATATTCTGAGCTTCTGGGGCCCTGCCTGCCTACATATGGGATATATACTGTTCAGCATAGTAGCCCTAATAAGGGCTCTCAATGACTCTCTTGTCTTCTGGTAGCTGGTATATATGGTGGTAAAAGCGATATTCTGAGCTTCTGGGGCCCTGCCTGCCTACATATGGGATATATACTGTTCAGCATAGTAGCCCTAATAAGGGCTCTCAATGACTCTCTTGTCTTCTGGTAGCTGGTATATATGGTGGTAAATGCGATATTCTGAGCTTCTGGGGCCCTGCCTGCCTACATATGGGATATATACTGTTCAGCATAGTAGCCCTAATAAGGGCTCTCAATGACTCTCTTGTCTTCTGGTAGCTGGTATATATGGTGGTAAATGCGATATTCTGAGCTTCTGGGGCCCTGCCTGCCTACATATGGGATATATACTGTTCAGCATAGTAGCCCTAATAAGGGCTCTCAATGACTCTCTTGTCTTCTGGTAGCTGGTATATATGGTGGTAAATGCGATATTCTGAGCTTCTGGGGCCCTGCCTGCCTACATATGAGCTATATACTGTTCAACATAGTAGCCCTAATAAGGGCTCTCAATGACTCTCTTGTCTTCTGGTAGCTGGTATATATGGTGGTAAATGCGATATTCTGAGCTTCTGGGGCCCTGCCTGCCAACATATGAGCTATATACTGTTCAGCATAGTAGCCCTAATAATAAGGACTCTCAATGACTCTCTTGTCTTCTGGTAGCTGGTATATATGGTGGTAAATGCGATATTCTGAGCTTCTGGGGCCCTGCCTGCCTACATATGAGCTATATACTGTTCAGCATAGTAGCCCTAATAAGGGCTCTCAATGACTCTCTTGTCTTCTGGTAGCTGGTATATATGGTGGTAAATGCGATATTCTGAGCTTCTGGGGCCCTGCCTGCCTACATATGGGATATATACTGTTCAGCATAGTAGCCCTAATAAGGGCTCTCAATGACTCTCTTGTCTTCTGGTAGCTGGTATATATGGTGGTAAAAGCGATATTCTGAGCTTCTGGGGCCCTGCCTGCCTACATATGAGCTATATACTGTTCAACATAGTAGCCCTAATAAGGGCTCTCAATGACTCTCTTGTCTTCTGGTAGCTGGTATATATGGTGGTAAATGCGATATTCTGAGCTTCTGGGGCCCTGCCTGCCTACATATGAGCTATATACTGTTCAACATAGTAGCCCTAATAAGGGCTCTCAATGACTCTCTTGTCTTCTGGTAGCTGGTATATATGGTGGTAAATGCGATATTCTGAGCTTCTGGGGCCCTGCCTGCCTACATATGAGCTATATACTGTTCAACATAGTAGCCCTAATAAGGGCTCTCAATGACTCTCTTGTCTTCTGGTAGCTGGTATATATGGTGGTAAATGCGATATTCTGAGCTTCTGGGGCCCTGCCTGCCTACATATGAGCTATATACTGTTCAGCATAGTAGCCCTAATAATAAGGACTCTCAATGACTCTCTTGTCTTCTGGTAGCTGGTATATATGGTGGTAAATGCGATATTCTGAGCTTCTGGGGCCCTGCCTGCCTACATATGAGCTATATACTGTTCAACATAGTAGCCCTAATAAGGGCTCTCAATGACTCTCTTGTCTTCTGGTAGCTGGTATATATGGTGGTAAATGCGATATTCTGAGCTTCTGGGGCCCTGCCTGCCTACATATGAGCTATATACTGTTCAGCATAGTAGCCCTAATAATAAGGACTCTCAATGACTCTCTTGTCTTCTGGTAGCTGGTATATATGGTGGTAAATGCGATATTCTGAGCTTCTGGGGCCCTGCCTGCCTACATATGAGCTATATACTGTTCAGCATAGTAGCCCTAATAATAAGGACTCTCAATGACTCTCTTGTCTTCTGGTAGCTGGTATATATGGTGGTAAATGCGATATTCTGAGCTTCTGGGGCCCTGCCTGCCTACATATGAGCTATATACTGTTCAACATAGTAGCCCTAATAAGGGCTCTCAATGACTCTCTTGTCTTCTGGTAGCTGGTATACATGGTGGTAAATGCGATATTCTGAGCTTCTGGGGCCCTGCCTGCCTAGATATGAGCTATATACTGTTCAGCATAGTAGCCCTAATAATAAGGACTCTCAATGACTCTCTTGTCTTCTGGTAGCTGGTATATATGGTGGTAAATGCGATATTCTGAGCTTCTGGGGCCCTGCCTGCCTACATATGAGCTATATACTGTTCAACATAGTAGCCCTAATAAGGGCTCTCAATGACTCTCTTGTCTTCTGGTAGCTGGTATATATGGTGGTAAATGCGATATTCTGAGCTTCTGGGGCCCTGCCTGCCTACATATGAGCTATATACTGTTCAGCATAGTAGCCCTAATAATAAGGGCTCTCAATGACTCTCTTGTCTTCTGGTAGCTGGTATACATGGTGGTAAATGCGATATTCTGAGCTTTTGGGGCCCTGCCTGCCTACATATGAGCTATATACTGTTCAGCATAGTAGCCCTAATAATAAGGACTCTCAATGACTCTCTTGTCTTCTGGTAGCTGGTATATATGGTGGCAAATGCGATATTCTGAGCTTCTGGGGCCCTGCCTGCCTACATATGGGATATATACTGTTCAGCATAGTAGCCCTAATAAGGGCTCTCAATGACTCTCTTGTCTTCTGGTAGCTGGTATATATGGTGGTAAAAGCGATATTCTGAGCTTCTGGGGCCCTGCCTGCCTACATATGAGCTATATACTGTTCAACATAGTAGCCCTAATGAGGGCTCTCAATGACTCTCTTGTCTTCTGGTAGCTGGTATATATGGTGGTAAATGCGATATTCTGAGCTTCTGGGGCCCTGCCTGCCTACATATGAGCTATATACTGTTCAACATAGTAGCCCTAATAAGGGCTCTCAATGACTCTCTTGTCTTCTGGTAGCTGGTATATATGGTGGTAAATGCGGTATTCTGAGCTTCTGGGGCCCTGCCTGCCTACATATGAGCTATATACTGTTCAGCATAGTAGCCCTAATAATAAGGACTCTCAATGACTCTCTTGTCTTCTGGTAGCTGGTATATATGGTGGTAAATGCGATATTCTGAGCTTCTGGGGCCCTGCCTGCCTACATATGAGCTATATACTGTTCAGCATAGTAGCCCTAATAATAAGGACTCTCAATGACTCTCTTGTCTTCTGGTAGCTGGTATATATGGTGGTAAATGCGATATTCTGAGCTTCTGGGGCCCTGCCTGCCTACATATGAGCTATATACTGTTCAACATAGTAGCCCTAATAAGGGCTCTCAATGACTCTCTTGTCTTCTGGTAGCTGGTATACATGGTGGTAAATGCGATATTCTGAGCTTCTGGGGCCCTGCCTGCCTAGATATGAGCTATATACTGTTCAGCATAGTAGCCCTAATAATAAGGACTCTCAATGACTCTCTTGTCTTCTGGTAGCTGGTATATATGGTGGTAAATGCGATATTCTGAGCTTCTGGGGCCCTGCCTGCCTACATATGAGCTATATACTGTTCAACATAGTAGCCCTAATAAGGGCTCTCAATGACTCTCTTGTCTTCTGGTAGCTGGTATATATGGTGGTAAATGCGATATTCTGAGCTTCTGGGGCCCTGCCTGCCTACATATGAGCTATATACTGTTCAGCATAGTAGCCCTAATAATAAGGGCTCTCAATGACTCTCTTGTCTTCTGGTAGCTGGTATACATGGTGGTAAATGCGATATTCTGAGCTTCTGGGGCCCTGCCTGCCTACATATGGGATATATACTGTTTAGCATAGTAGCCCTAATAATAAGGACTCTCAATGACTCTCTTGTCTTCTGGTAGCTGGTATATATGGTGGTAAATGCGATATTCTGAGCTTCTGGGGCCCTGCCTGCCTACATATGAGCTATATACTGTTCAGCATAGTAGCCCTAATAATAAGGACTCTCAATGACTCTCTTGTCTTCTGGTAGCTGGCATATATGGTGGTAAATGCGATATTCTGAGCTTCTGGGGCCCTGCCTGCCTACATATGAGCTATATACTGTTCAACATAGTAGCCCTAATAAGGGCTCTCAATGACTCTCTTGTCTTCTGGTAGCTGGTATATATGGTGGTAAATGCGGTATTCTGAGCTTCTGGGGCCCTGCCTGCCTACATATGAGCTATATACTGTTCAGCATAGTAGCCCTAATAATAAGGACTCTCAATGACTCTCTTGTCTTCTGGTAGCTGGTATATATGGTGGTAAATGCGATATTCTGAGCTTCTGGGGCCCTGCCTGCCTACATATGAGCTATATACTGTTCAGCATAGTAGCCCTAATAATAAGGACTCTCAATGACTCTCTTGTCTTCTGGTAGCTGGTATATATGGTGGTAAATGCGATATTCTGAGCTTCTGGGGCCCTGCCTGCCTACATATGAGCTATATACTGTTCAACATAGTAGCCCTAATAAGGGCTCTCAATGACTCTCTTGTCTTCTGGTAGCTGGTATACATGGTGGTAAATGCGATATTCTTAGCTTCTGGGGCCCTGCCTGCCTAGATATGAGCTATATACTGTTCAGCATAGTAGCCCTAATAATAAGGACTCTCAATGACTCTCTTGTCTTCTGGTAGCTGGTATATATGGTGGTAAATGCGATATTCTGAGCTTCTGGGGCCCTGCCTGCCTACATATGAGCTATATACTGTTCAACATAGTAGCCCTAATAAGGGCTCTCAATGACTCTCTTGTCTTCTGGTAGCTGGTATATATGGTGGTAAATGCGATATTCTGAGCTTCTGGGGCCCTGCCTGCCTACATATGAGCTATATACTGTTCAGCATAGTAGCCCTAATAATAAGGGCTCTCAATGACTCTCTTGTCTTCTGGTAGCTGGTATACATGGTGGTAAATGCGATATTCTGAGCTTCTGGGGCCCTGCCTGCCTACATATGAGCTATATACTGTTCAGCATAGTAGCCCTAATAATAAGGACTCTCAATGACTCTCTTGTCTTCTGGTAGCTGGTATATATGGTGGCAAATGCGATATTCTGAGCTTCTGGGGCCCTGCCTGCCTACATATGGGATATATACTGTTCAGCATAGTAGCCCTAATAAGGGCTCTCAATGACTCTCTTGTCTTCTGGTAGCTGGTATATATGGTGGTAAAAGCGATATTCTGAGCTTCTGGGGCCCTGCCTGCCTACATATGAGCTATATACTGTTCAACATAGTAGCCCTAATAAGGGCTCTCAATGACTCTCTTGTCTTCTGGTAGCTGGTATATATGGTGGTAAATGCGATATTCTGAGCTTCTGGGGCCCTGCCTGCCTACATATGAGCTATATACTGTTCAACATAGTAGCCCTGATAAGGGCTCTCAATGACTCTCTTGTCTTCTGGTAGCTGGTATATATGGTGGTAAATGCGATATTCTGAGCTTCTGGGGCCCTGCCTGCCTACATATGAGCTATATACTGTTCAACATAGTAGCCCTAATAAGGGCTCTCAATGACTCTCTTGTCTTCTGGTAGCTGGTATATATGGTGGTAAATGCGATATTCTGAGCTTCTGGGGCCCTGCCTGCCTACATATGAGCTATATACTGTTCAGCATAGTAGCCCTAATAATAAGGACTCTCAATGACTCTCATGTCTTCTGGTAGCTGGTATATATGGTGGTAAATGCGATATTCTGAGCTTCTGGGGCCCTGCCTGCCTACATATGAGCTATATACTGTTCAACATAGTAGCCCTAATAAGGGCTCTCAATGACTCTCTTGTCTTCTGGTAGCTGGTATATATGGTGGTAAATGCGGTATTCTGAGCTTCTGGGGCCCTGCCTGCCTACATATGAGCTATATACTGTTTAGCATAGTAGCCCTAATAATAAGGACTCTCAATGACTCTCTTGTCTTCTGGTAGCTGGTATATATGGTGGTAAATGCGATATTCTGAGCTTCTGGGGCCCTGCCTGCCTACATATGAGCTATATACTGTTCAACATAGTAGCCCTAATAAGGGCTCTCAATGACTCTCTTGTCTTCTGGTAGCTGGTATATATGGTGGTAAATGCGGTATTCTGAGCTTCTGGGGCCCTGCCTGCCTACATATGAGCTATATACTGTTCAGCATAGTAGCCCTAATAATAAGGACTCTCAATGACTCTCTTGTCTTCTGGTAGCTGGTATATATGGTGGTAAATGCGATATTCTGAGCTTCTGGGGCCCTGCCTGCCTACATATGAGCTATATACTGTTCAGCATAGTAGCCCTAATAATAAGGACTCTCAATGACTCTCTTGTCTTCTGGTAGCTGGTATATATGGTGGTAAATGCGATATTCTGAGCTTCTGGGGCCCTGCCTGCCTACATATGAGCTATATACTGTTCAACATAGTAGCCCTAATAAGGGCTCTCAATGACTCTCTTGTCTTCTGGTAGCTGGTATACATGGTGGTAAATGCGATATTCTTAGCTTCTGGGGCCCTGCCTGCCTAGATATGAGCTATATACTGTTCAGCATAGTAGCCCTAATAATAAGGACTCTCAATGACTCTCTTGTCTTCTGGTAGCTGGTATATATGGTGGTAAATGCGATATTCTGAGCTTCTGGGGCCCTGCCTGCCTACATATGAGCTATATACTGTTCAACATAGTAGCCCTAATAAGGGCTCTCAATGACTCTCTTGTCTTCTGGTAGCTGGTATATATGGTGGTAAATGCGATATTCTGAGCTTCTGGGGCCCTGCCTGCCTACATATGAGCTATATACTGTTCAGCATAGTAGCCCTAATAATAAGGGCTCTCAATGACTCTCTTGTCTTC
Source organism: Gastrophryne carolinensis (assembly GCA_027917425.1). Lineage (NCBI taxonomy): Eukaryota > Metazoa > Chordata > Amphibia > Anura > Microhylidae > Gastrophryne > Gastrophryne carolinensis. The sequence continues at coordinate 188,456,008 of CM051239.1, read as the reverse complement.
TGGTAGCTGGTATACATGGTGGTAAATGCGATATTCTGAGCTTCTGGGGCCCTGCCTGCCTACATATGAGCTATATACTGTTCAGCATAGTAGCCCTAATAATAAGGACTCTCAATGACTCTCTTGTCTTCTGGTAGCTGGTATATATGGTGGCAAATGCGATATTCTGAGCTTCTGGGGCCCTGCCTGCCTACATATGGGATATATACTGTTCAGCATAGTAGCCCTAATAAGGGCTCTCAATGACTCTCTTGTCTTCTGGTAGCTGGTATATATGGTGGTAAAAGCGATATTCTGAGCTTCTGGGGCCCTGCCTGCCTACATATGAGCTATATACTGTTCAACATAGTAGCCCTAATAAGGGCTCTCAATGACTCTCTTGTCTTCTGGTAGCTGGTATATATGGTGGTAAATGCGATATTCTGAGCTTCTGGGGCCCTGCCTGCCTACATATGAGCTATATACTGTTCAACATAGTAGCCCTGATAAGGGCTCTCAATGACTCTCTTGTCTTCTGGTAGCTGGTATATATGGTGGTAAATGCGATATTCTGAGCTTCTGGGGCCCTGCCTGCCTACATATGAGCTATATACTGTTCAACATAGTAGCCCTAATAAGGGCTCTCAATGACTCTCTTGTCTTCTGGTAGCTGGTATATATGGTGGTAAATGCGATATTCTGAGCTTCTGGGGCCCTGCCTGCCTACATATGAGCTATATACTGTTCAGCATAGTAGCCCTAATAATAAGGACTCTCAATGACTCTCATGTCTTCTGGTAGCTGGTATATATGGTGGTAAATGCGATATTCTGAGCTTCTGGGGCCCTGCCTGCCTACATATGAGCTATATACTGTTCAACATAGTAGCCCTAATAAGGGCTCTCAATGACTCTCTTGTCTTCTGGTAGCTGGTATATATGGTGGTAAATGCGGTATTCTGAGCTTCTGGGGCCCTGCCTGCCTACATATGAGCTATATACTGTTCAGCATAGTAGCCCTAATAATAAGGACTCTCAATGACTCTCTTGTCTTCTGGTAGCTGGTATATATGGTGGTAAATGCGATATTCTGAGCTTCTGGGGCCCTGCCTGCCTACATATGAGCTATATACTGTTCAGCATAGTAGCCCTAATAATAAGGACTCTCAATGACTCTCTTGTCTTCTGGTAGCTGGTATATATGGTGGTAAATGCGATATTCTGAGCTTCTGGGGCCCTGCCTGCCTACATATGAGCTATATACTGTTCAACATAGTAGCCCTAATAAGGGCTCTCAATGACTCTCTTGTCTTCTGGTAGCTGGTATACATGGTGGTAAATGCGATATTCTGAGCTTCTGGGGCCCTGCCTGCCTAGATATGAGCTATATACTGTTCAGCATAGTAGCCCTAATAATAAGGACTCTCAATGACTCTCTTGTCTTCTGGTAGCTGGTATATATGGTGGTAAATGCGATATTCTGAGCTTCTGGGGCCCTGCCTGCCTACATATGAGCTATATACTGTTCAACATAGTAGCCCTAATAAGGGCTCTCAATGACTCTCTTGTCTTCTGGTAGCTGGTATATATGGTGGTAAATGCGATATTTTGAGCTTCTGGGGCCCTGCCTGCCTACATATGAGCTATATACTGTTCAGCATAGTAGCCCTAATAATAAGGGCTCTCAATGACTCTCTTGTCTTCTGGTAGCTGGTATACATGGTGGTAAATGCGATATTCTGAGCTTCTGGGGCCCTGCCTGCCTACATATGAGCTATATACTGTTCAGCATAGTAGCCCTAATAATAAGGACTCTCAATGACTCTCTTGTCTTCTGGTAGCTGGTATATATGGTGGCAAATGCGATATTCTGAGCTTCTGGGGCCCTGCCTGCCTACATATGGGATATATACTGTTCAGCATAGTTGCCCTAATAAGGGCTCTCAATGACTCGCTTGTCTTCTGGTAGCTGGTATATATGGTGGTAAATGCGATATTCTGAGCTTCTGGGGCCCTGCCTGCCTACATATGAGCTATATACTGTTCAACATAGTAGCCCTAATAAGGGCTCTCAATGACTCTCTTGTCTTCTGGTAGCTGGTATATATGGTGGTAAATGCGGTATTCTGAGCTTCTGGGGCCCTGCCTGCCTACATATGAGCTATATACTGTTCAGCATAGTAGCCCTAATAATAAGGACTCTCAATGACTCTCTTGTCTTCTGGTAGCTGGTATATATGGTGGTAAATGTGATATTCTGAGCTTCTGGGGCCCTGCCTGCCTACATATGAGCTATATACTGTTCAGCATAGTAGCCCTAATAATAAGGACTCTCAATGACTCTCTTGTCTTCTGGTAGCTGGTATATATGGTGGTAAATGCGATATTCTGAGCTTCTGGGGCCCTGCCTGCCTACATATGAGCTATATACTGTTCAACATAGTAGCCCTAATAAGGGCTCTCAATGACTCTCTTGTCTTCTGGTAGCTGGTATACATGGTGGTAAATGCGATATTCTGAGCTTCTGGGGCCCTGCCTGCCTAGATATGAGCTATATACTGTTCAGCATAGTAGCCCTAATAATAAGGACTCTCAATGACTCTCTTGTCTTCTGGTAGCTGGTATATATGGTGGTAAATGCGATATTCTGAGCTTCTGGGGCCCTGCCTGCCTACATATGAGCTATATACTGTTCAACATAGTATCCCTAATAAGGGCTCTCAATGACTCTCTTGTCTTCTGGTAGCTGGTATATATGGTGGTAAATGCGATATTCTGAGCTTCTGGGGCCCTGCCTGCCTACATATGAGCTATATACTGTTCAGCATAGTAGCCCTAATAATAAGGACTCTCAATGACTCTCTTGTCTTCTGGTAGCTGGTATATATGGTGGTAAATGCGATATTCTGAGCTTCTGGGGCCCTGCCTGCCTACATATGAGCTATATACTGTTCAACATAGTAGCCCTAATAAGGGCTCTCAATGACTCTCTTGTCTTCTGGTAGCTGGTATATATGGTGGTAAATGCGATATTCTGAGCTTCTGGGGCCCTGCCTGCCTACATATGGGATATATACTGTTCAGCATAGTAGCCCTAATAAGGGCTCTCAATGACTCTCTTGTCTTCTGGTAGCTGGTATATATGGTGGTAAATGCGATATTCTGAGCTTCTGGGGCCCTGCCTGCCTACATATGGGATATATACTGTTCAGCATAGTAGCCCTAATAAGGGCTCTCAATGACTCTCTTGTCTTCTGGTAGCTGGTATATATGGTGGTAAAAGCGATATTCTGAGCTTCTGGGGCCCTGCCTGCCTACATATGGGATATATACTGTTCAGCATAGTAGCCCTAATAAGGACTCTCAATGACTCTCTTGTCTTCTGGTAGCTGGTATATATGGTGGTAAAAGCGATATTCTGAGCTTCTGGGGCCCTGCCTGCCTACATATGGGATATATACTGTTCAGCATAGTAGCCCTAATAAGGGCTCTCAATGACTCTCTTGTCTTCTGGTAGCTGGTATATATGGTGGTAAATGCGATATTCTGAGCTTCTGGGGCCCTGCCTGCCTACATATGAGCTATATACTGTTCAACATAGTAGCCCTAATAATATGGACTCTCAATGACTCTCTTGTCTTCTGGTAGCTGGTATATATGGTGGTAAATGCGATATTCTGAGCTTCTGGGGCCCTGCCTGCCTACATATGAGCTATATACTGTTCAGCATAGTAGCCCTAATAATAAGGGCTCTCAATGACTCTCTTGTCTTCTGGTAGCTGGTATACATGGTGGTAAATGCGATATTCTGAGCTTCTGGGGCCCTGCCTGCCTACATATGAGCTATATACTGTTCAGCATAGTAGCCCTAATAATAAGGACTCTCAATGACTCTCTTGTCTTCTGGTAGCTGGTATATATGGTGGCAAATGCGATATTCTGAGCTTCTGGGGCCCTGCCTGCCTACATATGAGCTATATACTGTTCAGCATAGTAGCCCTAATAATATGGACTCTCAATGACTCTCTTGTCTTCTGGTAGCTGGTATATATGGTGGTAAATGCGATATTCTGAGCTTCTGGGGCCCTGCCTGCCTACATATGGGATATATACTGTTCAGCATAGTAGCCCTAATAAGGGCTCTCAATGACTCTCTTGTCTTCTGGTAGCTGGTATATATGGTGGTAAATGCGATATTCTGAGCTTCTGGGGCCCTGCCTGCCTACATATGAGCTATATACCGTTCAGCATAGTAGCCCTAATAAGGGCTCTTAATGACTCTCTTGTCTTCTGGTAGCTGGTATATATGGTGGTAAAAGCGATATTCTGAGCTTCTGGGGCCCTGCCTGCCTACATATGAGCTATATACCGTTCAGCATAGTAGCCCTAATAAGGGCTCTTAATGACTCTCTTGTCTTCTGGTAGCTGGTATATATGGTGGTAAAAGTGATATTCTGAGCTTCTGGGGCCCTGCCTGCCTACATATGAGCTATATACCGTTCAGCATAGTAGCCCTAATAAGGGCTCTTAATGACTCTCTTGTCTTCTGGTAGCTGGTATATATGGTGGTAAATGCGATATTCCGAGCTTCTGGGGCCCTGCCAGCTACAGCCTGTCTTTCCCTGCTGTGAGCGTCTATCCCTCACTAAGTTCAAGCTGCTAATGCTGACAAAGAGGAAGTGCTGAGTTTTGTAGATTCAAGGTCACATGGTTTTTCCAGCCAATGTGTGTAGACGCCGTTCTCGCGATGCCAGCGTCCTCCCAGGACCTGTCCCACCCCCCCTGCATGGTGATTGGTGTAAAAAACGCGCCAGGGAAGGTGTGAGGGGAAACGAATTGTGAGTGCGCCATCGCCGCTGTACTCGATCGAAATCGAGTATGACAAATAGCGTAGTATTCGATCGAATACCGACTCGGTCGAATACTACTCGCTCATCTCTAATCATTAAGTTTCTTCTTAAAAACACTTTCCTTCCAAAATTTATTCAATCCTTTCACATATTTAAAGGTCTCAATCATGTCCCCTCTCTCCCTTCTATCCTCTAGACTGTACAAATTAAAGGAGCAGTGTCGCAAATTTTTCTTGGTGACTTATATTTAAATGGTACTTTGAATATAGGTAAGTGTTGGAGTAAGAATTACAAATTTAGAAAAAAAATGATGTCTGTGTTGTGCAGCTGGAGACTAATAGCTCATGTTTATGTCTGCTGAGTGTCGGGGCCCGACACTCTGGCCTGTTCCACGCTGAGGAGAGGGGGAAACAATGTAACAAAGCAATCAGCTGTTCAGTGCAGGCAGCTGTCCAGCATAACAACATTGCCTGGCCAGAACTCATATATCTAAAACAGAAAGAAAAGCTCTAGAAGTCATTTAGCTCATTGGTAAATTAAATGTCAGTTTGAACCAGAGAATCATTGTTTCGAATCTCAGACTCACCAGTTTTTGTTTTTTTTGGTAGGGGTTATTTCATTTCAGAATTGGATTTTTATGTTTACATCCTGTTTTTTTGCCCTAAACATTTTTTATTTTGACCGTTGTCCCTACATGTTGGCTCTGCTGCAGAATCTTTCAGTTTACCATTTTCTCTCTCTTTTCTCAACACATTTTTCCATATGATCTTTCTTTCAGCTTTGTGTGTTTTGAGCAACGCCCAACCCAGGATTTTCACTATCTGGAGTTTTGTGCCCCTAGGGGCATCCCGACTTGGGATGCCCTGATATGTGAAATCCCCAAGTTCGCCTGTAAAAACGTACCTTTCCCTGTCCCACAGCGCATGCGCGGGCTCTCATCCAATCAGCGCTGTTTGCACACAGATGGGGAGCCTGAGCAGTAACCTTCCTGGCCGCCCGGCCTGTCTAAATGACTATCTGCGTGAGCGCGCAAGATAAACGGGGGATCTGTGGTTATCCAGGGGTTGTTTCACATAGTGGGGCATCCCTATTTAGGATGCCCAAGGGGGAAGGTCAATGGCCGGGTCTTATAGACTTCAGGGTCGACCACTCATTGTTTTGTTCCACTTTAATACCTTTAGATTTTCCTGCACAGTTATTCAAAGAAGAAGTTCAGTTATTTTCAGTCAGTTTAGTTTATTTTGTATAGATTTTACACATTTGAGTCACCTGGTCTCATAACAAAAGCAGCACCTCACACACACAGCCGTTACCACTGATTACAGTGTCAGCCTCTGAGGTAAAGTGTTGCTAGGAGACCAGTGGGCTAAATGAAGCAGCTCACTAAATACAATCCAGCAGATCCCCCTATTCAGCAAATGGACTGAGCTATTGTCATTATACAATTTAAAAGTAAGGCATATATTTTTTCCTTTTTCTATCGCCACATTATTTATACACAATGTAGAAGCTATTGTGTAGCTATTTATCTTTTTTAATGCAAATTTCGCGATACTGCTCCTTTAAGTTCTTTAAGTCTCTCTTGATAAGTTTTAAGTCTCAGTACGACGGCATGATTTTGCCAAAGTTGCTGATAAGCTCACCTGTTACAGTGGAAGGTTTCTGGGACTTTTTTTTAAGGCCAGGTAACCTGCTCTGGTTAGGATCACATACCCATATAAGAAACATTTGAAACAGCATGCTGATAAGTAAATCACATGTATGGGGGCTCAATCCTAACATAAATTTTTTTTTACATTCCAAAGTAGGAAAACAATAAGAGGCTAATTTAACCCTTTAAGAACCAGCCTACCTGGAGATTTTGTCACCCTTTGGAGCCAGATGATTTTTCACTATTTTGACCTACTGTTCAACTGTGATTTTTGAAGGGATTCCTAGGAATTCCCCTGAAAATTATATTTTAAATATTATATTTTCAGCAGAGTCTGGGCTTTAACCCTTTCAGTGCCAAGCACGTAGATTCTACGTGCTTGCTTCCACTCCACTTAAGTGCCAAGCACGTAGAATCTACATGCTTGACTTTCCCCCCTGCTACAGTAAAAGTAAAATAAAAAAAACACTCACCTGACCCCTCGTTCGATCCGGCTGGGTCTCCTCTTCATCCGGGGGGGCTTCAATCCCCCACCCAGGCCCCCCCGGGTGCAGGGGAGGGCCCGGAATAGCCCCCCCCTTCAGCAGCTGCCGAAATACATGTAAATACATGTAAAAAATTATAAAAATGACATTTACTTACCTCAGTGTTCGATCGCTCCCGCCGGGTCTCCTCTTCACCAGGGGGGCCTCCGATGGCCCCCCCCCCTGGCTCTCCAGCTTCAGTAGAGGGCCTGAAAGGCCCTCTCCCTGTCCTCCTCGACGGGCGCCGCCATCTTGCCGCTAAGCCCCGCCCCTTTGGGGGGGGCTTACAATGTCACTCCCGGGTGTCGTCCTGGCTCCAGGCTGTCAGGAGGAGGAAGGCAGGTGATGATCTGATCGCCTGCCTCCCTCCTCCACTGGCCAGCGATGACAATAACTGTCATCAGAGCTGCGAGGGACACAGGAGCTGAGGATCAGAGGTGAGTAAAGTAAAAAAAGTTTTTATTTTTTAATAAAGTTATTTTTTAATCTGTGTGTGTTTTTTTTTTTTTTTTTACTGTTAACCCCTTGTGAACTGGTAAGGGGTCCATGTGACCCCTATACCAGTTCACAAGGCTGGAGGGATGGCAAAGCTGGCTGGTTACTTCGGGTAAGGGGGACCCCATGTCATTTTTTGGGGGATTTTTAAGGGCTATACCAGTTCACAAGGCTGGGGGGATGGCAAGTCACCTGCAACCAGAGGGTGACTTGCCATTAACCCCCGGCACCCCCATTACCTGCCTCCCCAAAGCCCAGGGGGGGGCAGAAGAGCCCGTGGCCACGGGCTATGCGGGCTTGCAGCCTGCAGGGCCAGGGGCCACAAAAGCTGGCCCCTGTGCCCTGTTTCTACAAGCCCTGCATAGCTGGTCCCGGGCTGGTTACTTTGGGCAAGGGGGACCCCATGTCAATTTTTTTTTGATTTTTAAGGGTTTTTAACCCTTAAAAATCCCCCCCAAAAAATGCCCCCCCTCCCTTTTCTCGATTTAACCTTTTGTAGTGTGGATGGTAGTTGTATTTTATTTGTAAAAGTACTTGTTTCAGTGAGGGGGGTCTCCTGGGCAGGAACGGGGGGCTACCGATAAATATGTGGTACCGTTCTAATCGGTAGAAATGGGGCTTTCACATACAATATGGTTTTCCTTAATAAAATAAATTTTTTATTTAAAATTAAGGAGTCAATTTTCTAAAAAAATTTTTATTTATTTATTTTTTTTTATTACTTAATAATATTGTAAAAAACTAAATAAAATTTACAAACAAGACATTTCATGTTAAAGCCTAAAGTCTGCTGCAAAAAATATATATATATATATAATTTTCCTGAAAATTCCAGCAAAAATGGCGCAAAACATGGCACAAAATGGGGAAAAATGACCTGTCAACAGAGGGTGACAAAATCTCAAGTAGGCTGACAATTAAAAGGGTTAATAGTACCTATGCATGTTGGGTATTGTTCTGTTGGGGGACCTTGCGCTTTCAGACTTAGCTTGTTTTTTCTGGTTTGCATATTTATATTTTAGGAAAAGGTGTTTTTTATTCAGCTTTTTTATACATACCCTGCGCAACCAAATAATTCTTTGAGGGATTAATTCCAGAAAGATGAGCCCACTACAACAAGCTGGATACGCTTAGAAAGATTAACATGTGTACTTTCAGGGAATATATGTAGAGATGAGCGAACCGGTTCGGACGAACCGGAATTCGCTCCGAATTTCAGGAAATATTCGATTCGGCACGAACCCGAATATTTTGTGGTTCGTGCCGATCGAATTTTTCCTGAAATTAAAAAAAAAAAAATGCCGGCATGGGGGGAGCGGGCCCGGCCGGTTCCGCTGTCACCATGCCGGCATTTAAAAAACAAAAAAAGAAAAAAAAAAAGCATTTTTGCCGGCATGGTGGGAGCGGGCCGGCCGGTTCCGCTGACAGCGGAGCGGGCCGGCCCCCTCCCACCATGCCGGCAAAAATGCTTTTTTTTTTTTTTTTTTTTTTTTTAAATGCCGGCATGGTGGGAGCGGGCCGGCCGGCTTTACCGGCCCGCCGGCCGGCTCCGCTGTCAGCGGGCCGGCTTTGCCGGCCCGCTGACAGCGGAACCGGCCGGCCCGCTCCCACCATGCCGGCATTTATGATGGGGAACTTCGTAAAAGTTCAATTCGGCCGAACCCGAATTTCTTTGTGAAATTCGGCGAATCGCCCGAATCGAACTTTTCAAAAGTTCGCTCATCTCTAAATATATGGTTTATGGGGATTTTCCAAATGTAAAGGGTTGTTTTGGTTGAAAAATCGCAAGGTGCGCACTTTGTCTGCAGAGCTGAAATTTTCAAGTAAAATTACCGTTACGCACATGCTTTACTTTGGGGTGTTTGGCAACTCTTCCCTTGACAGTAGCAATGCATGTTGGGTATCGTTCTGTTCGGGGGATGTTGCTTTTTTCAGAGTAAACTTGTTTTTTCTTGTTTGTATATAGTTTTTTTAGGAAAATGTGGCTTTGATTCTGCTCTTTTATCCTTTTTTTAGGGAAACTCTTTGCAACCAAAGAATACATTGAGGGATTACTTTCAGAAAGCTATGGCCACATCAACAAGCCTGGTACACCTAGAAATCTTGAGGTGTGTACTTCCAGAGAATATATAGTTTGTTGGGGGTATTTCAAATGTAAAGGGTTGTTTTTCTGGAAAAACTGCAAGGTGCGCATAGCGCATTGCATAGTTGTATTTTATCTGAAAATCCCCTAAAGCGCTGTTTCAGTTTGGGGGAGTCTCCTGGGCAGGAAAGGGTGTCGACCTATACATATGTGGTACCACTGTAACTGGGAGAAATTGGGATTTCACACGCAATAAGATTTTATTGACAAACTTACATTTTGTATTACAAAAAAACACTACAAATTGTAAAAAATAGATTTTTTTTTATTTTTTTGCACATATTTTACCCAAAAATATTGAGAATACACCTAAAAATGACAAACAAGACATTTCATGTTAAAGCCTGGACTCTGCTGAAAAAAACAATATATAATTTTCCTGGGAAATCCCTGGGAATCCCTTCAAAAATCACATTTGAACATGTGGAGCGCATAATAGTGCAAAATAGTCTGGCAACAAAGGGTGACAAAAACTCCAGGTAGGCTGGCAGCGAAAGGGTTAACATGATATGTATTGTTTGTCATTTTTAAAGTGTATTCTCAATATTTTGGGGTGAAATATGTTAAAAAAAAATCTATTTTATTACAATTTGTTTTTTTTTTTTGTAATAAAAAAAGTAAGTTTGTCAATAAAATCTTATTGTGTGTGAAATCCAGCGGTACCACATATGTATTGATAAACCTTAATCTGAAAAAGCAAGGTCCCCCGATCAGAACAATACCCAACATGCATAGCTATTTTCAATAGAAGAGTTGTCAAACACCCCAAAGTAAAGCATGCACGTAATGGTAATTTTACTTGAAAATTTCAGCTCTGCAGACAAACTGCGCACCTTGAGCATTTCCTACCAGAACAAACCTTTACATTTGGAATACCCCCCAAAAACCATATATTCTCCGAAAGAACACATGTTCTAAGTGTACCCAGTTTGTTGTAGTGGGCTCATTATTTTAGAAATAATCCCTCAAAGAATTATTAGGTTGCAAAGGGTTTCCTTAAAAAATTATAAAAAACAGAATAAAAAACATTTTCTTAAAAAATCGATATACAAACACGAAAAAAACAAGCTAAATCTAAAAGCGCAAGGTCCCCTGAGCAGAACAATACCAAACATGTATAGTTACTTTTAACCCTTTTAATTTCCAGCCTACTTGAAATGTTGTCACCCTCTGTTGACAGGTCATTGTTCACCATGTTTAACTGTGATTTTTGCAGGAATTTCCAGGAAAAATATATATTATTATTTGGAGCAGAGTGTAGGCTTTAAAGTGAAATGTTTTACTACAGTTTTTTAAGATATTTTTGAATTAAGAGAACAAATATTTTGTTAAAAAATGTTTTCCTTTATTTTAAATAAAACATTTATTTTATTAGAGAAAACCATATTGCATGTGAAAGCCCCATTTCTCCCAATTACAACAGTACCACATATGTATCAGTAGCCCCCACATTCTTGCCCAGGAGACCCCCCAAACTGAAAAGAGCACTTTATAACATTTACAAATAAAATACAACTACTATCCACACTATAAAGGGTTAAACCAAAAACAATGGCATAGGGTCCCTCTTCCCTCTGGGGTGGGGGACCCCATTTGTTTGGAATTTTAAGGGTTAAAAACCCTTCTGCCCCCCCCTGGGCTTTTCTGCCCCCCCCCCCCAGGCTTTGGGGAGGCAGGTAATGGGGGGTCCAGGGGTTAATGGCAAGTCACCCACTAGTCGCAGGGGACTTGCCAGCCCCTATCCTTGTGAACTGATATAGGGGTCTCGTGGACCCCTAAAGTTCACAAAGGGTTAAGTGTAAAATATAGACACGGACACAGAGAAAAAAATACTTTTATTATTTTTTTTTTTACACTCACCTCCGATCCTGTGTCTCGCTGTGATCCTGTCCTCCGGCGATCAGCTGCTGGGGCTGATCACTGGAGGGGGGCTGGGGAGGCAGGGGACCGAGGGATCGGGCATGGAGGTGAGTAAATGTCATTTTTTTCTTTACTGTTCGCAGCACCAGCTGCCGAAGCAGGGAGGGGGTGAAGCTATTTTTTGCCCCCTCTTGAAGCCAGAAGAGCCCCGGGGGTAATCGGATACCCCCAGGGTGAAGAGAAGACACCGGCTGGTTCAAATGAGGGGTCAGGTGAGTGATTTTTTTACATACTAGTGGGGGGAAAGCCAGCCCTTAGGTACTATGGGCTTGGCACTTAACGACCAGAGAAGCGAATCAGTAGTACCTATGGGCTTGGCACTTAAAGGGTTAAGACTAGTGCCATGTAGTGCCATGTGAGAGTCTGTGTAGCGGCGCTTAGAGCGGCCGCTAGTAGACTCTGCAAGCGGGTTTCTGGCGCTGTGACCTAGCTTAGCATCGATGAATCTGATGTCTGGAGGGCACGGTTAATGACGGAGCCGCAGCGTGTATTGTCAAGGAGACGCAGTCAAGGTGCCATCTCACCTAGTAAAAGTCGCAGGAGATGACCAAACGCGTTGGAGCTGGTGGTCTGTAAGTGGTTTGTCCCCTAGACATCACAAGGGGAGCAGTATTGGAGAATAAGTGGGCAGTGCGAGCTGGCTATAAGGATTATACAGAGTTTTTTGCTATTTTTAAATGTGCGTTTTTTTTGGCACACATAATAAATGCACAGTGGTTTTAGCAATATTGCACTATTGGATTTTCCTTTGCTCTCCCTGCATGAAATGCATTGGGGAAGTACCTTTGTATATATTATGATACTAACAGCTGTATGAGGATTCATTTGGATTTAAGGTGACTTGGTCTATATTATTTTTTTACAGTGCCTATAAATCTAGGTCCGTAAGACACCGCGCTAAGAACAGGTTAAAGGATTATAAATGGTAATTAAGAAGCTCAACGTGTGCAGAATTCCCAATCTGTAAAAGTATATATATCACAAAAAACACAGAGCTAATGAAAAGTTCATTCAATCAGAGCATGAGGCCTCTAGCCACAGCATCCCTCGGTGCATGTATCAATCTTTTGAACACGTGGGCCCACCACCACCAGGTTTATGCTCTTACCAGATGTCCCAGCTTTAATGGCATGAATGAATCAAATATAGTTCCATCTCCAGTAGCATCCAAATCAGATACAGGCTCCTGCCCAATAACTAGTAGCACCACTTCAGGTCTTCTTTAAAGTTCAAATCAAAGATTCTCACAGATAAGCTCCCACAAACAAGGCATGCAGCATGTAGGGAAAACACAAAATGCGAAGACTAGTGTAATATTGCTAAAAAAACATTTAATACTAAAAAGCAGTGGCAAATGCACTCACAAAAGTGTAATAAAAACCAGCATAGAATAGATTTTTTTGTGATATATATACTTTTACAGATTGGGAATTCTGCACACGTTGAGCTTCTTAATTACCATTTATAATCCTTTAACCTGTTCTTAGCGCGGTGTCTTACGGACCTAGATTTATAGGCACTGTAAAAAAATTTGTATTTCTCTCTCCCTATATACACCTGCGGCTTTGCCTTTAATTGGCTATGGATATCTTTACTTTCAGCGCCCAGAGGGGGGTGGATTTCGGTGATTTGAATAATACAACTGTGACTGCTCCTCAGGACCTTAGTTTAGATGAAGAGTGTAAGGGGCTATTTCGCCTTCTGAACAAGGAGGTTCACCTGAAATGGGATATAGCCACCCTAGAAAAATATCAGGATATGAAAATTGTCCCACAACAACTCCGCTGGTCACTCCAAGTTTATGATGGAGATGAAAGTATCGAATCTAAAAAAGATTGGTTCGATTTTTTCAACCATTGCGGGCTAATGCTGGTGGACAAATTGGTGAAAAAGAAAAAAATCCAATTGCGAGGATTAGAACTGGTCAAAGAAGAGATTAGGAATAGACTCAACCCCTTGGGAACATCTGAGCAGTTTCTAAAAAAATCTAATGAGTTTAAGACCCGCTTAGAAAAAGAGGAATTGCAAATTAAGAACAAAAAGATACGTAAATTACAGAGGGATATGCATGATTATGCTAATGAGAAAGTTTTTAAATGGCAATTTTTAGATGGGTTTGAGTCAGAATTGGCCCCCCCCCAAAAAACAAATCCATACTCCACAACGGACTCCCTTGCATTATAATATGCGTCAAGGGAACGATAGGCCCTCTAGAAATATAGGTTCCCCTATATTTCAAAAACATAGGAATATTAGATCTAATGTGACCAATCAGGGACAGGCGTTTCCCCCCAGGAACCAACGCCCGGGAGCCATCAGAGACTCGGGTATGAGTTGGAGGAGAAGAACACTCTCCTGGAGGGATAGTAACCGACCCCTCAAAAATAGGGAAACAGATATATTTTACAAACAAGGGCTGGAGGATCCCTCTATGCAACCATCTACACCCTGTTCCCCTTTTCACAGGGACCCCTGGAGCACCACCCATTACAGGGAGGGTTCCCCCATTCGGGACAGGGGAAAATCACTAGCGCAAAAAAGGAAAGAATGGGACAACGTGGAAAACGGGGAGGGGTCAAACATAATAAAACAAAGAAGACTTTAGGACAGGGGATTTTTAACCTTAGCTCCACTGTCTTGACTAATGATGAACTCAGAGTCCTGGATTTAGGGCTGAAATATGCCCCTCCAAAAAGCATGGATAAATTTACCACACATGTAGATTTCCAAAAATACATGCGTAAAATGAATGTAAAAAAATTCTTTTTACAACAATCTAGACCAACCGAGGCAGAATCAAGTGGTGCAGAACGAGCAATTATTGCTACGGACACCAACATTAATGGGCAAGATATCAACCTTCCTAATGGAGACCTAAACCAGTTTAAGCACACGTCTCTGAGGAATAAGTCATTTTTTAACCCACATCTTCCCGTAAATTCTCATTTAGAAGTGTTCAAAAAAATGGTGACGAAAGACCTTAAAAATATTAATACCAAAAAGTCTTTTAGACCTAATGCAAGGGCAGTCTCTCAAGGCATAAAGGCTCTAGCCAACAAACATGATTTAGTTATTAAGCCTGCCGATAAGGGGGGGGGTTAGTGATCTTAGACAAAGATGATTATTTGCAGGAGATGAATCGTCTATTGTCCGACCCAGATACATACTCCCGTTTAAGGGGAGACCCCACAGCTGAATATTTAAAAGCTCTCCAGCTGCTTCTCATGAAGGGCAAGAACCTTGGGGTTTTAACTACAAGAGAATATGAGTACCTGAATATTAAATCACCTAAGATCCCTACTATATACCAGCTCCCAAAAATCCATAAGAGCTTGACTAAGCCCCCCGGCCGCCCAATCGTGAGTGGAATTGATTCTGTAACATGTAGACTGGGAGAATACATTGACGTGTTCCTACAGCCTCTTGTACAGAAACTACCAGCTTATCTACGGGACTCAAGTGTGGTCCTACGACTAGTTGAGGATCAAATTATATCTAATCACACTCTTCTGGCGACGGCAGATGTTACATCATTGTACACTGTTATTCCTCACCAAGGGGGAGTAGACACGGTTCTACACTTTCTTAACCAAGACCCCAATCTTCAACAGGTACAAGTAGACTTTATTATTGAGTGTCTTGACTTTGCATTACATCACAATTACTTTTGGTTTAGTGGGGAGTTCTTTTTACAGATCAAGGGCGTGGCCATGGGGGCGAAATTCGCACCCAGCATGGCTAATCTCTATGTGGGTCTCTGGGAATCTCAATTTATATTTGAGCAGACCAGACCATCCTTAAAACTATGGAAACGCTACATAGATGATGTGATCATTATCTGGGAGGGAACTGAGGCTACCCTACAAGACTTTCTAGCAATAGTGAACGCTAATAATTGGAACTTAGAATTCACAGCGGAGATTAGTGATTCAAAGGTGAATTTTCTTGATTTGACCATACAACGAGAATTGGACCAATTAACCACCCTTACATACTTTAAGGCTACGGACCGTAATGGGTACGTACCCCATAACAACATATCTGGCCGACTTTGAGAGACAGGCGGTCTCTCTTAAACAAAGATTTGTAGAAAAGGGTTATAGACCGGAGGAGGTGGAATCCCAACTCAAATTGGCTAGATGTACAGAGCGGGGCGCATTAGTGGACCCTGGGGGTAGGAAGACCACAGCAACAAAAGGCGATCTGGCTTTTGTGACAGGTTTTAATGTACAATATCGCCAAATACAACAAGTCCTTAATAAATACTGGCATATACTTAAGGAGGACCCTGTCCTAGGCCCGGTATTACCTGCAAAACCCACATGTATATTTCGACGTGCCCCTTGCTTAAGGGATAAACTCACAAGGAGTTTTATTGATCCCCCTGGACATCTCGCTCTAGCTGCTGACTCTCTGAAAGGGTTTCACAGGTGTGGCACTTGCTTTGGGTGTAAAACCACCAGGTGTACACAGAAATCTTTTTGAACCTTTCAAAATTTTAAAACTGGCAAAGAGTTTGAAATTGCAGATTTGATCACTTGCAGCACCAAAAATGTGGTCTACCTTTTGTGGTGCCCCTGCAAAATGATGTATGTAGGTCGCACCACAAGGGAATTAAAAATTCGGATCCGAGAGCACATGTATAATATAAGACGTGGTTATGAAAATCATAGTGTCTCATCTCACTTTAAATCTGTCCATTCCTCTGATCCTAACCTATTGTCATTTATGGGACTGGACAAGGTGAAGAGCCATTGGCGGGGTACACATTTAGTGAGGGAACTCTCAAAAAGGGAAGGATATTGGATCTATTCCCTGGATACACTATCTCCTGGGGGATTAAACATAGAATTTGACCTGAATTGCTTTTTGGATACTTCCTAATTGTTGTTTTATATTCATTTGATTTTTTATATGTACTATTGTGAAGTGGATCTCATTGCTTTTGACTCAACGGACTATATGGCCTTTTAGGACAGTGCTTTTTAATATATTTTTTATTGATATACAGCTATCTGGCTGTTATTTAGTTCTGCTTCTAGTTGAACTCAGCCTGCTTGCTTTGAATTGCGCAGCAGGTGGCGCACCTGAGTTATTTCTAAAAGCTTAGCCTTTTTTATCTATTTTTTTACACAGACTCAGCCTGTCTGTTCTTAAGTTGCCAGCAGGTGGCGCATCTGCGCTAGTTCAGCGCAGCTGCATCCCTGATTCATGGCTGACATGAACTTGCTTGAATTTATTATGCTTTGCTGGAGGGAATCTGGAGGTTCAGCCCCTCCCCTTGGGTGGATTTAACCAATCGCCTGCTCTCTTACAGTATTACCTCCCCATGGGTGGCTTTAACCAATCGCCTGCCCTTTTACATCTTAACCACCTCTTGCCTGCAGCTTTGATTGCTGATCAAATGAGAGGAAGTTGTTGCATCCGGAATTTGACCCCGGAAGTATTTCCCCTCCATCTTCCTATTTAAAATTGGTATGGATTTTTTACTTTATTACCCTGGTTAAAGCCGTTACTACAGCGGTGAAACGCGTTGGGATTTGGACCTTTTATCTACCTTTTTGCAGCGGGAGCTGTGGATTCTTTTATGGCTGATGTTTGCTGCGCCGAGCGATGAGATCCACTGTTATTGGCCTTGCTGGATATTCTATGCTGGTTTTTATTACACTTTTGTGAGTGCATTTGCCACTGCTTTTTAGTATTAAATGTTTTTTTAGCAATATTACACTAGTCTTCGCATTTTGTGTCTTCCCTACATGCTGCATGCCTTGTTTGTGGGAGCTTATCTGTGAGAATCTTTGATTTGAACTTTAAAGAAGACCTGAAGTGGAGCTACTAGTTATTGGGCAGGAGCCTGTATCTGATTTGGATGCTACTGGAGATGGAACTATATTTGATTCATTCATGCCATTAAAGCTGGGACATCTGGTAAGAGCATAAACCTGGTGGTGGTGGGCCCACGTGTTCAAAAGATTGATACATGCACCGAGGGATGCTGTGGCTAGAGGCCTCATGCTCTGATTGAATGGTCTATATTATTGGCAACGGGCTGAATAGACCCTTATGTTTGTGGCGCATATTCCGGCAATTTCTGGTAAGAATTTAATTCTGGTGGTGGGAGCACATTGGCCTTGGCTGAATTTCTGAACGAAGGCAAAAAAGTTAATGGAAAGAACACTTTAAGGTGGACTTAAAGAAACGTTTTCAGCTCTGTGCTTCATGTTTTTTCGTATTTGAAGGACACAAGTGTTCACCACATTGCCTATTGCCTTTTGGCCCAGCTTTAACTTCTGTAGCAGGGATATGTATTCCTGGACACTCTCGGGGCTCATTAAATTTTCTAAATCACGAAAGACTCAATCATCTGCAAGTTTGTTAATTTTCAGCATTCATTCAGCAAGACTTATGTCTGGCAGCAATTCAGTATGAGTTTCCACTGGTCATCTGGGTTTTGCTTGCTACCATTTTAAAATGATAAGCATCAAGCTTACAATGTATCTCTCAAGCTTTTTCATCACAACCTGTATTTTCATCACATTTTGAGAAGGGCGAGTTATCATTTCACTTAACATTACCCTTTTCAGTTTTACCTGCTGGAATTGCAACTCGAGTCTCAGTTCTGCAAGCAGTGTTCAGTTCATAGTTCACATGGGGTGTTGGCTCATCTGCACACACTCTCCTGGCTGGTTTGCCGACAGCCATACTCACATTATAACTCACATTCATTGCTTTGGGGAAGGAATACAACATTTTCTCGAATAGCATGGGGGCAGTTTTTGTCAATGTCAGAACTGGAACAATCCAGTTTCTATTTCGACGCTGCCTGACAGCCTGCTTCACATTGCACAGGTTGACTTCCTCTGACTCCTGTAGAAAATGCTCAGGCCACACACACCAGGCCTGTTCCTCTGGATCCAACAGAGCATGTCACCCTGTGATCCCACTCCCAGGGTTTTAACTTCTTGCATGTTCATTTGGGGAGATAGGGGACAGCCATACCATTTAGGTCACCACAAACATGCACTTTTATTAACTGAACAATACACTTGGAAATAGAGTCGCACAACTTGTGACGCAGAATTCCAAGTTCAGCAGCGGCAAACAACATTGGCTGGGTCATTTCCAACCCAGCTCCAACAGGAACATTGAAGCACATGTCCATGAGTCGGGCAAAAAACTCCAAGTCTTCATTTCTGGGTAGGTTTCCTCTCTCTGGGTGCAGGTCCTTTGCTGCACAGTCATGCCCACTTTGGGAGCTCTGTACATTTAAGCCATGTTCCTGCACACTCACACAGCCTCCCTTCAGCAAACTCCTCTCCAGGTTCCACTTTGTGGACTGGGGCTTATTTAAACATTGCCAGTCCTCTTGGAACTGTTTTCACCAATCATATTCTGCTGCCATATTCACCTTAGGTTGGTACTCTGCATCACGTTTGGGCATCCTTTGTAGGAGCAAAGCCTGTACTGAAGCCTGTGCAGACGGTAGCCCACCTCGCCCTCTTTGTAAGCCCATACTTTCTCCTACTCAGTGAGTGCTTAGGCCCCACATCAGCAGTTTTCACCATGATATTGGCTCCTTTCAACAAGTTCTTTAAAAATGTGTATGCATCTTTAAGACTGCCTGCCTCCACCACCATATGTGGGAAATTAGCTCTTTACACTCATGCATAAAACAAACCCTGTCCGTCTGGGCACTCACTAAACATCAGGATCCCCGGACTATACAAGTGGCATATTATTACTACCAGTCACTGGATGCAAATGCAACATAACTGTTACCTTACAAGGTCAGCTTTAGGTCCACCTGCAGGCCTCAGACAGGCTCTCATGGTAGCCCTCTCTTGAATTAACACACTGCATGCCGTATAGATATAAGTGGACTGCTCTGCCACACCTGTGAGTTAAAGAGGATTTTACCATTAATCCATTAGATGAGGCATACACCTTTGGCCAGCAAACAAAATGAGCAGAAGCTTGGGGAGATAGAGCAATCCCCAGTCAGTTTTGCTGCCACTATCTTACAATGCATACGGATTACATATACAATGGTTAATACTAATGAATATAACACATATTCAGAGCCACTTAATCATCAGCTAATGAAACTGTAATTCATTATTGTAATACCACCAGCATGAGTAGCCAGGCCAGCCAGGCCCAGTCCATTGTAGCATTCACAGTCTATGTACTTGACTATGAAGGTCAATGGACTTGTAAGCTTCAGTTGGTATACCAGCAGCCTCAGAAGATCAAACACCTTATAAACCACTGGGTGTCCAAAATCAGTACAGTGCTGGTACAACCAGCACCAGCAATGTTTGCCTGCTCTGCTGAATCTGTGTTTTCGTAAAGTACAGTAGTGGGGGTATGATGGAGCATATACTACAGGGATGCACAACCTGCACCCCGAGGACCACTTGTGCCATCATTTGTGGCCCTTAGGCACCTCTTTCTAGCTCCTATGAGGTGAGTAGAACCTGGGCAGAGGGGTGGCTTATAGACGCTTGTTGGGGAAATTGAGGTCTTCAGAATTAGAAAATACAGTTTGTAACTGGATTGAAAACTGGATGAAGTATTGTGTGCAGAGAGTTTTGGTTACTCTGAATAGTCCCTGGTTGTAAGCGGTGTACCCCAGGGTTCAGTGCTGGTCCCACTATTATTCAACGTGTTTATAAAGGACATAGAAGATGAAATGAATGGCACTGTCGCTATTTTTGCAGATGACATAAAGATATATAGCAGAGTGCAGTCTATTGAAGATGTTCACAAGCTTCGGGCTGACACTTTGAGTGTCTGTTCATCCACTTGGTAAATGAAGTTCAATATGGAGAAATGTAAAGTCATGCAATTGGGGTCTAATAACCTGAAGGCCACATATGTCTTCAGGGGAGTAAAACTGAGAGACTTGCTGAGAAGGATTCGGGGTTACTGGTTGACCACAGGCTAAATAAGAGTATACAATTAGGGATGAGCGAATCGATCCGGACGAACCCAAATTTGTTCCGAATTTCAGGAAATATTCGATTCTGAATGAATCCGAATTTCCCCGCGATTCGATCGATCGAAGTTTTCCTTTAAACTCCATTTACTTCAATTACAGGCATTGTAAAATGGTGGATGGACATGTCTGGACATATCCCCTGGGGCAAGTTATCATGGGAAGGTCACATACAGCCTATCAGCAACCAGGAAGCCCGGTGACGTCACCGTGCTATATAAAGCGGCGGCCATCTTGCTTGTGCACATTTCAGACTTGCATTCGTGAGACAGCGGTGGTTGCTGCAGACAGGGACAGACAGTTAGCGATAGGTAGGGAGAGTTACAGATAGGTAGGGAGATTTACAGATAGGTAGGGAGATTTAGAGAGGCAGACAGAGCCAGGGAAAGATAGTGGAAAACCGGAACAATCCAGGGACAGCATAAAAGTGACAGTGACAGGGTGATTTGCCTAATCAGTTTTCAATTCAATTTGATTTCTTTGTGCTGTAAACCGTAATCTGCCTTGCCACTGTGCATGCCATCTATGCAGTGTCTTATGTAACCCTATCTGTTATACTAAATAAGCGTTGTTCAGCATCAGCTTTATTAAGCTATTGCATTTTGCATTGGTTTTTGTCCTGCTGTCAATACACCAGGCCGCAGGGTATCCCAAACCACCACGTGGCACCCTATCTTGTTATACTAAATAAGCGTCTACAGCCTCAGCTTTATTAAGTTATTGCATTTTGAATTGGTTTTTGTCCTGCTGTCACTACACCAGGCCGCAGGGTATCCCAAACCACCGCGTGGCCCCCTATCTGTTATACTAAATAAGCGTCTACAGCCTCAGCTTTATTAAGTTATTGCATTTTGAATTGGTTTTTGTCCTGCTGTCAATACAACAGGCCGCAGGGTATCCCAAACCACCACCTTGCACCCTATCTGTTATACTAAATAAGCGTTGTTCAGCATCAGCTTTATTAACCTATTGCATTTTGAATTGGTTTTTGTCCTGCTGTCAATACACCAGGCCGCAGGGTATCCCAAACCACCACAAGGCACCCTATCTGTTATACTAAATAAGCGTCTGCAGCCTCAGCTTTTTTAAGCTATTGCATTTTGCATAGGTTTTTGTCCTGCTGTCAATACACCAGGCCGCAGGGTATCCCAAACCACCGCGTGGCACCCTATCTGTTATACTAAATAAGCGTCTACAGCCTCAGCTTTATTAAGTTATTGCATTTTGAATTGGTTTTGGTCTGCTTTAAATACACCAGGCCGCAGGGTATCCCAAACCACCACGTTGCACCCTATCTGTTATACTAAATTAGCATTGTTCAGCATGAGCTTTATTAAGCTATTGCCTTTTGCATTGGTTTTTGTCCTGCTGTCAATACATTGGGCCGCAGGGTATCCCAAACCGCTGCGTGGCACCCTATCTGTTATACTAAATAAGCATCTACAGCCTCAGCTTTATTAAGTTATTTTATTTTGAATTGGTTTTGGTCTGCTTTAAATGCACCAGTCCGCAGGGTATCCCAAACCACCACGTTGCACCCTATCTGTTATACTAAATAAGTGTTGTTCAGCATCAGCTTTATTAAGCTATTGCATTTTGCATTGGTTTTTGTCCTGCTGTCAATACACCAGGTCGCAGGGTATCCCAAACCACCACATGGCACCCTATCTGTTATACTAAATAAGCGTCTATAGCCTCAGCTTTATAAAGCTATTGAATTTTGCATAGGTTTTTGTCCTGCTGTCAATACACCAGGCCGCAGGGTATCCCAAACCACCACGTGGCACCCTATCTGTTATACTAAATAAGCGTCTACAGCCTCAGCTTTATTAAGTTATTGCATTTTGAATTGGTTTTGGTCTGCTTTAAATACACCAGGCCGCAGGGTATCCCAAACCACCACCTTGCACCCTATCTGTTATACTAAATAAGTGTTGTTCAGCATTAGCTTTATTAAGTTATTGCATTTTGCATTGGTTTTTGTCCTGCTGTCAATACACCAGGCCACAGGGTATCCCAAACCACCACATGGCACCCTATCTGTTATACTAAATAAGCGTCTGCAGCCTCAGCTTTTTTAAGCTATTGCATTTTGCATAGGTTTTTGTCCTGCTGTCAATACACCAGGCCGCAGGGTATCCCAAACCACCGCGTGGCACCCTATCTGTTATACTAAATAAGCGTCTACAGCCTCAGCTTTATTAAGTTATTGCAATTTGAATTGGTTTTTGTCCTGCTGTCAATACACCAGGCTGCAGGGTATCCCAAACCTGCACGTTGCACCCTATCTGTTATACTAAATAAGCATTGTTCAGCATCAGCTTTATTAAGCTATTGCATTTTGCATAGGTTTTTGTCCTGCTGCCAAAACGCTAGGCCGCAGGGCATCCCAAACCTGCACTTAGCAGCCTATCTTTTATACTAAATACGCAGCTTAATCAAACTATTGCATTTTGAATTGGTTTTTGTCTGCTTTAAATACACCAGCCCACATGGGCATCCCAAACCAGCACATGTCACCCTATATGTTATATTAAATAAGCGTTGTTCAGCCTCATTTTAATTAAGCTATTGCATTTTTAATTGGTTTTTGTCCGGTTTAAATACACCAGCCCACATGGGCATCCCAAACCAGCACATTTGACCACATCTGTTACACTAAAGCAGCTTTTAAAGGCTATTTCTCATAAATATATTGCAGTTTGAATTGTTTCTGTGTCTGCTGTAAAAACTCCAGCCCACATGGGCATCCCAAACACTAGCATAAATCTCAAGACTACCTGTCTAATAACTGCTTGCATTTTATAATTAACGTCACTTTTCCACAATCAATGGAGGCCTCCTTTGTATGTGAGGAGGGGCATCCCAAACACTAGCAGTAATATTTCAAGAGTACCTGTCTATTAACTGCTTGCATTTTATAATTAATGTCACTTTTCCACAATCAAGGGAGGCCTCCTCTGTATGTGAGGAGGGGGCATCCCAAACACTAGCAGTAATATTTCAAGAGTGCCTGTCTATTAACTGGTTGCATTTTGTAAAGAAAGTCACTTTGTAAAATTGCCAGCAGCCATTGCATTTAACCGGGGGGCATCCCAAATCTGCTAGCATGCGTCTTTAAAGAGTGCTCACATCGGAGTTGGCAGCAGCAGCATTAGGAGCCCATATATTGCCTGAAAGACACACATATGAGCTGGCAGCAGCATAGGGAGCCCATATATTGCCTGAAAGACACACTCTGGAGTTGGCAGCAGCATAAGGAGCTACCATGCATCAGCTACTACCATGGATCAGCCATTGTAGGCTGGAAATCCTGGTTAAACCATGCCTGATTCATCTTCACAAAGGTGAGTCTCTCCACATTATTCGTGGACAGACAAGTTCTCCTTGGCATGACTATGGCCCCCGCCGCACTAAACACCCGCTCAGATGGCACACTACTGGCCGGGCAGGACAGCTTTTCCAGGGCAAACTCTTCTAGTTGCGGCCACAAGTCAAGTTTGGCTGCCCAGAAGTCCAGCGGAACCTCAAGGTGTGTTGGCATGGTCATGTCAAGGTATGACACAACCTGCTGGTTCAGGTCCTGCTCCAGGTCTTCATGCTGCTCATGAGTAGACTCGCTATGCGGGTATAGAAAGCTACTCATTAGCGACTGAAGACTGAGGCTGCTGCTGATGGAGCTGCTGCTGCTTCTCCTTCCACCCCCCCAGCAGCCATGGCAGTGGAAGGTGATCGCAGAGGTCCCCCCGAGTCAGACCTGCGAGAGTATGGACCATGGCACAGATAGGCATCGGCAAACTGACTACGTAGAATGTCTATGTAGTAGGTCAGTTTGTCCTCCCTCTCGGCGGGTTTAAAAAATGCCCCCATTTTGTGCCGGTTCAGTTCCGACACGGCTCGATCGACCATTCCTGTCTGCTGCCTGTACTGACCTCTGCTTTGTCTCACCACGAAGCTGCCTGCCCCTCTGGATACCCCGCGATCTCTGACCTCCTGGCTTGACCCTTTGGCTACTCTTGACTACGCACCTGTCTCATCCCTGTACTCTGACGCACCCTCCGGATTGACTACCTGTGAACGAGCTCGGCTTCGGGATACCCTCGTGGTTCATCGGCCTTCACCGTAAGCAGCCATCCTTTGTGCCTATTAAGACCTGGGGGCAAACGTGTCCGGTGAGGCGTACCTAGCGTCCCGGCAAACGGGAGCTTGACTATAGCCTCGATTCAGAGACACATTCGTCCGGACTTCTGTAGCTGTCTGTGAAAGTTTTGGTGGGTGTTTGTAATTTTTTTGCTTTTTTTCGTCCATTTTCTACTCGCACGAACGTTCGGGAATGCGCTTCCGATAATCGGAAGCAAATCGGAACATTTCCGTTAGTTCGGATCATTTTCCAAACAAAATTGGAAATTTTCCGTTCGTTCAGAAAACTTCCGTTGATTCAGAGAGCTTCCGTCTGATTCAGAGACCTGATTTCCGACGGGTCACCACCCTATAAATCCGTTTCATTTCCGATCCACTTACGAGACCTTTGAGGGCTCGGATTGCTATTGTTGAACATGTTTTGCGGCTATGTGGAGGAGTCTGCGCGCCTTTAGCACCAAGGCATTGCATGTATCAGCATGGCTGAGGCCATAAATTGTATAGCAATGCATACCTAAATCAATACATTTCATGTATGCCTTATAGAAGCATTTAATGCTGACCTAAATTAGTCCTTAGCATGTAAACATTTATTTTCCCACACATCCATATAATTGCTATTATTTTTTAGACTTATGTCCTTTGTGAATTATATTTGGATTGTTGAACTTGAATCTTAATTTGTTATAGGAGTTCTTGTTTTAGTCGGTTACCTTTGCTTTGTGTAATTATTTTATATTTGGTTGCAGGAACTGCAAGATGTGCCACTCGCCCTTGCTCCTGATGCCCGTTCTTTGCCTGCAGAATGCGGGCCAGGGGTTCTCTAATCGGGCACTATGCAAAACCCGGCCCGTGGTGGCGAGGGCCCTCTGGCTTTTGAAGTCCAGATTTAGGTGTTTGGACCATACGGGGGGGGGGGGGTGCACTGCAGCATGACCCCAACAAGGTTATACCAATATTTTAATTTACGTTTTTTAACAGGGACCACACGTGCCAGAGTGGCACAACTGAGTGTCAGAGTCCTTCAGTTGGTGGGCGAGATGCAGGAGCTGCGCAACTCGTTGGGGACCACAGATGAAGAATAATGTTCAGTGGCCTGAGTATTCACATGACCGAGAAGTGATTTGGGTAAGTTTTAGGGGGCTAAAATGGAAGAAGAACCTAACCAAGAAGTGGTTTGGGTGAGCTTTAAGGGTCCAAAAGGGAAGATGGAGGATAGTGCTAAGTGGTTTGGGTGAGCTTTAAGGGTCAAAACGGGAAGATGGAGGACAGTGCTAAGTGGTTTGGGTGAGCTTTAAGGGTCCAAAAGGGAAGATGGAGGACAGTGCTAAGTGATTTAGCTAAACATTGTAGTAGAAGTGAGGGTGGCAAATATGTAGGCGAGCACTTTAATGAGTTAAGTTTGTAGTGCGCAGGCGCAAGATCGTAAGGGTTTCCGTCTGGACGAATATTTATTGAAAAAGGGAAACAGAATCGAACGGGAAACGTAAAGGATTTGTTGGAGGATACGATGGGAAAAGGGCAAAAACGAAAGCCTATGTTGTAACATGTGAAAATGAAATGGAAAAGTCTGGATGGAAAATGACATCCTCGTAATTCGTAATCTGCCGTACGAAGGGACGGAAACTTTACAGAAGGTTTTCAATGCATGCATAGAATCGCTCGTACGCTCATACGAGAACGGAAACATTTCACAGATCGGAACTAAAACGGAAGTTTTTTTGTCTCTCTGAATCGAGGCTTATAGGCAGAAGCGGCTGGTTTCCCGCTGGGCATCACAGTATGGACCAGCGCAGATAGGCATCGCCCAACTGACTACGTAGGATGTCTCTGTAGTAGGTCAGTTTGTCCTCCCTCTCAGTGGGTGTAAAAAATGCCCCCATTTTCTGCCGGAAGCGAGGGTCCAATAAGGTAGAGAGCCAGAAGTCATCCCGCTGACAAATGGAGACAAGCACGTACGCAAGCACGTGAGCATGCATTGTGCCATTTGTGCAAGTGACTCGGAGGGACTACCTGTCTCTATCTCCACTGTAAACTGCCACGGTGTGTCTGGGTCCTCTGTCTCGCCTTCCTCACAACCCTCTAGCTCCTGTGGCTGCTCCTGCTCCTCCTTTCCTGTCAGATGACTAGATAAAATGGCCATTTTGTCAAACCTAAACTGTGCTTCGCTGTGCCCCACCCCCTCCTCCTCCTCCACTTCTACGCCCACAGGCTTCATGTGGCCGTAAGATGTAGATGCCATGTCTCCAGTGCCCTGACCAGCCATGGTTTCCAACATGTGTTGTAGTACATGAAGCAGTGGAATCACATCGTTCATCTCATAGTCCTGGCGACTGACTAATAAAGTAGCTTCCTCAAAGGGCCTGAGCAAACGGCAGGTGTCACGTATGAGCTGCCACTGGTTTACATTGACGTTACACAGGGGAGTCCCCCTATCCGTTTGGATCATCAAGAAATCCGCGATGGCTTTTTTCTGTTCCTATAGTCGATCCTGCATATGGAGGGTGGAATTCCAATGGGTGGAAACATCGCAAATCAGACTATAGACTCGATTCAGAGAGACACCAAAAACTCCCGTTTTAGTGCCGTCGTCGTATCATTTTCAAAAGTTCCCGCTCTCGTATGAATGTGCGAGCGATTCCAAGCATGCATCGTAAACCTTCTGTAAAGTTTCCGTCTGCTCGTATGCCAGAGTACGCGTACGAGGATGTCAGTTTCCATCGAGACTTTTCAGATTCATTTTCTCAGCTAACAACGTAGCCTTTCGTTTTTGCCCTTTTCCCATCGTATCCTCACACGAATCCTTTACGTTTCCCGATATATTCTGTTTCACTTTTTCCAAAAATATTCGTCCAGACGAAATCCTTACGATCTTGCGCCTGCGCACTACAAAATTAACTCATTAAAGTGCTTGGATACATAATTTTACTCCCATCACTTCTAATGCAAAAAAGCTCCCCCTAACCACTTAGCGCTATCCTGCCTCTTCCCTTTTGGGCCCTTAAAGCTCACCCTAACCACTTAGCGCTATCCTGCCTCTTCCCTTTTAAGCCCTTAAAGCTCACCCTAACCACTTAGCGCTATCCTGCCTCTTCCCTTTTGGGCCCTTAAAGCTCACCCTAACCACTTAGCACAATCCTGCCTTTTCCCTTTGGAGCCCTTAAAGCTCCCCCTAACCACTTAGCGCTATCCTGCCTTTTCCCTTTGGAGCCCTTAAAGCTCACCCTAAACACTTAGAGCTATCCGGCCTTTTCCCTTTGGAGCCCTTAAAGCTCACCCTAAACACTTAGCGCTATCCTGCCTTTTCCCTTTTGGGCCCTTAAAGCTCCCCCTAACCACTTAGCGCTAGCCTGCCTTTTCCCTTTTGGGCCCTTAAAGCTCCCCCTAACCACTTAGCGCTATCCTGCCTTTTCCCTTTTGGGCCCTTAAAGCTCCCCCTAACCACTTAGCGCTATCCTGCCTTTTCCCTTTTGGGCCCTTAAAGCTCCCCCTAACCACTTAGCGCTATCCTGCCTTTTCCCTTTGGAGCCCTTAAAGCTCCCCCTAACCACTTAGCGCTATCCTGCCTTTTCCCTTTGGAGCCCTTAAAGCTCCCCCTAAACACTTAGCGCTATCCTGCCTTTTCCCTTTTGGAGCCCTTAAAGCTCACCCTAAACACTTAGCGCTATCCTGCCTTTTCCCTTTGGAGCCCTTAAAGCTTCCCCTAACCACTTAGCGCTATCCTGCCTTTTCCCTTTGGAGCCCTTAAATGTCCCCCTAACCACTTAGCGCTATCCTGCCTTTTCCCTTTGGAGCCCTTAAAGCTCCCCCTAACCACTTAGCGCTATCCTGCCTTTTCCCTTTGGAGCCCTTAAAGCTCCCCCTAACCACTTAGCGCTATCCTGCCTCTTCCCTTTTGGGCCCTTAAAGCTCACCCTAAACACTTAGCGCTTAGGTTCTTCTTCCATTTTAGCAACCTAAAACTTACCCAAATCACTTAGCGTTTAGGTTCTTCTTCCATTTTAGCAACCTAAAACTTACCCAAATCACTTAGCGCTTAGGTTCTTCTTCCATTTTAGCAACCTAAAACTTACCCAAATCACTTAGCGCTTAGGTTCTTCTTCCATTTTCGGACCCTAAAACTTACCCAAATCACTTAGCGCTTAGGTTCTTCTTCCATTTTCGGACCCTAAAACTTACCCAAATCACTTAGCGCCTGCGCACTACAAAATTAACTCATTAAAGTGCTTGGATACATAATTTCACTCCCATCACTTCTAATGCAAAAAAGCTCCCCCTAACCACTTAGTGCTATCCTGCCTCTTCCCTTTTGGGCCCTTAAAGCTCACCCTAACCACTTAGCGCTATCCTGCCTTTTCCCTTTGGAGCCCTTAAAGCTCACCCTAACCACTTAGCGCTATCCTGCCTTTTCCCTTTGGAGCCCTTAAAGCTCCCCCTAAACACTTAGCACTATCCTGCCTTTTCACTTTGGAGCCCTTAAAGCTCACCCTAAACACTTAGCGCTATCCTGCCTTTTCCCTTTTGGGCCCTTAAAGCTCCCCCTAACCACTTAGCGCTATCCTGCCTTTTCCTTTTGGGCCCTTAAAGCTCCCCCTAACCACTTAGCGCTATCCTGCCTTTTCCCTTTTGGGCCCTTAAAGCTCCCCCTAACCACTTAGCGCTATCCTGCCTTTTCCCTTTTGGGCCCTTAAAGCTCCCCCTAACCACTTAGCGCTAGCCTGCCTTTTCACTTTTGGGCCCTTAAAGCTCCCCCTAACCACTTAGCGCTATCCTGCCATTTCCCTTTTGGGCCCTTAAAGCTCCCCCTAACCACTTAGCACTATCCTGCCTTTTCCCTTTGGAGCCCTTAAAGCTCCCCCTAACCACTTAGCGCTATCCTGCCTTTTCCCTTTGGAGCCCTTAAAGCTCCCCCTAACCACTTAGCGCTATCCTGCCTTTTCCCTTTGGAGCCCTTAAAGCTCCCCCTAAACACTTAGCGCTATCCTGCCTTTTCCCTTTGGAGCCCTTAAAGCTCCCCCTAACCACTTAGCGCTATCCTGCCTTTTCCCTTTGGAGCCCTTAAAGCTCCCCTAACCACTTAGCGCTATCCTGCCTCTTCCCTTTTGGGCCCTTAAAGCTCACCCTAAACACTTAGCGCTTAGGTTCTTCTTCCATTTTAGCAACCTAAAACTTACCCAAATCACTTAGCGCTTAGATTCTTCTTCCATTTTAGCACCCTAAAACTTACCCAAATCACTTAGCGTTTAGGTTCTTCTTCCATTTTAGCAACCTAAAACTTACCCAAATCACTTAGCGCTTAGGTTCTTCTTCCATTTTAGCAACCTAAAACTTACCCAAATCCTTTAGCGCTTAGGTTCCTCTTCCATTTTCGGACCCTAAAACTTACCCAAATCACTTAGCGCTTAGGTTCTTCTTCCATTTTCGGACCCTAAAACTTACCCAAATCACTTAGCGCTTAGGTTCTTCTTCCATTTTAGCAACCTAAAACTTACCCAAATCACTTAGCGCTTAGGTTCTTCTTCCATTTTAGGTCCCTAAAACTTACCCAAATCACTTAGCGCCTGCACACTACAAAATTAACTCATTAAAGTGCTTGGATACATAATTTCACTCCCATCACTTCTAATGCAAAAAAGCTCCCCCTAACCACTTAGTGCTATCCTTCCTCTTCCCTTTTGGGCCCTTAAAGCTCACCCTAACCACTTAGTGCTATCCTGCCTCTTCCCTTTTGGGCCCTTAAAGCTCACCCTAACCACTTAGCGCAATGTGCCTCTTCCTTTTTGGGCCCTTAAAGCTCACCCTAACCACTTAGCGCTATCCTGCCTTTTCCCTTTGGAGCCCTTAAAGCTCCCCCTAACCACTTAGCGCTATCCTGCCTTTTCCCTTTGGAGCCCTTAAAGCTCCCCCTAAACACTTTGCGCTATCTTGCCTTTTCACTTTGGAGCCCTTAAAGCTCACCCTAAACACTTAGCGCTATCCTCCCTTTTCCCTTTGGAGCCCTTAAAGCTCACCCTAAACACTTAGCGCTATCCTGCCTTTTCCCTTTTGGGCCCTTAAAGCTCCCCCTAACCACTTAGCGCTAGCCTGCCTTTTCCCTTTTGGGCCCTTAAAGCTCCCCCTAACCACTTAGCGCTATCCTGCCTTTTCCCTTTTGGGCCCTTAAAGCTCCCCCTAACCACTTAGCGCTATCCTGCCTTTTCCCTTTTGGGCCCTTAAAGCTCCCCCTAACCACTTAGCGCTAGCCTGCCTTTTCACTTTTGGGCCCTTAAAGCTCCCCCTAACCACTTAGCGCTATCCTGCCTTTTCCCTTTGGAGCCCTTAAAGCTCCCCCTAACCACTTAGCGCTATCCTGCCTTTTCCCTTTGGAGCCCTTAAAGCTCCCCCTAACCACTTAGCGCTATCCTGCCTTTTCCCTTTGGAGCCCTTAAAGCTCCCCCTAAACACTTAGCGCTATCCTGCCTTTTCCCTTTGGAGCCCTTAAAGCTCACCCTAAACACTTAGCGCTATCCTGCCTTTTCCCTTTGGAGCCCTTAAAGCTCCCCCTAACCACTTAGCGCTATCCTGCCTTTTCCCTTTGGAGCCCTTAAAGCTCCCCCTAACCACTTAGCGCTATCCTGCCTTTTCCCTTTGGAGCCCTTAAAGCTCCCCTAACCACTTAGCGCTATCCTGCCTCTTCCCTTTTGGGCCCTTAAAGCTCACCCTAAACACTTAGCGCTTAGGTTCTTCTTCCATTTTAGCACCCTAAAACTTACCCAAATCACTTAGCGCTTAGGTTCTTCTTCCATTTTAGCAACCTAAAACTTACCCAAATCACTTAGCGCTTAGGTTCTTCTTCCATTTTAGCAACCTAAAACTTACCCAAATCCTTTAGCGCTTAGGTTCCTCTTCCATTTTCGGACCCTAAAACTTACCCAAATCACTTAGCGCTTAGGTTCTTCTTCCATTTTAGCAACCTAAAACTTACCCAAATCACTTAGCGCTTAGGTTCTTCTTCCATTTTAGCAACCTAAAACTTACCCAAATCACTTAGCGCTTAGGTTCTTCTTCCATTTTAGCAACCTAAAACTTACCCAAATCACTTAGCGCTTAGGTTCTTCTTCCATTTTCGGACCCTAAAACTTACCCAAATCACTTAGCGCTTAGGTTCTTCTTCCATTTTAGGTCCCTAAAACTTACCCAAATCACTTAGCGCTTAGGTTCTTCTTCCATTTTCGGACCCTAAAACTTACCCAAATCACTTAGCGCTTAGGTTCTTCTTCCATTTTAGCAACCTAAAACTTACCCAAATCACTTCGTGGACATCTGAATCTTGACCTCAAAATATGTTTTTGCCCCTTTCTTTTTTGGAAATGTATGTGTGCCCAGAAATGACACTGAAACGTTGGTTTCTTTAAAACTTTTTTACTGTAATATATATATATATATTTTTTTTTATTTTTTTTTAAATGTACAGTTACAAATTTGTAGCCCTTGGCTAATAAAACTTTGTTTTTTTAAATATTTACAAGGGGCAACACTAAAAACATGGGTCAGCAGACCAGGGCCAGGACCCAGGACTCTACTCCTCTTCCTCTTCTTCTGTTGTCCCCAACGAGTCAACCATCACCTTCATATCGGCCACCAACGCAAGGACCCCCTGATTCATTTCCAAAATGTGTTGCCGTGTGGTCCCTGTAACAAATGGAGAAAAAATCATTATATTCATACCAATACATGTTTGCCACAGGTCACTCTTATATTGCCATTGGCTAGGGCTTGATGTATCTGTGTGTTGATGTCAAGTACCACATAAATGCTAATGATGCCCTGACTACTTACTTGGTTGGTGGCCGCGAGCTGGCTCGTTGGGGACAACACGATGAGGACCTGGGTCCTGGCTCTGCTGTGAAGAAGTGCCTGTAGAAACATGGGAAATACGTTCAGTTTTATGGTCAAATTCCTCAGTCAGAAAATGTCTTTTTGCAAGTCTGGTTCACATCACTCACCTTCTCCAGCTTCTGCTTGTAGCACATCTGCTGCCTCTTCCACTTCCTCACCCGCTCCATAAGCATCTAGACAAACAGATGAAAGGAATCAGTTGGGTAGGAGATAGCATGTATATGTGTGTGCGTATACATGAAGAGTGACATACCAGAGGCTCCTGCATGCGTGGCAGGGTACGACTACCTGCCCACGCTGTGCCGCCCCTCCTCTGTGGTAAGGTCCAGGGGCTGGTCTGAGGAGGCCACAGAGGAGGGGTAGGCCCGTCGCCCTGGAGATCCACCACCTTCACTCCCAGCTGCAGAATCATGCAGCACTGGTCGGCCTGTACGCCTCCGGGTGCGGCGAATGCGGTTATCCATTTCCAACACTACCAAAGAAAAGGCATTATAAATAAAAGGCCTAACTTCTGTTGTAGTTACATCTTGCATGCAAGCGCTATGTACTTACTTGGGAAATGGATCCCGAAAAACCTCCGCACCCGGGGCATGTGCAGTCGCTTCAGGTCCGACCAATGCTGCATGATCTGTGTGTGGGTGAAGGTGGTGTCGGTCAGTTGTTGGATCTCCGAGATGATCTCCAGGGCGACGTTTCGTTTCTCAAACGAGTTGGGCAGGTAGTCGTACCTGCGCTCCAGCATGGTCTACAAAACACAAATCAAACATAGCAAGAAATCAGAAATGCCTATCAAGAAGTGCCAACAATACATTCTTTGGTTCAATCACATGAACACATACACACACACACACTTCTAGCCTAAGTTAACTTTCCAATCTGGCCGCACTGTTGTTTGGCACGTGTGTGGCGTGCGCTTGGGTGTGCATGTAGGTTAACCAAATTTTTAAACAATCTATTACTTTGTGCGCATCCTTAACATGTAGAGCAGCATTTACAAATCAAAGCAAAGTCCTCAAAAGACACTTACGAGCATGATGATCTCTTCTTGTTGGTGGGTGAAGATAGTGGGCGCCATCTTTCTTCTTCTTCTCGGCAGCAGATAAGCAATGCCCCAGCGGTTTCCGGGTTCTGCACGGCCGTGCGAACGGCCGGACTTGCGCGTAAGCGAACGCGTAGGCGTCACACGGCGGATACATTATTTAAAGGTCCCTGCACACACAACTCATTCTCTTTGAGAGTCCCACAAAAATGGCACCTAAAAAGATTACTGCCCAGAAGAAGCAGAGCAAGCGGGCTGAGCAGGCTGAGGGCCCGAAAACCCGTTCCCAAGAGCGCGGCTAAGGGCTACCACAAAGGCAGCGGGCAAAAAGGAGGTGGCAGCAGGCCAAACCAAGAGCAAGCAAACAAAGCCTGCACAAGCTCATGCCAAACAGATGGGTAAGAGGGGACGAAGCCCCACCCCACCCTTCCCCACATACCCCCCCCACGTGGCACCAAGGCCATAGCCAAAGGCCCAAACACAGGGCCCAAAGCCACAGCAGGGGCCCAAGCAGGCCAAGAAGCCGCAGCAGGGGCCCAAGCAGGCCAAGAAGCCGCAGCAGGGGCCCAAGCAGGCCAAGAAGCCGCAGCAGGGGCCCAAGCAGGCCAAAAAGCCGCAGCAGGGGCCCAAGCCGCAGCAGGGGCCCAAGCCGCAGCAGGGGCCCAAGCAGGCCAAGAAGCCGCAGCAGGGGCCCAAGCAGGCCAAGAAGCCGCAGCAGGGGCCCAAGCAGGCCAAGAAGCTGCAGCAGGGGCCCAAGCAGGCCAAGAAGCCGCAGCAGGGGCTGAGGCAGGCCAAGAAGCTGCAGCAGGGGCCCAAGCAGGCCAAGAAGCCGCAGCAGGGGCTGAGGCAGGCCAAGAAGCCGCAGCAGGGGCCCAAGCAGGCCAAGAAGCCGCAGCAGGGGCCCAAGCAGGCCAAGAAGCCACAGCAGGGGCCAAGGCAGGCCAAGAAGCCGCAGCAGGGGCCCAAGCAGGCCAAGAAGCTGCAGCAGGGGCCCAAGCAGGCCAAGAAGCTGCAGCAGGGGCCCAAGCAGGCCAAGAAGCCGCAGCAGGGGCCCAAGCAGGCCAAGAAGCCGCAGCAGGGGCCCAAGCAGGCCAAGAAGCCGCAGCAGGGGCCCAAGCAGGCCAAGAAGCCGCAGCAGGGGCCCAAGCAGGCCAAGAAGCCACAGCAGGCACAGAAGCCAGAAAAGGCTGCAAAGGCCAACGTCCCCCCCCCCCCACCGCACGTGGCTCAAAATCAAAGGCCAAGAGTGTGCGAACCACCAGATATGCCTCACCCCAGCCAACGACCTCCAAGGCCCCACAGACCCACAGGGCTCAAAGCAGCAGCTCCAGCTCGCCCAGACCCTCTCTTGCTCGCCCACATTCTCCTCCGGCACAGGTTGTCATGCATTCCCCCTATGCCACATCTACACCTGCTACTTCAGTGGCCACCCAGCCCCGAACACCCAGTCCCTTTCCAAGTCCAGTAAGATCCACAGCCAGCTTTCCAGTCCTGGGGTCTCCTCCATCCCCCCAGCCCAGAATGTCACCCCATTTGCCACCAAGCACTGAGGAGCCACAACCACCCCAAAGAGGGCGCACATTGCGCCGAGGACACTTGAGTGGCCGTTTTGGTGAGTCCCAAACTCTGGCATTGGCTAGTGGGCTCACCTTATATTATGATGACCTATATGGGAGCAAATCAAAAACAACGAGCAAACAGCGCAAAGCAGAGATTTCGGCAGAACTCACCAGGCAAGTCAATGCAGCGGGTGAGGAACTCAAAGATGGAACAGGTTCAGCGGAAGATATCGGACCTGAAATATGCCGTGCGGAAGAAACAGAGTCAAAGGCGGCAGTACAGTTACATAGCTTATTTGTGGGTTTTTATTATTCGTGTCTATCCATCAGTGCGCTTAATTATGCTTACTATGTTTTACAGCAAAAAACTGGCGGAGGATTTCCCACGAAAATGAGATTTACACAGGCTGAGGAGATGGTTCTGGGCTTGCTCCATCCTGTGGCCTCAGAGGGACACTCGGGCCAGCAGGACACCGACAACCCACCAATTCCAGCAGGTTAGTAATGTGGGAATGACCCCAAAAATGTGTGTAAACCTACACATAGGCAGCAAGGGCTAGCTAAACACATGTCTCTAGGGTGTGGCAGCAAGGGCTAGCTAAACACATGTCTCTAGGGTGTGGCAGCAAGGGCTAGCTAAACACATGGCTCTAGGGTGTGGCAGAAAGGACTAGCTAAACACATGGCTCTAGGGTGTGGCAGCAAGGGCTAGCTAAACACATGGCTCTAGGGTGTGGAAGCAAGGGCTAGCTAAACACATGTCTCTAGGGTGTGGCAGCAAGGGCTAGCTAAACACATGGCTCTAGGGTGTTGCTTTTAGTGGAGTGCTCACTTTGACCAGGGTGTGGCATGTGTGTGGACTGGTAATGTGCAAATTGACACCCACATACATGACGTTTAAGTAAATTTCTGAAAACTATGAAACTTAGGAGTGTAGAAAATGAATGCGTGCTATGTATTAATTGACAAGCACACGCCACACTAACATCTTTGGCTGTTGGGCAATTTGCTAAGAGCTGGGTTGGGTGCCCAACGGATTTAGATGGTTTGATAGAAATGTTTTCAGAGATACAATGTTCCCCACCAGAATCATATTGTAGCTGCTATTTGGCACCTTAGTGTGTTAACTTCCTCGCCTATAAGGGATGTGGCAACTCGCACAGCAGCCATTAGTTGCATGTTTGTTTTTAGACACGTGACCAATGTGTCTAGTCTGGTTTAACAATCCATGCACTAATGTAATGGCATTCCTAGTGAAGGCCAAGTGGCCACGTTGTGGGAGTGGCCATTCCTGCTTGTCCACGTTTCTTGGCTTAGCATATGTGTTCTTAAACAT
This sequence comes from Gastrophryne carolinensis, assembly GCA_027917425.1. Classification (NCBI taxonomy): domain Eukaryota; kingdom Metazoa; phylum Chordata; class Amphibia; order Anura; family Microhylidae; genus Gastrophryne; species Gastrophryne carolinensis. The sequence continues at coordinate 188,419,497 of CM051239.1, read as the reverse complement.
CAACAATGCATAGTTGTATGTTTTCATAGCTCTTTTTCTTCTAATGCAGCCCAGCATCATCCCTCAGCTAGTGGGGACTCCTCTGCCATGTTACCGCTGCCGTCTTCTTCCGTGCTGCATCGTACCCAGGATCCGATATCTACGGTAAGTGTTTTTTGATGCTGTTGCGTATGCATGTGGCTTGCCATGTTTTGATTGTCTGATTTACACAGGTATTCCCCACACTGAACCTTTTTTTTTTTCACATGTCCCCAACAGAGCCACACACTGATGGAGGAAATCCAGCTGGAGGAGGATGGAAGCTTCCTTGGAGATTATGAAGATCTTCCCCTGGGCCAGAATCTGCAACTGTCCCAAAATGTTTCTCCGCCAAATCCTCAGCAGCAGAGGGAAGCTGGCTGCATGCTGCCTGCACATCGTGGGCAGCATGCAGAGACTGACCCTCCAGTCCCCAGTTTCAGATCTGCTGTTGAGGATTTGGCGAGCATACCTGTGGCTGTTGGGGGTCCTAGAGCAACATCATCTGCACGCCCCACAACCCGGGGAATTGGGGGGCGTACTCAGCAACGTCGCCCAGTTTTCCAGGGGAGGGGCGTGCAGATGATGGAGTCAGCATGGCACCATGAGAGGCGGCTTTTTCGTCGCCAAAATCAACAAAATCAAGAACATCTTAGGGGCCAATTAGATTCCCTAAATAACACCTTCAGTGCCGTGCTGACTGAATTGAGGACCCATAACAGCCACATGGCCAAATTGACCTCAGAAATCAGGTCAGGCATGGCCGAAATGCACAGTAACCAAAGAAACATTTTGGAACAGTTGCAGATTCTGAATGCAACACAGGCCCAGGTTAGGGCCCCCTCCCCAAGGGCCCCAACCTGGGTTCTATGGGCATCACCAATATTAATGTGTGTTTGGCATGAATCTGTTCTACATCTTTGAGAGACATCCCCACTGGATTGACTTGTCTGGTGAGGCATAAAAATCTGCCATTTTGCGCTGCTATTGCTAGGATGTTTTTGATTTGCCCCCATATAGCTTATTCAAGGCGTGAGGTAGCCCACTAGCCAATGCCAGAGGCCAAGACTCGCTGAAGCGGCCACTTAAGCTGTTGCGCGGCAGCCTTGGGCATAATAACATTTGTGGTAGCTCCTTATGTTTGGCGGCATGATTGGGTGACATTCTGGGCTGGCAAACTAAGACCTTGGACCCTGGCTGGGATTGTACTGTATTTGGATAGGGACTGGCTGTTCTGGTTTGGCTGGCCCACTGACTTACAGGTGTAGATGTGGCATAGGTATGTCTGCTTTCAACCTGTGTCTGTGGAAAATGTGGGCAAGCAGGAGAGGGTTTATTTGGGTGCATTTTTCTGTTTGTGCACATGTTTTGAACATAATTGCATGTACATGTCTGGCCCCAAAGTATGTGAGGGGCACTCACCTACTATTCTGTTGTATCCAAGGAACCTTTTACGAATTAGTAAACATTTTTGTTTGACCAAGTTAATGTCTGTGGTGTTTTGATTGAGAAATATGATTTTAAGTAGACACCCAAACAAACACTAACCAATGTCTCAAAATAAGTCCACACACATTGTTGTTGTTTTTTTGCACAACTTCATTATTGGTTTAGTCATAATGAAATTATACATACAAAACCAAAAAATTCTACAAACAAACATAACAAAACAAGTCCAAAAAAAACAAATACAAAACAATACATAAATTAGGCAAAATGTGTGGCAATTAAATTTGCTCGCACGGCTTGCCCAGACGCACTTGGCTGGCCCACATAGCTGTTGTCTGGCTCATCGGAGGGTGGAGAGGGTGGGCAATCAACATATCGGGGGACCCTTTGCATAATAGCAAAATTATGCAGCGCTGCACACGCCATAATGATATCAATGACCTTTTTAGGGTCATACTGCAGGGAGCCCCCAGTGTGGTCCAAGCACCGAAAATGGGTCTTCAGGAGTCCAAAGGCCCTCTCCACCACTGCCCTGGTCTTTCTATGGGCACGATTGTAGGCCTCTTGGGCTGGAGTCTGTGGCCGGAGGACCGGAGTCATCAGCCACGGTAGTTGTGGATACCCCAAATCTCCTAAAAAAATGTAAGAGAAACTAATATTAACATTAATTCATACATTGCAGCGCTAAATTCCAAAAATAAACAGATTAATCAGGTATGTGACATTGCCACACAAACATGAGCATACATATTGCAGATGCCAAAACCCCAATTAAACATATATGATAAATGGGGGACCAAAGTAGGTAAATAATACTGTGGATGCTGGGCAATCAGGCAGACTGTTAGCAGCTATTGTTTCCTGTCTGGGCTGCAGAACAATGTAGTATGGGTTAACTTTACCTGACCCATTTTCTGTTTTGGCTTAGTCCAAAACAGGTGTAAGGCGGCCCCTGCACTTTATCCCGCTCACCTCTACTCAGTAAGTGAAATGCATGTAAGCAAAGATGGCGCAGACCCTCTGTTAAAGTCCCTAACTGATTTTGAGGGAAAAGTGTTGGGAAGACTGTTTCAGACTTTTGCTCTCATTACACTTTGGAGTTAAAACAATGCAGGACTAACACTTTGGCAGCCAATGTAGTTTGGATAAAGTAATGGGTCCAGTCGGGTTACACATGTTCCCCAGGTGATGCCCAAGGCATCGTGGAGGAAAGGTGACTCCAACCAAAATCCAAGCCAGACAGATAAAAGATAAATATGTAATTGGGCTCAACTTACCAAGGAGCCATGCACCCGCAAATTCCCCTGACTCAAACTGCCGGAATAATCCTGATCTGTGCAGGATGTAGGCGTCATGGGCTGAGCCAGGGTAGCCTGCCAGGACGTTCAGAAAACGCATGTCCTGGGCCACCACTGCTTGCACATTCAGTGAGTGGCCCATTTTACGATTTCTATGTAAAAAGGAAACATCAACAAAAATAAAAAAAAATGAGCCAACGAATCCAACACTCACTTCTAACAGGCTAAGTCAAACGTTAACATCCAGACAACTAACACTAAACAACTACCTTACATTTAAGTGGCCAACAAAAGAAGATGTATGTTCGAGCCTTTACAAAGTTGAGTTACTTGTTCTATTTGAAGTACACTTTCAAATGTTTGACTTTCAAAAATCTTTTTTAAGAATGGAAAAAGAAGGGCCATTGTTGCACATACACTCTTGGCAAGGAGGAAGCATTATCAAGGAGGGACTGATTGCAATGAGGGAATATGTAAAAGGAGAGACTAGGAACCTATAGGGCCTAATGAAAAGGAGGGACTATTCACAATGAGGGATACTAATAATGGAGAAACTATTCCCAAGGATGCTCTGCTTAAAAGGAGGGACTATTCACAATGAGGGATACTAATAATGGAGAAACTATTCCCAAGGGTGCTCTGCTTAAAAGGAGGGACTAGTCACAATGAGGGATACTAAAAATGTAGAAAACATTCCCAATGATGCTCTGCTTAAAAGGAGGGACTATTCACAATGAGGGATACTAATAATGGAGAAACTATTCCCAAGGATGCTCTGCTTAAAAGGAGGGACTATTCACAATGAGGGATACTAATAATGGAGAAACTATTCCCAAGGGTGCTCTGCTAAAAAGGAGGGACTAGTCACAATGAGGGATACTAAAAATGGTGAAACTATTCCCAAGGATGCTCTGCTTAAAATGAGGGACTATTCACAATGAGGGATACTAATAATGGAGAAACTATTCCCAAGGATGCTCTGCTTAAAAGGAGGGACTAGTCACAATGAGGGATACTAAAAATGGTGAAACTATTCCCAAGGATGCTCTGCTTAAAAGGAGGGACTAGTCACAATGAGGGATACTAAAAATGAAGAAAATATTCCCAGGGATGCTCTGCTTAAAAGGAGGGACTCTTCACAATGAGGGATACTAAAAATGTAGAAAATATTCCCAAGGATGCTCTTCTTAAAAGGAGGGACTATTCACAATGAGGGTTTTTAAACAAGGAGGGAGAAAAAGAAATAATGTTATTGGCCAAAGGAGGGACACCCAAACATTTAGATACAATGGCCTAAAGCCAAAACTTGCCTGTATATATACTCGTCGACTGCCGGAGGGACCAGGGCAACGTGTGTGCAGTCAATAGCACCCATGACGTTGGGCATGTCGGCGATATTATAAAATGCCAGCTTAATGGCGTTTCTGGCTACCATATCCTCAGGGAAACAAATATATTTCCAAGTTAGGGTAGCCATGCCTTCCAAAAATTTGGATAGCGCGCGGCTCAGCGTAGGCTGAGAGATCCCCACGGAGAGGGCACCCAGCCTCTGGAATGAGCCGTTCGCCAATAATTGCAGGCAGCCAAGCATCTTGGTCATACCTGCTTGCCCCTTCCTTGTGGTGCGGGCTAACCATGGCCGCAGCTCACTATACAATTTATCGAACAGCTCAACGTCATGCATGCTATTGATGTCCATGCGTCGCCGCCGGTGCAGTCTGGTCTCTGACCTCCGGACAATCTCAATTCCCATGAGTTGCAGATCCTCATACTCCTCAAAGGCAATAGACTCGTCCATGGCTCTAGTTCCGACGTCTAAATGGTGCCGTAAGTGGTTCGGCAATGAAACAGATTTAGGGGGTGTTGTCCCATCGGCAATCAGCTCTCTGAATTAATCGCTAGACCATTGCAATAACGTAAACTTTCTGAACGGACAAAACATTTCAGATTTTGTGGAAAAAACCTCCCGAATGAACGAGAAACTTCCGATTTGCTTCCGTTTATCGAAAGAGCATATACGCATTTTCCCGAACGTTCATACGAATGAAAAATGGACGAAAAAAAGCAAAAAAATGACAAACACCCACCAAAACTTTCACAGACAGCTACGGAAGTCCAGGCGAATGTGTCTTTGAATCGAGGCTTATGTTTGGGGATACCGTTCTGACGCTGAAGCTCAAGAAGGGTGTGCTTGGCGGTGTAGGAGTGGCTGAAGTGCATGCAAAGTTTCCTTCTCGTTGTTAGGATGTCTTTCAGATGGGGGGAAGACTTCAGAAAACGCTTGACAACTAGATTGAACACGTGTGCCATGGCAGGACGCATGGCTCAGGCTTCCTTGACGCAGCGCAGACAAGATGTGCTTTCCAGTGTCAGTGACCATGGGTCCCATTTGCAGTTTTCGTGGAGTAAGCCATGATTTAATTTATTGAGTTCTCATTTTTAGCAGTTCCTCCTGTGTGTGGCTCTGTGGCTTAATGCAAACCATGTGAAGAACAGCGTGAAACCGCCGTGTCCTGCACACATGGTAGGCTGGAAGGGCACTGGAAAAAATAAAATAAAAAGAAAATATTTAGAAAAAAACAAAATACAAAAAAAAATAAAAAATGAAAAAAAAAAATTGGTACAAAAATTCACAAAATATTAAAAAAAGACAATGGAAAAAAATATTTATATTATATATATTTTTTTTTTTTAATGCAAAATATGAAAAAAAAAATTATCCAAAAAAAAAAAAATTGATACATTTAATATGTTACTGTTATTATGTTAGATGTTATTGTTGCTATGTTATATGTTATTATATGTTATTATTATAAATATGTTCAAATAAGATAAATGTTAACTATTAATATGTAATTGACAATTAGCCACTTTTTTCTGTGACAACAGTGCTAAGTGCAAGTGCACTGTCACAGGCACAAACGCCTAGGAGCGTGGAGGCCACAGCAGAGGGACCTGTCCAAGTTCCTGTTGTGGTTGTGAAGGAACCACAATCACCCAGTGGGCCTTAAAGGATATGTATTGTCCCTGACCGTAGTTACAGCTCCAGACGTAGGCACTGCTGTGCACTTTGGTACACACTGACAGGCTCACCTTTTGTTCAACAAAATTGTACAGGGCTGGTACTGCCTTCTTAGCAAAGAAATGACAGCATGGAACTCTCCACCTCGGCTCGGCACAAGCCATCAGTTCTCAGAAAGGTCCACCACCTCAAAAGGGAGGGACTGCAGCACCAGCAACTTATACAGTAGCACATTTAGCTTCTGCACGTTGGATGAGTGGGCACATACTGTTGTCTCTTGGACATGGCTTGGCCAATGGATTGCTGGCGGAATGACCGACTCGGATTAAGAGGAGGAAGAGGAGCATCTGGAGCGACAGAGGATGGGTATGACACACAGTAGGTGGTGGAGCCTTGGCTGGCTGGAACAGAGAGCGGCGGGCCACCGGGTAATGCAGCAGGCTGGACCACCACTTTGGAGCCAACTCTCCCAGGCCGCTTGATGGTGACGCTGCAAATGTTGACGCAGGGCTGTGGGTCCAACATTGGGATCCTGGCCACACTTCACCTTCTGCCTACACGTCTTTCATATAGTCATGTTAACCTCCTGCGGATGCTTGATGAAAAACTGCCACATGGCCTTGTAGCTGATTTTTCCTACCAACAGTCCACACTAATTCACTGCTGCTGCCGCCGCCACCTCCAGGGACCCCCTTCTACTACCTCCTGGGAAGATAGCCTGCTGCGCAAGTGGTCTACCCCGAGCACATTTGCCTCTGCCACCATGCTGGCCGCTAAATCTGTCACTCTCCATCACACCAAGCCTTTAAAAGTGCCCTCAAAACTCACTGATGTCCTCCTCAGGTTCCTCAACAGTGTCTGCTTAAGAAGCCAAAACGCTTGCAACACCACCTCCCACGCCACTCTCCTCATCACTACTTGCCCGCCTAGTGGAAGAAGGGGCGAGTGTCTCCTCCACTTCTTGGCTAGGCAGTAGCTGCTGATTTTTCAGATTATCAGATCGTCCTCACTGAATAGTGAAGCTGAACCCTAAGCATTAGACTTAACCGACAGTTGACTGGGGGTGTCAGATGTCACTTGTGATACAGTGGATGATCATGTTAACCAATGAATGATGGCAGATGGGTTGCTGGTCAAGACATGACCGCTAGCTGATCCTGGGAGATCAGTCCTCTCACTGAGACTCTGCAACTTCTCTGTGCCCATCCTGCCACTTCTCTGCCTGACATACTTAGTGCGTATATGAGGGGAGGACAAAACGCTACACTACACTTAAAACAGGATTTGTCGATAAGAGCAGCAGGTGTGTAACTATCTATGGTCTTTCACTAAGTAGTAACTAGGCCCTGAAGACTTTAACACGAACAAAGTGATGAAACTCTTAGATGTGCATAAGTGATGCTCTGATGAGAGCAATTCAATGTGCTCCAGTCTGCTTCAAAAATTTTTTTTTTTCAGAGACTGGCCTGCGTGGAAATGAATCGGGCATGGATCAGCCAAGATTTCCACCCACCAATGCCTGATGCATTAGAGTAGATTGATGATGGGGCCAGACCAACACTAAAGAAATATGGATCGTGCAAAACAGATTTAAGGCGCTGCTCTCCAGTTACAGACATTCCTCCGCATCAGACCACAAGTAATTATTGAGAAAATGCTTTACGTTTCTTACTTTTTATTAATATTCTTCGGATAAGTATCTGTGCCGAAAATCTGTATATGTTCTCTTAATGCTGCTGCCAACTCCAGGGTGTGTCTTTCTGACAATTTTGGGCTCCTGCTGCTGCTTGCAACTCCAGTGTGTCTTTAGGCCGATTTGTGGGCTCCTGCTGCCAACTCCAGTGTGTCTTTCAAGCAATGTTTGGGCTCCTGCTGCTACTGCTGCCAACTCCATTGTGTCTTTCAAGCAAAATTTGGGCTCCTGCTGCTGCTGCTGCCAACTCCAGTGTGTCTTTCAAACAATGTTTGGGCACCTGCTGCCAACTCCAGTGTGTCTTTCAAGCAATGTTTGGGCTCCTGCTGCTGCTGCTTGCAACTCCAGGGTGTCATTTCCAATTTTTGGCCTCCTGCTGCTGCTGCTGCTGACAACTCTAGTGTCTCTTTCAAGCAATGTTTGGGCTCCTGCTGCTCCTGCTGCCAACGCCAGTGTGTTTTTCAAGCAATGTTTGGGCTCCTACTGCTCCTGCTGCCAACTCCAGTGTCTCTTTCAAGCAATGTTTGGGCTCCTGCTGCTCCTGCTGACAACTCCAGCGTGTCTTTCAAGCAATGTTTGGGCTCCTGCTGCCAACTCCAGTGTGTCTTTCAAGCAATGTTTGTGCCCCTGCTGCTCCTGCTGCCAACTCCAGTGTCTCTTTCAAGCAATGTTTGGGCTCCTGCTGCTCCTGCTGACAACTCCAGTGTCTCTTTCAAGCAATGTTTGGGCTCCTGCTGCTCCTGCTGCTAACTCCAGTGTCTCTTTGAGCCAATGTTTGGGCTCCTGCTGCTCCTGTTGCCAACTCCAGTGTCTCTTTCAAGCAATGTTTGGGCTCCTGCTGCTCCTGATGCTAACTCCAGTGTCTCTTTGAGCCAATGTTTGGGCTCCTGTTGCTGCTGCTGCCAACTCCAGTGTGTCTTTCAAGCAATGTTGGACTCCTGCTGCTGCTGCTTGCAACTCCAGGGTGTCATTCAGCCAATTTTTGGCCTCCTGCTGCTGCTTCCGCCAACTCCAGTGTCTCTTTCAAGCAATGTTTGGGCTCCTGCTGCTCCTGCTGCCAACTCCAGTGTGTCTTTCAAGCAATGTTTGGGCTCCTGCTGCCAACTCCAGTGTTTCTTTAAGCAATTTTGGGCTCCTGCTGCTGCTGCTGCTTGCAACTCCAGGGTGTCATTCAGCCAATTTTTGGCCTCTTGCTGCTGCTGCTGCCAACTCCAGTGTGTCTTTCAAACAATGTTTGGGCTCCTGCTGCTTCTGCTGCCAACTTCAGTGTCTCTTTCAAGCAATGTTTGGGCTCCTGCTGCTGCTGCTGCTTGCAACTCCAGGGTGTCATTCAGCCAATTTTTGGCCTCCTGCTGCTGCCAACTTCAGTGTCTCTTTCAAGCAATGTTTGGGCTCCTGCTGCCAACTCCAGTGTGTCTTTCAATTAATTTTGGGCTCCTGCTGCTCCTTCTGCTAACCCCAGTGTGTCTTTCAAGCAATGTTTGGGCTCCTGCTGCTGCTGCTTGCAACTCCAGGGTGTCATTCAACCAATTTTTTGCCTCCTGCTGCTGCTGCTGCCAACTCCAGTGTCTCTTTCAAGCAATGTTTGGGCTCCTGCTGCCATCGCCAGTGTGTCTTTCAAGCAATGTTTGGGCTCCTCCTGCTGCCAACTCCAGTGTGTCTTTCAAGCAATGTTTGGACTCCTGTTGCTCCTGCTTCCAACTCCAGTGTGTCTTTCAAGCAATGTTTGGGCTCCTGCTGCTCCTGCTGCCAACTCCAGTGTCTCTTTCAAGCAATGTTTGGGCTCCTGCTGCTCCTGCTGACAACTCCAGCGTGTCTTTCAAGCAATGTTTGGGCTCCTGCTGCCAACGCCAGTGTGTCTTTCAAGCAATATTTGTGCCCCTGCTGCTCCTGCTGTCAACTCCAGTGTCTCTTTCAAGCAATGTTTGGGCTCCTGCTGCTCCTGCTGCTAACTCCAGTGTCTCTTTGAGCCAAAGTTTGGGCTCCTGCTGCTCCTGCTGCCAACTCTAGTGTGTCTTTCAAGCAATGTTTGTGCCCCTGCTGCTCCTGTTGCCAACTCCAGTGTCTCTTTCAAGCAATGTTTGGGCTCCTGCTGCTCCTGATGCTAACTCCATTGTCTCTTTGAGCCAATGTTTGGGCTCCTGCTGCTGCTGCTGCCAACTCCAGTGTGTCTTTCAAGCAATTTTGGGCTCCTGCTGCTGCTGCTTGCAACTCCAGTGTGTCATTCAGTCAATTATTGGCCTCCTGCTGCTGCTGCCGCCAACTCCAGTGTCTCTTTCAAGCAATGTTTGGGCTCCTGCTGCTCCTGCTGCCAACTCCAGGGTTTTTTTAAGCAATTTTGGGCTCCTGCTGCTGCTGCTTGCAACTCCAGGGTGTCATTCAGCCAATTTTTGGCCTCCTGCTGCTGCTGCCGCCAACTCCGGTGTCTCTTTCAAGCAATGTTTGGGCTCCTGCTGCTCCTGCTTGCAACTCCAGGGTTTTTTTAAGCAATTTTGGGCTCCTGCTGCTGCTGCTTGCAACTCCAGGGTGTCATTCAGCCAATTTTTGGCCTCCTGCTGCCGCCAACTCCAGTGTCTCTTTCAAGCAATGTTTGGGCTCCTGCTGCTCCTGCTGCCAACTCCAGGGTTTTTTTAAGCAATTTTGGGCTCCTGCTGCTGCTGCTTGCAACTCCAGGGTGTCATTCAGCCAATTTTTGACCTCTTGCTGCTGCTGCTGCTGCCAACTCCAGTGTGTATTTCAAACAATGTTTGGGCTCCTGCTGCTTCTGCTGCCAACTTCAGTGTCTCTTTCAAGCAATGTTCGGGCTCCTGCTGCTGCTGCTTGCAACTCCAGGGTGTCATTCAGGCAATTTTTGGCCTCCTGCTGCTGCTGCTGCCAACTCCAGTGTCTCTTTCAAGCAATGTTTGGGCTCCTGCTACTAACTCCAGTGTGTCTTTCAAACAATTTTGGGCTCCTGCTGCTCCTTCTGCTAACTCCAGTGTGTCTTTCAAGCAATGTTTGGGCTCCTGCTGCTGCTGCTTGCAACTCCAGGGTGTCATTCAGCCAATTTTTTGCCTCCTGCTGCCAACTCCAGTGTCTCTTTCAAGCAATGTTTGGGCTCCTGCTGCCAACGCCAGTGTGTCTTTCAAGCAATGTTTGGGCTCCTGCTGCTCCTGCTGCCAACTCCAGTGTGTCTTTCAAGCAATGTTTGGACTCCTGCTGCTCCTGCTTCCAACTCCATTGTGTCTTTCAAGCAATGTTTGGGCTCCTGCTGCTCCTGCTGCCAACTCCAGTGTGTCTTTCAAGCAATGTTTGGACCCCTGCTGCTCCTGCTTCCAACTCCAGTGTGTCTTTCAAGCAATGTTTGTGCCCCTGCTGCTCCTGCTGTCAACTCCAGTGTCTCTTTCAAGCAATGTTTGGGCTCCTGCTGCTCCTGCTGCCAACTCCAGTGTCTCTTTCAAGCAATGTTTGGACTCCTGCCGCTGCTGCTGCTGCTTGCCACTCAAGGGTGTGTCTCTCAGTCATTTTTTGGGCTCCTGCTGCTGCCAACTCCAGTGTCTCTTTCAGCCAATGTTTGGGCTCTTGCTGCCATCTCCAGTGTGTGTCTTTCAGCCAATATTTGGGCTCCTGCTGCTGCCAGCTCCAGGGTGTGTTTTTCAGGCAATATAAGGGCCCCTCATAGTGATGCCACCTCAACTCTCTGCAATTGTGCCGCTCTGCGATTCTAATAGCGATGCCTCTGATCTGCATGTCATAATTATTTACAGTATTATTTTACTAACCCAGCATGCTTCCTATGCGTGTTACAGCAAGGCAAAATGGTTTACAACCCTATTGAGGCTCTAGGAAGCTCAGAAATAGCCGTTTTTAATAGCGATACGTCGCAAATAAATTCGGACTGAAACAAATTTTGACGGAAAATTCGGCGAATCAGCCGAATCAAATTTTTCAAAAGTTCGCTCATCTCTATATGCAATGTCAAGCAGCTGCTTCCAAGGTCACCAAGATATTATCATGCATTAAAATAGGCATGTAATGACGGAATGGAAATGTCATTTTGCCTCTTTACAAGGCACTGGTGCAACCTCATCTGGAATATACTGACCATTTCCGGGCACCAGTTCATAAAAAGAATGCTTTGATTATGGAAACAGAGTGCAGCTGAAAGCCACCAAACTGATAAGATCAATGAAGGATATTAGTTATGAAGTAAATGTCTTGAGAGGAGACATCTAAGGGTTGACATGATGTTACAGCATCAACAGACCATCAGCTGACAGCTTCAAAAAAGGATTAGATGCTTATTTAGAAGAAAATAACATTGCCAGTTACTATTAGCTGTTATCAGTCATAAATAAATAATTATTATTATAAAAATAATAATTTCCCCAACCCAACTTTTGGTTGAACTTGATAAACATATGTTTTTTTTCAATCATATTAAATTTGTAACATTTTAAAGAAAACCATATTGCATGTGAGAGCCCCATTTATACCGATTTAAATGGTACCTCACTGAAAAGAGCACTTTAGAAGATTTATAAATAAAATACAACTAATATCTACATTATAAAGGGTTAAATAAAAAAAAAGGAGGAGGCGTGGCTTGTGATGGCGGCGTGAGGGAGCAAATCCAGGGAGCTCCGCACGCCATTGTGATTTTTAGTGCACCCAGGCGACTAACAGCATACCCCGACCTGATGACTAGGAAGGGGAAGAACGGCAGAGCACAGCGGAGGGGACAGGAGCGCCCCATACCCTCCTTCTTCCCGGCCAGAGAGGGGAGAGAAAGCACGGGCGCTGCTCCCAAGATGGTGGCCAGCACGGACCCGGCGGGAGGAGGCAGGGGTGAGGGAGCCTAGCCTCGGCATGACTCACCTCCTCTGCAGCTTTCCCGAGTGGCAGGGGAGGCCGACGAGGAGAAGAGGCTGAAGAGCGGAGGCGGGGAGGCGGCCGTGCCCCAACGAGAAGACCGGCACCTCCGCATTGTCACTGTGGTGGTACACCAGGTGGTGGGCGGGTGAGGGGGAACACCCGGCGGGCCCCAGTTCAAGGCCGACCCCCACCCCTCCCACACAGATCCTCCAAATAAGGCTGCATAGATTGGTGCACACCCCATATCACCAAACGCCATGGTGGAAACACAGATGGAAGTGGAGGGAGAAGAGAGCCTGCCACAGCATCACATCTCACAAGAGATGGAAGGGGAGGGGAGAGGAGAGCCGGCTTCCCGGGGGGGCCCCAGGGAAGATGAATGGGTGGCTCAGGGGGGTACACTCAGCGTGGATTCCCCTGCGTATGGGGACTCCCCCCCTCAGCAGACACACCCCTTTGGTTTCCCGGATAGAGCACTGCATCGCACACCTTCCCCTGGCAGCATGGCGTGCACCCCACCACCACCAGAGAGCCCTGACCCCTACTGGAAAAACCAGGGAGATTCCCTCCCCGGCAACCCAATGGATGAGCTGCTAACCCACAAAGATTGTCTTGGGTGGCGAGGGAGTGCACATGGTGGAGTGGACCCAGACCAGTCTCGCCCGCGATGGAGCCCTTCCCTGTGCACGGTGCCGCCCCCGGGAGTTAATGGACCCTACACAGCGCATCGGAGGACCCATGTCCCAGAAGGACACCTCTTCAACCATACCTATAGATCTACTGTCACGCACCATAGCCGAAGCAGTAAAAATCAATATCAGTGAAATCCTGCGGGGCCTGCCAAAGCATGGAGATTTTGACGGATACGTCACCAGGATGGAAGGCACCATAAAGAGAGAGCTGGCGGCTTTGCAGGGGACAGTTGCAGATGTCACACAGAGAGTAGATGGGGTGGAGGCATCACACAGATCCCTAGAAACACGTATGACGACACTCGAGCGACAACAAAAAGGGAACAAGCGCCTCCTGTCGGAACTGTTTTTAGCTCAAGACGACGTAGAAAATCGCAGCCGCAAGGAATAATCTTCATCTTCGAGGGGTCCCAGAATCCTAGAACCAAAAGATCTACCGATGACAGTCTTCTCCATCTTCAATGAGCTCCTTGGCCTACCGGGCACGAATCATATAGAGCTAGACCAGGTGCACAGAGCTCTGGGACCCCGTCCCCCCGACGCAATCAGGCCAAGGGACATTGTCTGTAGAGTCCATTTCTTCAAAATCAAGACGAGGTGCTCCGCAAGGCATGGGGAAGGGCCCAATACAGTTCAAAGGGGCCCAGATCATCATCCTTCAAGATCTTTCGAGGAGGACATTGCACATGCGGAGGCTCTTGAAACCACTGGAGACCATCCAGAGGCAGGGTGCCTCATACCGATGGGGCCATTCTTTCCAGCTCTTGGTCCGAAGAAACGAAAGGGTCTTCATCCTTAGATCTCCAGGCCAGCTTCCGGATCTGTTCCACTTCTTGGAGGCCGCCTCAGTGGATATCTTTGATTGGACTGTGCCCGACCTGGTGATATATAACAGACAGCTAACACAGCGTGTTGGAGGAGCTCCCTGGGTAGCCGAGAGAGGAGCGAGAGGGTGCCGTCGGTAGTCACAAGATGTCCCAGCTGCGCCGCGCCAGCCCACACTGCCATTCGCCCCGAGCTGAACACTGATTATGGCGCGTGTACATTGTTTCCCCCCGCCTCATTATCAACAGTGCCCTGTGGTGTAACACTAGGAGGCAGTAGATATAGCGCGTCTCCCTTTTTGCTGTCCCTGCTTCAGATCCTCCACCTCTCCTAAATATTTGGTGCACCCCTCTGGGGAAGCCCGCTAGCCCCCCCAGCAAGGGAGAGTGTAGTTCTAGGCTGATCTGACCCATAGGAGGCCCGGAGGAGGTGTGAAGGAAAGTAAAACAGCCCCAGTTACGAGGGTCCCCTTAAAGGCAACCTCCAGTTGACTACTCAGTAGTCTTGTAGTCCTACACAGTTAAACGGTTTTTTCTTCTTTTCCCCCCTCTTATCCTTCCCCAAACCCCACGTTAAAACCCTCCCCCACCCACCTCCCCCCGCTGGCGTGTGGGACTGGACGCGGGACAAATAGAGGCTGTCATACAGCGGAGCATCAAAGGTTTCACCGCCCCCCCCCCCGTGATCTTAGATTATCATGTGCGCAAAAAAAATAGTCTCCCTGAATGTCAGGGGACTTAATATACCAGAAAAAAGAACAATCCTAGGGCAAGAATTAAACAGATGCAAAGCAAAGACCATTTTCCTGCAGGAGACGCATTTTAAAAGGAATGCGGCCCCCAAGCTCTGCATTAGGCGGTTCCCCCAGGCATTCACCAACTGCACGGCAGACACCAAAAAGAAAGGAGTAGCAATATTGCTGGCGAGAGACCTCCTCTTTATATTAAAGGAGTCCTGGAGGGACGAACCAGGAAGGGCGAGGACTAATCAACCAAAGAATGTACACACTGGCCTCTATTTCTGCACCCAATCAAAGCCAGATACAATTCTTAAAGAACACGCTTGACAGATTAGAAAAATTCAAGGAAGGAGAGATAATACTGGGGGAGACTTCAATTTAACTATAGAGCCCTTGCTAGAATCCTCGGCGGGCAGATCAGCGATCTCCCACCTAGCCCTGAGATCTCTGAAGAAAAAACTACACAGCCTGCAGCTGGTGGACGCGTGGCGCGCCAGAAACCCGGGGGCAAGGGATTACTCATTCTATTCTAATGTGCATGGGACATATTCCAGGCTGGACTATATATGGGTCTCACATGGGCTATTGGTACAGGCCACAGGAGACCAGGAGACAGTAATATACCTGACCTCCTTCACAGACCATGCCCTGGTATTCCTTGATCTAGATCTATTGGGCAGACCCCCACCCCCTTCTACGTGGAGGCTCCACTGCACTGCTCCAAAATATAATGGTGACGCAAGACATAAAAGAGGGTCTGGAGATGTACTTTAGAATGAATGACAATGGAGAAGTTTCTCCGCTGACACTGTGGGAGGTGCATAAGGGAGTAATAAGGGGAATCCTGATTAGCCATGGAGCAAGGCTTAAAAAAGAAAGGGTATCCCAAATTGAGAAACTTACGGAAAAGGTTAGGCTCCTTGCGCTATCCCATAAACAATCCGGGGCGGCGAGGGTGCTCGGGGAACTGACCCAAGTGAGGGAGGCCCTCAACGCGCTACTGAGACAAAAGGCCAAACATGTAATTAGGAGATGCATTGTCTAAGGGTCTCTCCTTTTCACCTACCCAGAGATTGGATGAATTTGGTTTGATTAAGGACCTATATTTCTTTTGTAGGAAATTACTCCTAAAAAAACAATATCATTCAGTGACGGAAGAACCGGAGATTACCTTGGGCATAGGAGATCGGGAGGCTCTTTTGAACCTACATGGACTTCTACAGGAACAGGACCGGGAAATACCCCTTGATGCAGGTCTGGTGAGGATCACGAGTGGACTCAAAAGACGATCCACCTACTGTCCGCCCTTGTCGGGGGCACCTTCAGTCCAGCACGGCCGTGTTCTTGGATGTGACACTTACCTTGGAGCCTGATGGTTCATTTGGAACAAACCTCTATAGAAAACCTACAGCTGTGAACAGCCTTCTGGAATACAGTAGCTCACATATTAGACATCAGAAAGATGGCATCCCATATGGAAAATTTCTGAGAGCCCGACGTAATTGTACCCAGGAAATCCAATTCGAGGAACAAGCCGACACCCTCAAGAGGAGATTTTTGGAACGTGGATATCCACCAAGGGTAATACACAAGGCTTATAAGAGGGCTCAAGGCACTGAGAGATCGGGACTATTGTGCCCCAGAACCAAGACCAACAAGAAGGAGGAGTCGGGAAACGAGGTAAGATTCGTCACAGACTTTAATGTCCAATGGCAATCGGTCAGACGTTTGTTGACAAAACATAGGCATATACTAAGCTTGGACCCTTTGATCTCTCCCTTTGTGGGTGAACAGATACGGATGACAGCTCGGCGAGCTCCCAACCTCAGAGATAAACTCTCTAGAAGTCATCTAACAGAGACAAAGACCTGGTTATCGGATGTCGGAACCAAGGGATCCTACGCTTGTGGTAAATGTTCCATTTGCCAACATATGACCAAATCTACCGAGCTTAGAAATGAACATACCAATAAATGTTGCAAGATCTCCTCCTTTATTAACTGCAGGACTCGCTCTGTGGTCTATTTGCTTGGTTGTGACTGTCCCAAGAGATATGTAGGGGAGACCCAGAATGCCTTAAAGATCCGGATACAAGGTCACCTATCCAACATTAGACTGGCTCGACGAGATATGGAGGCAGGTAAGCCAATCTCACCGGTGGCCAGACATTTCTTAGAGGTTCATGGGGGGGACCCCTCTTCCCTCAGGGTGACAGGGATAGAGAGGGTCCACCTGGGGCCTCGTGGGGGCGACCTCAAACGCTGACTCCTACAGCGGGAGTTACGTTGGATATTTGAACTTAATGCCAGATCACCGTTTGGTTTAAATGAGGACTGGTCGTTTTCCCCATTTTTAGGGCATTAATGGTTGGGACGCCTGTGGTTCTGGTCTAGTTATGTAGAGTGCCCTGGACATACACTCCCAAAATGTGACAGTGTTTGGATGTAGGTCGATTTTCCCTTGATTGGGGGGGGGGGCTTCTTTTGGGTCATTTGACCTTGGGGTGTTGTTGTCCTTTAGGCTGTGAGGTGGGGGGGGGTGATATGAGATGGTTCCAACTGAGTTCACTACATCCTATGAGGGTGATTGTCAATTTTTCTGGTTCACGAGATGTATGGGGTTGATTCCACTAAGACAATTACTGTTATGGACTTTTCATATTGTCAGAATTTATTAAAAAAATTTTAGCACTTTAGGAGTACAAATTAGTTATGTCACTTGCACATTTTTATTGGGGGAGTGTGATATTGGCACATTGGGGTCACTAATGGTTTTTTGTTGGTTTCTGGCTTTTGTTTTTCAGTTTATCTATAAGATTCACATTATGTATGGATTCGATATGGGTTCACTCAACTTTGGGGAAGATATGCCATCCATTGCCACCTATATACCCCTTGCTGGGAGGCCTGTTAGGAGACATGCAGAATTAATCGAGAAGATCGACACTCCAGCTTAAGTCCAACAAGCCCTCTCTAATAGTACATCTTGGAAGAGGAGGGCATCCCGAGTACATCTTTAAAGCTGTCCAAGCAAGAATGACATCTGTGACTAATAGGACAAAAGGAGTTATTGCCAACATGTACCAGAACTATTCTATTCATTTTCATTATTATTACTTGTTTGGATCATTCCTCAGGACAGGGTACAAAATACCTGGTCCTCGTGAAAGTGCTTAGGATTACCACTAGCCTAGTCTGTATTGGGTCAGTTTGCGGTTAGGCATTGTATACACTTTTCTCATTAGAGCAGATTAAATAGTTCAGTTGCTATTTAGAGGATGTTTTGTTTTTTTTCCCTCCATTTATGATATGCATACAGAGTGGGACATCTGGTTGTATATATATGTGGTTGCTGGTTGCTGTAACAGCGGGGTCTTGGGCGCAATATACAGAAGAATCTAGGCCCTCATATATAATTTGATTATCTATGCACTTTGTTATTGTACCAGAATAAGTATCACTGATAGGTGTAAATATTGGTTTTTATTGAGTTGGGTTGCTGCTTGGTTTCTGCCCTGACGGCGGGCCCGCGCTTTCTGATGGTGGTCTCCGGCTCCGTCGCTCCCCGCTGCAGTGGGCGGGCCTCCTGCCTCTGGTGGGGCCCGTCATCTGCTTCGTCACAGCATGGGGTTCCCTTTGATGGAGGAGGACTCCTGCTGTGGTGGGGGGCGGGCGGTGGGGAGGCGTCGTCTGACGTCACGGCTGGCCGAGGCTGTGGTCATGTGCCCCGACCCTGGACATACGTCATCACGCCTGCACGTGGTGCGCGGCCCCTTCAGGGTGCGCGCGCCTGGATGGCGTGTGGCGGGAACGCCGGTGAGGCAGTAACAAGGAGATGCCCATATAAATGTGAGTAAGACATCGCTATACTTCACCTTCACCCTTCTGAAGCCGCACGGGGGCGGCGGGCGCGGTTGGCCAGGTTACGTGTGGTCCCTCTTTCTGTGATGCATTACTGACATGCTTCTTGCCTGATATGAGTATTTTGGGCACTGGTAGTATAACCATCATTTACTGTGCTGACATGCTTAACTGTGCCTTTTCCTTATGGTGCATCCTATACCACCTGTTATATTGATTATTGTTTTTGCAGCAGTCTTAGTAATATTGGAATATTGGTTTGTTGTATATAGTTGTTGTATATAGTGTACTGTATATATAGTTTTTCATCACTTCAGTTTTTTCATCACTGATAATTTTTAGTAATTGATTTTTTTGGGACATGGATTGATATGGATTGTATGGTTATATTTTTTATGTATTCACATATATATTTTTATTCAGCACTCAGCACTTTAGATTCATGACATTGCACAGCAGCTCTGATTAGCAGTGGCTGCTTTATAAATATTTGGATCACTATTTTTAGTCTGCATATACTTACTCTGTATAGGGGATAGGAGAGTGGTATACATCATAGACCCTTTGTGGGTCCTTTAAGTGCCGGCACAGCTACTGTGGTAAGTGGGTGCAGAGGTTTTTTACCTCTGCATACACAGACCCCAGTATCACATTTATAGGTATTCTTTTTGCCCATTTGGCATTTTTCACAGGTCGTGAGTTTGTCTGCATCACAATATTTGCAATACTGATTTCCCCGAGTTTGGGGCTGGTAGATACAGAGATATTAATATAAATTGGGACCCAATAATTGTTTTTAAGTGTCTTGTGTCATGTATGTGTATTTTATGAATTTATATGTATTAATAAATTTTGTAAGAAGAGTTTTGATGTGTCTTTGGTGCTCCTTATAGGGAGGGAGGCGTGTTTTTTCACAGCCACTCCCATTGAACTAATTAGGAGATGCAAACGCACATATTATAAACACAGCAACAAGAGTAGCGCGCTTCTGGCTAGGGCACTTAGGCAACAGCAAGCTCAGAATTTCATCGCTGAGATACGGGACAACACCCAACAGACACAACACACCACAGAAGGGATAGCGGACACATACAGGCAGTACTACTCGGGCTTGTACAACCTGGGAGGGGGTCCAGCGGCGCGGTTGCACCCAGGCAAATTAGCGGAATATATAGGGAGCTCAGGCATGCCGACGGTTGAAAAGGAGACCACGGCACTGCTAGAAGACCCGATCGGGGTAGAAGCACTGCTATAAGTGACTAAACAAACCCCCTTAGGGAAGGCCCCGGGCCCAGAAGGATATTCCGTCAAGTACTATAAAACGTTTGCCTCAATATTGGGCCTTCAAATGATTAAAGCGTGGAACTTGATAACGGACCCAGAAACGCCGGGCTCATTCTCAGGCAGAGATCTGGAGGCGCACATTTCTGTCCTACATAAATCGGGAAAGGATCCCCTGTCATGTGAGAGCTATCACCCCATCTCCCTCCTCAATGCGGACCTGAAACTATATGCCAAAATCCTGGCCAACAGGTTGTGCCCGGTAGTGGCTCAGGTAGTTCACTTGGACAAACGGGTTTTGTACTGGGGAGGGAGGCTAGGGACAATGTGGTGCAAGCACTAAGTGCCGTTTATACTGCGTAGAGCTCTGATGTGCCTATGATGCTTCTATTCATAGATGTGGAAAAGGCCTTTGACAGGGTGAGCTGGCCTTTTCTGAAATAAACACTTAGACACATATGGCTTGATGCAGAGCCTCCCCGTTCAGCTATCCCGTGCGTTTTCCCGTTGGTTTTGGGCTTTGATCGGGTCAGGAAAGGGTGCTACGTTGATTTTAGTGTGCGTTTATGCGCTCAGGTGTGCGCTCAGCCGCCTTTCCGATTGTCGGCTCGCACGAGGCTGTTTCCCGGCAAAACGGACGCCTCGTTCATTGTTCCGTTTTTTTCAGTGATGCAGAGCCTTGTTTTCCGATTGAAATCAGCCTAATGAAACGTGGCCGCCGAGCCTTCACTTACGGCAAGTCAGAGCAGCCGTATTTGCACTCGGGCAATAATATGCGGTCCTCTGTTGGAGCACATCAGCGGCGCCAGCTCCGCGGTCTTGTCCTGCTGAGTATGGCAGAAACCAGGCTGCACCTATTTGAGCTCACCCGCCTTACTGGGTATGTGTATGAAACTTGTATTGTTTGCCCACCCTGTCTGACTTTGTTTTTTCCCTTAACACACTATTTGGTAATTTTTTTGTTAGTATATTTTTAGCCTTATTTTTTAACTTTAAATTAAATGGGTTAAGTGATAGAACCCTATTGCGTCATGTTCTTGCCCTCTTATGTAAGTAGTATTCCCCAGACTTTTTTAATGAGTGTACAGGTTGGATGTGCATATATGCTCATTACAAATGTCCTTTCCTCCAACCCTACCTCGCTCACCTATTTGTCCCTCTTTTCTATTGTTGCAATGCACACCTTTTTTTATTTTTATTTTGTTTGTTTTTTTTTTTTTTTTTTGGGGCAGGAGACTCTGGCTATCCTTTGCTCCCCTGGCTGCTGACCCCAATCCTGCACCCATCTTCACAGGCAGAGGAGCCCTACAATACTGCCCCCAGGAGGACTCGCTCTGTGGTGGAGCGAGCCTTTGGTCTCTTGAAGATGAGGTTCCGTTGTCTGGATCAGACTGGTGGGGCACTACAATATACGCCTGCAAAGGTCATAAAACTAATCATGGCTTGTTCCGCTTTAAGAGAGGGAGTCTGCCATTTCTGAGTAAAGTCTCATTAAAAAGGGTTTCACACAGTGGGGCATCCCGATCTGGGATTTCCAGGGGGAAGACCAGTGGCCGCTCTGGGTTTTTTTCTGTTTTATGTGAGGGAACCTGTGTTACTTTAAGAATAATGTAAAGGAGGTGGGTTATTCCATCCTAACCTGATTTGGTCATGATGTTTTAAAGCAGCCCAAAACCCGTGTAACCCAGCCCTTTGGAGTGTGAAGAAATCCAGGGCTGGGTTACAGGCATCATGTCTCTGGGGCATTCCAATTTGGGATGTCCTGCACGTCACTGTGGGGGAATGTCAGAGCTATACCAGGAGCTATGCCATCTTTACACAGGAGCAGGACGACATCATCATGGATGTGAGTATGCGAGCGTGCATTTATGTGCGCGCACACATTCCTTATAATAAAAAAAAAAATAGTCTGAAACAACTTAGTTTGTCACGTTAAATACAAGCCCACCTTAGCTTAACCCATGTACGCAGCTACAAACTAGGCTACATGCAGATAGAAGAACTAGGGCAATGTGAGGCAGCAAAAGGTTAATAAACTGACTTTAGTTAGGCCAGGAAACTTGTTAATGTATTTTGTGGATTAATGGTGGGTCCTTGTATCTTTTTTTACAGATGATGCTGCGGAATCGTTTTTTTAGAGTTTGGGCTTTTCATTAAAGCACGCTGAAGGTCCGGTTTAAAAAGGGCCCCAATAAAACAACGCCCAACCAAACCATAAAAACAATGCTAAACTAAGGTTGTTTTTCATTCACAGATCAAAGAAAAACACAGCCACAAGACCCCGAGGCCTAATTTTTAACATGTTTAATTCAAATTTAAATTGTTTTTTACTTTTGTTTTATCAAAAAAATAATCTCAGAACCACAAAAGCAAAAAAAAAAAGTTTGATAAAAAAAAACAAACAGATTTTGTGAGTTGTCTTTCCTGCAAATGTACAATCACACAACATCATCACACATTTACATGACACAAAAGGTTTAGATATGGGCCAAAAAATCAGAAAAACTCACAACCAATTACGGTAAACATTAAAGGCAAGGAAGAAGGAACACCAAAGAGATTAAGGTATGCATTAATGGCAAGAAAGAAGGAACGCCCAAAAATAAATTTGACAATATATATATGTGTCAAATTGGCAGTTGGTGCCATATGCATATTCCAATGGAGGTTTAGGGATGTGCACTTGCGTGTAGCCAGATTGGCAACTGAAGAGCCATGGAGATGTAAGTATACTTGGAAAAATCACCAAAATGGAAGGTCAAATACGACGGAAACCAAGCAGGTACGTTCAAAAACCAAGGAAAAAGCAGGGAAAAACGGGCCGCCCGTGTGAACGGGAACTGAAGCCCCGATCAAATTGAAGGCACCCGAGAGAGCAAAAAAAACTTCCCGAGTAAAGACAAATTGACGGATCAGTTAGGGAGCCATTCCGACGGAGGCTCTGCATAACATTTGTGCCATGATTCAAACGGGAGCTCCGGACAATTGGAAGGTTTTAAGCTCAGACCGGGGGAGGCTCTGCATCAGGCCCATAGGCCTAGGGGACAACATGAGAAAGCTTATCGGCGCCCTTTACACAATTCCCTTTGCCAGGGTTAGGGTTAATGGCCACCTCTTTGCCCTGGTGCATATCTGCAATGGTACACGCCAGGGCTGTCCCTTATCACCCCTGATGTTTCCCTATCCCTGGAACCATTCCTATGTAGAAAAAGGGAAAACATTGACATAGGGGGTTTGAAAATCAGTGGTGACGAGTGCGCATGTTTGCGAGGCCGAGATGACTGCCTCGTAACTCGGCTTCGTGCCCGACGGCTGCAGAGGGGGTTGTTTTTTCTCTCCTCGAGTGTTTGAGCTTACCTAGCTAGGTGTTGGAGTCGGCGCCTGTCACTGCCACAGCGGGGAAGCTTTTGCAGGCAGAAGAGCGCGAGACAGAAGCTGTAATGATGATCGGTGTCAGAGACTCCCTGTTTCAAGATGACGGATGCGGGAACTGCAGCGCAGTAACTCAAGTTGGAGGCGACGTCTGGTACTGAAGCTCCGGTAAGCGCCTGTGTGTGGGGAAGCTCGCCCGGGAAGGAAGAGAAACAGGGGCTGTGTCTGGATGTCTAGCCCTATAAATCATCGGCCCTGCAGATACTGAGCTGTCAGACTGAAGGGAGAAGATCTGTGAGTTTTTCCCGGTGTCTGCTTCTATTGAGTGGGCAGATTCAGTGTTCCTCGGTGTGAAAAAGAGGTCGGAGTGAGTGAAACGATTAGGAAGGGGCCTACATCAAGATAATAGTATATCTGCTGTGGGTGGCAGACAGAGATTAGATCCCACACTGTCTACATTGGGAACTTTAAGAATTTATGATGGCAGAGGAAATGTCTGCAGCAGATCTGGAAGAGATTGCCCACACTGAAGCATCATTTCTGTTGAATAAGAATGAGCTGCTCAGCCAACAGTCTTTGTGCAGCCAGCTGGCTGTAAGTGGATCCTTTATATCACAGTTTGAAAATGTATTGCAAAAAGCTTTATCCTCAAATACAAATCTCATTAAAGAGCACCTGTCTAAGGAACTTGATAGAATCACCTCAGGCCTTAATACCTTAGAGCATAAGTTGGGAGAAGTAGCAACGTCGCAAGAAATACTAGACTCTGAAGTCCTACAGCTCAAAAAAGATAATGCTACACTGCAAAATTTGAAGATATCGAGAATCGTGACAGACGATCTAATTTGAAATTTAGAGGCCTCCCAGAACATCTTGAGGATGTTAATTCAGTTATTACTGCACTGTGTCAAGAGCTCATCCCTGGCATACCTATAGAACGCCTAGAAATGGATCGTGTACATAGATCTCTTGGACCCCATAGTCCCCAGAGTGATCTTCCCAGAGATGTGATTGCAAAGTTCCATTTTTTCCAGACAAAAGAATTGATTCAGAGGAAAGCCAGGGAGAAAAGCGTCTTATTGTTTCAAGGCCATAAGTACCAGATCTTTTCAGATCTATCAGCTTCAACGATGGCCAAAAGGAAGGAGTTAATACCTCTGCTAACGATTTTACAAGAAAACCAGATTAGATACAGATGGGGTTTCCCTTTTCGTATCTCCTTCAACATCGAAGATAAGGCCTACTCTGCCACTTCATTTGAGGACTTGCAATTCCAACTGTCAAATGCCGGCCTTGTCAAATCCACTCCTGCCAAGTCACCCAGAGCCATAGAAGAATCTCCAATCCTCCAAAGATCTGGGAAAAGGTTGAGAACCGGGTAGCAGCTCTTCCCTTGAGTTTAAAGATACTTGATGTTTTCCCTCTTCTAGCAAGATTTATCTCCAACAGTTACCCGGGGTAACGGGTTGTGTGGACTTCCTCCTACAGTGAGCTCTATTTTAGGGCTGGGAGGGCGTGATGCCCAGAACTAGTTATCATCTACCCCTTAAGTGATCTCGCAGAAGCTTCCCCCCTCCTTTTTGTTTCCCTTTTCTTGGAACCACTTACCCTTCTTCTTGACTGAGGGGACTAGCAGGTTTTTTTTCAGGTAATAATGTTACCGTCTTCTCCATGTTGTCATAGTGTTACTAGATATGAGAAAGGAGTGTCTACTTCTTCTCGTTTCCCCTCCCTGTCTACTTTAGCGCAACACTAGATAGCACTTGCTAGCTGCAAAGATTCTAGTGCACAGTCTGCTACTTAAATTTCTTTTTTAGAAGATGGGTTGAGATAGATCTCTTTTACGGTTTAAAATGTTCTAATAGATGACTAGTTCGAGGATATATTGTTTTTCTCCATTGCTTAATATGACGTTTTTTTGATAATGTGATATGTGTGTTTTTTGATTCCCCCACTGCCCGCCGGCAGTGTCATGTTGCACCTCAGTTGAACCGGTAGATTACTATCTTCGGTTTAGTTCTCCTCTGTTTAGAGAGGTTTAGTGTCAATTACACATTTGTTACTTATTTCATTGTGTTGCTATTAAACATTTTTCAAAGATTGGAGTGGGGCAAGGTTTGCAGGTTGGGAGTTTTTCTTCTCCTCCTTATCCTGTGAGCCTTAGCTTTACTCAACTTGCGTGAGTATTTGAATTTCAATAGATCCACAATTCCCTGATTTTCAGGGGTAAGGTATGGGCCTATTGACCTTCTTTGCTGCGGTATTTAGTACCTATAGGCTAGGTTCTGCCTTTCTTGAACTTTGCCTGCTCATTTTTGGTAATCTTTAGGGTTTCCCTTTTAGTTCTACTCTCTCTCTTTACTTCCTCCCTTTTTATCTCTACCCTACTTTAGCTCTAGAACTAATCCTAGAGGGCAAACTTTTTAGGGGTGTAATTATTTAATATGACGACTAGCTGTTCTCTTAATGTACAGGGATTCAATTCCCCGCACAAAAGAAGCACAGCTTTCCGTAAGTTCAGATCACTCCATCCTGACATAATCCCCTCGATTCAAAGAGCAAAAGTTAATTGATTTCGGATCGAGAATCGTAAGTTTGGGTGGGTGTTAGTCATTTTTTCCTGTTTTTTTGGCCATTTCCGACTCGCACGAGCCTACGTACGAATGCGTATATGCTCTTACGATCATCGGAAGTTCGTTCCAAAATTTTAGGATCAAAACGTAAAACTTAGGATCAAATCCTAAAACTTAGGATCAAAACGTAAAACTTAGGATAATCGAATGTGTTTAGGTGTGATTCAGAGAACAGTTTTCAAACCTCTAAATACGTTTTAAAAGAAAGCCACTGCCGACACCTTTTAGCAGTCGGATTGCTGTTCTTGAACAGGTTTTTTGGCTATGTGGAGGAGTCTGCGCGTCTTGAGCTCCAATGAACTGCATGTATCAGCATGGCCGAGCCCATAAATTGTATGGCAATGCATACCTGATTCATGTATGCCTTATAAAAGCATTTTAATGTGGACCTTAATTAGTCCTTTGCATGTAAACCTTTATTTTGCAATATATTTGCGTTAATTAAAGAAACTTATGTCCTTTGTTATTTATTTTTAAATTGATGTACTAGAATAATATTTTTAGATTGCATTTATTGGTGTAGTTGTTTACCTTTGCTTTGTTTAATTATTTAAGCACATCTTTGGTCAGATGCATCACACTTACTGAGGAGAGGAGAGCGGGATAAAGTGCAGGATGTGGGTTACTGCTGTATTTTGCACAGACACAGCAGAGCTGGGGGCACGGAAAGGTCAGAAATCAAAGAATGCAGAGCAACGCAGTCACAAGGCCCTTTCTGTTTGCAGGCTGCCCGAGAATACCTGAGCCGCCATCTTGGCTGTTTCTAGACTCATAACATGCAGAAGTTGCTGGGTTTTTTTTTATATTTGAGAGCAATCTGTATGTAGAGGGTGTGGGTAACCACACACAAAATTTTAAGTTGTACCATTTGAAGCCAAAATATTAAAATTAAATCCACAAGTAAAAAATGCAAGTTAACTAAAAATTAAACAAAGTAAGATTTACTTATGCAAATGCATTCATTAATGGTTGGTTACTACAAAATGAATGAAATAAAGAAAAATAAAAGACAAAATATTTAGAATGCACTTTAATGAGGTAAGTTTGTAGTGCGCAGCCGCAAGATCAGAAGGATTTACGTCCAGACAAAAAAGGAAAAAGGGCAAAACCAATGTTGCAACCTGAGAAATGAAACGGAAAATTCAGGATGGAAACTGACATAGGTCTGATTCCCGAACTGCCATACGAACGGACGTACATTTTAGGATAGAAACGTATTTGCTTATAGAATCACTCGCAAGTTCATACGAACGCACGAGCGTACGGGAAAAATAGGATGATCGGCACCCAAATCCAAGCTGTTACATGTTTCTTTGAATCGACCCTAATATGTCTCCAGGAAACCCAATTCTCTAAATCTTCTAGACCGAACTTCTTGAACGCCACTTACCCTCAGGTATTTGTGTCTTCTGCCGATACAAAGCAAAGGGGGGTTCTAATTTGTTTTAAGAGAGGTACACAATTTCAATGCACTAATGAATTTAACCCTCTAAGTGCCAGCCTACCTGGAGTTTTTGTTACGCTTTGTTGCCAGACCATTTTTCACTATTTTGCACTATGCATGTTCAACTGTAATTTTGAAGGTATTTCCAGGGATTTCCCAGGAAAATTATATATAGTTTTTTTTTCAGCAGAGTCTGGGCTTTAACATAAAATGTCTTGTTTGTCATTTGTCAAGTGTATTCTTAATATTTTGGGGTGAAATATGTGAAAAAAAATTTAAGAAAATCTATTTTTTACAATTTGTAGTGTTTTTTTGTAATAAAAAATGTAAGTTTGTCAATAAAATCTTATTGCGTGTGAAATCCCAATTTCACCTGGTTACAACGGTACTACATATGTATTGGTAGACACCCTTTCCTGCCCAGGAGACTCCCCCAAACTGAAACAGCACTATAAGAGATTTTTAGATCAAATACAGCTATGCTAAGCGCTATGAGCACCTTGCAGTTTTTTGATAAAAACAACCCTTTACATTTGAAATACCCCCACAAGCTATATATTCTCTGGAAATACACACTTCAAGCTTTCTAGGCGTACCAGGCTTGTTGATGTTGCCACAGTTTTCTGGAAGTTCTCCCTCAATGTATTCTTTGGTTACACAGAGCTTCCCTAAAAAAGGATAAAAAAACAGGATCAAAGCCACATTTTCCTAAAAAAAACTATATGCAAACAAGAAAAAACAAGTTAATCTGAAAAAGCAACATCCCCCGAACCGAACGATACCCAACATGCATAGCTACTGTCAAAAGAAGAGTTGCCAAACACCAAAAAGTAAAGCATGTGCACAATGGTAATTTTGTTTGAAAATTTCAGCTCTGCAGACAAAGTGTGCACCTTGCGCTTTTTCTACCAAAACAACCCTTTACATTTGGAATACCCCCCAGAAACCATACATTCCTTGAAAGTACACATGATAAGCTTTCTAAGCGTACCCAGCATGTTGTAGTGGGCCCATCTTTCTGAAAGTAATCCCTCAAAGAATTCTTTGGTCGCACAGGGTTCCCTTAAGAAATGTATAATAAAGCAGAATAAAAAATGAGTTCTCCTAAAATATCAATATGCAAACAAGAAAAAACAAGCTAAATCTAAAAGCACAAGGTCCCCCGAGCAGAACGATACCCAACATGCATAGATACTTTTAACCCTTTTAACTGCCAGCCTACTTGAGATTTTGTCACCCTCTCTTGACAGGTCATTTTTAACCATTTTGCGCTATGCATAACTGTGATTTTTGCAGGTATTTCCAGGAAAATTATATATTTTATTTTTGCAGCAGAGTTTAGGCTTTAACATGAAATGTCTTGTTTGTAATTTTTTTTACTGTTTTTTAAAATATTTTTGAGTAAATTAAACAAAACAAAATAAAAAAAAATATACTTTTTTTAGAAAATTGTCTCCTTTATTTCAAATAAAAGAAGGGACGTAGGGTCCCCCCTACCCAGCATTACCGACCCGGGCCAGCTATGGGGGCTTGTAGAACAGGAAGCAGGGGCCAGCGTTGGTGGCCCCTGGCCCTGCAGGCTACTAGCCCACATAGCCACTAAGTGGCCCGGGCCCTTCTGCCCCCCTTCCTGGCCGTTGGGGAGGCAGGTAATGGGGGGGCTGGGGGTTAATGGCAAGTCACCTGCGGCCTTGTGAACTGGTATAAGGGGTCTCATGGACCCCTTACCAGTTCACAAATGGTTAACTGTTCAAAAAAAAAAAGACACCAGACAAAAGTATTTTATTAAAAAAATATATTTTTTTTTACTGTAGGTAAGCTTTTCTTTCTGGTTTCTTAAGGGAGGTAGATGCGGTGGCTCGGGGTGCAGTGATTGTCTGCGGAGACTCAAATTTAACTCTTAACCCTTATCTGGATAGACAATCTCTGCACTCGTCTACTGTGTCCGCTCATTCTTCAGCAGCCTCTAAGACGTTTAGGCGTCTCTTAGACACCTACGCATTGGTGGACTGTTGGAGGGAGAAGCATCCAGGGGGGTCAAGATTTCACACATTTTTCCCACCCGCATAACACGTACTCTAGGATTGACCATTTTTTTTTACCTCAAAGAGCGACTCCTACGATACAGTCTGTTAAGATTTTCCCTATTCCCTGGTCGGACCATGAGGGTTTACTGTTGAAACTTAACACATTACTCTGTAGGCCTTCGGGTTTTACGTGGTCTCTTAACCCGACGTTATTGGCAGACACAATAGTAGTGGATATTATATCTAAAGACTTATCAGAATATTTTACCCTAAATGAAACTTACGATGTGTCGGCCATTACATGTTGGGAAGCCCATAAACCCACAATTAGGGGTAAACTAATACAGGTAGCATCCAGGAAAAAAGAGAAAGAAACGAGCGCATAAAAGCATTAGAAAAAGAATACTAGGACCTCTCTGCAAAAGCTAAATCTTTTATGTCTCCGCATATCCGCTCTAACCTCCAGAGGGTAACACATGAGCTGAATCTAGCATTAGCTGGTAAAGCTGAGAATTCCCTCCGCTGGTTAAAACACAAATATTACTGCAAGGCGAACAAACCGGATGCTCTCCTAGCCAGAAAGCTTAGAACTCCTGACCAAACCTATAGGCCAATTAGATTAAAGAACGACAGGGGTAATCTTACCAGCAACCCGAGTACAATCACTGAAATTTTTAGTTCCCAACTCAAGAAATTGTATGCGAATCCTCATCCGCCCAATCCAAGAGAGATTTTGACATTTTTAGACGATGCATCTCTGCCCATTCTGCCAAACCAGATAGTTGAAGTACTTGAAGAAGATTTCGGGCCCTTAGAAATAGAGCAAGCCATCAAAAACTTAAAACTTAATAAAAGACCGGGTCCTGATGGATATTCAGCAATCTACTATAAAACTTTTGCCCCAATCCTTGTTCCGAAACTGGCTGCTTTATTTAATAATCTAAGAAGGGGTAATCCGCTTTCAAGAGAATCTTTGTCAGCATCCATAAATATGATACCGAAACCAGACACGGATCACTCTATTAGGTCCAATTATAGACCAATATCGTTGATAAATCTAGATATTAAATTATACACAAAGACCCTGGCAGACCGGATGCAAAAATTTCTACTCAAAATAATTAACAAGGATCAGGTTGGGTTCATCCCGGGGCGTCAGGCGGGGGGAAAATATCAGGAGGGCGGTCCACTTGACACATCTGGTTAGGGAAAGGGGCTCTCAGGGAATGCTTCTTTCGCTCGACATTAAG
Organism: Gastrophryne carolinensis; assembly: GCA_027917425.1. Classification (NCBI taxonomy): domain Eukaryota; kingdom Metazoa; phylum Chordata; class Amphibia; order Anura; family Microhylidae; genus Gastrophryne; species Gastrophryne carolinensis. Next base: position 188,389,040 of record CM051239.1, on the reverse strand, counting down.
AAAGCGTCCGACTCTGTCTCATGGGGTACCTCTTTACCCTACTGAACAAATGGGGCTTTGGTCCAAAGTTTATTGAGATGGTTAAAGTAGTATATAATGAACCAGTAGCATTTATTAAATATAGTGGTTTCCGTTCAGCACAGTTTTCCCTGTCCAGAGGTACAAGGCAGGGCTGCCCTTTGTCCCCTCTTAGGTTTGCCCTGGCGATGGAGCCGCTTGCTCCAGCTATTAGGAATTGCCAAGATATTTCAGGATTGGTGGTGGGTGACATACAGCACAAGATAAGTCTATTTGCAGATGATGTACTTCTTCTAGTTACTAATCCGATAATTTCACTTCCTAATATTATGAAGGTCTTAAATGATTTTGCCAAAGTTTCTGGCTTGCAAGTGAATACCTCTAAGTCTAAGGCCCTGAATATTAACATCTCACAAGATATATGGTCTCGTCTACGAAATGCTTATGATTTCCATTGGGAAAATTATAGAGTGAAATATTTAGGCATAAATTTAACTAGTTCCTATGATTCCCTTTTCAATGCTAACTACATCCCTTTGAGGCAGAAACTTTTGGAATTAATGAAGACCTGGAAGTCTTTGGGTCTATCCTGGTTGGGCAGAATAGCGGCAGTCAAGATGACTTTACTACCTAAATTTTTATACCTTGTACAGTCTCTCCCAATTAAAGTTCCCACACTATTTTTAAAATTTTTACAAAATAAAATCTTTGACTTTATTTGGGCAAATAGAAAACCTTTATAGAGTTACTAGATCGATAATGTAAATGCCGAAATCCAGAGGAGGCTTAGGGGTACCCAATTTGACAAAATATTACCAAGCAGCTCAAGTGGCACAATTAGTCTCATATCATGTAATCGATGATACCCCTAGTTGGGTCCAAATTGAGGCTGCTTTATGCCATCCAATTTCAGTAGAAAACCTATTGTGGCTCTCTCCAAAGTATAAAAAAATCTGTCTGTAACCCAATCATATCTTTCTCCCTGCATTTATGGGATGACCTTACATTCTCAAGAGGATTGGTTGTTTATTGGATGTTTATTCCGGCCTTCACGGAGCCGGGTAGATTTGCTAAGTGGAGGGAGGCTGGCATATACCTGTCCGATTGTATGCAGGGTTCGACCGTAATCCTTTTTCCTCAGCTCTCAGAAAAATATGGTCTCTCTGTGAAGGAGTTTTACAGTTGCCTGCAAGTATCTCATTTCATTAAGTCAGTGATTCGAAATATTACAGATTTAGATCGTTTTCAACCCTTTGAAGTAAGATGCAAACAGTGTCCTAGAGCTTGGGGATCTATGACAGATATCTATGATCAGCTTTGCAAGACCCTGAACAATCCTAGGTCCCTGCTTATACAAAGATGGGAATGGGATCTCGGAATACAACAATCTGAAGCTGACTGGCAGAAGGGCTGGCTGGCCTCATTTGGTTCGGCTGCCTCTGTAAATTCTATAGAAATTAATCTGAAAGTGTTTCTGAGATGGCACTTGGTTCCAGATCGCCTTTGTCATACCAGGGGGGACTCGGGTAAATTATGCTTCAGAGGCTGTGATGTAATTGGTACACAATTCCACATCTGGTGGGATTGTCATTTAGTTAAGGTTTTTTGGAATGAGGTATTTGCAGTCCTTAGTAAAGTGATAGGTAGTACCTTAGATGCTGACCCTTGGATTGCACTATTAAACTGTCCGGCAGCTGTAGCCACAAAAAGTAGTAAACGTCTTATCTACCACATTCTTACAGGGGCTAAATTGATTATTGCACGATCCTGGAGAACCCCTAAACTAAGTTTTAGAGAGTTTAAGAATACGGTTTCTTATATTATGGCCATGGAGAAAATGTCTTCATTACACAATGGCACTCTGGATAGATTTCAAGAAGTGTGGGAGCCTTGGATCCAAGAATGTCTGCAGACTTTGACCCCAGCCTTCTGAATATATGATCTGGGGGATTTACTGGTCTTCCTCCTGTAGTAGCTCCCACTGATTTATTTCCATCCCCTTTTCACTTCTCTATTGCTTCCTCCTTCTTTATTTTGGATCACATTTCTCCCTCCTTAGAACCTCTTTCCCTCCCCTCTTTTTCCTCCTTCCCCTCCCTTTTTTTTTTTATTTATTTATTTTTATTTTCATTAATAAGGCACTTCCCCTATGAAATAAGAAATAACTTCCCCGACCCCAACATCCTTGGTTGAACTTGATGGACATATGTCTTTTTTCAACCGTATTAACTATGTAACTATGTAATTATGTAACTTGATAAGCAATTAAAGTGTGTTTCTTGCAAGCTTTTTTGAGCTTTCATATTGTTTGACAGATGTGAAATAAGGTATTATTCTTGTCAGTATTGATCAATCCCATGATTGATCGGAATATTGCTGTATACTCTTATATTATCTAATAAAAAAAAAAAATATTGAAAAAAAAAAAATAAGTGGTGACACCCATAAGGTCGCAGCTTATGCAGACGACCTCCTGTTCTTCATTACGAACCCCGCGATCACTGTGCCGGTACTGATGAAGGAGTTTGAGGTTTATGGAAGGCTGTCTTTCTTTAAAATTAATATTGAAAAATCAGAAGCATGAAATATATCACTCCCAGGAGACGCGGCTAGGAACCTTCAGCAAACATTCTCATTCAAGTGGGCAAAGTCCTCGATATTGTATCTAGGCACCCAACTTCCGAACCAGTTATCAAGGATTCTAGACCTGAACTTCTACCCTTGTCTCAGAGAATAAAAGCAGACTTAGATAGATGGGATTCCCCCACCTTTTCATGGATGAGCAGGGTAAACATAATCAAAATGTCGATCCTGACAAAGCTCCTATTCCTATTCCAGGTACTTCCGATAAATATCCCCGCACACTTCTTCAGGAAGCTAGATAAGACTCTAATGGGGTTTGTCTGGCAGAAAAAGAAAGCCAGGCTTAGGCGCCAATTATTAACCAGGCCCAAACATCTGGGGGGCATGGCATTACCGGATGTTCAATTCTACTGGGTGGTGTCCCATCTGCAGAGAATTTGTGAATGGCACACATGCCAAAATACGAAGAGGTGGGTCCAACTTGAGCTTTCCCTAGCACAGGCCCTATTAAACATAACAATCTGGAACAAGGAAACATATAGGTCAGGATTGAGATCACATCCAGCAGTGTCAGCCACACTAGAGGTCTTTCGGCGCCATAGGAAGCATCCAGAAATCTCTCCCTGGCCCACCCCCTTGATTGCACTAGTAGATAACCCTCCACTCCTACAGGACAGCTCTAGGGTAGCCCTCAGGGAATGGGGAAGGGTGAGCCAGCGACCTGAAATCAGGAAGGGGTTGGGTAGACATAAGAGACCTGAGAGTTAGGCTGGAGAACGGGAACCTTGACCCCTGTACACTCCTCCGATTTCAATCAATTTTGTCCCGGATGGGCTACAAGAAAGAAAACGCCAAGGGTCACACTGAGTTTGAGAGGATTTGTTTAGAAAAGCAGCCATATCCCCACTTGATCTCTAGACTATACTCACTCATCATAGGCAGACAGGAGAACCCCCCTTCGTTCTTGAGAGACTGTGAAATTGACCTGGGCAGAACAATAGGAGATAAAGAAAGGACTAAAATAGCGACTTTGGCGAACAAATCCTCGGTGGCCACGAGAATCCAAGAGGCCAACTGTTGACACGATGGCATTATACCCATGATAGACTGGGAAAGATGTTTGGTACAGCAGACCCAAGTTGTTGGAGATTGGTGAGGGGCATTGGACATTGTTCCACATTCTCTGGACATGCCTCAAGATTCAGGAATATTGGGGGGCAATCCTGCCCATTGTCACACAGCTTAAGGGGGCCCAGATGCAGGGATACCCAGCCCAGATCCTCCTTCACTCAACAAAGGTTCAGACAGGGAAATGCAAAAAAACTTTGCTGATCCACCTCCTAAATGCTGCCAAGCAAACAATACCTAGATTCTGGAAGCAAAAAAGAACCCCCTCTGTTGGAGACCGGGTAAGAGAAGTTATGAACGTCAAGGAAATGGAAGACCTAACACTTTCTTTACATGACAAGGATGGGCAGTATAGATCCACATGGCTGCCCTGGCTGATATATGAGGAATCGGCAGAGTTTAGAAATCTATTTGAGTGATAGTACAGGGACCTCGACCGAGCTGCTGACCCACCCTGCTCCACATAGGTTAAATGGAGTTAGAATGAGCTCATGCGTTACTTGTTAAGGAAAGAAGCGATACGGCCCCAGCCAGGAGCCGTGTCCCATACCCCACCCTACTCATCATCCGTACCCCATATACCCAATACCATATACCCCTTCCTCCCCCCCCTCTATCCTTATACCCCTTAAGTCCCAGTGTTCTTACCCACCCCCCTTGGTTGGACAAACGGATACACCTAGTGCTGGAAAGCAAGTTAGACGATGCCAGCCCAATGCGTGGTTGGCATCGCCAACCTTGAGTTAACCAGAAATACACAACACTTAGCAGTGGAATTCAAGACCCAACCATATAGGTATTCTATTTCTCCAGAGAGGGGCTGTAATCGGGTCCTTCCCACCATGTAAGGTATAATGGAGACAGATGTTGATCTACAGTTGTGATGATTTCCATGCTTTGAATATGGTGTTCCTGGATGCCTTCCCCCTTTCCTAATGACTAACACTGTATGTTTAAATGTATGTAACGTTTAAAATTGCTAAATCTTTATTTTTACATTTTTTTTAAAAAAGAATAATTTGGCATGGGGTCCCCTATCTGCCTGTATGTAAATTCTTCGCCCTGACGGGAGTATAATTTAATTAATATAATTTCCCCATAAAATAATCAACATCTCTCTAAGTCCAATAGATGTAAGGAAGTCCACAATCCTATAGAGAGCCTTATTGGCCAAGCACCTAACATATGCCCTCCTCCTCCCAGGCTCAATATCAGGATAGCCACATAGAGGAGCCACTGATTTGTAGGCGAAAGTCCAGCCATACTTTCTGTTAGAGGAATTCCAAGGAACCAGTGATTTTGTTAATGAAGGACAGAGAATAGCCATCCTCTGTGACCTAGTCCTCCACAAAAGGGCATCTATAGGAGTTGTGCTGCATACTCATATATAGCTTACAGCTGTGTGAGTTGGACTATTGCTAAATTATACCTTTATTATACTTTTATGCCCAAATAAACTTCAGCAACTTAATCTGAAATTTCTTCAAATCCGCCCTCACCAATGGTATTGGGAGTATCCTAAATAGATATAAAAGCCTAAATAAAAGGGTTACTTTGATGGCCTAATTCTACTCACCTAGGACAGCATCAGACCAGGCCAGAACTCCAGATCCTTTGCTAGTTCATGAAACATGGAGCCATAATTTGCCTCATCTAATGATAAAGGACTAGAGGTGAGTTTAATACCCAATAAGTCAGAATATCCGATTTCCAAATAAAATTGAATGATTGTTGCAAACTCGACACCATCAAAACTGCAAGTGTTAAGGTAATGCCTCTGATTTAGTTCTATTCAGCTACATACTCAGCCTGATACATCAGCAAATGATTGAAGTAATTTAAACTGATTGGGAAGTGCAGTGTGTGTGTGTGGGGGGGGGGGGGAGACAAACGAAAGCACATCATCTGCAAATAAAGCACACTACTGTTCCCACCCTACACACTGCACTTCCTGAGTCGTGATTGAGTCTGATCCCCCTGGTCAGCGGTTCCATGGAAAGAACAAACAATAAGGGGGGTAACAGAGACCCCTGCCTGGTACCTCTACAAATAGTAATTGTTTCAGAATCAAAACCCTTTATATCAATAGCCACCTTAGGGTTCCTGTAAGGATTTGTTTGTATATTTTGAAACTTTGGCCTGAACCCTTGCCTCCCCAGAACGTAAAATATGTACTCCCATGTCAATGCATTAAAAGCTTTATGTAAGTCCAGGAAGAACAGCATACAGTATCTACCCCCATCTCAATTTTTTGTGAACTGCCGGTATTATGCCCACCACGCTCCTGGTCTGGTCTGATGTCTGTATAAAATAACCTTCTGAAAATGAAACAACCTTTTCCCCAAGCTCTTCCCAACCGCTCTAGCACTCACCCACACTGTCACCTCCCCCCCCCCCACATTAAACCCTACGGCCTAAAAAAGAATGACATGAGGGTGACAAGCAATGACAGCCCCCTTGAGGTGTCCACTCTAGAGCACTTTGGAGATCCGTTTTTATTTTTCTTCCATAAAGGTGACAGTGCCCAGTGTTGGGTTTCTCTGCGAGCAGGGTTCCTTGGACCCATATACGTTAACACGTATATGCGCATTCGACGGATCAAAATCAGATATTTTGCGTTATGTCTGATACGTTATTGGTATTGGCTTGCGTCTGATTCTGAGACCTGATTGCCGATGGACCTCTGCCCTATATAACGGTTTCATTTCCACTCCACTTACGGGATCATTTTGGACTCGGCATTCCTGTTGAAAATGTTTTGCGGCTATGTGGAGGAGTATAAGCGCCTTCAGCTCAATGGCATAACCTGTATCAGCATGGCCGAGGCCAGATTGCACCGGAGACGAAAATCGATCGCATGCATGACGTTGAGCTGTTCGTGCTGACCCAACTCAATCGCGTCTCCCTCCATAAATTGTATAGTGAGCTGCGGCCATGGTTAGCCCGCACCACGAGGAAGGGGCAAGCAATTTCAGGTATGACCAAGATGCTTGGCTGCCTGCAATTTTTGGCGAACGGCTCATTCCAGAGGCTGGGTGCCCTCTCCTTGGGGATATCCCAGCCTACGCTGAGCCACGCACTATCCAAGTTTCTGGATGGCTGGCTACCCTTTGTCCCAAATATATTTCCTTTCCTGGATGACATGGTAGCCTGAAACGCGATTAAGTTGGGATTTTATAATATCGCCGACATGCCCAATGTCATGGGTGCGATCGATTGCACCCACTTTGCCTTGGTCCCACCCGCAACCGCATACATCTATAGGTAAGTTAATTATGTCATTTTTTTATATTGTTTAGCCAAACTTAATTTTAACTATCTAGTAATCTCTCCTTCTCAAGTATCCCTTTAAACCAGTTTAGAATGCATACCTTAATCCCTCCTTCTCAAGTATCCCTTTGAACCAGTTTAGAATGCATACCTTAATCCCTCCTTCTCAAGTATCCCTTTGAACCAGTTTAGAATGCATACCTTAATCCCTCCTTCTCAAGTATCCCTTTGAACCAGTTTAGAATGCATACCTTAATCCCTCCTTCGCAAGTATCCCTTTCAACCAGTTTAGAATGCATAACTTAATCCCTCCTTCTCAAGTATCCCTTTGAAACAGTTTAGAATGCCGACCTTAATCAATACGTATCATGTAGGCCTTAGAAAAGCATTTGGATGCTGACCTTAATTAGTCCTTAGCATGTTCACATTTATTTTCAAACACATCCAATTTGTTATTTAGTTTGGAATTGTTGAACTAGAATCTTTATTTGTTTTTTTAGTTAGGGTTTTTGGTGGATACCTTGACTTTGTGTAATTTTAAATTTTTTGGTTTCAGGAACCGCAAGATGGGCCACTCGCTGAACATACAAGCAGTGGTTGGTCCAGACATGCGATTCCTCAGGGTCCTTGCAGAGTATCCAGGGTCGTCCCATGATGCATATATATTGAGGAGTTCAGGCTTATATACTAGGTTTGAGTCTGGCGAATTATCTGGTGGATGGCTCCTGGGTAAGTTTGTTCAAATTGCATCATTCCCTTTTCACTGTATGGCTTAGAATATAGTTGAGGACCCATGTCTTAACCTATGGCCGTTTTTAGCCTTTGATGACATGTTAAACAATAATGTTGCTTAGAATGTGTAATTAATGTTAGTATTTTGTTATTCTTTCAGGGGATTATAGATATCAGCAGGGAAGTAGATGGCGTGGTCAAACTGGAGGAGGCTTCCACACTTGCAGAGGCATGATGCTGAGCTGGGGTTAAATTTTAAGCAGGCACGTAAACACACAAACATCCCTTGATGAGCCTGATGAGTAGATATGCTTTAGAACACACGGGGCAAAGCAGGAATGACAACTCCCCCAACAGTTAAAGTGGACCTTCCAATGAATCTGAGTCTATCTTATATGTATGACTCACCCTACATATTGGTCACCTTAAAAAATAAAAACATGCATGTACTGCAGGTTAGGAGGCTTTACACATCCCAAATTTCGCCTTAGGGGCCAACAACCTGCTTGCTAATAGCATTTGCCTTCTGAGTGTGCTGCTGTGCATTCTTGCAATGATGACCTTTCCCTGACCCCAGCTCAACTTTGTCTGACCAAAGCACAGCTAGAACCCCAGTGGTAGAAAGAATAAGAAGTAAGTGATCACAATTTTTCTAAACATTCACATCAGATGCAGTGGTTTTGGAAGCTAAATTGTTTGTTCTTTTCAATAAATCTTTCTAAGGGCCATGAACTATTGCACCCTGGGAGAGTGTCCATCATTAACCCCATTCCTCAGCCGTTCAACACCCGCTTACAACACTAACCTCCCCTTAAACACAGTCCCTAGGGGCCTGTGTTGATATCTGCGTGTGAGCCTCATTTAAAATGTTTCCAATAACTCTCATTAAAACAGTCAATACTAACCTGCAAAAATGTCCTGGGTGTCCGTGTCCCATGTGTCAGAGAGCCCCTGTAATGCTACGGGGTGGATCAAAGCCAGGACCATTTCCTCTGCTCTGGTGTATTGCAATTTTGTGGGGAAGCCTCCGCCTGTTTGCAACCTGAAAATAAGACAAGCAACATTAATTTTCATTGTGGTCAATACAACAAGCTGCAAAATGCAAACATCAAATATGTACCCATGATTCCGTCATTTGTTCTGCTTCTTCCTTACTGCATATTTGAGGTCAGATATTTTTCGCTGGATCTGCTCAACATCTTTCCTCTCATCCCTGTTGCATTCACCTGTCTGGTGAGGTCTTCCCAGATTGGTTTTTTTTCGCACTTGCTAGTAGCTTTGGAATTGTGCCCATATAGCTCATCAAAATGCACTGTTAGCCCTCTTGCCAAGGTGAGTGTTTGTGCCTCACCAAAGCGCCCGCTCAAGTGCCCTAGGCGCAAGTTTCTGCCTAATGGTTGCTGTTCTGGCTCTTCTCTGGTTGTTGACAATTCAAGGGACATTCTTGCCTGAGTGTGTGGGGAAGAATAGGCCGTCACGTCGCTTGAAAAATAATGGACCGGGCTGGCATTAGGACTGGGGGTCATTGGCTGGCTGGCCACAAAACTTGCAGCCGTGGATGTGGCATAGGAATCGCTTGTTTCCACGTGTTCCGGTGGCAAATGTGGGCGAGCAGGAGAGGGTGTGCTTGGGGGGCTAGGGCTTCTCGCCCTCTGCTTCCTTTCCCCCTTGAAAGTTGTGCTCCCTTGCTCTTTGGATGTGGTTGGCCATAGAGCCTTCTTCCTGGAGGAAGTTTCTTTACTTTTCCTGGTGCTGGAAGATTTGAATGGGCCAGGAGTTGTGGCCAATGTAGCCTTGTGGTGGCCACTTTTGCACCGCGTTTCCGGCACCTTGGAACTTGATTTGTGGTGCTGGAAGATTTGAATGGGCCAGGAGTTGTGGCCAATGTAGCCTTGTGGTGGCCACTTTTGCTCCATGTTTCCGGCACCTTTGAACTTGATTTGTGGGACCGAGTGCTCGGTCTTGAGGATGTGTCCTCATGCCGCTCAGCCCTTTTTGGTTTAGCGCCTCTTTGGCTGGTGGGTGTTTGCTGCTACTTTTCTTTGTGCCTTGATGACATTCACAAAGAGAATGAACTGTATGTCCATTACCCTTTAAATACTAATGAATGGGTGTGAAGTATACGCATGTGTCCGGCCGTGCGCATCCCGTTGGGGCACTACCTATCTGCTGCGGACTAGAAGGAAGATGGCACCCACGATCTTCACCCGCCAAAAACAAGATCTCATTATGCTCGTAAGTGTATTGTAAGGACGTTGATTTGACATCTAAATGCATGCATATGCATTAAGGAAGCGCAGGAAGAAACAGTTGGTTTTAAAAGTGATTTAAACTCTGTGCCAAGCAGAAGTTAGTGCGCACATGTATGAACCAACTCACTTGCATCTAGAAGGATAGGTTAAGGCTAGAAATTTGATGGGGAATGTCATTTAGTCAACTGATCTAATTGTGAATGAGATTTGTATGCTATTTGATCTAACAGCTATTTTGATTTTTGTGTATTTTAGACCATGATGGAGCGCAAGTACGACTACCTGCCCAACGACTTTGAGAAGAGGAATTTGGCCCTGGAGATAGTGGCCAGGATTGACCAGGACACGGACACCACCTTCACTTTCACGCAGATCATGCAGCACATTTGGACATTTCCCAAGTAAGTTCAGATTGCATGCTAGATCTAACAAACACAGAAGTTAGGCCTTTATTTATAAATGCTTTTCTTTTCTAGTGTCTGAATTTGAATACCGTATTCGACACACCCGGAGGCGCGCAGTCCGGCCAGTGCGGGGTGATTCTGCACCAGCAAGTGAAGGTGGTGCATCTCCAGGGCCAACCTCCTACCCCTCCTCTGTAGGTGGCTCAGACCAACCACTCGACCTCTCTACAGAGGAGGGGCCTCACCGCATGGGCAGGGAGTCGTACCAAATGACTCAGCAAATACACTCCGGTATGTGACTCTGATTTTACCACACACAGGTACATGCTATTTAACCCTTTAAATGCCAGCCACGTAAAATTTACGTGGTTGCCTCTCCGTCACTTAAGTGCCAGCCACGTAAATTTTACGTGCCTGGCATTCCCCAATCCCAGAAAAAAAAGTTAAAAAAAAAGTCACTTACCTGACCCCTTGTTTGGTCCGGCCGGGTCTCCTCTTCAGCCAGCGGGGCTCCGATCGCCGATCGGGGCTTCTCCGGCTGCAGGGGAGGGCCCGGAATAGGGTGCCCCCCCCCCCTTTCAGCAGCCGCCGGCATTTGCCTGTTAAAAAAAAAAAAAAAAAAAAATGACAGTTACTCACCTCCGCTCCCGCCGACTCCCGCCGCCTCTCCTCTTCATGGGGGGGGGGCTCCGATTACCCCCCCCGGGTCTTCTGTCTTCTGGAGGGGGGCATAACAGCCCTCCCTCCGTCGCATCTCCCGTGTCATCGGGCACCCGGCAGTTCTCATCTCAGATGCCGGTGATGGCTGGGCAGAGAAGGAGGGAGGTAGGCGATCCTCCGATCGCCTGCCTCCCCCCTTCTCTGCCCAGCTGTCACCTGCATCAGATCGCCGCGGGACATTGCTTCTGAAGATCGGAGGTGAGTAAAGGTAAAATGTTTTTTTTTTTTTTTTTAATAAACATATTTAAAAAACTTGTGTGTTGTGTGTTATTTATACTTTTAACCCCTTGTGAACTGGTAAGGGGTCCATGACCCCTATACCAGTTCACAAGGCTGGGGGGATGGCAAGTCACCTGCGCTAGCGGGTGGCTTGCCATTAACCCCTGGCACCCCCATTACCTGCCTCCCCAAAGGCCAGGGGGGGGCAGAAGAGCCCGGGCCCACATAGGCTATGTGGGCTCGTAGGCTGCAGGGTGGGGGGGCCACAAAAGCTGGCCCCCCCACTCTGTGCCTACAAGCCCCCATAGCTGGTCCCGGGCTGGTTACTGTGGGTAAGGGGGACCCCACGTCAATTTTTTTTTGATTTTTAAGGGTTTTTAACCCTTAAAAATAAAAAAAAAATGGGGTCCGCCCCCCCTGGGAGGGGGGACCCTATGTCATTTTTTTTTTTTATTAACCCTTTGTAATCTGTCATCCAGCAGCTATAAAAGGCTTCTAGCAAGTGAGCAGAAGCCAGTGATCGCCGAGGGACAGAGTGCTCCAGGATGGATGGGAGGTGAGTACAGTGTAAAAAAAAATAAAAATTAATAAAATATTTTTTTCTTTATGTGTGTCTGTGTGATTATTTACATTTAACCCCTTGTGAACTGGTAAGGGGTCCATGACCCCTATACCAGTTCACAAGGCTGGGGGGATGGCAAGTCACCTGCGCTAGCGGGTGGCTTGCCATTAACCCCCGGCACCCCCATTACCTGCCTCCCCAAAGGCCAGGGGGGGGCAGAAGAGCCCGGGCCCACATAGGCTATGTGGGCTCGTAGGCTGCAGGGTGGGGGGGCCACAAAAGCTGGCCCCCCCACTCTGTGCCTACAAGCCCCCATAGCTGGTCCCGGGCTGGTTACTTTGGGTAAGGGGGACCCCACGTCAATTTTTTTTTTTATTTTTAAGGGTTTTTAACCCTTAAAAATCAAAAAAAAAATGGGGTCTCCCTCCCCTGGGAGGGGGGACCCTATGTCATTTTTTTCTCGATTTAACCCTTTGTAGTGTGGATGGTATTTGTATTTTTTTTGTGAATGTTATAAAATACTTGTTTCAGTTAGAGGGGTCTCCTGGGCAAGAATGGGGGGGCTACCGATAAATATGTGGTACCGTTCTAATCGGTAGAAATGGGGCTTTCACATGCAATATGATTTTCCTTAATAAAATACATTTTTTATTTAAAATAAAGGAGTCAATTTTTTTAAAAAAAATTTTATTTATTTATTTATTTTTTTTACTTTATAATATTGTAAAAAAAAAAAAAAAAAAATTTACAAACAAGACATTTCATGTTAAAGCCTAAACTCTGCTGCAAAAATATATATATAATTTTCCTGAAAGTTCCAGCAAAAATGGCGCAAAACATGGCGCAAAACATGACGCAAAATGGGGAAAAATGGCCTGTCAACAGAGGGTGACAAAATCTCAAGTAGGCTGGCAATTACAAGGGTTAATAGTACCTATGCATGTTGGGTATTGTTCTGTTCGGGGGACCTTGCGCTTTCAGACTTAGCTTGTTTTTTCTGGTTTGCATATTTATATTTTAGGAAAAGGTGTTTTTTATTCAGCTTTTTTATAATTTTTTTAGGGAAACCCTGCGCAACCAAAGAATTCTTTGAGGTAATAATTCCAGAAAGATGAGCCCACTAGAACAAGTTGGGTACCCTTAGAAAGCTTAACGTGTGTACTTTCAGGGAATATATGGTTTATGGGGGATATTCTAAATGTCAAGGGTTGTTTTGGTTGAAAAATCGCAAGGTGCGCACTTTGTCTGCAGAGCTGAAATTTTCAAGTAAAATTACCGTTACGCACATGCTTTACTTTGGGGTGTTTGGCAACTCTTCCCTTGACAGTAGCTATGCATGTTGGGTATCGTTCTGTTCGGAGGTTGTTGCGTTTTCAGATTAAACTTGTTTTTTCTTGTTTGTATATAGTTTTTTTAGGAAAATGTGGCTTTGATTCTGCTTTTTTATCCTTTTTTTAGGGAAACTCTTTGCAACCAAAGAATCCATTGAGGGATTACTTCCAGAAAACTATGGCCACATCAACAAGCCTGGTACGCCTAGAAAGCCTGAGGTGTGTACTTCCAGAGAATATATAGTTTGTTGGGGGTATTTCAAATATAAAGGGTTGTTTTTTTGGAAAAACTGCAAGGTGCGCATATTGCGTAGCATAGTTGTATTTTATCTGAAAATCCCCTAAAGCGCTGTTTCAGTTTGGGGGAGTCTCCTGGGCAGGAAAGGGTGTCTACCAATACATTTGTGGTACCTCTGTAACCGGGAGAAATTGGGATTTCACACGCAATAAGATTTCATTGACAAACTTACATTTTTTATTATTTTATTATTTATTTATTTTTTTGCACATATTTCACCCAAAAATATTAAGAATACACCTAACAAATGACAAACAAGACATTTCATGTTAAAGCCCAGACTCTGCTGAAAAAAACAATATATCATTTTCCTGGGAAATCCCTGGAAATCCCTTCCAAAATCACATTTGAACATGGGGAGCGCAAAATAGTGCAAAATGATCTGGCAACAGAGTGTGACAAAAACTCCAGGTAGGCTGGCACTTAAAGGGTTAAACAAAAACTGATTTCCTTAATCTCTTTTTATAGATGAATATGTAGCGGGTGAAGGATCGGGAGCAGAGAGGGCAGCAGATCCAGCCCAGGAGGAACATGGAGAAGGTGGGTGATGTCACACACACATTCTAAGTGTAATTTGGTTACTGTTCAATCAGACATTAGAAGTAGCCTATTTTAAATGTCTCTACAGCCTCACATACCCAGCAGGAGTGTAGGGTGGTCCCCGAAGCTGAGGTCGCCCACCAGCCAAGTAAGTTGTAATTTTCATATTTGGAGTATGTCAAACATGACATCATCAGCAATTAACCAAAATCCCTAGCCAATGTAATGCATAATGACATATGGCCTCATGCATTGATTAATTCATTAGCATAATGACATATGGGCTCATCCATTGATTAAGGAATTAGTATAATGACATATGGGCTCACATATTGATTAATTCATTAGCATAATGCCATATGGCCTCATGCATTGATTGATTCATTAGCATAATTACACATGGGCCCATCAATTGATTAATTCATTAGCATAATGACATATGGGCTCATCCATTGATTAATTCATTAGCATAATGACATATGGGCTCATCCACTGATTAATTCATTCGCATAATGACATATGGCCTCATGTATTGATTAATTCATTAGCATAATGACATATGGGCTCATCCATTGATTAATTCATTAGCATAATGACATATGGCCTCATGCATTGATTAATTCATTAGCATAATGACATATTGGCCCATCCATTGATTAATTCATTAGCATAATGACATATGGGCTCATCCATTGATTAATTCATTAGCATAATGACATATGGCCTCATGTTTTTAAAGAACATTTTATAATCATTCCATCCACAGCTGTGAAACATGTATTTGCAGAACAATAATTTTCTTTTTTTTTTTCCCAGACACCACACAGGCTAGATTAGCCCAACTTACCGCGACAGTGTTTCTGCTGGTGGGTGATATCCAGGAGCTGAGAGCTTCGATGGGACCACAGAAGAAGAAGAATTCTCTGGGGCCTGCCATGGTTTTGTAAATAGTTTTTTTTTAACATTTTAGCTTTTTAAACATTTTAAATATTTTATCAAAAAATATTTTCGTAAAAAAAACAAAAATATATATTGTTAAATATAAACAAAACTTTACAACATTAAAAACAAACAAGTTCAAAAAAGTGCAACACATATTTGCATTGGTTAATACAAAAAAAACAAGGAAAAAACTTGTTTCTGTCTTCTTTTATGTCAAAGAAAAATACATTAAGGGTTGCTTACAGGAAAACGTTGGAAGAAATCTAAAAAAAAAATGCAAACTGAATAATGCAAAATAAAGAAAAATGAAACCGCGAAGGAATTGAGGTAAGCATTAAGTGTGTAAAATGAAAATAAATGAAACCGCGAAGGAATTGAGGTAAGCATTAAGTGCGCAAAATGAACAAAATACAAAGCGTGAAGGAATTAAGGTAAGCATTAAGTGAGCAAAGTGAAGAAAATACAAAGCGCGAAGGAATTAAGGTAAGCATTAAGTGCGCAAAGTGAAGAAAAATAAAACCGTGAAGCAATTGAGGTAAGCATTAAGTGTGCAAAATGGTGAAAAATGAAACCACAAAGGAATTGAGGTAAGCATTAAGTGTGCAAAATGAAGATAAATGAAACCGCAAAGGAATTGAGGTAAACATTAAGTGGTTAAATGAAGAAAATACAAAGCGCGAAGGAATTGAGGTAAGCATTAAGTGCGCAAAATGAAGATAAATGAAACCGCAAAAGAATTGAGGTAAGCATTAAGTGCGCAAAATGAAAAAAAATGAAACTGCGAAGGAAAGGAGGAGGTAATTGTTGGGAAGATAGTTGTGGGCTTAAACACTTGGGGGGAGGAGGCAAAAAGGGAGGAAAGCCCTGGATTTAACATATGATTGCTGTGTTGAAAGCTGTTGCATGATACCATCAAACATGGAACATATTTATTTCATCTCCTGTGTTATGACAGAATGTTTTTTTTTTTCCTCCATAAACAGTCTTTTGATGTTTTAGCAGAGCTGGGACAATCAAAGGTAAAAAAGGCAAGGGGTCCAGAGTTGTGAAAACTCAGATTTGTGACTGAAGCCCCTTTCACGGATTTACCAAACCATTCCCTTTCAACAACCTGTTGGACCCAAAACAGCACAGCTTTACTGAGGACAGTTCATGTCAGACCAATCTTATTGATTTCTTTGACAATGTCACTAAAGTGTTGGATGAAGATGGTGCTGTAGATATCACATATCTGTATTTTAGCAAAGCCTTTGACACTGTACCACATAAAGAACTCATAGATAAGTTGTTGAAGTTAGCAGTCAAACCCTGGATAGTTCAGTGGATTTCCAGTTGTATAAAAGATAGGTATCAGAGTGTTGTTGTTAATGGCGTGCAATCTAAATAAAGGAATTACAAGATGGGTACCCCAAAGCTCTGTCCTGGGCCTTATTCTTTTTAATATGTTTATAAGTGACATAGAAGAAGTCTTAGTAGGAACAGTTTTCTTGTTTGCTGATGATACAAAGGTGAGTAATAGGGTGATACTCCTGGAGGTGTCTGCAACATGGACAATGTTTTAGCTTTACTGGATAAATTGTCAAAACTGTGGCAACTTTAGTTTAATGTCTCTAAATGTAAAATCATGCACTTGGGTAGAAGGAATCTCTGCTCTGTGTACCGGTTGGGCAATACTGTGTTAGCCAAGACTTCAGAGGAGAGTTAGGGATTCTGATTACTGAAAGCTGCAAGGTGAGTGGACTGTTTAGCCAGGCAGTAGGAAAAGCAAGCAGGATGATTGGCTGCATAGCTCGATGCATAACCAGTAGGGAGGTTGGGATGCTGCTGTATGGAGTCCTGGTGAGGCCACAGCTAGAATACTGTGTGCAGTTTTGGAGACCTTGCCCAAAAAATACATTATTCAAATAGAACGAGTACAAAGGCGGGCAACAAAAAAGGACAAATTAAGACCTTTAAATATGTGATAGGATTGAATAAGGTTCAGGAGGGAAGTGTTTTAATAAAGAGCTTAATGGCAGAACCTGAAGCTAGTGAGAGGGTATATTAGAAGAAGGTTAGAAAATATTATTTACTAAAAAAAGTAGTAGTTGCTTGGAACAAACTTCCAGAAGAAACATCGACAGTAAGTTTAAACATACTTGGAATAAGAATACGTTTATCCTAAGGTAAAGAGTACATACAGTATACACATAAGGGCAGACTAGATGTACCATATGGTCTCACTCTGCCATCAACCTTCTATGTTTCTATGTTTTCCCTGTTTCCTGCTGGTGAAAAAAAATAGAATGTAGCTGCCCACTGGCACATTGTAAAACATCTGTCAACACTGACAAGCTAGGATTCATTGTTTTTTCTACAGTGACAGTCACAATGTCAGCAATGGCTGTGTGTTCCTGTCTGCTCACTTTATATTCAACCTCTGCTGTAACATAGCTTAAAACATTATCTCTGCAAGTTCAATGAAACGTTGTGAAGAGGTAGATCGACTTTTGGCCCCTGATCCTGGGTTGTGTTTTGAACATCAAGAAAATCACGAACTGTCACTTTTGTCACACAAGGCAAGTCTACAATTACTTCTGTAACCACACTATCACAGCCCAAGCTGAGTAGCACAAGACCAAGAAGGAGTTACCTCTGGCAAAATGGGGTCACTTGTGGGCTCAAGCGGCAAAGGGAAACAATACTAAAAGACCTTAGCATGGCCCTAAGACCTGAAAAGGTGAGTAAAGATAAACACCCACAGGCATACCTCGGGAAAACCATGGACTCTTCTGGCAGGCAGCTGCAAGGCAAAAACAACTTCTGTAATCACACTATCATGGCCAAAGATGAGTAGCACAAGATCAAAAAAGAGTTATCTCTGGCAAAGGGGATCACTTGTGGGCTCAAGCTGCAAAGGGAAATGAAACAAGAAGACATTAGCATGGCCCTAAGGCGGGAAAAGGTGAGTAAAAACACACACCTACAGACACACCTTGAGAAAAGTGTGGACTCTTCTGGCAGGGAGCTGCAAGGCAAAAACTATTTCTATAACCACACTATCATAGCCAAAGATGAGAAGCACAAGACCAAGGAGGAGTTGATAGTAGCAGCAGTTTTCTTTTCTCACAGCATATCAGGCTTCAGGGCTACAACCAAGGAAAAGGTAGAGTTCAGGGGCTGGCAAAGTCTGATGAACAAATACAAATTCCAGGGCTGGTGGCAGATAGGCAAAGTCCAGTAAACAACCCGAGTTCATGGGCTGGCAGCAAACAGGCAAAGTCCAATAAACAATCCGAATTCAGGGGCTGGCAGCAAACAAGCAAAGTCCAATAAACAATCCACTAACTGTGTAATCCATGCAAGGGTTAATCCAGTAGCTAATCGGGAAGCAGGCCAGGTCAATCCAGTATAACAGTCAGGATTTGCAGAAAACAGGAATCATAGCTTCCAGGAACTGAGCTGATTACATAGCAAAGAATACAGGCCAGCTGTCTATTTAAATAGTGTTGTCAATAAAGCTGGGCGGGATGTTTCAGGGCAAGAGTGAAGTCACTTCCTGTACACAGGCAAAGGAATACGCGGAAGTAAAAAACAAGGCCAAGAGCTTACGCTCTAGGCTTTGTGCAGTTGCAGTGAGCTGAACACCAGGTGACGCTGTTGAGCAGTGCAATGAATGAATCCCCTGTCCCCGCCGCTGCTATTGCTGTGGCAGCGATAGCAGTAGCAGGGACGGAGGCAGTGCCTGCCGCTCCTCTGTCCCCTTTCAGCATCTTCTCCGCTGCCTCTTCCGGCAAGGGCAGGAGTGAACAGCCGGGTCCGTGCAGTGGGTGGGCATGGCCTGCACAGCGTCGGTGCAGGCCACGCCCACCCGCTGCACAGACCCGGCTGTTCATTCCTGCCCTTGCCGGAAGAGGCAGCGGAGAAGATGTTCAGAAGATGAAGGAGCAGCTGTCACTGTCCCCGCCGCTCCTTCTTACTGGCCGGCCCGCGCAGACACCCGGCTCCATAGAACGGGTGGGCGTGGCCTGCGCCGCGACGCGATGCACGCCGACGCGTTGCAGGCCACACCCACGCGATTCATGGGGCAGGGTGTGTCTGCGCGGCCCGGCCAGTGAGAAGAAGCTGCGGGGACAGTGACAGACGCTCCTTCATCTTCAACGCGGGAGCGCGAATGAGTGAATGATGAATGAGTTGATTTTTATTTATTTTTTTGTTATTCTGTTCCTATGGGGAACGGGGGGGGGGTTGCCACACTGTTTCTATGGGGAATATCAGGGGAGATGCCACATTGCCTATATGGGGAATATCAGGGAGGATGCCACATGCCTATATGGGGAATATCAGGGGGGATGCCACATTGCCTATATGGGGAATATCAGGGGGAATGCCACATTGCCTATATGGGGAATATCAGGGGGGATGCCACATTGCCAATTTGGGGAATATCAGGGGGACTGCCACATTGCCTATATGGGAATATCAGGGGGAATGCCACATTGCCTATATGGGGAATATCAGGGGGCATGCCACATTGCCTATATGGGGAATATCAGGGGGATGCCACATTGCCTATATGGGGAATATCAGGGGGAATGCCACATTGCCTATATGGGGAATATCAGGGGGGATACCACATTGCCTACATGGGGAATGGGAGGGGGGTGCCACACTGCCTATATGGGGAATGGGAGGGGGGTGCCACAGGGAATGCCACACTGCCTATATGGAGAATGGGATTGGTGGCATGCCACACTGTCTATGGGAATGGGATGGGGGGGATGACACACTGCCTATTGGGAATGAGAGGGGGATGCCACTCTGCCTGTAATTGGAGGATTCTGCACTTATTATTTGCCTATTATTTGGTTAAAATATTATTTTTCTTCCCCCAAATCCTAGGTGCGTCTTATGTGCAGGTGCATCTTATAGGGCGAAAAATACGGTAATCGCTATTCCATGTCCAGCTGTGGTCTGGTGTGAGTGTGTAAAATATGGCATGGGGGCTGTAGACTCTGCCAAAGCTTCATCTAAGCTCATTGGGTCTAATGGCCCTGGAGCTAGAGGTGGACTTTGGAAAATGGCTCTGCCATGACCAGTGGATATTTGACTTAGTCCTGGGTTAGTATTTGGACCACAAGTGGCCTGGCCATGTGCAGACCAAGGATTTTTGGCTTTGGCATCAAGGTTTTGACTACCATGTCCAGGCATATTTAAGCTAAGCACAAAATAAAGTTCCAAAGTATGAAACCAAAACCGTTAGAGGGAATATGTTAATGTTCCTTCAACTAGCTTAAGGACAACTCTAATCTGACAGTGGGTATGTGACAGTTACTGTAAGGTTGCTAAATCCCATGCAAGAAACTGAAACTCTCTCCTACTCACAGCTCACCAGACTCAGTCTCTCTGTCAGTAAAAACTCTGCAGAATCACTCTCTCTCTCTCTCCTCTGGCAACAGAACTACCCAGCATGCTCACTCTCTCCTTCTATCATAGTACAACATTTCTTGGTCAGCACAAAGGTTTATTTCTGGGGAGTCTATTGGGTTCCTCTGGGTTTCTAGTTCACTAATTGCAACTGGAGTGCTGGAATGATATGGCTTGGGTATGAGCAGCATGAAACAAAGGAAATTTCACAAGCGTACAAGTCAGACAAGAGCTTGTGGGTGGATATTTCAGGTGAGTAATGTTGAAAGTAGTAATGTCCAAAGCACTATGCATGTCTCGGCCCATTACTGATTAGTAACCTTTTTTTTTCTCTTACAGTGAATAGGGATGAGCGAATCGATCCGGACGAACCCGGATTCGATCCGAATTTCAGGAAAAATTCGATTCGGATCGAATCCGAATTTCCCCGCGATTCGATCACTCGAAGTTTTCCTTTAACATCCATTCATTTACATTACAGGCATTCTAAGATGGCGGGCGGGACATGTCTGGACATGTATCCCGCGCCAGTGCAAGCTGGGGCAGTCACATGCAGCCTATCAGCAGCCAGCAAGCCCGGTGACGTCACACAGCGGTATTTAACGGCGGCCATCTTGCTTTTCCTCATTTCTCTATTGCATTCGTGACAGACAGACAGAACGCTGTGTAGCTGAGGCAGTTAGACAGGCTGGAGACAGGGACAGACAGGGACAGGCTGGAGACAGGCAGGAGACAGGCAGGAGACAGACAGGAGACAGACAGAAAGCCAGGGAAAGGTAGGAAAAACGGAGCTGGCTGACAGGGAGATTTTTTTTTTTTCATCCAGCCTTTGTTAGCGTTTTCAGGCTGCTTATAGTAACTAACTGTGCATATATACTGAACTGATCTTAAGTCTGCTGTGAGGCATCCCATTCTGTGACTAAAGCAGCCTCTGTTTAAGACCATATAAGCATTTGCTCTTATCATATTTGAAATTAGGCCTGATAAAGACACTTTTGCTGGCCAAAGCACTACTGTACCCTGCCAGCTCGATTCCTGCCCGGGGCATCCCATTCTGTGACTAAAGCAGCCTCTGTTTAAGACCATATAAGCATTTGCTCTTATCATATTTGAAATTAGGCCTGATAAAGACACTTTTGCTGGCCAAAGCACTACTGTACCCTGCCAGCTCGATTCCTGCCCGGGGCATCCCATTCTGTGACTACAGCAGCCTCTGTTTAAGACCATATAAGCATTTGCTCTTATCATATTTGAAATTAGGCCTGATAAAGACACTTTTGCTGGCCAAAGCACTACTGTACCCTGCCAGCTCGATTCCTGCCCGGGGCATCCCATTCTGTGACTAAAGCAGCCTCTGTTTAAGACCATATAAGCATTTGCTCTTATCATATTTGAAATTAGCCTGATAAAGACACTTTTGCTGGCCAAAGCACTACTGTACCCTGCCAGCTCGATTCCTGCCCGGGGCATCCCATTCTGTGACTAAAGCAGCCTCTGTTTAAGACCATATAAGCATTTGCTCTTATCATATTTGAAATTAGGCCTGATAAAGACACTTTTGCTGGCCAAAGCACTACTGTACCCTGCCAGCTCGATTCCTGCCCGGGGCATCCCATTCTGTGACTAAAGCAGCCTCTGTTTAAGACCATATAAGCATTTGCTCTTATCATATTTGAAATTAGGCCTGATAAAGACACTTTTGCTGGCCAAAGCACTACTGTACCCTGCCAGCTCGATTCCTGCCCGGGGCATCCCATTCTGTGACTACAGCAGCCTCTGTTTAAGACCATATAAGCATTTGCTCTTATCATATTTGAAATTAGGCCTGATAAAGACACTTTTGCTGGCCAAAGCACTACTGTACCCTGCCAGCTCGATTCCTGCCCGGGGCATCCCATTCTGTGACTAAAGCAGCCTCTGTTTAAGACCATATAAGCATTTGCTCTTATCATATTTGAAATTAGCCTGATAAAGACACTTTTGCTGGCCAAAGCACTACTGTACCCTGCCAGCTCGATTCCTGCCCGGGGCATCCCATTCTGTGACTAAAGCAGCCTCTGTTTAAGACCATATAAGCATTTGCTCTTATCATATTTGAAATTAGGCCTGATAAAGACACTTTTGCTGGCCAAAGCACTACTGTACCCTGCCAGCTCGATTCCTGCCCGGGGCATCCCATTCTGTGACTACAGCAGCCTCTGTTTAAGACCATATAAGCATTTGCTCTTATCATATTTGAAATTAGGCCTGATAAAGACACTTTTGCTGGCCAAAGCACTACTGTACCCTGCCAGCTCGATTCCTGCCCGGGGCATCCCATTCTGTGACTACAGCAGCCTCTGTTTAAGACCATATAAGCATTTGCTCTTATCATATTTGAAATTAGCCTGATAAAGACACTTTTGCTGGCCAAAGCACTACTGTACCCTGCCAGCTCGATTCCTGCCCGGGGCATCCCATTCTGTGACTAAAGCAGCCTCTGTTTAAGACCATATAAGCATTTGCTCTTATCATATTTGAAATTAGGCCTGATAAAGACACTTTTGCTGGCCAAAGCACTACTGTACCCTGCCAGCTCGATTCCTGCCCGGGGCATCCCATTCTGTGACTAAAGCAGCCTCTGTTTAAGACCATATAAGCATTTGCTCTTATCATATTTGAAATTAGCCTGATAAAGACACTTTTGCTGGCCAAAGCACTACTGTACCCTGCCAGCTCGATTCCTGCCCGGGGCATCCCATTCTGTGACTAAAGCAGCCTCTGTTTAAGACCATATAAGCATTTGCTCTTATCATATTTGAAATTAGGCCTGATAAAGACACTTTTGCTGGCCAAAGCACTACTGTACCCTGCCAGCTCGATTCCTGCCCGGGGCATCCCATTCTGTGACTACAGCAGCCTCTGTTTAAGACCATATAAGCATTTGCTCTTATCATATTTGAAATTAGGCCTGATAAAGACACTTTTGCTGGCCAAAGCACTACTGTACCCTGCCAGCTCGATTCCTGCCCGGGGCATCCCATTCTGTGACTAAAGCAGCCTCTGTTTAAGACCATATAAGCATTTGCTCTTATCATATTTGAAATTAGGCCTGATAAAGACACTTTTGCTGGCCAAAGCACTACTGTACCCTGCCAGCTCGATTCCTGCCCGGGGCATCCCATTCTGTGACTAAAGCAGCCTCTGTTTAAGACCATATAAGCATTTGCTCTTATCATATTTGAAATTAGGCCTGATAAAGACACTTTTGCTGGCCAAAGCACTACTGTACCCTGCCAGCTCGATTCCTGCCCGGGGCATCCCATTCTGTGACTAAAGCAGCCTCTGTTTAAGACCATATAAGCATTTGCTCTTATCATATTTGAAATTAGGCCTGATAAAGACACTTTTGCTGGCCAAAGCACTACTGTACCCTGCCAGCTCGATTCCTGCCCGGGGCATCCCATTCTGTGACTACAGCAGCCTCTGTTTAAGACCATATAAGCATTTGCTCTTATCATATTTGAAATTAGGCCTGATAAAGACACTTTTGCTGGCCAAAGCACTACTGTACCCTGCCAGCTCGATTCCTGCCCGGGGCATCCCATTCTGTGACTAAAGCAGCCTCTGTTTAAGACCATATAAGCATTTGCTCTTATCATATTTGAAATTAGGCCTGATAAAGACACTTTTGCTGGCCAAAGCACTACTGTACCCTGCCAGCTCGATTCCTGCCCGGGGCATCCCATTCTGTGACTACAGCAGCCTCTGTTTAAGACCATATAAGCATTTGCTCTTATCATATTTGAAATTAGGCCTGATAAAGACACTTTTGCTGGCCAAAGCACTACTGTACCCTGCCAGCTCGATTCCTGCCCGGGGCATCCCATTCTGTGACTAAAGCAGCCTCTGTTTAAGACCATATAAGCATTTGCTCTTATCATATTTGAAATTAGCCTGATAAAGACACTTTTGCTGGCCAAAGCACTACTGTACCCTGCCAGCTCGATTCCTGCCCGGGGCATCCCATTCTGTGACTAAAGCAGCCTCTGTTTAAGACCATATAAGCATTTGCTCTTATCATATTTGAAATTAGGCCTGATAAAGACACTTTTGCTGGCCAAAGCACTACTGTACCCTGCCAGCTCGATTCCTGCCCGGGGCATCCCATTCTGTGACTACAGCAGCCTCTGTTTAAGACCATATAAGCATTTGCTCTTATCATATTTGAAATTAGGCCTGATAAAGACACTTTTGCTGGCCAAAGCACTACTGTACCCTGCCAGCTCGATTCCTGCCCGGGGCATCCCATTCTGTGACTAAAGCAGCCTCTGTTTAAGACCATATAAGCATTTGCTCTTATCATATTTGAAATTAGGCCTGATAAAGACACTTTTGCTGGCCAAAGCACTACTGTACCCTGCCAGCTCGATTCCTGCCCGGGGCATCCCATTCTGTGACTAAAGCAGCCTCTGTTTAAGACCATATAAGCATTTGCTCTTATCATATTTGAAATTAGGCCTGATAAAGACACTTTTGCTGGCCAAAGCACTACTGTACCCTGCCAGCTCGATTCCTGCCCGGGGCATCCCATTCTGTGACTAAAGCAGCCTCTGTTTAAGACCATATAAGCATTTGCTCTTATCATATTTGAAATTAGGCCTGATAAAGACACTTTTGCTGGCCAAAGCACTACTGTACCCTGCCAGCTCGATTCCTGCCCGGGGCATCCCATTCTGTGACTAAAGCAGCCTCTGTTTAAGACCATATAAGCATTTGCTCTTATCATATTTGAAATTAGGCCTGATAAAGACACTTTTGCTGGCCAAAGCACTACTGTACCCTGCCAGCTCGATTCCTGCCCGGGGCATCCCATTCTGTGACTACAGCAGCCTCTGTTTAAGACCATATAAGCATTTGCTCTTATCATATTTGAAATTAGGCCTGATAAAGACACTTTTGCTGGCCAAAGCACTACTGTACCCTGCCAGCTCGATTCCTGCCCGGGGCATCCCATTCTGTGACTAAAGCAGCCTCTGTTTAAGACCATATAAGCATTTGCTCTTATCATATTTGAAATTAGCCTGATAAAGACACTTTTGCTGGCCAAAGCACTACTGTACCCTGCCAGCTCGATTCCTGCCCGGGGCATCCCATTCTGTGACTAAAGCAGCCTCTGTTTAAGACCATATAAGCATTTGCTCTTATCATATTTGAAATTAGGCCTGATAAAGACACTTTTGCTGGCCAAAGCACTACTGTACCCTGCCAGCTCGATTCCTGCCCGGGGCATCCCATTCTGTGACTACAGCAGCCTCTGTTTAAGACCATATAAGCATTTGCTCTTATCATATTTGAAATTAGGCCTGATAAAGACACTTTTGCTGGCCAAAGCACTACTGTACCCTGCCAGCTCGATTCCTGCCCGGGGCATCCCATTCTGTGACTAAAGCAGCCTCTGTTTAAGACCATATAAGCATTTGCTCTTATCATATTTGAAATTAGGCCTGATAAAGACACTTTTGCTGGCCAAAGCACTACTGTACCCTGCCAGCTCGATTCCTGCCCGGGGCATCCCATTCTGTGACTAAAGCAGCCTCTGTTTAAGACCATATAAGCATTTGCTCTTATCATATTTGAAATTAGGCCTGATAAAGACACTTTTGCTGGCCAAAGCACTACTGTACCCTGCCAGCTCGATTCCTGCCCGGGGCATCCCATTCTGTGACTAAAGCAGCCTCTGTTTAAGACCATATAAGCATTTGCTCTTATCATATTTGAAATTAGGCCTGATAAAGACACTTTTGCTGGCCAAAGCACTACTGTACCCTGCCAGCTCGATTCCTGCCCGGGGCATCCCATTCTGTGACTACAGCAGCCTCTGTTTAAGACCATATAAGCATTTGCTCTTATCATATTCGAAATTAGGCCTGATAAAGACACTTTTGCTGGCCAAAGCACTACTGTACCCTGCCAGCTCGATTCCTGCCCGGGGCATCCCATTCTGTGACTAAAGCAGCCTCTGTTTAAGACCATATAAGCATTTGCTCTTATCATATTTGAAATTAGCCTGATAAAGACACTTTTGCTGGCCAAAGCACTACTGTACCCTGCCAGCTCGATTCCTGCCCGGGGCATCCCATTCTGTGACTAAAGCAGCCTCTGTTTAAGACCATATAAGCATTTGCTCTTATCATATTTGAAATTAGGCCTGATAAAGACACTTTTGCTGGCCAAAGCACTACTGTACCCTGCCAGCTCGATTCCTGCCCGGGGCATCCCATTCTGTGACTAAAGCAGCCTCTGTTTAAGACCATATAAGCATTTGCTCTTATCATATTTGAAATTAGGCCTGATAAAGACACTTTTGCTGGCCAAAGCACTACTGTACCCTGCCAGCTCGATTCCTGCCCGGGGCATCCCATTCTGTGACTACAGCAGCCTCTGTTTAAGACCATATAAGCATTTGCTCTTATCATATTTGAAATTAGGCCTGATAAAGACACTTTTGCTGGCCAAAGCACTACTGTACCCTGCCAGCTCGATTCCTGCCCGGGGCATCCCATTCTGTGACTAAAGCAGCCTCTGTTTAAGACCATATAAGCATTTGCTCTTATCATATTTGAAATTAGCCTGATAAAGACACTTTTGCTGGCCAAAGCACTACTGTACCCTGCCAGCTCGATTCCTGCCCGGGGCATCCCATTCTGTGACTAAAGCAGCCTCTGTTTAAGACCATATAAGCATTTGCTCTTATCATATTTGAAATTAGGCCTGATAAAGACACTTTTGCTGGCCAAAGCACTACTGTACCCTGCCAGCTCGATTCCTGCCCGGGGCATCCCATTCTGTGACTACAGCAGCCTCTGTTTAAGACCATATAAGCATTTGCTCTTATCATATTTGAAATTAGGCCTGATAAAGACACTTTTGCTGGCCAAAGCACTACTGTACCCTGCCAGCTCGATTCCTGCCCGGGGCATCCCATTCTGTGACTAAAGCAGCCTCTGTTTAAGACCATATAAGCATTTGCTCTTATCATATTTGAAATTAGGCCTGATAAAGACACTTTTGCTGGCCAAAGCACTACTGTACCCTGCCAGCTCGATTCCTGCCCGGGGCATCCCATTCTGTGACTAAAGCAGCCTCTGTTTAAGACCATATAAGCATTTGCTCTTATCATATTTGAAATTAGGCCTGATAAAGACACTTTTGCTGGCCAAAGCACTACTGTACCCTGCCAGCTCGATTCCTGCCCGGGGCATCCCATTCTGTGACTAAAGCAGCCTCTGTTTAAGACCATATAAGCATTTGCTCTTATCATATTTGAAATTAGGCCTGATAAAGACACTTTTGCTGGCCAAAGCACTACTGTACCCTGCCAGCTCGATTCCTGCCCGGGGCATCCCATTCTGTGACTAAAGCAGCCTCTGTTTAAGACCATATAAGCATTTGCTCTTATCATATTTGAAATTAGGCCTGATAAAGACACTTTTGCTGGCCAAAGCACTACTGTACCCTGCCAGCTCGATTCCTGCCCGGGGCATCCCATTCTGTGACTAAAGCAGCCTCTGTTTAAGACCATATAAGCATTTGCTCTTATCATATTTGAAATTAGCCTGATAAAGACACTTTTGCTGGCCAAAGCACTACTGTACCCTGCCAGCTCGATTCCTGCCCGGGGCATCCCATTCTGTGACTAAAGCAGCCTCTGTTTAAGACCATATAAGCATTTGCTCTTATCATATTTGAAATTAGGCCTGATAAAGACACTTTTGCTGGCCAAAGCACTACTGTACCCTGCCAGCTCGATTCCTGCCCGGGGCATCCCATTCTGTGACTACAGCAGCCTCTGTTTAAGACCATATAAGCATTTGCTCTTATCATATTTGAAATTAGGCCTGATAAAGACACTTTTGCTGGCCAAAGCACTACTGTACCCTGCCAGCTCGATTCCTGCCCGGGGCATCCCATTCTGTGACTAAAGCAGCCTCTGTTTAAGACCATATAAGCATTTGCTCTTATCATATTTGAAATTAGCCTGATAAAGACACTTTTGCTGGCCAAAGCACTACTGTACCCTGCCAGCTCGATTCCTGCCCGGGGCATCCCATTCTGTGACTAAAGCAGCCTCTGTTTAAGACCATATAAGCATTTGCTCTTATCATATTTGAAATTAGGCCTGATAAAGACACTTTTGCTGGCCAAAGCACTACTGTACCCTGCCAGCTCGATTCCTGCCCGGGGCATCCCATTCTGTGACTACAGCAGCCTCTGTTTAAGACCATATAAGCATTTGCTCTTATCATATTTGAAATTAGGCCTGATAAAGACACTTTTGCTGGCCAAAGCACTACTGTACCCTGCCAGCTCGATTCCTGCCCGGGGCATCCCATTCTGTGACTAAAGCAGCCTCTGTTTAAGACCATATAAGCATTTGCTCTTATCATATTTGAAATTAGGCCTGATAAAGACACTTTTGCTGGCCAAAGCACTACTGTACCCTGCCAGCTCGATTCCTGCCCGGGGCATCCCATTCTGTGACTACAGCAGCCTCTGTTTAACCCTTTAACCGCCAGCCTACCTTGAGATTTTGTCACCCTTTGTTGCCAGACCATTTTGCACTATTTTGCGCTCCCCTTGTTCAACTGTGATTTTTGAGGGGATTTCCAGGGATTTCCCAGGAAAATGATATATTGTTTTTTTCAGCATAGTCTGGGCTTTAACATGAAATGTCTTGTTTGTCATTTGTTAGGTGTATTCTTAATATTTTTGGGTGAAATATGTGCAAAAAAAAAAAAAAAAAAAAATTTTTTACATATTGTAGTTTTTTTTGGAATAAAAAATGTAAGTTTGTCAATAAAATCTTATTGCGTGTGAAATCCCAATTTCTCCCGGTTACAGCGGTACCACATATGTATAGGTAGACACCCTTTCCTGCCCAGGAGACTCCCCCAAACTGAAACAGCGCTTTAGGAGATTTTCAGATAAAATACAACTATGCTATGCAATATGCGCACCTTGCGGTTTTTCCAGAAAAACAACCCTTTACATTTAAAATACCCCCAACAAACTATATATTCTCTGGAAGTACACACCTCAGGCTTTCTAGGCGTACCAGGCTTGTGGATGTGGCCATAGTTTTCTGGAAGTAATCCCTCAACGTAATCTTTGGTTGCAAAGAGTTTCCCTAAAAAAAGGATAAAAAAGCAGAATCAAAGCCACATTTTCCTAAAAAAACTATATACAAACAAGAAAAATCAAGTTTAATCTGAAAAAGCAACATCTCCCGAACAGAACGATACCCAACATGCATAGGTTCTGTCAAGGGAAGAGTTGCCAAACACCCCAAAGTAAAGCATGTGCGTAACGGTAATTTTACTTGAAAATTTCAGCTCTGCAGACAAAGTGCGCACCTTGCGATTTTTCAACCAAAACAACCCTTTACATTTGGAATATCCCCCATAAACCATATATTCCCTGAAAGTACACACGTTAAGCTTTCTAAGGGTACCCAGCTTGCTGTAGTGGGCTCATCTTTCTGGAATTAATTCCTCAAAGAATTCTTTGGTTGCGCAGGGTTTCCCTAAAAAATTTATAAAAAAGCTGAATAAAAAACACCTTTTCCTAAAATATAAATATGCAAACCAGAAAAAACAAGCTAAGTCTGAAAGCGCAAGGTCCCCCGAACAGAACAATACCCAACATGCATAGGTACTATTAACCCTTTTAATTGCCAGCCTACTTGAGATTTTGTCACCCTCTGTTGACAGGCCATTTTTCCCCATTTTGCGTCATGTTTTGCGACATGTTTTGCGCCATTTTTGCTGGAACTTTCAGAAAAATTATATATTTTTTTTTTTGCAGAGTTTAGACTTTAACATGAAATGTCTTGTTTGTAATTTTTTTTTTTTTTTTTTTACAATATTATTAAGTGAAAAAAAAAATAAATAAATAAAATTTTTTTTTTAGAAAATTGACTCCTTTATTTTAAATAAAAAATGTATTTTATTAAGGAAAATCATATTGCATGTGAAAGCCCCATTTCTACCGATTAGAACGGTACCACATATTTATCGGTAGCCCCCTGTTCCTGCCCAGGAGACCCCCCCTAACTGAAACAAGTATTTTATAACATTCACAAAAAAAAACACAAAAAGCATCCACACTACAAAGGGTTAAATCGAGAAAAAAAATGACATAGGGTCCCCCCTCCCAGGGGAGGGAGACCCCATTTTTTTTTTTATTTTTAAGGGTTAAAAACCCTTAAAAATCAAAAAAAAAAATGACGTGGGGTCCCCCTTACCCACAGTAACCAGCCCGGGACCAGCTATGGGGGCTTGTAGGCACAGAGTGGGGGGGCCAGCTTTTGTGGCCCCCCCACCCTGCAGCCTACGAGCCCACATAGCCCATGTGGGCCCGGGCTCTTCTGCCCCCCCCTGGCCTTTGGGGAGGCAGGTAATGGGGGTGCCGGGGGTTAATGGCAAGCCACCCGCTAGCGCAGGTGGCTTGCCATCCCCCCAGCCTTGTGAACTGGTATAGGGGTCATGGACCCCTTACCAGTTCACAAGAGGTTAAAAGTAAAAAATGACACAGACACACAAAAGAGAAAAAATATTTTATTAATTTTTTTTTTTTTTTTTTTGACACTGTACTCACCTCCCATCCATCCTGGAGCACTCTGTCCCTCGGCGATCACTGGCTTCTGCTCACTTGCTAGAAGCCTTTTATAGCTGCTGGATGACAGATTACAAAGGGTTAATCAAAAAAAAAATGACATAGGGTCCCCCCTCCCAGGGGGGGTGGACCCCATTTTTTTTTTGATTTTTAAGGGTTAAAAACCCTTAAAAATCAAAAAAAAAAATGACGTGGGGTCCCCCTTACCCACAGTAACCAGCCCGGGACCAGCTATGGGGGCTTGTAGGCACAGAGTGGGGGGGCCAGCTTATGTGGCCCCCCCACCCTGCAGCCTACGAGCCCACATAGCCCATGTGGGCCCGGGCTCTTCTGCCCCCCCCTGGCCTTTGGGGAGGCAGGTAATGGGGGTGCCAGGGGTTAATGGCAAGCCACCCGCTAGCGCAGGTGGCTTGCCATCTCCCCAGCCTTGTGAACTGGTATAAGGGGTCACATGGACCCCTTACCAGTTCACAAAGGGTTAAATGGTAAAAAATAAGACTAGACACGTTTTTTTAAAAAGTTTATTAAAAAAAAAAAAAAAACTTTTACTTTACTCACCTCCGATCTTCATCTTCTGTGTCCCGCGGCGATCTGCTGTCAGTGACGGCTGGGCAGAGAAGGGGGGAGGCAGGCGATCGGAGGATCGCCTACCTCCCTCCTTCCCTGTCCAGCCGTCACCGGCATCTGAGAGACGAACTGCCGGGTGCCCCGATGACACCCGGCGGTGACGTCATCTGGCCCCGCCCCGTGACGTCACCAAGATGGCGGCCGCCATCGGAAGGAAGCAAGGGAGGAGGGCTGTTATGCCCCCTCCAGAAGACAGAAGAGCGGGGGGGGGGGATCGGAGCCCCCCCCCCGTGAAGAGGAGAGCCTGCGGGAGCCGGCGGGGACAAAGGTAGGTGACTGTTTTTTTTTTTTTTGTTTTTTTTTTACAGCAAACCGGGCGGCTGCTGAAACGGGGGGGGGGGGCACCCTGTTCCGGGCCCTCCCCTGCAGCCGGAGGAGCCCCGATGGGCGATCGGAGCCCCTCTGGCTGAAGAGGAGACCCGACCGGATCGAACGAGGGGTCAGGTAAGTGTCTTTTATTTTTACTTTTTTTTTTTTTACTGGGGAAAGTCAGGCACGTAAATTTTACGTGGCTGGCGTTTAACTGTTGGAGAGGCAGCCACGTAAAATTTACGTGGCTGGCGTTTAAAGGGTTAAGACCATATAAGCATTTGCTCTTATCATATTTGAAATTAGGCCTGATAAAGACACTTTTGCTGGCCAAAGCACTACTGTACCCTGCCAGCTCGATTCCTGCCCGGGGCATCCCATTCTGTGACTAAAGCAGCCTCTGTTTAAGACCATATAAGCATTTGCTCTTATCATATTTGAAATTAGCCTGATAAAGACACTTTTGCTGGCCAAAGCACTACTGTACCCTGCCAGCTCGATTCCTGCCCGGGGCATCCCATTCTGTGACTAAAGCAGCCTCTGTTTAAGACCATATAAGCATTTGCTCTTATCATATTTGAAATTAGGCCTGATAAAGACACTTTTGCTGGCCAAAGCACTACTGTACCCTGCCAGCTCGATTCCTGCCCGGGGCATCCCATTCTGTGACTAAAGCAGCCTCTGTTTAAGACCATATAAGCATTTGCTCTTATCATATTTGAAATTAGGCCTGATAAAGACACTTTTGCTGGCCAAAGCACTACTGTACCCTGCCAGCTCGATTCCTGCCCGGGGCATCCCATTCTGTGACTACAGCAGCCTCTGTTTAAGACCATATAAGCATTTGCTCTTATCATATTTGAAATTAGGCCTGATAAAGACACTTTTGCTGGCCAAAGCACTACTGTACCCTGCCAGCTCGATTCCTGCCCGGGGCATCCCATTCTGTGACTAAAGCAGCCTCTGTTTAAGACCATATAAGCATTTGCTCTTATCATATTTGAAATTAGGCCTGATAAAGACACTTTTGCTGGCCAAAGCACTACTGTACCCTGCCAGCTCGATTCCTGCCCGGGGCATCCCATTCTGTGACTAAAGCAGCCTCTGTTTAAGACCATATAAGCATTTGCTCTTATCATATTTGAAATTAGGCCTGATAAAGACACTTTTGCTGGCCAAAGCACTACTGTACCCTGCCAGCTCGATTCCTGCCCGGGGCATCCCATTCTGTGACTAAAGCAGCCTCTGTTTAAGACCATATAAGCATTTGCTCTTATTATATTTATATTATAAGACACTTTTGCTGGGCATAGGCTTACTGCTGCCTGCCAGGTGCACTTCTGTTGAGGCATCCCATTCTGTAACATAGCATACCCCTCTTTATTTACACTAAGCAGCTCTCTTATTTACACTAAGCAGGCCTGTTGGAGGCTGAGTGTTACTGCTCACTTTTGGTGTGCATTATATTCTGTTTCATATAGACCCACCGCTGCCCGGGGTTTTTTTAAATATCACCTACTACCACGCCAGTTAGGACAAGTGCCTGGAAGTGAAAAGAGGAGTGGCAGAGGCCAAGATTCCGCAGGCAGAGCTCGCATCAGACTGGGGGCCAGTAGCAGCAGGAGTCACGCTGAGAGACCTAATCTGCCAGTATCTGCTAGCGGTCGGGTCTCCACCAGTAACGCATCTGCCGTGGTAGATTGGTTGACGCGCTCATCAACAACATCATCACAACTTACGTCTGAGACCCCCAGTCTAGGGTCGGTAGGTTCCTCTGACACAACCCTGAGTTGGCATGCCCCGAGAGCAGTCCCTGTCCTCCCATTGCCTCTGGCCTACGCCGTTCCCTCCCCCAGCGACGTATCCTATGCTTTGGGTTCAGCTCCACTCTTTAGTGAGGAGGACCATCAGATAGAGGACAGTCAGCAGCTACTGCCCAGCCAAGAAATGGAGGTGGCTTCTTTAGCTAGGCAGACAAATAGTGATGTGGACAGTGTCGTGGGTGCTGCGAGCGTTCCAGCTCCTGCGCCAGACACTGTTGACGAATCCACGAACATCAGTGACGTACAGCCACAACCCGGTGATGATGATGATGATGACGATGAAGCCGATCGCACTTGGGAGCCGGGTGATGAAGGGGCTTCATCGTCATCATCAGGAGAAGAGGGGTGCAGGTTGCCCCGGAGTCAGCAGCTGAGGCAGCAAGGTGGTAGCAGTCAGCATGGGGGCACAATTCCAAAGGCTGGAGCCGGCCGGGGCCGGGGCCGGGGTAGAGCACCTGCTGTGCGGCAGTCTACCTTATCGGGAGGTAGTGGAGCAGGGGTTCCTGGAGTTGGCAACAGCAGCAGTGAATCAGTGAGGCCAGGGTGTGGGAAAAGTAGCTACTCGGCAGTGTGGCAGTTTTTCCTGAGGCATCCGCAGGAGGGTAACATGGCCACATGCAAGATATGTAGGCAAAAGGTGAAGCGTGGCCAGGGTCCAAATGTTGGCACCACGGCCCTGCGTCAACATATGATGCGTCACCATAAAACGACCTGGGAGAACCGAGGCTCCCAAGGGGTGGTCCAGTCTGCTTCCTCACCAAGTGAGCTCCCAATTTCTGCCAGCCAAGGCTCCAGCACCTCAGCCGAAGGCAGCTGTGCGTCATACCCATCCTCTGTCGCTCCTGCTCCTCCTCCTCCAAGTCATGCATCCCGCCAGCAATCCATCAGCGAAGCCATGTCCAAGAGACAGCAGTATGCGCCCACTCATCCTACGGCGCAGAAGCTGAATGTGCTCCTGTCCAAGTTGCTGGTGCTGCAGTCGCTCCCTTTTCAGGTGGTGGAATCTGCACCTTTCAGAGAACTGATGGCTTGTGCCGAGCCGAGGTGGAGAGTCCCAAGCCGTCATTTCTTTGCCAAGAAGGCAGTACCAGCGCTGCACACTTTTGTTGAACAGAAGGTGGGCCAGTCCTTGAGCCTGTCGGTGTGTAGCAAAATACATGGCAGCGCCGACATCTGGAGCTGTAACTACGGTCAGGGGCAGTACATGTCGTTTACGGCCCACTGGGTGAATGTGGTCCCTTTGCAGCAGCAACTTGGACAGGTCACGCCGCTTCGGCCTCCGCGCTCTCTGCCCATTGGGCCTGTGACACCGTGCGACTCGGCCTCCTCATCCTCCGCCATCTCCTCACCCTCCACTGTAGGCTCAAGTCTCAGTGCCCCTCCAGTCTACCATGTGTGCAGGGCACGGAGGTGTCACGCAGTGCTTCACATGGTTTGTCTTGGCGAACGGAGTCACACAGGGGAGGAACTGCTTAAATGTATTCATCAGGAAATCCAAACATGGCTTACTCCGAGAAAACTTAAAATGGGAATCATGGTTACCGACAATGGGAAGAACATTTTGTCTGCGCTGCGCCAAGGAAGCCTGACCCATGCCCCCTGCATGGCTCACGTCTTCAATCTGGTTGTCAAGCGGTTTCTGAAGTGTTCCCCCCATCTGCAGGACATCCTAACAACTTCACGGAAACTTTGCATGCACTTCAGCCACTCCTACACTGCCAAACACACCCTTCTTGAGCTACAGCGTCAGAATGGTATCCCCCAACATAGTCTGATTTGCGATGTTTCCACCCGTTGGAATTCCACCCTTCACATGTTGGACCGATTATATGAACAGAGAAAAGCCATCACGGATTTCCTGATGATCCAAGCAGATAGGGGGACTCCCCTGTGTAACTTCAATGTCAACCAGTGGCAGCTCATACGTGACACCTGCCGTTTGCTCAGGCCCTTTGAGGAAGCCACTTTATTTGTCAGTCGGCAGGATTACGGGATGAACGACGTGATTCCACTGCTTCATGTACTACAGCACATGTTGGAAACCATGGCTGGTCAGGGCACTGGAGACATGGCGTTTACATCTTACGGCCACATGAACCCCCTTGGAGCTGAACTGGAGGAGGAGGAGGAGGAAGAGGAGGAGGAGGAGTTGCCCAGCGAAACACAGTTTAGGCTTGGCGAAATGGCTGGTTTATCTAGTCAGCGGACAGGAGAGGAGGAGCAGGAGCAGCCAGAGGAGCTAGAGGTTTTTGAGGAAGGAGAGACAGAGGACCCGGGCACACCGTGGCAGTATGCAGTGGAGATGGAGACAGGTAGTCCATCCGAGTCACTTGCGCAAATGGCACGAAGCATGCTCACGTGCTTGCGTAGTGACCCCAGAATTGTTTCCATCTGTCGGCGGGATGACTTCTGGCTGTCCACCTTATTGGACCCTCGCTTCCGGCACAAAATGGGGGCATTTTTTAAACCCACCGAGAGGGAGGACAAACTCAACTACTACAAAGACATTCTACGTAGGCAGTTGGCCGATGCCTATCTGCGCCATGGTCCATACTCTCGCAGGTCTGACTCGAGGGGACCTCTGCGCTCACCTTCCACTGCCATGGCCGCTGGGGGGGTTGGCAGCAGCAGCAGCAGAAGCTCCATCAGCAGCAGCAGCCTCAGTCTTCAGTCGCTAATGAGTAGCTTTCTACACCCGCATAGTGAGGCTACTCATGAGCAGCAGGAAGACCTGGAGCAGGACCTGAACCAGCAGGTCATGTCATACTTTGACATGACCATGCCAACACACCTTGAGGATCCGCTGGACTTCTGGGCAGCCAAACTTGATTTGTGGCCGCAACTAGCAGAGTTTGCCCTGGAAAAGCTGTCCTGCCCGGCAAGTAGCGTGCCATCTGAGCGGGTGTTTAGTGCGGCGGGGGCCATAGTTACGGCGAGGAGAACTCGTCTGTCAACTAAAAATGTGGAGAGACTCACCTTTGTCAAAATGAATCAGGGATGGATCAGCCAGGATTTCCACCCACCAATGCCTGATGCATGCGACTAGATTCAGCATGGTGCCACGTTTTACACTTTCCAAATGGTGCAAAACATATTTATGTCTTTAGGCCATTTTTTGGGCTCCTGCTGCTGCTACTGTCAACTCCTGCCAACTCCAGGGTGTGATTCATCCAATTTTTGGGCTCCTGAAGCCAACTCCAGTGTATATTTGGGCTCCTGCTGCTGCTACTGTCAACTCCTGCCAACTCCAGGCTGTGATTCATCCAATTTTTGGGCTCCTGAAGCCAACTCCAGTGTATATTTGGGCTCCTGCTGCTGCTGCTGCCAACTTCTGCCAACTCCAGGGTGTGATTCATCCAATTTTTGGGCTCCTGAAGCCAACTCCAGTGTATATTTGGGCTCCTGCTGCTGCCAACTCCTGCCAACTCCAGGGTGTGATTCATCCAATTTTTGGGCTCCTGAAGCCAACTCCAGTGTATATTTGGGCTCCTGCTGCTG
Source organism: Gastrophryne carolinensis (assembly GCA_027917425.1). Taxonomy (NCBI): domain Eukaryota; kingdom Metazoa; phylum Chordata; class Amphibia; order Anura; family Microhylidae; genus Gastrophryne; species Gastrophryne carolinensis. Next base: position 188,351,722 of record CM051239.1, on the reverse strand, counting down.
CTACTGTCAACTCCTGCCAACTCCAGGGTGTGATTCATCCAATTTTTGGGCTCCTGAAGCCAACTCCAGTGTATATTTGGGCTCCTGCTGCTGCTGCTGCCAACTTCTGCCAACTCCAGGGTGTGATTCATCCAATTTTTGGGCTCCTGAAGCCAACTCCAGTGTATATTTGGGCTCCTGCTGCTGCTGCTGCCAACTTCTGCCAACTCCAGGGTGTGATTCATCCAATTTTTGGGCTCCTGAAGCCAACTCCAGTGTATATTTGGGCTCCTGCTGCTGCTACTGTCAACTCCTGCCAACTCCAGGGTGTGATTCATCCAATTTTTGGGCTCCTGAAGCCAACTCCAGTGTATATTTGGGCTCCTGCTGCTGCTGCTGCCAACTTCTGCCAACTCCAGGGTGTGATTCATCCAATTTTTGGGCTCCTGAAGCCAACTCCAGTGTATATTTGGGCTCCTGCTGCTGCTGCTGCCAACTTCTGCCAACTCCAGGGTGTGATTCATCCAATTTTTGGGCTCCTGAAGCCAACTCCAGTGTATATTTGGGCTCCTGCTGCTCCTACTGTCAACTCCTGCCAACTCCAGGGTGTGATTCATCCAATTTTTGGGCTCCTGAAGCCAACTCCAGTGTATATTTGGGCTCCTGCTGCTGCTACTGTCAACTCCTGCCAACTCCAGGGTGTGATTCATCCAATTTTTGGGCTCCTGAAGCCAACTCCAGTGTATATTTGGGCTCCTGCTGCTGCTGCTGCCAACTTCTGCCAACTCCAGGGTGTGATTCATCCAATTTTTGGGCTCCTGAAGCCAACTCCAGTGTATATTTGGGCTCCTGCTGCTGCTGCTGCCAACTTCTGCCAACTCCAGGGTGTGATTCATCCAATTTTTGGGCTCCTGAAGCCAACTCCAGTGTATATTTGGGCTCCTGCTGCTGCTGCTGCCAACTTCTGCCAACTCCAGGGTGTGATTCATCCAATTTTTGGGCTCCTGAAGCCAACTCCAGTGTATATTTGGGCTCCTGCTGCTGCTACTGTCAACTCCTGCCAACTCCAGGGTGTGATTCATCCAATTTTTGGGCTCCTGAAGCCAACTCCAGTGTATATTTGGGCTCCTGCTGCTGCTGCTGCCAACTTCTGCCAACTCCAGGGTGTGATTCATCCAATTTTTGGGCTCCTGAAGCCAACTCCAGTGTATATTTGGGCTCCTGCTGCTGCTGCTGCCAACTTCTGCCAACTCCAGGGTGTGATTCATCCAATTTTTGGGCTCCTGAAGCCAACTCCAGTGTATATTTGGGCTCCTGCTGCTGCTACTGTCAACTCCTGCCAACTCCAGGGTGTGATTCATCCAATTTTTGGGCTCCTGAAGCCAACTCCAGTGTATTTTTGGGCTCCTGCTGCTGCTACTGTCAACTCCTGCCAACTCCAGGGTGTGATTCATCCAATTTTTGGGCTCCTGAAGCCAACTCCAGTGTATATTTGGGCTCCTGCTGCTGCTGCTGCCAACTTCTGCCAACTCCAGGGTGTGATTCATCCAATTTTTGGGCTCCTGAAGCCAACTCCAGTGTATATTTGGGCTCCTGCTGCTGCTGCTGCCAACTTCTGCCAACTCCAGGGTGTGATTCATCCAATTTTTGGGCTCCTGAAGCCAACTCCAGTGTATATTTGGGCTCCTGCTGCTGCTGCTGCCAACTCCTGCCAACTCCAGGGTGTGATTCATCCAATTTTTGGGCTCCTGAAGCCAACTCCAGTGTATATTTGGGCTCCTGCTGCTGCTACTGTCAACTCCTGCCAACTCCAGGGTGTGATTCATCCAATTTTTGGGCTCCTGAAGCCAACTCCAGTGTATATTTGGGCTCCTGCTGCTGCTGCTGCCAACTTCTGCCAACTCCAGGGTGTGATTCATCCAATTTTTGGGCTCCTGAAGCCAACTCCAGTGTATATTTGGGCTCCTGCTGCTGCTACTGTCAACTCCTGCCAACTCCAGGGTGTGATTCATCCAATTTTTGGGCTCCTGAAGCCAACTCCAGTGTATATTTGGGCTCCTGCTGCTGCTGCTGCCAACTTCTGCCAACTCCAGGGTGTGATTCATCCAATTTTTGGGCTCCTGAAGCCAACTCCAGTGTATATTTGGGCTCCTGCTGCTGCTGCTGCCAACTTCTGCCAACTCCAGGGTGTGATTCATCCAATTTTTGGGCTCCTGAAGCCAACTCCAGTGTATATTTGGGCTCCTGCTGCTGCTGCTGTCAACTCCTGCCAACTCCAGGGTGTGATTCATCCAATTTTTGGGCTCCTGAAGCCAACTCCAGTGTATATTTGGGCTCCTGCTGCTGCTACTGTCAACTCCTGCCAACTCCAGGGTGTGATTCATCCAATTTTTGGGCTCCTGAAGCCAACTCCAGTGTATATTTGGGCTCCTGCTGCTGCTGCTGCCAACTTCTGCCAACTCCAGGGTGTGATTCATCCAATTTTTGGGCTCCTGAAGCCAACTCCAGTGTATATTTGGGCTCCTGCTGCTGCTGCTGCCAACTTCTGCCAACTCCAGGGTGTGATTCATCCAATTTTTGGGCTCCTGAAGCCAACTCCAGTGTATATTTGGGCTCCTGCTGCTGCTGCTGCCAACTTCTGCCAACTCCAGGGTGTGATTCATCCAATTTTTGGGCTCCTGAAGCCAACTCCAGTGTATATTTGGGCTCCTGCTGCTGCTGCTGCCAACTTCTGCCAACTCCAGGGTGTGATTCATCCAATTTTTGGGCTCCTGAAGCCAACTCCAGTGTATATTTGGGCTCCTGCTGCTGCTGCTGTCAACTCCTGCCAACTCCAGGGTGTGATTCATCCAATTTTTGGGCTCCTGAAGCCAACTCCAGTGTATATTTGGGCTCCTGCTGCTGCTGCTGTCAACTCCTGCCAACTCCAGGGTGTGATTCATCCAATTTTTGGGCTCCTGAAGCCAACTCCAGTGTATATTTGGGCTCCTGCTGCTGCCAACTTCTGCCAACTCCAGGGTGTGATTCATCCAATTTTTGGGCTCCTGAAGCCAACTCCAGTGTATATTTGGGCTCCTGCTGCTGCTGCTGCCAACTTCTGCCAACTCCAGGGTGTGATTCATCCAATTTTTGGGCTCCTGAAGCCAACTCCAGTGTATATTTGGGCTCCTGCTGCTGCTGCTGTCAACTCCTGCCAACTCCAGGGTGTGATTCATCCAATTTTTGGGCTCCTGAAGCCAACTCCAGTGTATATTTGGGCTCCTGCTGCTGCTACTGTCAACTCCTGCCAACTCCAGGGTGTGATTCATCCAATTTTTGGGCTCCTGAAGCCAACTCCAGTGTATATTTGGGCTCCTGCTGCTGCTGCTGCCAACTTCTGCCAACTCCAGGGTGTGATTCATCCAATTTTTGGGCTCCTGAAGCCAACTCCAGTGTATATTTGGGCTCCTGCTGCTGCTGCTGCCAACTTCTGCCAACTCCAGGGTGTGATTCATCTAATTTTTGGGCTCCTGAAGCCAACTCCAGTGTATATTTGGGCTCCTGCTGCTGCTGCTGCCAACTCCTGCCAACTCCAGGGTGTGATTCATCCAATTTTTGGGCTCCTGAAGCCAACTCCAGTGTATATTTGGGCTCCTGCTGCTGCTACTGTCAACTCCTGCCAACTCCAGGGTGTGATTCATCCAATTTTTGGGCTCCTGAAGCCAACTCCAGTGTATATTTGGGCTCCTGCTGCTGCTGCTGCCAACTTCTGCCAACTCCAGGGTGTGATTCATCCAATTTTTGGGCTCCTGAAGCCAACTCCAGTGTATATTTGGGCTCCTGCTGCTGCTGCTGCCAACTTCTGCCAACTCCAGGGTGTGATTCATCCAATTTTTGGGCTCCTGAAGCCAACTCCAGTGTATATTTGGGCTCCTGCTGCTGCTACTGTCAACTCCTGCCAACTCCAGGGTGTGATTCATCCAATTTTTGGGCTCCTGAAGCCAACTCCAGTGTATATTTGGGCTCCTGCTGCTGCTACTGTCAACTCCTGCCAACTCCAGGGTGTGATTCATCCAATTTTTGGGCTCCTGAAGCCAACTCCAGTGTATATTTGGGCTCCTGCTGCTGCTGCTGCCAACTTCTGCCAACTCCAGGGTGTGATTCATCCAATTTTTGGGCTCCTGAAGCCAACTCCAGTGTATATTTGGGCTCCTGCTGCTGCTGCTGCCAACTTCTGCCAACTCCAGGGTGTGATTCATCCAATTTTTGGGCTCCTGAAGCCAACTCCAGTGTATATTTGGGCTCCTGCTGCTGCTACTGTCAACTCCTGCCAACTCCAGGGTGTGATTCATCCAATTTTTGGGCTCCTGAAGCCAACTCCAGTGTATATTTGGGCTCCTGCTGCTGCTGCTGCCAACTTCTGCCAACTCCAGGGTGTGATTCATCCAATTTTTGGGCTCCTGAAGCCAACTCCAGTGTATATTTGGGCTCCTGCTGCTGCTACTGTCAACTCCTGCCAACTCCAGGGTGTGATTCATCCAATTTTTGGGCTCCTGAAGCCAACTCCAGTGTATATTTGGGCTCCTGCTGCTGCTACTGTCAACTCCTGCCAACTCCAGGGTGTGATTCATCCAATTTTTGGGCTCCTGAAGCCAACTCCAGTGTATATTTGGGCTCCTGCTGCTGCTGCTGCCAACTTCTGCCAACTCCAGGGTGTGATTCATCCAATTTTTGGGCTCCTGAAGCCAACTCCAGTGTATATTTGGGCTCCTGCTGCTGCTGCTGCCAACTTCTGCCAACTCCAGGGTGTGATTCATCCAATTTTTGGGCTCCTGAAGCCAACTCCAGTGTATATTTGGGCTCCTGCTGCTGCTGCTGCCAACTTCTGCCAACTCCAGGGTGTGATTCATCCAATTTTTGGGCTCCTGAAGCCAACTCCAGTGTATATTTGGGCTCCTGCTGCTGCTGCTGCCAACTTCTGCCAACTCCAGGGTGTGATTCATCCAATTTTTGGGCTCCTGAAGCCAACTCCAGTGTATATTTGGGCTCCTGCTGCTGCTGCTGTCAACTCCTGCCAACTCCAGGGTGTGATTCATCCAATTTTTGGGCTCCTGAAGCCAACTCCAGTGTATATTTGGGCTCCTGCTGCTGCTGCTGTCAACTCCTGCCAACTCCAGGGTGTGATTCATCCAATTTTTGGGCTCCTGAAGCCAACTCCAGTGTATATTTGGGCTCCTGCTGCTGCTGCTGCCAACTTCTGCCAACTCCAGGGTGTGATTCATCCAATTTTTGGGCTCCTGAAGCCAACTCCAGTGTATATTTGGGCTCCTGCTGCTGCTGCTGCCAACTTCTGCCAACTCCAGGGTGTGATTCATCCAATTTTTGGGCTCCTGAAGCCAACTCCAGTGTATATTTGGGCTCCTGCTGCTGCTGCTGTCAACTCCTGCCAACTCCAGGGTGTGATTCATCCAATTTTTGGGCTCCTGAAGCCAACTCCAGTGTATATTTGGGCTCCTGCTGCTGCTGCTGTCAACTCCTGCCAACTCCAGGGTGTGATTCATCCAATTTTTGGGCTCCTGAAGCCAACTCCAGTGTATATTTGGGCTCCTGCTGCTGCTGCTGCCAACTTCTGCCAACTCCAGGGTGTGATTCATCCAATTTTTGGGCTCCTGAAGCCAACTCCAGTGTATATTTGGGCTCCTGCTGCTGCTGCTGCCAACTTCTGCCAACTCCAGGGTGTGATTCATCCAATTTTTGGGCTCCTGAAGCCAACTCCAGTGTATATTTGGGCTCCTGCTGCTGCTGCTGTCAACTCCTGCCAACTCCAGGGTGTGATTCATCCAATTTTTGGGCTCCTGAAGCCAACTCCAGTGTATATTTGGGCTCCTGCTGCTGCTGCTGTCAACTCCTGCCAACTCCAGGGTGTGATTCATCCAATTTTTGGGCTCCTGAAGCCAACTCCAGTGTATATTTGGGCTCCTGCTGCTGCTGCTGCCAACTTCTGCCAACTCCAGGGTGTGATTCATCCAATTTTTGGGCTCCTGAAGCCAACTCCAGTGTATATTTGGGCTCCTTCTGCCCCTCATAGTGATGCCACTTCAACTCTCTGCAATTGTGCCGCTCTGCGATTCTATTAGCGATGCCTCTGATCTGCATGTGATATTTCTTAAAAGTATTATTTAACTAACCCAGCACGCATCCTGTGCGTGTTACAGCAAGGCTGAATGGTTTACAACCCTATTGAGGCTGTAGGAGGCTCAGAAATAGCCGTTTTTAATAGCGATTCGTCGCGAATTTATTCGGGTCGAAACGATTTTTGTCGGAAAATTCGGCGAATCAGTCGAATCGAATTTTTCAAAAGTTCGCTCATCTCTAACAGTGAAGACAACCAACAACCAAAATCTACATTAAGTGTTTTCACAGATAGAATTTCCATTAATTACACATTGCCCTCCACACAGGTTTGTGACATTGAAGTGTCTTTGGACAGTAATATGGAACATACGCACAACTTCCATGGTTCACGTGTTCACTTCTTAACCCTTGTTCACTTTTTGACCCTTGTTTTCTTCTTTCTCTTTGTTCGCTTTTTTTCTGCTTCTTTGCTCCTTGACCCTTGTTCACTTCTTTCTCCTTGTTTGCTTCTTGTCCCTTGTTTGGTCCTTGACCCTTGTTCACTTCTTTCTCCTTGATTACTTATTCCTCCTTGTTCACTTTTTTCCTTTTCACTTCTTTCCGTTTGATCACTACTTTAAATGTTGTTAACTTCTTGTTTTCTTGTTCACTTCTTTCCCATGGTTCATGTAGGAATTGCGTCCCCCTTTTTCCTTCCTCCAACTTTCCCTTTTTCCCTTTTCCATGTGTACCCCACACTGTAAACTACAACCTGGTTGTAAATCAGCTGGATGTTCGCCAAGAGTTAGTCACCCCTTGGCTGGAGGACATTTTGGGCCTTGTTATACCTTTTCGCTAGTGTCCACCACCATTATTACGCCAACAATCGGCGCTCCGTCACTTATTCACCGCCCATCTGGAGACATTGCAGAAATGTTAAAGTAGCAAATATGTGCAAATTTAGCAAATGCCCCCCAAAATAATTATCTCAAAGAACCCCAGCCAATAATATATATATATATATATATATATATATATATATATATATATATATATATATATCATGGTGACAGTACATAGATCTTAGATGCGAGCAGCAGCCAGGCTTGTGTGGGCATGCCAGGCTGCGTCAGTGTTGTGCATTTTGGTGTGGAACACATGATGGCGGGGATATGGGGACGTGCAAACCCCAGGTTACAATAATGGATGTTCTGCCATCTGTTCAAACAAAAGCAGCCATCATGAACGCCGTCCCGAGTGCAAGGCAGCTTATGCAGGGGGCGTCTTGTTCCACCCTGCCCCGGGCTTTTCCATCCAGTCCATGCTTATCATGCAGCACTCTGCCTCCTAAGAAAAGGGAGAGTGTGTAGCTCCCTCTGTTTTTCCCAACAACACCACCAGGAAGGAGATTTTCAGCTGACACTTGATCTGGGAGAAGGCCACAACTTTACCACAGGTATTGGAACATCAATTTTATAGTAATTAACAAATTCAGCCAATTCTCTTTCAATATAGTGATTGTATAGTTGTACGTCTATAAAATAATAATAACAGTATAAATATACCTTACATAATTAAAGCAAATACATCGATGCATGCTGAATATGCTAAAAAGCATTACATTCTGATAGAAACTTTTAATGAGCACAAATAGTTCTCATTGATGTTTGAGATGATAATCTTGGATGGGCGACAATCATAGACAGAATATTAATTTTAATATAATCATTATTTGATCATAGATGGTAATCAGAAAATCCCACAGCTCCACCTACCCCTATGGAAATGTATAGCACCACTCCTTAAACCGGACCTTCAGCGTGATTTAATGAAAAGCCCAAACTCTTAAAAAACGGTTCCCCAGCATCTAAAATTAATATATTTTACGTTTTTAGTCACCAACTTATTATTCTTTCCCCCACTGGGCTGCAACTCTGTTCAGGAATTGAGGATACGGGCGCCGCCATCTTGACTCAGAAGCATCACACTTACTGAGGATAGGAGAGTGGGATAAGGTACAGGGGGGCGGGTTATAGCTGTGCTTTGCTCAGACAGAGCAGAGCTGGGGTCAGGTAAAGGTCAGCAGTCCCAGAATGCAGAGCAGCACAGTCAGGAGGTACTTCCTGTTTGCAGGCTGCCTGATAAGATGGCGGCTTCCATAAGCCGCCATCTTGGATGTTTAAAGGCTCATAACATGCAGTAGATGCAGGTAGGATGATTTTTAATGTGGCCAATCTGTATGTACAGGGTGTGGGAAACATATAAGATAGACTCTTATTCAGAGTGAAGGTCCGCTTTAAGATTTGAAAATGATGAATATTTTATTTAAAAATTATATCTACACTTAATTTTACATATTTAAAAACATATAACACATTAAGACAAAGCCTAAAGGAAGGGGGGGGGGGGGTTAGATGACAACATTCTAATTCATGGTCATAAAAAATATAGTAAATATATGTATAATAGATCATACCAAGCTGGCAATATTAAAGTGCTAAAGTGCTGACATCTAACATACAAAAATGTATAATATATGATATATATGAAATATATAAAGAAAAGTGCAAATGCTAAAGTGCCACAATATATATATATATATATATATATATATATATATATATATATACCTATGCTGTAGTGTCATCAAGTGTACAAAAGAGAACATACATTCAATAAACAGTAAATCTTACTTATAACGCAGAACCAAGCAGCCACCCCCCCATTCGCCTACGTATTGCGTGACGTCAAACGCGTCACTTCCTCAGGGGGGACAACAAGACTCACATACCTTACCTTACACTACCCTTATATACTCACCTATCGAGCTCCCGCACCGCCCGCTGCAGCTCACGCCGGCACCCAGACGCGTCCTGGCCGGAAACTGGGTCTGGGGATGACAACGCTACGAAGCGCCCCGGCCGGAAATGCGTCAGAGCACCGGCGCGTGCTCCAAAAACAGGAAGTGCGCACCCCAGCAAGAACGAACACATTCCGTGGAGACAGAGACAGTGAGCATGCGCGGGAGCACGGACAGGTGAGTACAGGGAGAACAGTAAACATACCTATATAACATAACAACTCTACACAAGGATCTAAATTGAAATAGATATTCTATATACAATATTTAACATAAAAACTATGCGAGGCCCTGATCTATATACAATCTAAGTACCACACTTATTTACAAGGCATATAACAATATCAAAATGCAAAGAAAAGTGTACCCATCCTACATAATAGTAGAACATAAGAGACATGCTCAATAATAAATGTATCTTTTATCCCCATATAATGGCCCACACACTCAATATATCGGGATGTCAGATCCCAAGGCATAATCCTAATTATATGCCACCAAAAACAATAAATTTCAGCCACCAACAAGGAGGCTGTACAAAGATCGCGTTCCTGAAGCCAGTATTGGCTCACCAAGGAGCATTGGCTCACCCAAAATAGCCAGTTTAGTCAACTAAGAGCAACACTATGGACTACATGTCGCCCCAAACACATGAAGATATAAAAGAATTATTCATGCTATACAAGGCTACTGGCAAAAAAGCCATCAGCGAGATCATAAATATAATCTAGATGGTTGTAACAATACATCATACAGTATATGCATTGAAGCAGAAAATTCCTCTATTCCACCTCAATCCTTCCTGGTTTGATAAACCATGTAAGTGGAACTGCACAGACTGTTATATAGATTGTAAAAAATAGAGATGACTAGTTTATGGAAAAAAATTGAAGTTTCATAGAGCATTGAGATAAACAACCCCCTCCCTAAAGAAGCCCCCTATATATTCCTATCCTGTTTCCCCAAAAATAAGACATATTACTTGTTTCTTCAAATGATACATTTCTTGGCATTCCAGCTGCTCTCTTCCAAGTTCCACCACATTGCATGTGTAGCGGTTTGCTCCCCCTGGTAACCAGTAGCAACCACAATGCTCTCAAAATATGCTCAGGAGTGAAGTGACACCAGTGGGACTACTTGATATGTGTGTGAATCATGCTAGGGCTTATTTGTGGAGTAGGTCTTATTTTCATGGACACAGGGCATTGGGGCAAAACATGTTGGGGACTCCATCTTTAAAAGGAATCTCTCTTTAAAAGAGCTAAACACAAATATGTGTTCAATCCAAAATTTGTATATTAGGGTTGATTCAGAGCCTTCTGTATTCCATTTCATTTTTGTTCATAAATGTGAACATTGCACATAGCTTTCGTTTAGTGTACGTGTGTGCACATGATTCAGAGCCTCCATCGGGAGCACTTCGTACTGTTTTCGTAGCTGCATAAGCCGTCGAGAACTCTGTGAGTATGGTTCTCAAGGCCTATTTCACAGCTAATGCTCTCAAATACTTTGATGTGAAACGCTTGTCTCCTAGTGTTTTTATTGCGTTTTTTTCACGTACCTTGCAAAGAAATGTTTCAGTGTCCAACAAGATCCTACTAGTCCTACTAGTTCCCGTTTGAAAATTCCTGTTTTTACCCTTCATTTAACCCCTAAATTCCATAATATTTTCATTTTTGTGCAAATTATACACAGACGCTGGCTTTTTTGGTGGCTTGTACACATATGCAAAACATTTTATAACTGTTTCCCATATCCTGGTCCTGCTAGCCGATTGCTTTCGCTGTGCCAAGTCTTTCTGTTCCAAACTACTTAGCATGCCATGCATTTTTATTTACCTCTTCCCAATGCTTACCTTAAGGGGCGCTTTTCCATGTGTAAGTGCAAGCTTTTTCATGTGTAAGTGCAGGTAAAAGAGGCTGTGAATCAACCTTAACGAAGTGTGATTCAAACATAATTTTGAAAAGTTGAAAAGTTTTAAAAGTATAGTACCTAATATGTTTGTCTATCTTTTATTAATGTAATCATGTATTGAATATGTACATAATAACTTTTTAAGGGGAGTCCATTCTAGAAGTACTATGATTTGCCTGTTTTGTATTGAAAAGCCCCCTTTAAAAGAAACAATCATGTGGATTTTTCATTTTTAATTTTTTCACTACCCTAAAAAAACAACAATAGTCGTAAACTAAGATGTTTTATACACTTATTCACATGAGTGCTTTTTCAACAAATTTAAAGTTTACCTGTACCCAGGAAGATTATGTCATCACCTTTTATCCCCATCCCAGTCCCCTTAAAACAGCATGTGTTTGTTTTTGCTGAAGCCATTGCTAAATATTTAAGAGCCTTAATTTTGAAGTGTCAGTTCCACACAATGCCACTTTTTTTGTCTCAGCGGCACTCAACATTACATTTAAGAAACAAAAAAAATCAGCGCCGGTGCGGCCCCCAGCTAGCGTCTTATATAACACTGGTGGCCAAAAGCTCACTGCACCGGGCGCTCTGGTTGATGCAGCGCCAGATGAAACCTTTCTCAAATTATTGTTTCTAGCAACAAAAATTGTTTTATAACAAAAATGCCATAATATGAATAACCTTGTGTTAAAGGAAACAAACTCAAAAATAGGAACAGAGAGCATTTTGAACTTTACTAAATTAATTGAATTACATATAACCTGGCCTTCTTATTATAGCCAAAACTGAAAATTGCACAGGAAAGTTTTTTCTTTACACTACTTTTATTACTTCTATCTTGCAGTTCAAGCTCAAGAAATGTCGACTGACATCAGCCACCGGCAATAAACTGACAGTTATATAATATCCTTACAATCTTCCTGGAAGCAGCAAGCTTTTCTGCAATGCCACATATCACGCAACAGGATACAGTATAATCAGCTACAGAGTTCAGTGTTCCTAAAGTTGAGCCAAGCAACCCAAACATGAAAATAATATAAGGTATAGCATATATATATATATATATATATATATATATATATATATATATATCACCTTGAAAAAGTATCTATACCCCTTAAACTTTTTTATAGCGTGTTACAGTCACAAGCTCAAATGTATTTTTTGTAGAGTTTTTACTTGATAAGCAACAGAAAGTATTTGTGAAGTGCAAAGAAAATGTTAATTGCTCCTTGCTACTCCAATTTTTAATAAAATATAAAACTGCAAAGTGTGACATACATAGTATGTAAGGCTTAATAAAGACTTTAGTTCATCCAAGTTAACGAAGATCTTCCAGTGATCTAGTAGCTATAGCTGGTAATGTTATTACATGCAAGTAAGGAATACATGCCACTTTTGAACTCTTTGAATGTATCCTTCATGACTACCTTCTCTGGCAGAGAGTGCCATATTTTCACTGCTTTTACAGAGAAGAATCCCCTCCTATGTTGGTTGAGGAAGCCTATTTCCTCTAGCTTTAGCGTATGCCCTTGGGGATTGAGGGGGAAACATGCTCGTGGCACCCCTCTCCTATCTAGACCTGAGCAACTTGATCCAGCTGCGAGTTACCGACTGAGGTGGCAGCACCCCCTCCCCCTGTGGCACTACAGGAACCAGCACCCCCTAAAATGGGATAAACCAAGTTGATGCAGCTCCCCCCATTGATGGTGAGTGACCAAGGAGGCAGCGGGTTAGTCTATCAGAGCCTACTGCCAAGCTGCTACGCCCCCCCATCAATGCGTGTGGTGTCCCCAGGGACTAAACAGTAAGTGGGTGGTGCGGGATCAGGGTCCATCACCTGGGGCACTAAGGTGCAGTATAGCAGCAATACATGTAGCCTGCAAGGTCACATTTGTAATATGTCTCAATATGTATCATTAACTATATTGGCAAGGGACTTAAGCCCCTGTTTTATATACAATAAGGATGAACTTAATGCTCTGGATAAACAGAAGATACAATTGTGCAGACAAAAACTAATATTTAAGAAATTAAACTGGCAAAGAGGAGCCATGCAAACAAACTAGAGGCAAAACTATTCTCAGGGGATCAGCTTGGAACAATCTGAGAGAAGCCACTAACTACAAAGTCTAAACCCCAATGATAATTCCTGGCAAAAACCTGAGGAACTAAACAAGTTCTACTGCAGGTATGAAAAAGATACCACAGGATATAAGGCACAGCTATCTGAGTGCACTTGCATCACCCCTATAACGCCTGCCAAAATAAAACCATGTACGCTTGTCATCAATACATCTTAGGTTAAATGCCATCTCCAAATACCTTAATATGAGTAGAGCCTCGGCCCAGATGAAATCTCATGGTCATGTCTTAGGGTCTGTGTGAGAACAGCTGGCACCCCTCCTAGATATTTACAATCGATCATTAGAGGAAGGTCTTGCACCTGGATGCCTGAAAAGGTCTATTACTTTTTCAATCTCTAAAAAAACACCACCCAAAAACGTCAATGACTACAGACCAGTAGCGCTAACATCAATCGTATGAGGGGCTTGTAATGTCCTATCTGCAATCAAAAACAAAGGACCACTGGACCTACCTCAGGTTGCTTACAAAGCCAACAGGGCAGCTGATTAGTTGGGTAATCAAGTACACACTTGAACACACAGAAAAACCAGGAACACTTTTTGTCGACTTCAGGTCAGCTTTTAATACTAGCAACCCAGACATCCTCACCAACAAACTGAAATCAATAGCCTTGATTCACAGCCTTCTTTTCCTTCACTTTGTGTTTGTGTATTTCTGGTGAGTTTTTGCAGCCATCTACGGGATTTTCGTGTCTTTTTTCATGCATATGTGCATTTATGTTAACGTGAATAAGTATATTCGATGATTGTATTTTTCGCATAAGTAGTTCACTTTCTCTGGAATGTTACGTTATTGGAATGGGCTTGCGCATGATTCCAAGCCTTGATTGTTGATTCGAACACGGGCAATAAAACGAGGGTGTTTTCGCTAAACTTACGGGGTGTATTTCCTGGTGAAAGTTTGCTGTCGTTGTGTGAGTTGCAGCGTAATGGAGGTGGACTACGTGGAGGAATATGAGCGCCTGCAGTGACGCGGCATTCTATGCATCTGCATGTAAGATTTCAGGTTGCATCACGCACGTTTGGATATTGCTCGCACGCATGACGTTGAGCTATGCAAGCTCACCTGACTGAACCGTATTTCCCTTGAGAAACTGTATAATGAGTTGTGGCCCCCACCACAAGGAAGGGGCATGCAATTGCAGGCATGACCAAATTGGTTGGCTACCTTCAATTTTTAGCGAACGGCTCGTTCCATAGGCTGGGTGCCCTCTCCGTGGGCATGTCCCAACCTACGCTGAGCTGCACACTAAACATGTTTCTGGATGGCATGGCTACCATGTTTAAAAAATACATTTGTTTCACTGATAACGTGGTAGCCTGGAATGCGGTGAAGTTAGGCTTTTATGATATAGCCGATTCGCCTAATGTCATGGGTGTGATCGACTGTACGCACTTAGCGCTGGTGCCTCCAGCAGCGGATGAACATCTATATAGGTATGTGGTTTTTCTGCCCATCCTTCCATATATGTAACCTCATGTAGCCTTACATTGTATGTGTTAATGTTGAGCTAAATATAAATTTAAATCTACTTTGTTTGTTAACTGTTTTATATGTTATAGTTTTTCCTGAAAAAATTAACTAATAATGACCCCTTACCAATGATGAAGTTAAATTTTACATATATGTTTTGCTAATTGTTTTTTCCTTTTGCAATTACAGGAACAGAAAGATGTTTCATTCCATAAACGTCCAGTGTGTGGTCGGTCCAGACCTTGGCTTTCTCAGCGTCATCGCTGGATTTCCTAGGTCTACATACGATGCCTATATTCTGCAAAATTCGAGTCTCTATGGGCGTTTTGAGACTGGCAACTTGTCTGGTGGTTGGCTACTGGGTAAGTGTTTATTAATAGCTGACTTGGGTTTGCAATGTGTAACTACTATAAATGTTGGAGTCCCCTGCCTCAACATATGATGTTCTTCCCCTCTGATTTACTGAGATCCAATATAATTATTATATAGAGAGTAATTTTTTTTTAATTTTTATAGGTGTTTCGGGATACCCCGTTCTCCTGTGGCTAATGACCCCCATCCTGCACCCTCAGACGCAGCTACAAGAAGTATATAATCAGGTCCATCGGAAGACCTGGGCTGTAGTTGAAAGGGCATTTGGCTTGCTGATGAGTCGTTCCCACTGTCTCGACCATATGAAGGGGGCTCTGCAGTACGAGCCGGCCAAAGTTATCAAAATTATCTGTGCATTCTGCATAATTTTGCCATCATGGAGAAGGTGCCCTAATATATGGATGTCTCTCCCTCCCCAGCACTTTTGGACATCCCGGAAGAGCTTTATGTTGGCACCCAGAGCTCCTCTGCTCAGTCTGTCAGGGAGCATCTGATTTCCACTCATTTCACTTAAAATTTATGTTATGTGTTTGTTACCAATATGTGTGAGTTTATGTTACGCATTTGGTCTTTACCTTGGCAAAGTAAATTTTAGTTCAAACAACTTAGTTTTTCACAAATATTTATTTTTAATATTTTTTCAGGAATTTAGCCAAAACCAAAGTTAGTAAAGTTGTAACTAATATTTTTGCCTAATTGGACATGATAGCCAGTCATGAACAATAGGCTTTACATAACAACTCAAAATTCGCAATAGCTATTTACTGGTATGGTTGCTGCATAAAGTATGGGTGTTGTGCCGCCTGAAGAATGGCTACTATCTGGGCAAGGTTAGAATTAAGCATCTGCCACTGCTCCTCCCTCTGTCCCTATTGGTATTCTGGCTTGCATAGTATTATTCATTTGGTTGATGTTAATAGCCATATTTTGGTGGAATCTTCCGGTGATTTGGCGGAAGTTGCGGCTATCACTTCGCCAAGCTGACTTTATCAGCTGCAAACACCTCACCAGGGTTAGATGGTTTACGGTGCTGAGTCCGTCGTCCTCTTACCGGGGTTTGGAAGCGTGCAGCTGCTGGGCCAGGGCTAGTGACATTTCCCGAAGGTGAGCCCAAATCCTCTGCAGTAGAGCTTGGCCATGTACCTGTTGGGTAGGCATCTGCTGGCCATGCTGGTGCTGTTGTTGTCGCTGTGCCAGCAGAGGGCATGCTTGACTTGGCTGGATTTGTGGGAGGCTGGAGCTGGTGCAGTTGCAGCTGCTATTTATGTGTTTCTGGTTGGGGTGGCAGTGACATGTTGGCAGAAACATAGCTGTGTTGGCGGCTACCCTTTACATAATTGTCACAGTCTATGACAGTGCGTACGGCCGCGCGCACCACGGAAACCGCTGGGGCGCGCCACATAATGAAAGAGAACCACCCCAAGATGGCCCCCACGATCTTCACTCGCCAGCAGCAGGAGACCATTATGTGCATGAGTGTTATTTGCAGGTGCTTATTTGCACGCCAAAAGCATGCATAGGCGTTTATGCATCACGGGCTAAACAAGTGGGCCAAAATGTCGATTTAAACGCACCAGATGCAGCGAATGTTTGTGCGCAACAAACAAATGTACTATCCGAGGATAGGTCCTGACATTAACAATGATTTAACATGTTTGGGGGAGTGCCAATAAAAACCTGCTTGCATAATTTTAAAGAGCTTTATGATGCTTTATTTAATGACATCTGTTTTTCTTCCACCTTTTAGAGGATGCTGAGCCATCAGTACGATCATCCAGCACTGATCGGACCTAAAACGCAGGAAGAGGCCCCGAGTGAGGAAATTCTTCTGAAAACATTTCCAGAGTAAGTACATTACCATTACATCTTAGGAATACACTGACCTTAGGCAGGCGAGGAGTCCGGCCAAGGCTGGAGAGATCTGGAAGACATGAAGGTGGTGACAGTCCAGTGCCAAGGTCCTCCCCCTCCTCTGCAAGTCCGGAAGAACAACCACTGGACCTGTCTGCAGAGGAGGGGCATCAGCTGCTCGGCAGGGAATCGGAGGAGATGCAGGACCAGCAGCACTTAGGTATGATTATCACACAGAAGCACACACAGGTACATGTAGTGTAAACACATATTCATTTCTTACTTATATACTTTTAGATGCTGACGTGGTGGGTGAAGAGCCTGGAGTTGTGAACCCAGAAGCCCAAGCACCCGAGGTACAAGGAGAAGGTGGGTGATGTCACAAACACATAGTAACATAGTATGTAAGGCTGAATAAAGACTTTAGTCCATCCAGTTCAGCCTATTTATCTCCTTCCAGTGGTCTAGGAGCCATAGCTGGAAATGTTATTACATGCCAGGAAGGCATCAAGGCCACTTTTGAACGTTTTTACTGTATCCGTTGTGATGGATGGAGGTCAGAATAAATAAAATGAATGTATAGCTGAACATCCCCTCTCTCTGCATTGTATGCTATAGTGGCTAATTAAGGTGAAATAAACCCTCAGTAAGCCACTTATCTCTGCGCTGATTCTTTCCTTTGCTTGTACTGAATTTAGAGCAATGAAATTAATGAAGCACGCTGCTATTAACATATTACTGTGAGCAAGGGCCTGATAAACCCATGAGGTAATGTTTTCTGTCTATGCCTTGGTCGTGTGTCCTGTCTGCGTAAGTTGAGCTCTGACCGTCACCTTCGCTTCCATCTCTTGTGGACGCGGTAAGATCCACCCAGCCATTTTCTGCCCACGCAAAGATTGTCTCGTTCGTGTCTGTAATTTTGACTTACTACTGGATAATTACTTGGTTTGCGCATTGTGATATATATATATATATATATATACTCTTTAGACAAGATAAGGTCAGCGATTGGTGCCCCAAGTTTTTTATGAGGTCTGTATGTTTTAATACCGGGGGCTGTTTCGTCCGACTGCCTGTCATGGGCGTTTATTCTCTGTTCTTTTATCTTTTATATATATAGACTAATTGGTTGAGAATAGGTCAGCGATTGGTGCCCAATTTCTTTCTAGTTCTGTATGTTCTAATACGGGGGCTGTTTTGTCTGACTGCCTGTCATGGGCGTTTATTCTCTTCTTTTAATTGCGTCGCTGTTGTGATTTTTTCTGATTGTGAAGGATACTTTGTGTTACTTAGACTGCGTTAAACTTGATAAGTTGTTATAGACTGCTCTAAAGGAAAGACAAGAAAAATTGAAACCTGAAAAGTTGTTAGCTGATGCTACAGCATGGTATTGAGTGTCTAAGTACGTTAGAAATGAGAATCTGATTAAAAGGAAAATTATTGTGCCTGTCGGTGAATTTTATGTGTATAAAGTGAGTTGTGACCAGCTGCCACCACCCTATGCCAAAGAGCAAACGTGGCTTTGCACTGCCTACTCTGAAATAAACAGGGGTCAGGATGTGCATTGCGGGGCATGCAGCAGGGCGGGACTGGGGACCAGCTCAGCCCTTTCCACGCCTGTCACCACTCCTCTCATGCCTCCACCCACCATCGGCATTCCGCTCACATCTCCCCCTCCTGTCACCACTCCCATTATGTCTCCTCTCCCCATCCCCATCATGCCTCTGTCCAACAACCAGGCAGGCCCACTTCCGCAAAAGATAATTTCACCAAACTTTAGCAACAGCGGTGCATCCGCTCCACCTCCTGGTATATCCAATGCCCTTGTGCCCTATGTTCTTCTGTACCCATTATTAAATTCAGATGGTACGTTTTATGAACCATCTCCAAACAACCCTTTTGTAATCTCATGCCCCAACAACAAGTAGTGGCACCCAGAGTCAGCACCCGATCCATGACAACCATGCGGAAGGACCAGCTCACACTCCCCACTCCTGGTGTCGTCGGCCCCTACCCATAACTGTTATTCACAACCTTCCTCTGGCCCAGTAGAAACTGCAGAGGAGTCATTTGATTCAGAGTTCGATGGGCAAGCACGAGAATCCCTCCCCATTTTTACCCCACCCCGTGACCTGCTGACAGAGTTGTCTCGGGAAGTGTGTCTTTCAGGGGAAAGGAGGGTAGACAGGTCAAGGTCCCATACTAGACAGCATGCCCAATCACCCACCGCTGATGTCTATGACCAAGTGCCTGACTTAGATTCAGATGCTACTACTCTGCTAGACTGGACCCCGTGGCACCCCTTCCTGTATGAGAGCAGTCTTTGCCACACGTGTTACGTGACAAGAGCGCAGACATTGCTCTGGGCCACTCGCTGGAGTTTTTAGCCCCGCATGACATCTCGGCCATCCTCAAGCAAACCCAGCCCAAACATTTCAGCAAAGCTCGCCATTTGAGTCTTCAAGCCTCCATTCTGTTGCCCGAGAATGTTACTTTGGCTAGGTGCCAAGTTTTGAACCCTGCCACCCTTCTCCCACTTTCAAGGGGGGAGTATGACACTGATGATGATGAAATCTTTGTACAGACTAGCACCCTTTTTGATTCCTTGGGCTCAACACCACATGATTGTTTTAAAATTATGGCCGAGGAAACTTCAGGCATTCCCCAAGTTACAGACAAACCCCTGCCTGATGCAGACATGACCCTTTTTGTGGATGGTAGCAGGTATGCTGACCAATATGGGAAATTCCACACAGAAAGTGCAGTCACTACACAGACAGAAATACTGTGGCAGGCAGCACTAGACCCCAGCCTGTCAGCCCAAGCAGTAGAACTTATAGCCTTGACAAAAGCCTGACAACTAGCAGAAGGGGAGAAAGCTAACATCCACACGGACTCATAGTATAGTTTGGGCCCCTTTGGGCTGCTAGAAGATTTGTCACAGCCTCTGTAAGCAAGGTAAATCACCATGAGTTACTAAAAAAGCCCTTTTAGATGCCCTTACCCTGCTAACGAAGGTGGCCATACTAGAGGTCAAAGCCCACGGTAAACTGGATAAGCCTGCGGCAATCACCTGGTAGATCAAGCGGCGAAGGATGCTGCACTGGGACAGGTGAAAGTGAGAGAAGAGGGCCAGGTGAGCGTGATAGTAGGAGCAGTAGTGCCTGAGCAAGATCCTGTTGAGGAAAGACGATCCCAACCATCAGGGCATATCCCCTCACCCAGTAAGACCCATTCCCTAAGTCACGACCTGAAAGAGACTCAAAAGATGGCTACCTCGGATGACCTCAAATTATGGAAACAAAAAACAGGCCACCTTAGACTCAGATGATGTTTGGGGTGGGACCACTACCAAGCCCTGCCTGCCCAGAGTATTATTCCCCCAAATACGGTAGTACAATGGGCTCATGGCCAGGACCACAGGTCAAAGATGCAGATGAATGATCTCATTGAGACCTTTTGGCATCACAGTCCTAACTGCCCCATATGTTTCTAGCTGCCTAATTTGTGGAGAGTGCAAACCTGGGTCCACTGCTAAACCCCCCCCCCCAAACCCTTGTACCTCTTCCAGAGGATCCAAATTGATTACATACAGATGCCCCCGTGTTCTGGCTTTGAGTATGTGTTGGTGGTAGTTGACATGTTTTCAGGCTGGCCAGAGGCTTACCCTACCTTCACCGCTAATTTGACCAAGGAAATCTGGGACGCGGTTGACTCACACCCCCTAGCATCCACAGAGTAGCGTAAGGTGGAAAGACAAAAGGAAAAATTATGAAAGCTACTCATGAGACAGGGAAGACCTGGGTAGAGGTACTGCCCCTGGCTCTGTTTAGCATCAGACATACCTCGAAGGGACCAGAGAAACTTTCACCTTATGTGATACTATTTGGTACCAGCTCGAGGTTGGGCCTTTATTTTCCCCCAACAGTTGAGCATGAAATATGATATATTGTCTAGTTTTGTGGTTGCATTAATGAAACGTTGTTCTAAAATACATTCTCAAGTCTTCTCATCCATTCCATATCCCAATCAGGACAGCACGCATAGCATAAGGCCTGGCAACTGAGTGTTTGTAAAAAAGTTTGTGAGAAAAACCCTAGAGCCAAGATTTGAAGGACCTTTCCAAGTACTACTGACTACACCAACTTCAGTTAAATTGGAAGGAAAGGCCTTGTGGATCCACGCCTCTCACTGCAAAAAGACCTCTGTGGAAAAATCATGATTAAGTATCTATGGTTGTTACTGTGTACATTGGACGACCTGCAGGTGGTAAGAGGGGAAGATGCAACAGTGACCAGAGATATGGATGGGGTAGTCACTTTTTGGTTTAATACCTCAGTTCATGTAGTTACATACACTTTTGATTTATGTGATATTTACCAATGCAGGCCTAACACTAACCTGTACCCGATAGCTGGGGGTCCTCAATATATATGTGTAGTAGACGGATACTGGGGGGGTGGGTGTAAGGATTGGGGAAATAAATTCCATCTAAAGGATATAGCCAAAGAAACCACAGAAAACCTGGGTAGTGAAAATGTAAAAGAACTTTTGCAGAACATTAAAGTTATGGCTAGGGATGAGCGAATCGATCCGGACGAACCCGGATTCGATCCGAATTTCAGGAAAAATTCGATTCGGATCGAATCCGAATTTCCCCGCGATTCGATCACTCGAAGTTTTCCTTTAACATCCATTCATTTACATTTACAGGCATTCTAAGATGGCGGACGGGACATGTCTGGACATGTATCCCGCGCCAGTGCAAGCTGGGGCAGTCACATGCAGCCTATCAGCAGCCAGCAAGCCCGGTGACGTCACACAGCGGTATTTAACGGCGGCCATCTTGCTTTTCCTCATTTCTCTATTGCATTCGTGACAGACAGAACGCTGTGTAGCTGAGGCAGTTAGACAGGCTGGAGACAGGGACAGACAGGGACAGGCTGGAGACAGGCAGGAGACAGGCAGGAGACAGACAGGAGACAGACAGGAGACAGACAGAAAGCCAGGGAAAGGTAGGAAAAACGGAGCTGGCTGACAGGGAGATTTTTTTTTTTTCATCCAGCCTTTGTTAGCGTTTTCAGGCTGCTTATAGTAACTAACTGTGCATATATACTGAACTGATCTTAAGTCTGCTGTGAGGCATCCCATTCTGTGACTAAAGCAGCCTCTGTTTAAGACCATATAAGCATTTGCTCTTATCATATTTGAAATTAGGCCTGATAAAGACACTTTTGCTGGCCAAAGCACTACTGGACCCTGCCAGGTCCATTCCTGCCCAGGGCATCCCATTCTGTGACTACAGCAGCCTCTGTTTAAGACCATATAAGCATTTGCTCTTATCATATTTGAAATTAGCCTGATAAAGACACTTTTGCTGGCCAAAGCACTACTGGACCCTGCCAGGTCCATTCCTGCCCAGGGCATCCCATTCTGTGACTACAGCAGCCTCTGTTTAAGACCATATAAGCATTTGCTCTTATCATATTTGAAATTAGCCTGATAAAGACACTTTTGCTGGCCAAAGCACTACTGGACCCTGCCAGGTCCATTCCTGCCCAGGGCATCCCATTCTGTGACTAAAGCAGCCTCTGTTTAAGACCATATAAGCATTTGCTCTTATCATATTTGAAATTAGGCCTGATAAAGACACTTTTGCTGGCCAAAGCACTACTGGACCCTGCCAGGTCCATTCCTGCCCAGGGCATCCCATTCTGTGACTACAGCAGCCTCTGTTTAAGACCATATAAGCATTTGCTCTTATCATATTTGAAATTAGGCCTGATAAAGACACTTTTGCTGGCCAAAGCACTACTGGACCCTGCCAGGTCCATTCCTGCCCAGGGCATCCCATTCTGTGACTAAAGCAGCCTCTGTTTAAGACCATATAAGCATTTGCTCTTATCATATTTGAAATTAGGCCTGATAAAGACACTTTTGCTGGCCAAAGCACTACTGGACCCTGCCAGGTCGATTCCTGTTGGGGCATCCCATTCTGTGACTACAGCAGCCTCTGTTTAAGACCATATAAGCATTTGCTCTTATCATATTTGAAATTAGCCTGATAAAGACACTTTTGCTGGCCAAAGCACTACTGGACCCTGCCAGGTCCATTCCTGCCCAGGGCATCCCATTCTGTGACTAAAGCAGCCTCTGTTTAAGACCATATAAGCATTTGCTCTTATCATATTTGAAATTAGGCCTGATAAAGACACTTTTGCTGGCCAAAGCACTACTGGACCCTGCCAGGTCGATTCCTGTTGGGGCATCCCATTCTGTGACTACAGCAGCCTCTGTTTAAGACCATATAAGCATTTGCTCTTATCATATTTGAAATTAGCCTGATAAAGACACTTTTGCTGGCCAAAGCACTACTGGACCCTGCCAGGTCCATTCCTGCCCAGGGCATCCCATTCTGTGACTACAGCAGCCTCTGTTTAAGACCATATAAGCATTTGCTCTTATCATATTTGAAATTAGCCTGATAAAGACACTTTTGCTGGCCAAAGCACTACTGGACCCTGCCAGGTCCATTCCTGCCCAGGGCATCCCATTCTGTGACTACAGCAGCCTCTGTTTAAGACCATATAAGCATTTGCTCTTATCATATTTGAAATTAGGCCTGATAAAGACACTTTTGCTGGCCAAAGCACTACTGGACCCTGCCAGGTCCATTCCTGCCCAGGGCATCCCATTCTGTGACTAAAGCAGCCTCTGTTTAAGACCATATAAGCATTTGCTCTTATCATATTTGAAATTAGGCCTGATAAAGACACTTTTGCTGGCCAAAGCACTACTGGACCCTGCCAGGTCCATTCCTGCCCAGGGCATCCCATTCTGTGACTAAAGCAGCCTCTGTTTAAGACCATATAAGCATTTGCTCTTATCATATTTGAAATTAGGCCTGATAAAGACACTTTTGCTGGCCAAAGCACTACTGGACCCTGCCAGGTCGATTCCTGTTGGGGCATCCCATTCTGTGACTACAGCAGCCTCTGTTTAAGACCATATAAGCATTTGCTCTTATCATATTTGAAATTAGGCCTGATAAAGACACTTTTGCTGGCCAAAGCACTACTGGACCCTGCCAGGTCCATTCCTGCCCAGGGCATCCCATTCTGTGACTAAAGCAGCCTCTGTTTAAGACCATATAAGCATTTGCTCTTATCATATTTGAAATTAGGCCTGATAAAGACACTTTTGCTGGCCAAAGCACTACTGGACCCTGCCAGGTCCATTCCTGCCCAGGGCATCCCATTCTGTGACTAAAGCAGCCTCTGTTTAAGACCATATAAGCATTTGCTCTTATCATATTTGAAATTAGGCCTGATAAAGACACTTTTGCTGGCCAAAGCACTACTGGACCCTGCCAGGTCGATTCCTGTTGGGGCATCCCATTCTGTGACTACAGCAGCCTCTGTTTAAGACCATATAAGCATTTGCTCTTATCATATTTGAAATTAGCCTGATAAAGACACTTTTGCTGGCCAAAGCACTACTGGACCCTGCCAGGTCCATTCCTGCCCAGGGCATCCCATTCTGTGACTAAAGCAGCCTCTGTTTAAGACCATATAAGCATTTGCTCTTATCATATTTGAAATTAGGCCTGATAAAGACACTTTTGCTGGCCAAAGCACTACTGGACCCTGCCAGGTCCATTACTGCCCAGGGCATCCCATTCTGTGACTACAGCAGCCTCTGTTTAAGACCATATAAGCATTTGCTCTTATCATATTTGAAATTAGGCCTGATAAAGACACTTTTGCTGGCCAAAGCACTACTGGACCCTGCCAGGTCGATTCCTGTTGGGGCATCCCATTCTGTGACTACAGCAGCCTCTGTTTAAGACCATATAAGCATTTGCTCTTATCATATTTGAAATTAGCCTGATAAAGACACTTTTGCTGGCCAAAGCACTACTGGACCCTGCCAGGTCCATTCCTGCCCAGGGCATCCCATTCTGTGACTAAAGCAGCCTCTGTTTAAGACCATATAAGCATTTGCTCTTATCATATTTGAAATTAGGCCTGATAAAGACACTTTTGCTGGCCAAAGCACTACTGGACCCTGCCAGGTCGATTCCTGTTGGGGCATCCCATTCTGTGACTACAGCAGCCTCTGTTTAAGACCATATAAGCATTTGCTCTTATCATATTTGAAATTAGCCTGATAAAGACACTTTTGCTGGCCAAAGCACTACTGGACCCTGCCAGGTCCATTCCTGCCCAGGGCATCCCATTCTGTGACTACAGCAGCCTCTGTTTAAGACCATATAAGCATTTGCTCTTATCATATTTGAAATTAGGCCTGATAAAGACACTTTTGCTGGCCAAAGCACTACTGGACCCTGCCAGGTCCATTCCTGCCCAGGGCATCCCATTCTGTGACTACAGCAGCCTCTGTTTAAGACCATATAAGCATTTGCTCTTATCATATTTGAAATTAGCCTGATAAAGACACTTTTGCTGGCCAAAGCACTACTGGACCCTGCCAGGTCCATTCCTGCCCAGGGCATCCCATTCTGTGACTACAGCAGCCTCTGTTTAAGACCATATAAGCATTTGCTCTTATCATATTTGAAATTAGGCCTGATAAAGACACTTTTGCTGGCCAAAGCACTACTGGACCCTGCCAGGTCGATTCCTGTTGGGGCATCCCATTCTGTGACTACAGCAGCCTCTGTTTAAGACCATATAAGCATTTGCTCTTATCATATTTGAAATTAGCCTGATAAAGACACTTTTGCTGGCCAAAGCACTACTGGACCCTGCCAGGTCCATTCCTGCCCAGGGCATCCCATTCTGTGACTAAAGCAGCCTCTGTTTAAGACCATATAAGCATTTGCTCTTATCATATTTGAAATTAGGCCTGATAAAGACACTTTTGCTGGCCAAAGCACTACTGGACCCTGCCAGGTCCATTCCTGCCCAGGGCATCCCATTCTGTGACTACAGCAGCCTCTGTTTAAGACCATATAAGCATTTGCTCTTATCATATTTGAAATTAGCCTGATAAAGACACTTTTGCTGGCCAAAGCACTACTGGACCCTGCCAGGTCCATTCCTGCCCAGGGCATCCCATTCTGTGACTACAGCAGCCTCTGTTTAAGACCATATAAGCATTTGCTCTTATCATATTTGAAATTAGCCTGATAAAGACACTTTTGCTGGCCAAAGCACTACTGGACCCTGCCAGGTCCATTCCTGCCCAGGGCATCCCATTCTGTGACTAAAGCAGCCTCTGTTTAAGACCATATAAGCATTTGCTCTTATCATATTTGAAATTAGGCCTGATAAAGACACTTTTGCTGGCCAAAGCACTACTGGACCCTGCCAGGTCCATTCCTGCCCAGGGCATCCCATTCTGTGACTACAGCAGCCTCTGTTTAAGACCATATAAGCATTTGCTCTTATCATATTTGAAATTAGGCCTGATAAAGACACTTTTGCTGGCCAAAGCACTACTGGACCCTGCCAGGTCCATTCCTGCCCAGGGCATCCCATTCTGTGACTAAAGCAGCCTCTGTTTAAGACCATATAAGCATTTGCTCTTATCATATTTGAAATTAGGCCTGATAAAGACACTTTTGCTGGCCAAAGCACTACTGGACCCTGCCAGGTCCATTCCTGTTGGGGCATCCCATTCTGTGACTACAGCAGCCTCTGTTTAAGACCATATAAGCATTTGCTCTTATCATATTTGAAATTAGCCTGATAAAGACACTTTTGCTGGCCAAAGCACTACTGGACCCTGCCAGGTCCATTCCTGCCCAGGGCATCCCATTCTGTGACTAAAGCAGCCTCTGTTTAAGACCATATAAGCATTTGCTCTTATCATATTTGAAATTAGGCCTGATAAAGACACTTTTGCTGGCCAAAGCACTACTGGACCCTGCCAGGTCGATTCCTGTTGGGGCATCCCATTCTGTGACTACAGCAGCCTCTGTTTAAGACCATATAAGCATTTGCTCTTATCATATTTGAAATTAGCCTGATAAAGACACTTTTGCTGGCCAAAGCACTACTGGACCCTGCCAGGTCCATTCCTGCCCAGGGCATCCCATTCTGTGACTACAGCAGCCTCTGTTTAAGACCATATAAGCATTTGCTCTTATCATATTTGAAATTAGCCTGATAAAGACACTTTTGCTGGCCAAAGCACTACTGGACCCTGCCAGGTCCATTCCTGCCCAGGGCATCCCATTCTGTGACTACAGCAGCCTCTGTTTAAGACCATATAAGCATTTGCTCTTATCATATTTGAAATTAGGCCTGATAAAGACACTTTTGCTGGCCAAAGCACTACTGGACCCTGCCAGGTCGATTCCTGTTGGGGCATCCCATTCTGTGACTACAGCAGCCTCTGTTTAAGACCATATAAGCATTTGCTCTTATCATATTTGAAATTAGCCTGATAAAGACACTTTTGCTGGCCAAAGCACTACTGGACCCTGCCAGGTCCATTCCTGCCCAGGGCATCCCATTCTGTGACTAAAGCAGCCTCTGTTTAAGACCATATAAGCATTTGCTCTTATCATATTTGAAATTAGGCCTGATAAAGACACTTTTGCTGGCCAAAGCACTACTGGACCCTGCCAGGTCGATTCCTGTTGGGGCATCCCATTCTGTGACTACAGCAGCCTCTGTTTAAGACCATATAAGCATTTGCTCTTATCATATTTGAAATTAGCCTGATAAAGACACTTTTGCTGGCCAAAGCACTACTGGACCCTGCCAGGTCCATTCCTGCCCAGGGCATCCCATTCTGTGACTACAGCAGCCTCTGTTTAAGACCATATAAGCATTTGCTCTTATCATATTTGAAATTAGCCTGATAAAGACACTTTTGCTGGCCAAAGCACTACTGGACCCTGCCAGGTCCATTCCTGCCCAGGGCATCCCATTCTGTGACTACAGCAGCCTCTGTTTAAGACCATATAAGCATTTGCTCTTATCATATTTGAAATTAGGCCTGATAAAGACACTTTTGCTGGCCAAAGCACTACTGGACCCTGCCAGGTCCATTCCTGCCCAGGGCATCCCATTCTGTGACTAAAGCAGCCTCTGTTTAAGACCATATAAGCATTTGCTCTTATCATATTTGAAATTAGGCCTGATAAAGACACTTTTGCTGGCCAAAGCACTACTGGACCCTGCCAGGTCCATTCCTGCCCAGGGCATCCCATTCTGTGACTAAAGCAGCCTCTGTTTAAGACCATATAAGCATTTGCTCTTATCATATTTGAAATTAGGCCTGATAAAGACACTTTTGCTGGCCAAAGCACTACTGGACCCTGCCAGGTCCATTCCTGCCCAGGGCATCCCATTCTGTGACTACAGCAGCCTCTGTTTAAGACCATATAAGCATTTGCTCTTATCATATTTGAAATTAGCCTGATAAAGACACTTTTGCTGGCCAAAGCACTACTGGACCCTGCCAGGTCCATTCCTGCCCAGGGCATCCCATTCTGTGACTAAAGCAGCCTCTGTTTAAGACCATATAAGCATTTGCTCTTATCATATTTGAAATTAGGCCTGATAAAGACACTTTTGCTGGCCAAAGCACTACTGGACCCTGCCAGGTCCATTCCTGCCCAGGGCATCCCATTCTGTGACTACAGCAGCCTCTGTTTAAGACCATATAAGCATTTGCTCTTATCATATTTGAAATTAGGCCTGATAAAGACACTTTTGCTGGCCAAAGCACTACTGGACCCTGCCAGGTCCATTCCTGCCCAGGGCATCCCATTCTGTGACTAAAGCAGCCTCTGTTTAAGACCATATAAGCATTTGCTCTTATCATATTTGAAATTAGGCCTGATAAAGACACTTTTGCTGGCCAAAGCACTACTGGACCCTGCCAGGTCCATTCCTGCCCAGGGCATCCCATTCTGTGACTACAGCAGCCTCTGTTTAAGACCATATAAGCATTTGCTCTTATCATATTTGAAATTAGCCTGATAAAGACACTTTTGCTGGCCAAAGCACTACTGGACCCTGCCAGGTCCATTCCTGCCCAGGGCATCCCATTCTGTGACTAAAGCAGCCTCTGTTTAAGACCATATAAGCATTTGCTCTTATCATATTTGAAATTAGGCCTGATAAAGACACTTTTGCTGGCCAAAGCACTACTGGACCCTGCCAGGTCCATTCCTGCCCAGGGCATCCCATTCTGTGACTACAGCAGCCTCTGTTTAAGACCATATAAGCATTTGCTCTTATCATATTTGAAATTAGGCCTGATAAAGACACTTTTGCTGGCCAAAGCACTACTGGACCCTGCCAGGTCCATTCCTGCCCGGGGCATCCCATTCTGTGACTACAGCAGCCTCTGTTTAAGACCATATAAGCATTTGCTCTTATCATATTTGAAATTAGGCCTGATAAAGACACTTTTGCTGGCCAAAGCACTACTGGACCCTGCCAGGTCCATTCCTGCCCGGGGCATCCCATTCTGTGACTACAGCAGCCTCTGTTTAAGACCATATAAGCATTTGCTCTTATCATATTTGAAATTAGGCCTGATAAAGACACTTTTGCTGGCCAAAGCACTACTGGACCCTGCCAGGTCCATTCCTGCCCAGGGCATCCCATTCTGTGACTAAAGCAGCCTCTGTTTAAGACCATATAAGCATTTGCTCTTATCATATTTGAAATTAGGCCTGATAAAGACACTTTTGCTGGCCAAAGCACTACTGGACCCTGCCAGGTCGATTCCTGTTGGGGCATCCCATTCTGTGACTACAGCAGCCTCTGTTTAAGACCATATAAGCATTTGCTCTTATCATATTTGAAATTAGGCCTGATAAAGACACTTTTGCTGGGCATAGCACAACTTGTCCCTGCCAGGTGTACTTACTGCTGGTTTTTAGGGCATCCCATTCTGTGACTACACCAGCCTCTATTTAAGAACCTAACCATTTGCACCTATTCTAATTGAAATTAGGCATGATAAAGACACTTTTGCTGTGCATAGTCTTACTGCTGCCTGCCAGGTGCTCTCTGGTTTTTGGGACATCCCATTCTGTAACATACCATTAGCCTCTGCATTTACTGTAAGCTGCACAGTTATTTAAAGAAATTTGGCCTGTATGAGCCTGCTAACACACTGCTGCTGTGTGCATATATACTGATCTCAAGTCAGCTTTGGGGCATCCCATTCTGTAACATACCATTAGCCTCTGCATTTACTGTAAGCTGCACAGTTATTTAAAGAAATTTGGCCTGTATGAGCCTGCTAACACACTGCTGCTGTGTGCATATATACTGATCTCAAGTCAGCTTTGGGGCATCCCATTCTGTAACATACCATTAGCCTCTGCATTTACTGTAAGCTGCACAGTTATTTAAAGAAATTTGGCCTGTATGAGCCTGCTAACACACTGCTGCTGTGTGCATATATACTGATCTCAAGTCAGCTTTGGGGCATCCCATTCTGTAACATACCATTAGCCTCTGCATTTACTGTAAGCTGCACATTTATTTAAAGAAATTTGGCCTGTATGAGCCTGCTAACACACTGCTGCTGTGTGCATATATACTGATCTCAAGTCTGCTTGGGGCATCCCATTCTGTAACATAACATAACCTACCTACCATACTAAGCAGCTCTCTTATTTAAACTAAGCAGGCCTCTTGGAGGCTGAGTGTCCACTTTTGGGTGTGCATTTATATTCGGTTTCATATACAGTGGGGTATCCCAATTTGTAAGATAACCTACCCCAACCATGTAAACTAAATAGGCCTGTTGCAGCCTGAGTTTCTCTGCTTGCGTATGGCCTGCATTACAATCTGTCTCTTTCAATGACACTGCTGCCTGGGGTATCCCAATTTGTAAGATAACCTACCCCAAGCATGTAAACTAAAGGTTACGTCCTTCCAGAAGGAAAACTTATCCTGAACACTATTTTTGTTAGGGGCATTGACCTTTGGATTGATCGGCATGAAATTAATTTTTTTTTTTCAAAGTATGGCGCTGTGAAGAAGGTCAAAATGATGTCTCATACTTGGATTATTGTTACTTTTTGTTCAGCTTGAAATATAACAGGCCACACGGGCATCCCAAGGCACATGCTATTTTAAACCTATCTGTTATACAACATAAGCGTTGATCAGGCTACTTCAGTTTGCACTTGTTTTTGACTGATTTTAATAAACCAGGCCGCAGGGCACCCCAAAGCTGCACCTTGCACCCTATCTGGTATACAACATAAGCGTTGATCAGCATCAGCTTCATTAAGCTACTTCAGTTTGCACTTCCTTTTTGACTGCTTTCATTTAACCAGGCCGCAGGGCACCCCAAAGCTGCACCTTGCACCCTACCTGTTTATACTAAATAAGCATCTACAGCCTCAGCTTTATTAAGTTATTGCATTTTGAATTTGTTTTGGTCTGCTTTAAATACACCAGGCCGCAGGGCATCCCAAACCTGCATGTTGCACCCCATCTGTTATACTAAATAAGCGTTGATCAGCATCAGCTTTATTAAGCTATTGCATTTTGCATTGGTTTTTGTACTGCTGCCAAAACACTAGCCCATATGGGCATCCCAAACCAGCACATGTCACCCTATCTGTTATACTAAATAAGCTTCTACAGGCCCTTTTTTTATTTATTTATTTTTATTTATATAGAGCTGCAATAGCTTATATTGTGAGGTTAATTTGCCATTTTGCAGCATAATATAGAGCAGCCCCTGTGTAAATCTGAGGGGCAATAGCTTATATAGTGAGGTAAATTTGCCATTTTGCTTCGTTATATAGAGCAGCCCAGTTGCCATCTAAATCAACTACTGTCCGGCCAGTACAGCTTTTCCAGGGCAAACTCTGCTAGTTGCGGGCACAAGTCAAGTTTGGCTTCCCAGCAAATCCAGTGGATCTTGAAGGTGTGTTGGCATGGTCATGTCAAGGTATGACATGACCTGCTGTTTGAGGTCCAGCTCCAGGTCTTCCTGCTGCTCATGAGTAGACTCACTATGCGGGTGTAGAAAGCTACTCACTAGCGACTGAAGACTGAGGCTGCTGCTGATGGAGCTGCTGCTGCTGCTCCTTCCACCCCCCCAGCAGCCATGGCAGTGGAAGGTGATCGCAGACTTCCCCCCGAGTCAGACCTGCGGGAGTATGGGCCATGGCGCAGATAGACATCGCCCAACTGACTACGTGGGATGTCTCTGTAGTAGGTCAGTTTGTCCTCCCTCTCAGTGGGCGTAAAAAATGCCCCCATTTTGTGCCGGAAGCGAGGGTCCAATAAGTTGGAGAGCCAGAAGTCTTCCCGCTGACAAATGGAGACAATTCTGCGCTCACTAGTACGCATGCATGTGAGCATGCATCGTGCCATTTGTGCAAGTGACTCGGAGGGACTACCTGTCTCCATCTCCACTGTAAACTGCCATGGTGTGTCTGGGTCCTCTGTCTCGCCTTACTCACAACCCTCTAGCTCCTGTGGCTGCTCCTGCTCCTCCTCTCCTGTCAGATGACTAGATAAAATGGTCA
Organism: Gastrophryne carolinensis; assembly: GCA_027917425.1. NCBI lineage: Eukaryota > Metazoa > Chordata > Amphibia > Anura > Microhylidae > Gastrophryne > Gastrophryne carolinensis. Next base: position 188,319,539 of record CM051239.1, on the reverse strand, counting down.
TTTTGTGAAACCTAAACTGTGGTTTGCTGTGCCCCACCCCCTCCTCCTCCTCCACTTCAGCCCCCACAGGCTTCATGTGGCTGTGAAATGTATGTGCCATGTCTCCAGTGCCCTGACCAGCCATGCTTTCCAACATGTGTTGTAGTACATGAAGCAGTGGAATCTCATCGTTCATCTCATAGTCCTGGCAACTGACTAATAATGTAGCTTCCTCAAAGGGCCTGAGCAAACGGTCGGTGTCACGTATGAGCTGCCAATGGTTTACATTGAATTTACACAGGGGTGTCCCCCTATCCGTTTGGATCATCCAGAAATCCGTGATGGCTTTTCTCTGTTCCTATAGTGCAGTGGTCCTCAACCCTGTCCTCAAGGCCCACCAACATGTCATGTTTTTTGGATCTCCAAATAGCCAGCTCTATTGCTCTGCAGCTGCACTAATTACTCCACCTGAGCATCTTTGTGGAGATCTGCAAAGCCTGGCCTGTTGGTGGGCCTTGAGGACAGGGTTGGGGACCACTGCTATAGTGGATCCTGCATATGGAGGGTGGAATTCCAACGGGTGGAAACATCGCAAATCAGACTATGGTGGGGTACACCGTTGTGACGCTGAGGCTCAATAAGGTTGTGCTTGGTGGTGTAGGAGTGCCAGAAGTGCATGCTAACTTTCTTTCCTGTTGTTCGGATGTCTTTCAGATGGGGGCAAGACTTCAAAACTAGACTGAACACGTGTGCCATGTCAGGACGCATGACTCTGGCTTCTTGTCGCAGCGCAAACAAGATGTTCTTCCAAGTGTCAGTCACCATGGGTCCAAATTTGCAGTTTTCGTGGATTAAGCAATGCTTTCATGGATTGAGTTCTCATTTTTAGTAGTTCCTCCCATGTGTGACTCTGATGGTCAAGGAAAACCATGTGAAGAACAGCGTGAAACCACAATCACCAAGGGGGCCTAAAAGGATATATATTGTCCACCATGAGTCTATAGTTACAGCTCCAGCGTAGACAACACTGTGCACTTTGGTACACACTGACAGGCTAAAGGACTGGCCCACCTTCTGTTCAACAACCATGCCATGTGACTCTCCACCTCGGCTCGGCACAAGCCATCAGTTCTCTGAAAGGTCCACCACTGGGTAATGCAGCAGGCTGGACTTATGGTGACGCTGTCTGAGAGGAGAAATCCCTCAGACATCAAGATTAAAAATTCCAAGAATTTTTTGAGGGCTAATTATTCAGAGGCAAATGATAGCTAGTTGTTTCTGATTTAATTGCAAGGTGGAAACACACCCTCAAACAAAACTTCACTTTCGCAATACTATTGCATTGTCTATTCATAATTTTAATGTATATACACTAACTAACCTACTTTTTCTCCACAGGATGCTGCATGGAACACTGCCACATCGCTGAGTAGCTGATTTTTCTACCAACAGTCCGCAATAATTCGCTGCTGCTGCCGCCGCCCACCGCCGCAGACTCCAGGGACCCTCTTCCACTACCTCGGCTTGCAACACCTCCTCCCACGACACTCTCCTCATCACTAATTGCCGGATAGTGGAAGAAGAGGCGAGTGTCTCCTCCACTTCTTGGCTGGGCAGTAGCTGCTGAATTTTATGATTATCAGATCTTGGATATCAGATCAATGGATAGTGGAGCTGAACCCAAAGCATAACAGACAGACAGTTGACTGGGGGTGTTCAGATGCCACTTGTGATGCAGTGGACTGCTTTTGCAGCACTTCGAGACAAAGTTGCTTCATTGCTGACACAATGACTGGTAAAGCTGTGGAACATATGGTTGAAAAGCAAGAATAACCATTTGTTTTTATATGAAAAAGACCCTGGTTTATACAGACTTTTTTTTTCCAGAGACTGCCCTGCGTGGAAATGAATGGCGCATGGATCAGCCAAGCTTTCCTCCCAACAATGCCTGATGTATTCCAGTAGATTGATGACGGGGCCAGACCAAGAAAGATGGATCGTGCAAAACAGATTTAAGGCGCTGCTCCTCCAGTTACAGACATTCCTCCGCATCGGACCACAAGTAAGTATTGATAAAAAATCCTTTACGTTACTCTTACTTTTTATTAATATTCTTCGGATAAGACGGATCAGACATGATTCCAGATTAAAAATTCCAAGAATTTTTGAGGGCTAATTAGTCAGAGGCAATGATACCTTCTTGTTTCTGATTTAATTAAAAGGTGGAAACACACCCTCAAACAAAACTTCACTTGGCAAACTTTTGCATTTGTTTATTCATAATTTTATGTAGATATTACTAACTAAGCTACTTTTTCTCCACATGACTCTCCACAGGGTGTGATTCATCCAATTTTTGGGCTCCTGAGGCCAACCCCAGGGTCTCTTTAAAGTAATGTTTGGGCTCCTGCTGCTGCTGCCAACTCCAGGGTGTGATTCATCAATTTTTGGGCTCCTGAGGCCAACCCCAGGGTCTCTTTAAAGTAATGTTTGGGCTCCTGCTGCTTGCTGCTGCCAACTCCAGGGTGTGATTCATCCAATTTTTGGGCTACTGAAGCCAACTCCAGTGTCTCTTTAAGTAATATTTGGGCTCCTGCTGCTGCTGCTGCT